>CM055120.1:402576413-403776413 GCA_029206835.1 Rana muscosa
ATGCCCTTCAAGCATTCCTAGCGGGCGCAGAACATATCTCCGTGCTGAGGTCTCACAAATTCTTCAGAAATGGCAAATTACTTTCGCACCAACAACTCACATCCCAGTGGCTCGATGCCCATTTAACCCCTTGGATATACCTGCAACTCCCAGATCGGATGCTGGCTATGGCATGACCACTTACCCCATATGAAAAACTATGCTCTCAGACCACCCCTCAAAGACATGTCATATGCATGGTGCACAATATTCTGGGGGAACGTGTACCCGCAAATTTGGGGAAGGTGTGCATCACATGGACACCTTCAACTGGATCTATCGCTTGAAGATTGGGATTACATATACAGTATCGCAACATCCACAAAGGACCTGTGAATGTTTTGATCCAGGAAAACTACAAACTGTTCTTGAGGTGGTACTAGACACCCATCCTGTTACATAAATTTTACCCAGCTATACCGGACTCTTGCTGGCACCCTACTACGCATTTGGTTGAAATGCCCAGTGCTGCAACTTTTCTGGTCTGAGGTACACTTGGTCATATCCAAAGTAAAGACCTACATTCTTGACTAGTCCCCAGAACAATACTTGCTACATCACACGTCGCTTCCATCCACAGCTTTTTCAAATCTTTTGTAGTGCACATGTTGAATGCTGCCAAGATGTGTATACTTGTCCACTGGAGTTCTGCTCACACTCCTTCCATCCCTGAATGGCTTACTCGCGTGAACAAAGTCATGGAAATGGAAGAGCTCATCCACATAGCAAAATATTCTCCCTATAAGTTCACAGCAACATGGGCTTGCTGGCTCCACTTCCGGGAAATGGATTCTTATGGCCAATTGATGGGCGACCCTTCTTCGACACGTGGGTTAACAGACAGGTAACACATCACTCTTCCTGAATATACAACATACAGGTACTTTCTGAGGTGGTTTATGGCTCTTTTTTTACCCCCTCCACCTAATAAGGTATTTCCCACTCATCACGAAAACCTACCAGACTGCAGGATGGGTGGAGCTCGGGGATCCGGAGGGCCTCCCGGAGGACCAATATCTCCCCCCCCCTTTTTTTTTTTTTGAGACAACAGAGCCGGATTCTTGGAACAGATCAATCAATTAGGAGGATTCCTAGGATATTTGAAATTTTTCGCTCTATAGATATCATGCCCTAAACATCCCCTCCGCCACCAAATCAGATATACTCCTCCTGGTCCAGGAACGAGACTCTGCCAGTCTATTCTCTCTTCCTCCTGCATTACTTCCCCGCTTTAGTGATTGCTCTTAATTAGGGATGAGCCGAACACCCCCGGGTTCGGTTCGCACCAGAACCCGCGAACGGACCGAAAGTTCGCACGAACATTAGAACCCTATTAAATACAATGAATGCGAACGTTCGAAATCTAAAGTGCTAATTATAACGACTAATATGCATGTTATTGTCCTAAAAAGGGTTTGGGAACCCGGGTTCTGCACCAGGGGACATGTATCAATGCAAAAATAAGTTTTAAAAACGTCCGTTTTTCGGGAGCAGTCATTTTAATGATGCATAAAGTGAAAAAAAAAAGTCAAATATTCCTTTAACCACTTCAATACAGGGCTTTTATACACCCTTCCAGACCAATTTGTAGCTTTCAGCGCTCTCACACTTTGAATGACAATTACTCAGTCATGCTACACTGTACCCAAACCAAATTTTTATCATTTTTTTCTCACCAACAGAGCTTTCTTTTGGTGGTATTTAATCACTGCTGAGTTTTTTATTTTTTGCAATATAAGCAAAAAAATTTAGATTTTTTTTAAAAAAAAACACTTTTTTTTTAATTTCTATTGTAAAATTTTGCAAATAAGTCATTTTTCTTCATAAAATTGGGCCAAAATGTATACTGCTACATATCTTTAGTAAAAATAACCAAAAAAAGTGTATATTATTTGGTCTCTGTGAAAGTTAGAGAGTCTAAAAGCTATGGTGCAAATCATTGAAAAATGACCACATCTGATCACACCTGATGTACTGAAGGCCTATCTCAATTCTTGAGACCCTAACAAGCCAGGAAAGTACAAATACCCCCCAAATTACCCCTTTTTGGAAAGCAGACATTCCAATGTATTTATTAAGAGGCATGGTGAGTTTTTTGAAGTTGTAATTTTTTCCCACAATCCTTGGGAAATTTTTGAAATTTTTGAAATTTTAATTTTTTTGCACAAAATTGTGATAATAACAAGTTATTTCTCTCACACAGCACATGCATACTTGCAATTACACCCCAAAATACATTATGCTACTCCTCCTGAGTATAGTGATACCACATGTGTGAGACTTTTACACAGCCTGACCACATATAGAGGTCTAACATCCAAGTAGCACCGTCAGGCGTTCTACGAGCATAAATTGCACATCTCATTTGATGACAACCTATCACACTTTTGAAGGCCCTGGAGCACCAGGACAATGGAAACGCCCACAAAATAACCCCATTTTGGAAAGCTAACACCCCAACGTATAATCTATGAGGCATAATGAGTCTTTTGAACGGTTCATTTTTTTCCAGAAGTTTTTGGAATATGTGGGAAAAAAATGAAAACGCATTTTTCTTTCTCGTACATCACGGGACACAGAGCGACATAGTCATTACTAATGGGTTATATAGATACCTTCAGGTGCTGGCACTGGCAACTTCCAAAACCGGAAGTACCCTCCCCTATATAAGCCCCTCCCATCCGGGAGCACCTCAGTTTTTTGCCAGTGTCTAAGGTGTTGGCCAAGAAGAAACATGTGTTTTTCACTGAGCTTGCGTACAGGTTCTTTTGGGCCTCAGTAAGCTATTCCGGATCCGACCAAAAAAGCTTCATAGCTAAACGGTCGGTACCCGGGCCTTGCAGAGAAGAGCAAGGTTTTGCCTGTAATGCTTCTCTTAGGAGAGCTGGACCCTGGGATCCAGAGCTCTGGTCATACCCACGACCAAGATGTTTTCTGTGCAGGGTGCTATACAGGTCCAGGGGAGTGGAATCCTTGGGAACCCGGTCCCTGAAGGTTTGATTACAATGCCTGCCGTGATAGGTGAAGTTTGGGCTTTTGTGGACCAAACAAAGTCCTGCGGCGGGGAACAGGTAAGTGGGGGCCCCCAGGAACTTGGTTCTATTGGGGGACCCCCAAGCCTAATTTGTCTTTCTGTCTGTTACCTAACGGTATTCCCGCTAATATCTGTGCATGCCTGTAACTACTAAAAAAAAATGTAGTATTTTTAATAGTGGTCAAGAAAAAAAAAAATATATATATATATATTTAATATATTAGACTGTGGTACCTGTGTTTATCCACTAGAGGCCGCTGTGGAACGTTTCTTGTCATGTGGACTAGTTTCTTTTCATCAGAGCAAGTCCAGGCAGATGGTGAGTTCTCTTGTGGGAAACTGCTTCCTCTGCCATGTTGCAATGCTCGTCCATCCCCCGGCCTGCGGCAAAAAGGGGCCCTGGCTCTTGTCCCTAGTTTCCCTTTTCGAAATTAGCGCCGAAGGCGCACGTGGCCGCGCGCGTGCGCGTGCACGCGCCTCTATATATAGAGGTGAGCCGGGAAAGGGGGCGGAGCCTGGGGGATGACGCTCTGTGCGCGCCTCAGCGCTTCTGCGCATGTGCGGGCGTCCCAGCATGTTAAAAAACACAATTATGTGTTGTGAGCTGGCTATGGAGTGCAGAGACAGAGCTGGCAACATTTAAAAAAAAAAGGCATACAGCAAGCGGTTGATGCAGGCATCCCCATAGAAAGGCACATTAGTAGACACCAACTGTGATATAGCAGCAATTGTGCTAGACTATTCTCAGTAAAAGTGGTGTATTACGGCTGGAATACCTCAGCTTTAGGCTTAGGAAATATGCCGTCCAGAAGCTCCGGAACTGAATCTTCCAGGAAGCGAAGGGGGTCTCATCGGGCTCTGAGGATCTTGGGCATGCTTCTGCTGCACCAGTCTCCCCTGAAGTTCAGAGGTAAGTGACCGTAGAGACCCCGCAGGGGTACTTGGTACTGTGGCTGTCCTCAGTTCACCTGCTCCTGTGTATGTAACAGAGGAGGTTTTTTCCTCAGCTCTGGGAGGATTAGAGAGAGATTGTCAACATTGATCGCTGCCTCCCTGTCAGGGAAAGCACGCCCGATCTCCGTCTCCTCCTTCAGAGTGCCTGTTAGCAGAGCAACAGTCCCATACAGGGATCGACCTGCCTGAAGGGGATCAGGATGAGGTTGATTCTGTTATAGAGGAATCAACAGTGGGGGAACCTTTTCTCAGCATCTCAAGCTGAAAGATTATGGGTTCAGTCTCTGACTAACATGGTCCGATCAGCATTTAAAAATGCACCTTGCGGAACCATCAACCACTACTGTATCCTCGTTGGGGTCGCTAGAAGCCCCCAGACTGTCTGTTCTTTTCCACTTCACCCTTTACTGAAAGGGCTTATTTACCAGGATTGGGAACATCCTGATAAAATATTTACTCCTCCCAAGAGATTTCAGGTGGTCTATCCCATGGAGGATAAGATCATCAAAAAAAAAAAAAAATGGAAGGTCCCTACAGTGGACGCAGCCATCTCTTGTATGTATAAATCACTGACATGTCCAGTGGATAATGTCCAAATGTTCAAGAACCCAATAGATAAAAGATTGGAGTCCTTATGAAAGTCTGCTTCTTTTTACAGCAAGCTTGGTGACACAACCAGCAGTAGCAGCTATTGGGGTCTGCTAAGCAGGGAAGGATCAGTTGAAACAGGTCTTGAGGGACTTGACAGATCAGCAGGCCCTTGCCCTAGCTGATCTACCTAGAGCCTTAGGCTTTGCGGTTGACGCCATAAAGGATTCAGTCCATCAGGCCTCCCGCCTTACGCTGTCTATAGTACATATGTGTAGGCTTCTATGGCTCAAAAACTGGTCTGCTGAAGCTCCCTGTAAAGAATGGCTGGTTAGCGTCCCATTTCATGGTGAACGCTTATTCAGGGAAAACCTGGACAAATATATCCAGAAAATTTCCAGCGGTAAAAATACGCTCTTGCCGGTTAAAAACAGAGTTAGAGGTCCCTCTTTAAGAGGCCTGCTTCTCCAGTCCCTGGGGCATCGGCTGTGTAACAGTTCCGACGGCCTCCTCGGTCAATTCCCGGGGGTAAAAAACAGGGACAATAGCAGGGTAATGAGAAACCCTGGGTCAGGGGAGGTACAAAACCTCCCCCAAAGTTAAATTCATTGAAGGGTCCCCCACTCAGTCGGGTGGGGGGAGGACTCCAGTTGTTCGCAAGAGACCGGGCGGGACACGATCAAGACAGATAGGTGCTCTCCGCAGTATGTTGGGGATACAGTTTGGAGTTAAAAGACTCTCCTCCTTCCCATTTTTGAGGTCAAACGTGCCAAGGGATCCCCGGAAGAGAGAGTCCCTCCTGTTGGCACTAGAACAACTATTGCTCCAAGGAGTAATTATGGAGGTTCCCCTGGAAGAATGAGGGTTCGGGTTTTACTCAAACCTCTTTACAGTCCCGAAGCAAACGCGGACGGGAGGCCCATATTAATTCTAAAAGGGCTATACAAATTCCTGTATATCAGGACTTTCCAATGGAGTCGATCCGCGGTGGCCACTGCCCTACAAGGGGAGGATTGGTTAGCCGCGATCGACATCAAAGATGCTTATTTGCACATTCCCATCTTTCCAGTCCACCAAAAATTTCTACGCTTTGCAGTAGAAGGGCGCCATTTTCAGCAGAGCCTTACCCTTCGGTTTGGCCACAGCACCACGAGTGTTTACAAAAATTCTGGCCCTTTATTGGCCAATCTAAAAACACAAGGTGTAATGATAATGGCATATCTAGATGAATTGTTGCTGATAGACCACTCAGTGAAAAAACTAGACGTGGTCGTTCACAAGACAATCAAGTATCTGGAATCTCACGGTTGGATTATCAACCGAGACAAGTCAGCCCTAAAAAACAGTCAAAAGTCTGGAATACTTGGGGCTAAGGTTGGATTCAGGCCAGAGAAAAATATTCTTGCCTCGAGGAAAGGTGTTGTCTTTGAAAGATTTGATCCACTTAGTGGGTACAAAAAAGACAGCCGTCCATACGCCTGTGCATGAGGCTGCTGGGAAAAATGGTGGCATCATTCGAAGCAGTACCCTACGGTCAATTCCATTCAAGGAATTTGCAAGGGGCCATACTGTCAGCCTGGAACAAAACAGTTCAGGCCCTAGACTTACAATGTCCTTGTCCCCTTCCGTTCGCAAGAGCCTCCGTTGGTGGTTGGTTCCCCAGAATCTGGAAAAAGGGAAATCCTTCAGTCCGATTTCTTGGAAGGTGGTCACTACAGATGCCAGCCTTATAGGCTGGGGGGGCAGTACTGGAGTAATGGTCTCTCCAGGGCAGATGGTCGGATGCAGAAAAGGCCCTGCCCATCAATCTCTTAGAGATACGAGCAGCCCGGTATGCCCTAGTAGCATGGACATCCAAACTCCAAGGGTCCCCTGTCAGAATTCAATCAGACAATGCCACAGCAGTGGCATATATCAATCATCAGGGGGGCACCAGGAGTCGTGCAGCCCAGAGGGAAGTAAATTACATCCTGAAATGGGCAGAAAGATATGTCCCAGCCATATCTGCGGTATTCATTCCAGGAGTGGAGAATTGGAAGGCGGACTTTCTAAGTCGCCAGCAATTATGCCCAGAGGAAGGGTCCCTTCACCCCGAGGTTTTCTGGACAATATGTCAGCGGTGGGGAACATCGGATGTAGACCTTCTAGCATCCAGATTCAATGCAAAGGTGGACAGGTTTGTCTCTCAGACAAGGGATCCCCTAGCTTGCGGCTCGGATGCCCTAGTGTTCCCTTGGGATCAGTTCAAGCTGATATATGCATTCACACCGCCACAATGGTTACCTCGATTAATCCGCAGAATCAGGGTAGAAAAGAAACCAGTGATTCTGGTGGCTCCAGCGTGGCCCCGAAGAGCGTGGTACGCGGAGATTGGAAAATGTCAGTGGGGAGTCCTTGGACTCTCCCACGTCGTCCGGACCTGCTTTCGCAAGGACCGATATACCACCCTTCCTTACCAGCCCTAGGTTTGACGGCCTGGCTATGAAAGCCCACATTCTAAAAAAGAGAGGGCTCTCTAATCCTGTGGTATCTACCATGATCAATGCCAGGAAGCCGGTATCCAGGCAGATCTATTATAGAATCTGGAAGGCGTACATCGCCTGGTGTGAGGCCAAGAAATGGCATCCACATAAATACGTAATAGGTAGGAGTCTGGACTTCCTACAGTGGGCTGTAGATAGGAAGCTTGCCTTGAGTATTATCAAAGGTCAGTTTTCGGCCTTGTCAATATTTTTTCAAAGGCCCTTGGCTTCGCATTCACTAGTCAAAGCCTTTATACAAGGAGTGATGCGTATTAGTCCTCCGGTTAATATTCCCATATGTCCATGGGATCTAAACTTGGTTCTGTCGGTTCTACAGAAACAACCATTTGAACCATTACAGCATATTTCTTTGGTTCTTCTCACCAGGAAATTGATTTTTCTAGTAGCTATTTGTTCGGCTAAAAGAGTGTCGGAATTAGACGCTATGTCCTGTAAGGAGCCATATCTGGTTATCCATAAGGATAGAGTAGTGTTACGCCCTCATCCAGCCTTTCTTCCTAAGGTGGTATCGAGGTTTCATTTGAACCAAGATGTGGTTCTTCCTTCTTTTTTCCCCAAACCTACTTCGGTAGAGGAAAAGTTATTGCATTCTTTGGATGTAGTAAGAGCAGTTAAAGCTTATCTAAAAGCCACTGCTCAGATTCGCAGAACGGATACTTTGTTTATTCTGCCGGAAGGCCCCAGAAGGGGTCAGGCAGCGTAAAAATCTACTTTAGCCAAGTGGATTCGACAGGTCATAATGCAAGCCTATGGCTTGAGAAGGAGACCGCCTCCGTTCAAAGTTAGAGCGCACTCCACGAGAGCAGTTGGAACTTCATGGGCAGTGCATCACCAGGCCTCCCTGGCTCAAATCTGTAAGACCGCAACATGGTCTTCAGTACATACGTTTACTAGGTTCTACCAGGTGGACGTTAGAAGTCAGGAGGTTGTCGCCTTTGGGCGCAGTGTGTTGCAGGCCGCAAAAGATCCTCATGTCTGATAGCGCTCAGCTTATGTATGGTGTATCCCCCCCCTCGTTGGGCATTGCTTTAGGACATCCCATTAGTAATGACTATGTCGCTCTGTGTCCCGTGATGTACGAGAAAGAAAATAGGATTTTTATAACAGCTTACCTGTAAAATCCTTTTCTTGGAGTACATCACGGGACACAGAGCTCCCGCCCCTCTTTAGGGACACTTATTGCTTTGCTACAAAACTGAGGTGCTCCCGGATGGGAGGGGCTTATATAGGGGAGGGTACTTCCGGTTTTGGAAGTTGCCAGTGCCAGCACCTGAAGGTATCTATATAACCCATTAGTAATGACTATGTCGCTCTGTGTCCCGTGATGTACTCCAAGAAAAGGATTTTACAGGTAAGCTGTTATAAAAATCCTATTTTTTTAATACAAAGTTGTCCATTTATAAGATATTACCAACACATAGCATGTACATAGCAAAAATGACACCCCGAAATACATTCTGCTACTCCTGCTAAGTATGGCGATACCAAATGTGTGAGACTTTTACACAGCCTGGCCAAATACAGAGGCCCAACATTGAAATAGCACCTTCAGGCATTCTAGGAGCATAAATTACACATCTCATTTCTCAACCACCTATTACAGTTTCGAAGACCCTGGAGCACCAGGAAAATGGAAACGGCCATAAAATGACCCCATTTTGGAAAGCTAACACCCCAACGTATAATCTATGAGGCATAATGAGTCTTTTGAACGGTTCATTTTTTTCCAGAAGTTTTTGGAATATGTGGGGAAAAAATGAAAACGCATTTTTTTTTTATACAAAGTTGTCCATTTATAAGATATTACCAACACATAGCATGTACATAGCAAAAATGACACCCCAAAATATATTCTGCTACTCCTCCTGAGTATGGTGATACCAAATGTGTGAGACGTTTACACAGCCTGGCCAAATTCAGAGGCCCAACATTGAAATAGCACCTTCAGGCATTCTAGGAGCATAAATTGCACATCTCATTTCTCAACCACCTATTACAGTTTCGAAGACCCTGGAGCACCAGGAAAATGGAAACGCCCATAAAATTACCCCATTTTGGAAAGCTAACACCCCAACGTATAATCTATGAGGCATAATGAGTCTTTTGAACGGTTCATTTTTTTCCAGAAGTTTTTGGAATATGTGGGGAAAAAATGAAAACGCATTTTTTTTTTATACAAAGTTGTCCATTTATAAGATATTACCAACACATAGCATGTACATAGCAAAAATGACACCCCAAAATACATTCTGCTACTCCTCCTGAGTATGGCGATACCAAATGTGTGAGACGTTTACACAGCCTGGCCAAATACAGAGGCCCAACATTGAAATAGCACCTTCAGACATTCTAGGAGCATAAATTGCACATCTCATTTGATGACAACCTATCACACTTTTGAAGGCCCTGGAGCACCAGGACAATGGAAACGCCCACAAAATGACCCCATTTTGGAAAGCTAACACCCCAACGTATAATCTATGAGGCATAATGAGTCTTTTGAACGGTTCATTTTTTTCCAGAAGTTTTTGGAATATGTGGGAAAAAAATGAAAACGCATTTTTTTTTATACAAAGTTGTCCATTTATAAGATATTACCAACACATAGCATGTACATATCAAAAATTACACCCCAAAATACATTCTGCTACTCCCTCCTGAGTATGGGGATACCAAATGTGTGAGACTTTTACACAGCCTGGCCAAATACGGAGGCCCAACATTGAAATAGCACCTTCAGGCATTCTAGGAGCATAAATTGCACATCTCATTTGATGACAACCTATCACACTTTTGAAGGCCCTGGAGCACCAGGACAATGGAAACGCCCACAAAATGACCCCATTTTGGAAAGCTAACACCCCAACGTATAATCTATGAGGCACAATGAGTCTTTTGAACGGTTCATTTTTTTCCAGACGTTTTTGGAATATGTGAAAAAAAAATGAAAACGCATTTTTTTTATACAAAGTTGTCCATTTATAAGATATTACCAACACATAGCATGTACATAGCAAAAAGGACACCCCAAAATACATTCTGCTACTCCTCCTGAGTGTGGCAATACCACATGTGTAAGACTTTTACACAGCCTGACCACATACAGAGGCCTAACATCTAAGTAGCACCGTCACGTGTTCTAGGAGCATAAATTACACACATAAATTCCTGACAACCTATCACATTGTTGAAGGCCCTTCATATTTCTAACACATAGAATGTACTGTACATACCAATTATAAACCAAAATACATTCTTCTGAGAAAAGGGTAAAGAAAAGATTACCTGCGGTTTTAGTAGTGCAGTGGTCCAAAGAGGAGAGCATCGGTCCAGGCAGCAGGCAGGAACGTGGACAGCGACAGCAAAACAGGCAGCAGGCAGGAATAGTCAGTACAGGTAGAGATGATGTCAGCACAGCCAAAGCATTGGTCCAGATAACAGGCAGGGATGTGGTCAGCAGCAGCAAAAGGAACAAAGGATCGTCCATGCAGCAGGTAGGAATACTGTCCATAGTTAGTACATGCAGCAGGAAGAGGTATGGTCAGCGCAGCCAGAGTATTTGTCCAGGGAGCAGGCAGGACCATCAAGCTTAGGGCATTGGTCAGGAAAGAATGGGGACAGGGGTAGAGGCTTCTCCCACCCAAATCTCTTTGAAGCCTCCGGACAACCAGACCCTGTTCTGGGAACACAGAAAACCAAAAACTGGTTTTCTGAACTCAGAACACTATTCTGGAGCCCCTCACATATGCGAGACCCCTGTGTAGCAGGATGAAAGATCAGTCCAAGGGGGCAGGCAAAAACATGGTCAACAGGCCGAGGTCAGTGCAGGTAAAAGGCAGAAATAAACGGTAGGCAGAAATATGGGCTAATAGTTTTCGAGAGTGTGATATTGCTTGAAGCATTCTCCGATGCAAAGGCCAGGTTGGGAGGGACAGTCGGGACAATGGAAGCTGGTGTCTTTCCTAATTCCTCTTCTGGTGCACACCCAACATTTTTTTTGGCGCCGTCTTCCGGATCCTGATGGTGGAATATGGTCTGAAAAATGGTGTTCATGTAGTCTGCTGACACAATCTGAGTGAATGCTTTCTGGGGGGGGGATGTTTGTTGGTAGATCAGGGCAGTAACAATGTCTTTAATAAACCTCATGAAGGTGGTGGGTCTTTCTGTTGATTTTTGGTAGATTATGAAGGAATTTAACAGGGCCAAATGAAAAAAGTGAATTGTAAATTTTTTATACCAGAAGAGGGATTTTCGGGTTGAAAGATAGGGCTGCAACATTTGGTCATTTAAATCCACACCATCCATGAATTTATTGTACTCATTGATGCAGGAAGGCTTGCGAACGGTACCGCGCCTTCTGTGAAGTTCCACCGAGGTGTCATTGTGGATGGTGGACATGATGTACACGTCTTTCCTATCCCTCCACTTCACAGCCAACACTTCCTCGTTCCTCAAGCTTGCCGATTCCCCCTTTTGAATGGTTGTGGTGACAAGACGCTGTGGGAAGCCCTTTCTGTTTTTTCTTGTTGTACCACAGGCCAGAGTTTTTTATAGGTAGAGGTGGCGGAGAAGGGGCAGGCTGGTATAATAGTTGTCCATGTAAATATGATACCCCTTTTGGAGGAGTGGGAATGCCAACTCCCAAACAATTTTTCCACTTATTCCCATGTACGATGGACACTCAGGGGGCTGGAGCTGGGAATCTTTGCCTTCGTGCACGCGGAATGAGTGCACATAACCAGTGGCGCTTTCACAGAGCTTGTTGAGCTTCAAGCCGTACTTCGCCCGCTTACTGGGGATATATTGCTTGATTCCCAGCCGGCCTGTGAAATGCACCAGGGATTTGTCCACAGAAATGTTTTTATCAGGGACATAAAGTTCGGCAAACTTCTTGGAATTTTTTTTTATTAGGGGGCGAATTTTATATAATTTGTCAAAGTTTGGGTGATTTCGGGGGGGGGGGCACTGTGAGTTGTCACTGAAATGCAGGAACCGCATTATAAGTTCGTATCGGGACCTGGACATGGCCGATGTAAAAATTGGCATATGGTGGATGGGTTTCTTCGACCAATACCTATTAATTTCATTTTTTTTGTAAGCCCCATGTTAAACGTTAGGCCTAAAAACAATCTAAGCTCCACCACTGTTAGGGGTCTCCATTCGAAAGGGCGGGCATAGCTGGAGCTGGGGTTATTTTCAATAAATTGTTGAGCAAAAAGGTTAGTTTGATCCACAATGCCTTGAAGCAATTCATCAGGGAAAAAAAAATAAAAAAAAATCAAGTTTGGAAAAACCTGCAGTGTTGACCTGCACACCAGGCTGTGCTGTAAAAGGGGGGATCGTGGCTGACTCTGAGGTAGAAGGCAGCCACAATGGGTTTGCCAAGCCATCTGGAAGCAGGGTTCGGGTCTTACTTCTTTGGCGTGCACTTGCACTTGGCCTTTCCTCCTGGGGTCTAGCAGTGCTTGTACTGGGCCTCTCCTCCTGGGGTCTAGCAGCGCTTGTACTGGGCCTCGCTTCCTGGGGTCTACCGCCGTTGGCACTGCTGGTAACTACCTGGTGTTCAGACCGTCGTCTTTTTGGACGGACTGTGTCCTCCTCTAATTCGGATCCAGATGTGCTGCCTTCGGGGGGCTCATATTCCGAACCAGAATCGGAATCAGAACTGAGCGGTGAGAGCTCCCCGTTGCTCTCATCGGTCAGACTGAGTATTTGGTATGCTTCTTCTGGGGTGTACACCTTTCTGGACATAGTGGCTGTATGTATTCTGGTGGCGGGTACTTTGGTGAGGTGGCGGGTACTTTGGTCAGGTGGCGAGTACTCTGGTGGACAGGTACTCCTGATAGACTGGTGGCGGGTACTCTGGTGAGGTGGCGGGTACTTTGGTGAGGTGGCGAGTACTCTGGTGGACAGGTACTCTGATGAACAGGTACTCCTGATGGACTGGTAGCGGGTACTCTGATGGACAGGTACTCCTGATGGACTGGTGGCAGGTACTCTGGTTAGGTGGCGGGTACTCTGGTGAGGTGGACGGTACTCCTGGTGGATAGGTACTCCTGATGGACTGGTAGCGGGTACTCTGGTGAGGTGGCGAGTACTCCTGATGGACAGGTACTCCTGATGGACTGGCGGCGGGTACTTTGGTGAGGTGGCGGGTATTCTGGTGAGGTGGCAGGTACTCCTGGTGGACAGGTACTCCTGATGGACAGGTACTCCTGATGGACTGGTGGCAGGTACTTTGGTGAGGTGGCGGGTATTCTGGTGAGGTGGCGGGTATTCTGGTGAGTTGGCGGGTACTCCTGGTGGACAGGTACTCCTGATGGACAGGTACTCCTGATGGCGGGTACTTTGGTGAGGTGGCGGGTATTCTGGTGAGGTGGCGGGTATTCTGGTGAGGTGGCGGGTACTCCTAGTGGACAAGTACTCCTGGTGGACAGGTACTCCTGATGGACTGGTGGCGGGTACTTTGGTGAGGTGGCGGGTACTTTGGTGAGGTGGCGAGTACTCCTGATGGACAGGTACTACTGATGGACAGGTACTCTGGTGGCAGGTACTAGATGACAGGTACTCTTTATTTAGGGGGGCAATCTGGGCACAGTGGTACATATGTAGTGTGTAACTCACTGTTAGCTGATCTCCTCCTCACACTGGATCAGTGTGTGAAGAGGAGAACCCAGCAACAGTAAGTTACACACACATCAGTGTGTTTTGTTTACATTTAGTGACCGGCTGTGATTGGACACAGCCGGTCACGTGGTAAAGAGCCATTTCATTGGCTCTTTACTCTGATCGGGGCTGGGCTGTATCCAAGGGAAAAGCCTCAGCCCCGATCACCGGGGGCGCGCGGGCGCCGTGCATGCCGCTGCGCAGCTCTGCATCATCGAATCCGGTAAGTGTTACCGGAATCTCTGCCGCCGCCGCCACATTATTCCCATCGGGGATCGGCTGTGTCCAGACGGACACACCGGATCCCAGATCGCCGCGCTGCGCGCCCCCAGGGGCGCGCGCGGGCGCCGTGCACGCCGCTGCTGCAGCTCTGCAAATAGGAGCCGGTAAGCCGCATGGGAAGCTCCGCTGCCCACCGCCGCTGCTCCGCCACCACTTCTTTACTCCCATCGGGTAACGGCTGTGTCCTAAGGGACACAACGGTACCCCGATCGCTGCTCTGCGGGCCCCTGGGGGCCCGCAGTAGTGGCAGAAAGCCGAGGACGTCATAAGACGTCCACCCAGGATGGGAGATCCCATCTGTGCACGTCATATGACTATGGCTGGGTAAGGAAGTGGTTAAATATCGTACCTGGGGGGTGTCTAAAGTATGCCTGTGAAGTGCCACGTGTTTCCCGTGTTTAGAACTGTCCCTGCACAAAATGACATTTCTAAAGGAAAAAAAAGCCATTTAAAACTGCTTGCGGCTTTAATGTAATGTCTGGTCCCAGTAATATGGATGAAAATCTTTGAGAAAAATGGCATAGCTACCCCATCACCCCAACACCCCCCCCCCCCACCCCAGCCCATTACCAGCCCCTTTGGGTCTTGTATGGATAATAAGGGGAACCCCGCACACAAAATAAAAAAGGCCCTATATACTCTGAACAGCCATATACAGGCAGCGCATACAAGACAGGGACTGTAGGTTTGTCCTTATGTAGAATCTGTTTGTCATTTTGAACAGGTACATTGTTTAAGTGTAGCTCCAGCCAAAAAATCTATTTTTAAGCTTTTTGGAAAACATAGGGAAAACATACATAACCCTGTAACATTTGTTTTGCTGTCTGTGCCCCTGTTCAGAACATTTCACCTCACTTTCCGTCCCAATGACAAATGTTTTTGAAAAGTGGGGTTTTTATTGAAACAAGGATTGGTGATAAAGCATCAGTAGAGAGGAGACACCTTTTTCCCATATTAACTCTTACGGGACAGAATTTCCCTTCCTAGGGGTAAATTTTCTCTCACTTCCTGTTGTCTCCTTTTGTTTGCAAGTAGGAGTCGTTTGTAAGTTGGATGTTTGAAAGTAGGGGCCTGCCTTATATACTCTGCTGAAATTTGCCCCTTACATGTTGGTGTTGCCACAACACTGTAAGCCCTCACAGTTACTCTTGGTGGGCGCATGAATGGGCCCTGCTGTGAATTATTAGATCAAGAATTGTAATTGCATGCCCCTGTTGAACAGGGGCTGAAAAATTGGGCCTTTGGTGGTGGTGGTGGTGGTGTTGACACAACACTGTAAGGCCTCACAGTTACTCTTGGTGGGCGCAGGAATGGGCCCTGCTGTGAATTATTAGATCAAGAATTGTAATTACATGCCCCTGTTAAACAGGGGCATAAAATTTGGGCCTTAGGCACTGGTGCCACAACACTGCAACCCCTCACAGATACTGTACTTGGAGCACAGCAATGAGCCCTGTTGCAAAGTATTGCATCAAAAATTGTAATTACACGCCCCTGTTAAACAGGGGCTGAAAAATTGGGCCTTAGGCACTGGTGCTGGTGCCACGACACTGCAACCTCTCCCAGATACTCTAGTTGGAGTGCAGGAATGATCCCTGCTGCAAAGCATTGCATATAAAATTGTAATTACATGCCCCTGTTAAACAGGGGCTGAAAAATTGGGTCTTAGGCACTGGTGCTGGTGCCACGACACTGCAACCTCTCCCAGATACTCTAGTTGGAGTGCAGGAATGAGCCCTGCTGCAAAGCATTGCATAAAATTTTTTATTTACATGCCCCTGTTAAACAGGGGCTGAAAAATTGGGCCTTAGCCACTGGTGGCGGCACCCAGAAACAAAAATGTTCTTCCAAGCTATCATCATCAATCGGATCATTGAGGAGGAGGAGGATAGTCAGTCAACATAACAGGACAGTCACTCAGCATCAGCATCAGTCTTGAAGGGATGTGACATTTAAAAATAAATTAGTCTGTTATATCAGCTTCAGGTGTTTGGTAGCTGGTGGTGATCCAAGACTGGTTCATCTTTATGAAGGTCAGTCGATCAACCGAGTCGGTGGACAGGCGCACCCTGTGATCCGTGACAAATCCTCCAGCAGCACTGAATGTGCGTTCTGAAAGAACGCTGGATGCAGGACAGGCCAGTAGCTCAATTGCATACTGTGCAAGCTCTGGCCAGTGATCCATCCTCAAGACCCAGTAAGCCAGAGGATTTTCGGTGGGGAAGGTGTCCAAGTCTGACCTTGCCCCTAGGTATTCCTGCACCATGTATATCAGACGCTGGCGATGGTTGCTGGAACCGATCATACCTTGGGGCTGCGGACTAAAGAATTGTCTGAACGCATCGGTCAGACGGCCACCTTCCCCACCGCTGCTTCTTTGACTGACCGAAGCCTCAGCAACTCGTTGTCCAGGACCAGGAGTTTGTAACCTCCCAGTCTCTGGGAACGCATTGCACAGACCTTTCTGCAAGGCCTCCCGGAGTTGTCTCATCCTCAGCTTCTTCTGCGACGGTAAGATAAGGTCCGCAACCTTACCCTTGTACCGTGGATCAAGGAGAGTGGCCAGCCAGTAATGGTCCCTCTCCTTGATCCGAAGAATACGAGGATCCTTCCGCAGACTTTACAGGATCAGGGAGGCCATGCAGCGTAGGTTAGCTGAGGCATTTGGTCCGGAGTCCTCTGGGTCACTAAGGACGACATGATCCGCAGCCACCTCCTCCCAGCCACGTACAAGTCCACGGGTTTCTTGGGACTGTAAATCATCCCTAAAAGACTGCTGCTGATGATGCTGAGTGCCAGGCTCCACCTCCATGCTGACACAATCCTCCTGCTCCTCCTCCTCTTCCTGTGCGATGGGTGGGACAGAAGGAACACTGTCTAAGTAAAGGGGGCCTTGAGAGGCAAGGAAGTCCTCCTCTTCCTTCCTCTGTTCTGCCTCAAGTGCCCTGTCCATTATTCCATGCAGCGTATAATCCAACAGGTGGACAAGAGGTACAGTGTCACTGATTTATGCACTGTCACTGCTCACCATCCTCGTGGCCTCCTCAAATGGTGCCAGGACAGTGCATGCATCCCTGATCATGCCCCACTGGCGTGGTGAAAAAAACCTGAGCTCCCCTGACCCTGTCCTGGTGCCGTAGTCGCACAGGTACTCATTGATGGCCCTCTGCTGCGTGTGCAGCCGCTGCAGCATGGCCAACGTTGAGTTCCACCTGGTGGGCATGTCACATATAAGGTGGTTCTTGGGCAGGTTCAACTCCTTTTGCAGCTCAGCCAGGCGAGCACTGGCATTATAAGATCTGCGGAAATGCACACAGACTTTCCTGGCCTGCCTCAGGACATCCTGTAAGCCCGGGTACCTGCCCAAGAACCGCTGCATCACCAGGTTAAAGACGTGAGCCACACAAGGCACATGGGTCAGTTGTCCCTGTCGGAGGGCGGAGAGGAGGTTGGTGCCATTGTCGCAAATCACCATTCCTGGCTTAAGCTGGCGTGGCGTCAACCACCTCTCGGCCTGCCCCCGCAGAGCAGACAAAACCTCTGCCCCAGTGTGGCTCCTGTCCCCCAAACACACCAGCGCAAGCACGGCATGGCATCTTTTTGCCTGCGTACTTGCGTAGCCCCTTGAACGCCTACGGAGCACCGCTGGTTCCGAGGACAAAGCACAGGAAGAGGCCATGGAGGAAGAAGAAGAGGAGGGGGTGGAGGAGAGAGGTGTGTCACAACCAGTAGTAGCATTTTGTAGGCGTGGCGGCGGAACAACCTCCATCACTACTGCACCTTGTCCTGCATCCTTCCCAGCTGCCAAAAGAGTGACCCAATGGGCCGTGAAAGAAAGGTAACGTCCCTGTCCATGCCTGCTGGACCATGAGTCAGCGGTAATATGCACCTTACCGCTGACCGCCCTGTCCAGCGAGGCCAAGACATTGCCTTCCACATGCCGATAGAGAGCCGGAATCGCCTTCCGTGATAAAAAAGTGGCGTTTGGGAACCTGCCACTGAGGAACCGCACATTGCACAAACTCACGGAAGGGGGCCGAGTCTACCAACTGAAAAGGCAGCAGTTGAAGCGCTAGCAATTTAGCCAAGCTAGCATTCAACCGCTGGGCATGTGGATGGCTGGGAGTGAACTTCTTTCGACGGTCCAGCAGCTGGGACAGGGAAATTTGCCTGCTAGAATCGGACGTCGGTGTACTGCTAGCAGAGTGCCCGCAAGTACTTGGCTGTGACACACCTAATTCTACACCTTCATTCCTCTCAGTGCAGGTTTCAGAGAGGACTAAAGGTATAGTGGGGTTGGAGATCCCAGCTGATGCGGTACAAGGAGAGGTCCGCTTTGTTCTTTGGTGTGGGTCTTTAAGGTAGGCTTGCCAACGAGCTGCATGGCAGGTCAACATATGTCTGGTCAAGCATGTGGTGCCCAAGCGGCTGTTGTTTTGGCCACGCGATATACGCTTGAGACATATGTTGCAAACAGCAGCTGTGCGATCTGATGCACTCGACTCAAAAAAGGCCCACACCAAAGAACTTTTTGAATAACGGGCAGAGGCAGCGCCCTGCACAGTCGGTTTGTTGCCCTTACGCTGGCCCCCCGAGGGAATCCTGTCTCGTTGGAGATGTGCCTCTTCCTCATCCTCCTCCTCCTCCTCCTCTCTCCTATTAGGCACCCACGTGGAGTCAGTGACCTCATCATCCCCTCCCTCCTCATCACTGGAGCCAATCTGGCAGTATGCTGCAGCTGCTGGAACATGACTGCCAGATTGGTGTCCTTCTTGAGCATCCCATCTCTCTGCTCTCACGCCACTGCCTTCCTCTAGCTGGGTATCATCATCAGACCCTTCGAAACGCTGGGCATCCTCCTGGAGCATGTACCCAACACTGTGCTCAAACAGTTTGGGGGACTCCTCAGGAGGACATGGTGGGTCTAGAGAAGGAGTGACTGATGATGACATTGATACCAGGGAAGAGGACGCTTTGGCAGCTGCTTTGCCAGTACCCTGAGCCTGGGTGAGAGAGGATGAGGAGGATGAGGAGGGCTTGGTCATCCACTCTACCAAGTCTTCGGCATGATGCGGCTCAACACGTCCAGCTGCCGAAAATAAGGACAAGCGTGTCCCATGGCCATGTGCTGATGCCAGTTTGCCCTCTTTTATTGGCTCCCGACTGTCTGCCTCTCCTTGTTTGCCTTCCAGACATTCTAGTGGCCTGCAGGGTGATGGGAAAACCAGCAATAAGGGGTAGCTTCAGGTGTATATTTTGCAGGAAGCACACTACGCCCGCTGTAAGTGCTGCAGATGACTGCCTGTGTTACACAACAGGAAAAAACAGCAATAAGGGCTAGCTTCAGGTGTTTATTTTGCAGGAAGCACACTCCGCCCGCTGTAAGTGCTGCAAATGCCTGTTAGTGTAACACAAAAGAAAAAAAGCTCCAGCAATAAGGGCTAGCTTCAGGTGTATAATGTGCAGGAGGCACACTCCACCCGCTGTAAGTGCTGCAAATGCCTGTTAGTGTAACACACCAGGAAAACACAGCAATACGGGCTAGCTTCAGATGTATATTTAGCAGGAAGCACACTCCACCCGCTGTAAGTGCTGCAAATGCCTGTTAGTGTAACACACCAGGAAAACACAGCAATACGGGCTAGCTTCAGGTGTTTATTTTGCAGGAAGCACACTCCGCCCGCTGTAAGTGCTGCAAATGCCTGTTAGTGTAACACACCAGGAAAACACAACAATACGGGCTAGCTTCAGGTGTATAATGTGCAGGAGGCACACTCCGCCCGCTGTAAGTGCTGCAAATGCCTGTTAGTGTAACACACCAGGAAAACACAGCAATACGGGCTAGCTTCAGGTGTATATTTAGCATGAAGCACACTCCGCCCGCTGTAAGTGCTGCAAATGCCTGTTAGTGTAACACACCAGGAAAACACAGCAATACGGGCTAGCTTCAGGTGTATATTTAGCAGGAAGCACACTCCGCCCGCTGTAAGTGCTGCAAATGCCTGTTAGTGTAACACACCAAGAAAACACAGCAAAACGGGCTAGCTTCAGGTGTATATTTATCAGGAAGCACACTCCGCCCGCTGTAAGTGCTGCAAATGCCTGTTAGTGTAACACACCAGGAAAACACAGCAATACGGGCTAGCTTCAGGTGTATATTTAGCAGGAAGCACACTCCGCCCGCTGTAAGTGCTGCAAATGCCTGTTAGTGTAACACACCAGGAAAACACAGCAATACGGGCTAGATTCAGGTGTATACTGTGCAGGAGGCTTAGCAACAATGACACTGACACTGTCCCCTGCCTATCCTTCTCGCTTCCTGCACACAAGGTTTATCAAAGTATATGACACTGACACTCTCCCTGCCTATCCTTCTCTCTCCCTGCACACAAGGTTTAGCAAAGAATATGACACTGACACTCTCCCTGCCTATCCTTCTCTCTCCCTGCACACAAGGTTTAGCAAAGAATATGACACTGACACTGTCCCCTGCCTATCCTTCTCTCTCCCTACACACAAGGTTTAGCAAAGAATATGACACTGACACTCTCCCTGCCTATCCTTCTCTCTCCCTACACACAAGAATAGCACAAAGAATAGCACAATGACACTGTCCCTGCCTATCCTTCTCTTTCCCTGCGCCGGAACACACTACACAAGGCTGCCGTGCTGGCAGCCTTTTATAGTGTGGGGCGTGTGCTAAACCCCCTGAGCTATAATTGGCCACAGGCAACCTGCCTGTGGCCAATTATGGCTCTCCTAGCTGCCGGCGCTGTGATTGGCCAAGCATGCGGGGTCACAGTGCATGCTTGGCCAATCACAGCGCCGGGATTGCAATGCGATGGCACAGTGTATTGTGGGCCGTTTGCGTCACTCAAATTTGGCGCGAACGGCCCAAATAGTTTGATCTTCGTCGAACGATCGAACAGCCGATGTTCGAGTCGAACGTATGTTCGACTCGAACACCGAGCTCATCCCTACTCTTAATTGGTGTTCTACTGATCTATACATTTTTGTGTTTTTTTTTTTTTTTTTTTACACATATATCCCTATCAGAAAACCTGATCATGGTAGTACTTTACGTAGCTTTTAACATGAGCTTTACGTGTTAGATCCTTTTTTCAACACCTTTAAGTTTCTGTATAGATCACTGATACAGGATCCTGGTTTTGGTCGTTTTCATATCCTTCCAATTCTGGCGGATATGTGTATTTTGTATGTTATGATGTTGTATTTCCAACTGACAACACCTTAAATAAAAATTGTTTGGAATATAATATTACATAATTACATATTAAAACATTGAATTGTTCCTAATCCTAATGATAAAATCGGTTTGGTTATCTGGGGAGGTGATAAATGGTCTGGTTTCCTGAAGAGATTTTTTTTCTCCTTGACAGGAAGGGTTTCAAAGCATCTGGGGCAGCTGCCCTGGAGACAGCCTGTAGACTGTGTAGGTGTTTTTTTTAGGTCTCAGCTGTGGCAGAACTGAGGAGCTAGTTGTGGGACTTCACCATAAGTGTCGGTTCACACCAGCGCGGTGCGGGAACCAGCACGATTCCAGTTCACACTGCCCTATGCCGACGGCAGCAGGTGTCAATAGAAAGTTAATGACACCCCCAGACCGATTTGCATATCGCAGTGCGAACTGTGAATTCGGACAGGATATAGATTGCATGGGTGTGAACACCCATGCGATCCAATTCAGGTGTGAACAAAATAGGAGATTCTGCACGATATTGGTCTGAATGCGATGCAAATTTAGCCATGCAATCTGTATGGCTGAATTCGCATTGCACAAACATCGCATGTGATGGTCTGGAGAAGAATTGTCTACCCGGCTGGTCTGTGCCTGGGGGAAGCTGGAAAGCTGTGCAGCTGTCCTGGGGACATGCGAGTATTGGCCCTAAACTGTGATCCCTGGTGACTGTGTGCTTTTGGGATGTAAGTGCTAGAGGTAGCTGTGGACTAAGACAGCTCTCAAAGGGTCTCAGAATACTGGCCATTCCCCTGTCCTCTGCATAATCCTAGAATGGGAGCCTAGAGAAGAGTGTCCTCTTGTTACTGTGCAGTGTTTTGGAGCATCCTATACCCCAACCCTCTCCTGTTTAGAGTTCTTCAAACAATAAATAAAAAATAAAAAAAAGACATCCCCTAGACTAAGTTATTGGAGCCGAAATGGACTGGTGCTTGTGGGGATGCGCAGCCTCAATACTATTTGAGAAGAGCAAGCTACTATCAGTGCCACATTGGGTTCAGCTGCAATAAGATGGCTCGGCAGCACACATGCAGGTCTATTTATAAAGCAGAGAATGTGGCTTTCACCATTCTACGGTGGAGAATCAATCACTGTTATTTAAAACAAAGGTTGGCTACAGGCGTATTAGATAGTGGCTGGCCTAGGCTGAGGGGTGAAATAGTTAATGTGCGTACTTCAGGACCTGGGCCTTTTAGATCCAGCCTGCCCACCTGTTACTATATAAAAAGGGGGAAGGCTGAGATCCAGGGCTCTTGGCCAGCTCTTAGGGCCGGTTCCCACTGGTGCGACAAGTGTTTTGACTTCGAGAGCCCAAGTCGCATCACATGTCAAAATTAATGGTTCCCTATGAGAGCCGTCTCTAATGGTCCAACTTGTGTCGGTCCGACTTTTAAAACGGTTTCTGCACTTCTTTGGTCAGACTTGGGTGCAAGTTCAGCACATAGAATTGAATGAAAGTCGCATCAGAGTTTTAACTGATCCGACTTGTGACATCAGACTTGTGCTCAGAGGCAATGTTAGCAATGCAAAATGTACGTTTTGTTTTTTTTTGCCGTGGGTTTTCACCTCAAAATTCATACCCAAAAATTCAGTGTGATTTTCTGGCTAGCTCCCTTGTGGTCTGTTTCCTGTAGTAACTGGAACCGAACCCACGTTACAAAGATCCATAGCCTGGTCCAGTAGTGTATTTAGTTTTTTTGCTGCCCTAGGCCTTTTCTGAACTTGTGCACCCCCTAATTTAAATATGACCCACCCCTTACTGTCAAGACCACACCCCTTGCTGTTTAAGACCCGCCTTGAAATTTTCGAGTGGGAGCTGAGGGCCTGGGGGGGGGGGCAATGAATTCCCTTAATTTACATAGATTTCCTCTCACTTCCTGTTTGGCTATGGGGCAGGAAGTGAAGGGAAATCTCTGCAATGGGACAGGGATGGTAAAAAATAAACTGACAGGGGCTATAACCCTCCCTTACTCTATCCAAAATAAAAATAAAAAGTGTTGCCTATAGTTCTACTTTAAGCACAAATTTCTGATAATTTGATGGAGAGGACTAAAGATATAACCCATGCCAATGGTGCAGCAGAAAACATATAGCACAGTGAGGAAGGTTTGTGGTCCAGGATGATAGGACAGTCAAAATTAGAAGCACACCCCCTCCCACCCCACAGTTGTGAAATGCCAGCCGCCTGCATACCGGAAGCAGTGCGGCCACTTTATGGGTGCGCTAGACCAATTTGCTTCTCAGCCCAGTCCGCCCCATAAGACTGGCGCTACACTAACAGTGTAGTGCAAGCTAGCGGGGACTCTTTCCGTGCTGCCCCCCTGCAAAGTGCTGCCGTAGGCCTGGGCCTTGTTGGCCTAGGCCAGGATACAGCATTGGCCTGGTCACATGCTACGGGAAGGAAGGAGTAAACAAGTGCATGAGGTCCACGCTAGCTGCATGGCAGGACCACATTCTGTTACTGGGAGTGAAGTAACAGAGGTACGCTGAACTGATGGAGTGGGAGCGGATTTTAGCAGAGTCGCTCCTAATGCAACATACATATGTAGCGGGGCTCACCCCTCTCTCTCTCTATTTTCTCAGTTATGTGGCTGTTGTCTAGGGGTACCTGGGAGAGAGAGATGAGATACACCACGGCCCATGTCCTCCATAGCTAAGAGGTGAAAGCCAGCAAATTGGGTCTTTTGTATAGGTGTCCTAGAGTCAAGTCCAGTCCTTCGTCCCTGACTCCTATGGTCCAACTCAGTTTTATTCTTCTTGCCAAGCAATAAAACAATCTCTTTTCTTTGGAAAATGGGAACAGATCGAGGCACAATCCTTTCCCTTCTGTTGCTGCCGACTGTGCTGTCACCAGTGGTGAATAGTCACTGCCACTGACTAAGTGATATAGAACGTGAATTACCTTCGCTCACTTTGCCCCTGTCAGAGGAAGAAATCCGTCCAAGGGAGAAGTGGAGGCCTCTCCATCACCAGCGATGCTGCGCCAGACTCTTCGGAGAAGTTACTGCACACCAGTCCTCACAAACTCAGACACGGGCACCCAAGGAGTTAGGGTCCCCTCGGATTCCTCCTCCCTCGCGGAACTCAGTCGAAGGTACTGAGCCCCAGGCATCCGCCATAGTACCTCACCCCAGGCTAAAGCTGCCTGAGATGGACTCCATCTCCGCTCCAGCTAGGCCAAGGGCACCTAGGCCTGGAGCACCGGAACGCCGGCACCCAAGCTGAAGGTGCCTGGGTGCGGCCGCATCCTCCAACTCTGAACCCCAAGGTCAGGGCGTCCGCCCCTTTTATGACCTCTCCCTTCACGCCACAGCGGGTTCCCCGCCCCGCTGTACCAGCTCCAGGGGAGGACAAAAAGGCACAGTCTTGCGGTGCGAGCCCAGCCCCGGTCCAAGGCAACAGCGCCAACTTTAGGCCGGCGAGAACTTCACACCACCAGAGTCCTCCAAGACTCACAAAGGGAACCTTGAATTTCCTAACAATCAAGGCACCTGGGTTACACTAGCACCCAGATGCTTCCCCAAATTCAAGTACCCGCTACACATATATGTAGCGACACACAGTACTTGTACCTGAATTCTGTACTTTACTGCACAGCAGGGATGAGCCGAACACCCCCCTGTTCGGTTCGCACCAGAACCTGCGAACAGACAGAATGTTTGCGTGAACTTTAGAACCCTATTAAATACAATGGACTCGACTGTGGTCATGTGAAAGTCTAACATTAAGGTAGTCCCTTGACTTAGAGATGGGCCGTCACACTGTGCAGTAGGGATGAGCTTCGAGTCCGACTCGAACATTGCCTGTTCGCTCGTTCGCCGAACAGCGAACAAATTGGGGTGTTTGCAGAAAATTCGAAAAGTCTATGGGAGAAATCTAAAGTGCTAATTATAAAGGCTTATAAGCAAGTTATTGTCCTAAAAAGTGTTTGGGGACCGGGTCCTGCCCCAGGGGACATGTATCAATGCAAAAATAAGTTTTAAAAACTGCAGTTTTTTCGGGAGCAGTGATTTTAATAATGCTTAAAATGAAAAATTTTAAGTGAAATATTCCTTTAAATTTCGTCCCTGGGGGGGGGGTGTGTATGATATGCATGTAAAGTGGCGCATGTTTCCCATGCTTAGAACTGTCCTTGCACAAAATGTCATTTTTGAAGGAAAAAAAGTAATTTAAAACTCACTCGCGGCTATTAATGAATTGTCGGCTCCCGGCAATACATGCAAAAGTTATTGATAAAAAAAAATACCAGACCCTTATTCGAGCACGCAACCTGGCAGGCCGCAGGAAAAGAGGTGGGGACGAGAGAGCGCCCCCCCTCCTGAACCGTACCAGGCCACATGCCCTCAACATGGGGAGGATGTCCCCATGTTGATGGGGACAAGGGCCTCATCCCCACAACCCTTGCCCGGTGGTTGTGGAGGTCTGCGGGCGGGGGGCTTATCAGAATCTGGAAGACCCCTTTAACAAAGGGGACCCCCAGATCCCGGCCCCCCCATGTGAATTGGTAAGGGGTACATTGTACCCCTACCATTTCACAAAGAAAGTGTCAAAAAATGTAAAAGAAAACACCAACACCTTGGAAAAGTCCTTTATTAAAGAAAAACAAAAAAACATTCCAGCGGTGAAATCCAGTGTCCCGCGGCGATCTGATGTCCAGCACTGTCCGTCATTGGCTGAGCCTGAGCGGACCTGATGGGGAACTTCCTCCGCAGTCTATTACATGTATAGACCCGCCCCTTCTAAAGTTCCCCATCAGGTCCGCTCAGCCAATGACTCGGTGTAAGGCTGAGGACCTGATGCGGAACGTAAGAAGGGGCGGGTCTATTCATGAATTACACAGCGAAGGAAGTTCCCCATCAGGTCAGCCCCCTCGGTATGTCAGACCGCGCCTACGTCATTGGCCTGAGCGGACCTGTTGGGGAACTTCCTTCACTGTGTAAATTTAAATTACACAGTGAATGAAGTTCCCCGCTCAGGCCAATGACGTAGGCGGGGTCTGACATACCGAGGGGGCGGACCTGATGGGGAACTTCCTTCACTGTGTAATACATGTATAGACCCGCCCCTTCTCATGTTCTGCATCAGGTCCGTGGACCTGATGGGGAACTTTAGAAGGGGCGGGTCTATACATGTAATAGACTGCGGAGGAAGTTCCCCATCAGGTCCGCTCAGGCTCAGCCAATGACGGACAGCGCTGGACATCGGATCGCCGCGGGACACTGGATTTCACCGCTGGAATTTTTTTTTTCTTTTTTTAATAAAGGACTTTTCCAAGGTGTTGGTGTTTTTTTTACATTTTTTGACACTTTCTTTGTGAAATGGTAGGGGTACAATGTTGAGGGCATGGCGACTAGGCGACGGGGGGGGAGGGTCCAGAGATAGTGAGAGTCAGCAGGGAACATATTCTAGAGGGTAGTATTAGGGGCATTAGTGGTAGGGTAACCAAAGCACATAAACCCAAGGTAAGTATAGTAGCAAGTCCTAGTTACAATCTGGGAACACCCAAGAGGATAGTATGTGACCGGTCAAAATATATTAATGCATTAAAGTGTCTGTTCACCAATGCCAGAAGTCTGCCAAGCAAAATAGGTGAGTTGGAAGCATGAGGAGAGCTATGATGTAATCGGTATTGCTGAAACTTGGCTTCATTCCTCACATGACTGGGCTATTAATATTCCTGGCTATGCACTCTTTCGGAAAGACAGGGTAAAAAGGAAAGGTGGTGGGGTCTGTCTCTATGTGAGAAGTGATCTCAAAGCGAGTGTGAAAGAGGACCTGGTGGATGGAGAGTGGGATGAGTCTGAAGCATTATGGGTGGAACTGCATACAGATGTGCGTAGTTCAAAGCTAATCATTGGAGTTTGTTATAGACCACCCAATGTTACTGAGGAGGTGGAGACTCAGCTCCTTGCACAGATGGAAAGGGCTGCAAGGGCTGGGACGGTGATAATAATGGGGGATTTTAACTACCCAGAAATTGACTGGAGTAATGGAACTGCTGGGACAGTTAAAGGGCAAAAATTTATAAACCTATTGCAGGACAATTTTATGGTCCAGTTTATTGAGGCCCCAACTAGGAATGATGCTCTGTTGGACCTGGTAATCTCAAACCATGCAGAGCGTATTACTAATGTTCAGATAATGGAACACCTGGGTAGCAGTGACCATAACATGATTTCATTTGATGTTAGTTGTAAGCAAAAATCACTTACGAGAAAGATAAAAACACTTAATTTCAAGAGAGCAAATTTTCCAAGGAGGAGCGCTGCTCTCCAGGACATAGACTGGGAGGGAATATTGGCATCAATGGGCACAGAACAGAAATGGGAATTCTTCAAAAAGACTGTTTGTGAACTTACTGAAAAGTATATTCCCATGGGCAATAAGTTTAAAAGGCTAAAAATAAAACCTATGTGGCTCACTGCCACAGTCTCTTCCTGGTCCCGGGCATTGATGAGTGCCTTCACGGCGAACGGTTCCCCCATGTGTCGAGAGAGTAGGCCCCACCCACACACCTGCAGAGAATGTTATCCGAATACCAGATTCTCTGCTTGATAAATACACCTCTAATATCATCTCCTGTTACTTTACATGTTAAGGACCGATACTCAGTAATGACCCACCTGATACATGACCTCCCCCACATACCCCTCTTACCCAATAATGACTGACAAATTTGTGGAGATAAATTGGCCTTACGGCCTATTTATTTAACAATTTTTATATTTAAAATGAAATAACCATTTAAATAACATTATACAAATTTTCCAATATCCCGGTGGTCTTGGAGACCACAACTCACAAATTGGACACTGGGACAAACTATTTATCTTAGGCCTCAGTCACAAGACACTGACTCAGAGGCAGTACACATATCTGCAGTGCCCTACCATTTTACCCCTTCCTGGTTAACCCTCGTTAACCGAAAGGTACCCGATAACCACATACCACCTATGGGTACCACCATTTTACAAAAAACTTCCACTTTTTCCTCCTCTTTCAGAGACCCAACACTGCCACCGCACGCAAGGGGTAAAGCCTTACCCTTGCGCGCACCTCCAAACCCTCAGGGCCCGCTGGATTCCCTCCTGCAACCCCAGGGCCCAAAGATCAATGCCAACAGCATTGAGGTGAACCCCATCACCCCTGAGATACCGCCAGGTGTCCACTTCCAGCTCCCTGTGGCGCACCACTAGGCCACCATTTCGGATGAAAAATCTTCCCACCTCCTTGTTAATCTTGACCCGAGCCTTGTTAACCTTCTCCACCGACCAAGCCCAACGCCAAGCTGTCCTGCCCACCATGTCTGACCAAACAATCAGCATCCCCGGAAATGAAGTGCACATGCACAAGAAGTCATACTTAACATCCCGTATTAACTGATGCATAGACCTGGCCCCCATGTCATTACCTCCTGCATACGGGATCAAAACATCTGGTGCCCTATCTAGGCGTGCAAACTTATGCACCTCTGGAATGATCCTGCTCCATACCATGCCCAGAACCCCGATCCAACGGACCCGAGCTTCTCGGAGGGGGATACCCAACTGCCTCCCATTGGGCCGTACATCAGCCCGTCTGGCCCCCCAAAACACGTATGAGTGACCTAGAATCCAAACCAAGCCGATCTCACCACCTGAAAAACAGTAAAACACAAAACACATAACAATTTTTAACATTCCCCTCCATCACCAAAACCTGACTGAACAAAGAACCCAACATGTGCACCCTTACTCATGCATCAAATGCGGACGAATATAGAGCCTAAACCTGTCAGAATCCCATCGCCCAATCCGCTCCACCGCATCAGCATGCAGAGCCGCCCGCGCCGCCTCCGTGGCTACCCCAATGCAGAAGGAGTGGGAGGCGTAACCCTTTGGGTCATACCCTGCTGCCAACAATCATATTTTGAACACCGCTATAAACTGAAATCTGGACAGAGCCGACCCATCCTGGTGCATCAAAAACGACCCCCCCCAGTCCAGGACGCATGGAATGGAAGGATTCCACCGCCAGTACAGGACATATTGCCGCATCCAGAATGCAAAACAACAGGAGTCGCATACCCTTGCCCCCTTGATCCGTTTTGGACCTACGCACCCAAACCCTGACCGAGTGCTCCGAGTATTCCCCTTGGGCCTGCTTGGAAGAACTGACCAGCTCCCCAACCCTCAACGCACCGAAAAAGGCAATTGCAAATGCTGCCCGGAATAAATAACACTCGTATGTCGAACTGCACACGGAATGTAAATGCTGAAACAAGTTCTGCAACATCGTAAACTAAACAGGCCGACGACTATCCTTAGTCTTCCGACCCCTCCTGTACCCCTTCACCGCCTGTTTTACCCAAAACTCTTTAGTATAGTCTCTGCAACCGTGCCACTTAAAATGAAAGGCCAAACCCGCCTAAGTCCAATCCACTGCAGACGCGGAAACCCCCTGCTCCATCTTCAAGGTGAGAAAATAAAGAACGGCAATGCCCGCCTCATGCTCAGCCGGGGGAATCCCCAGCCCATGTACAAATACCAGCCACTCCTGCCATACCTTAGAGTAGGCATTCCATGTAGCCTCACTCACCGACTGTTGAATCCACCGTGCTGCGCTGTCAAAGCAATGCTCCACATCCAGTCGGGACAGGTTACTCTGTGTTGCTCCACTGCAGGTGCCTACTCCCGGAACCTGTCCCACTGAAAACGAGACAAAGCATCAGCCAAAGTGTTATCAACTCCTGGAAGGTGCACCGCATAAATGAATACATTCAAGTGTAGGCAACGCAGAACCAAATGACGCAGCAACCACACCACCGGCTGCGATGCAGCCGAAACATGATTCACCACCTGTACCATGCCCATGTTGTCACAGTTGAAATGAACCTTCAAATTACGGAAAGATTTGCCCCACAGTTCAAGCGCCACCACAATCAGGAAAAGCTCCAGGAGTACTAAGTTCTTCTCTTGGGCCAAGGAGCAGCGCCCCATTTTCCCCCGACAGAAAACCACATACCCAGTGGACCCAGCCGCGTCTGTAAATAATTCCAAGTCGAAATTACTAATGGGCCCAGACTTCCACAACGCCCGCCCGTTGAAAGACTCCAAGAACTCATGCCACACTCTTAAATCCTCCCTGTGCTCACCATTCAGACTCACGAAATGAGTCGGAGCCCGCACCCCAGCTGTCGCAGCAGACAGCCTGCGGCTAAAAACCCTGCCCATGGGAATTATCCTGCAGACGAAATTCAACTTGCCTAACAGCGACTGCATCTTACGCAGCTGGATCTTCCGCAGACCAATAATCCCCCGCACTTCCGCCTTCAAGGCCTCCAACTTGTCCTCTGGAAGTCGACATTGCATCTTTAATGAGTCCAAAATGATGCCCAAGAAGACAATGGACGACGTGGGGCCCTCCGTCTTCTCGGGTGCCAAATGGACCCCGAAACAGTCGGCCACGTATTGCAACGTCCCCAAGAGGACCGAGCAAACGTTTGACTCCAGAGTACCCACACATAACAAATCATCCAGATAATGGATGATCGAGCTGAGCCCTGACGTGTCTCGGACCACCCACTCCAAGAAGGAGCTGAAAGTCTTGAATAGTGCGCAAGAAATGGAGCAACCCATGGGCAAACAACTATCCACATAGTATGCCCCATTGAAAGTGCATCCCAACAATCGAAAACTGTCCGGGTGAACCGGCAACAACCGGAAAGCAGATTCAACATCAGCCTTCGCCATGAGCGTTCCCCGCCCAAATCTGCGAACCCACGCTACCGCTGCATCAAAGGAAGTGTATGACACCGTGCAGTCCTCCGGGGCAATAGCGTGATTAACTGATCCACCCTTCGGAAAGGAAAGGTGGTGGATCAAACAAAACTTGTGCGGCTCCTTCTTGGGCACAACCCCCAAGGGAGAAACCACCAAGTCCGGTAGCAGAACCTTCGCAAAAGGCCCAGCCATACGCCCTAACTGTACCTCCTTAGACAGCTTCTCTGAAACCACCAAGGGCTGCCGCAAGGCAGACCGTAAGTTCCTAGCCTCCGGGGGAACGGCAAAGAGTGAACAGGGGATCCTAAAACCACTAGCAAAGCCCTCCTCCAGCAACCTAGCGGCACATCTATCGGGATATCTATTGAGAAAGGGAAGCATTCTTTCCACCCGTACTGGAGTCGTTCCCCTTACCCGCAGGCTCTCCGGAGCGGCACTTTCCTCGCTTGAAACACTTTGACAAGGCATGGCTACCCCCGCCCCCTGAACACACGTGCTTGAAGCGACAGTTCGTGTCATACTTGCACGTCCCTTCATTAAACTGCCAGCAGTAGCCCCATCGTTTTTCGGTCGGTTGTCCTGAGGCCGAGGCACCTCCGACCCCCCCCTGACGCCGTCATCAATTTCATCCACAAGTTGATGTCCTTATGATCCCAGCGCAGCGCAGGCCTGATGGCCATCCGTTGGTGGAACTGCGCGTCGTAACGTAACCACGCTACACCCCCATACGTCCGGTATGCCTTGCTAATGGCCTCCAAATAAATGAACAACCCCGAACAGTGCTCCGGGGCCTTCTCCCCTATCACACAAGCAAGGATCGCAAAAGCCTGCAACCAGTTGGTGAATGTGCGGGGAATCAAACGATAAAGTTTTTCCTCATCCTCCTTCTTGCTCTCTTCTAGATTGAATTTCTCCAAAGGCAGTAATGTAAAAATCTACACATACTCACCCTTCCAAATCTTCTCTCTGACGTCCGCCTTGAGATGAGCTCCCAGGGGAGCCTCAAAACAGATGTACATCTCGTTTTTTGCTGCATCCACCAGCCTAACAGCCTCCTTTTTTTTCCCCTACAGCCTCCTGACCACTCGCCGCAGCCGCCCCCCCAGGGGGTACCACCCCCTCAGGTCCAGTCACTGCCCCAGCAGGCCCGATTGAAGCTGCCGGCGCTGCCTCAGGTACCCCAGGGGGCCCAACCGCCTAAGAGGAACCTACATGCGGAACCCACGCCACCGCAGGCGACGCAGTGTCGCTGCCGCCCAACTCAAACCGCCTGACCAAATCCTTCAGCCCGACAGTAAATCCTGATTCCCCGCCCCAGCCCCCTGACTCGCCGGGGGTGAAACCGCCATAGGTGACCCACCCGTAACAGAACCCACCCCTCTACTACCCTGTCCCAACAAATCTTGCAACAATGCACAAATGGTAGATGAAGAATTTGACTTACCGGGCTGCCTTGGACCGGGTCCACGAGCCGCAGAACTGGAATCCATCGCCGCCTGATGTCCCGGGTCCTCACCGTCCTCCGACCCGGACAGCTCACCCTCCGACCTGTCGTCAATCGCTGCTGGTGAAACATTCGATGGCTGCACCCCGGACAGACGTGACCCGGGTGCCGAGGGCCCGTGCGGCTGCTCACTCCGTCCTCTTCCCCGACACACCTGACCCCCTCGCGACTTCCACCGATGGACTCTGGACCGGCCCCCTGGCTCGGGCATCACCTGCACGACCACCAACATCCACCGTCGCCGTCACCACACTCCTCATCGTCCTTCCCCTGGGCACGATCGGACCCCTGGCTGCCACCGCTGCTTGGCCACCGGCCCGTGGGCTAGGTCTTCCACGCTGGGCCGCCTGATTGCAACGACCACAACCAGCAGTCTCGGCCACGATGTCTCAGCATCTCTGACGTGCGGGGTGGGGGGAGGAGCCAAGTGACCTGCTCGACTCCCCCACCGTGGAGCTCCGTCCATGGCGCAGATTCCTCCCGTCTTCCACAGACCCCTGCTGGGGGCACTGTGGAGATGGAGCCGGAGGGCCCCTGTCGGGTCTCCGATGGTGACGCTCAGCTCCTGGGGAGGCATCTGGGCAATAGCTATCTGGCGGCCTAGACCGCCGCACGCGTGCCAACTCCACCTCCCCCCCGGCGGGTGCCGCCGCCCGCTCATCCAGCACCGCCGCTACCTGCTTTTGTAGCCACTCAGCCCCCTGTGCTGACACCACCGCTCGTAACTGCGCTAACAGGTCCGCAACTGCCGCCATGCTCAGGCAGTGCAAGCTTCTTCCTAATTGTAAAATGGAGGACTGACCAAAAAACGTCCCCAAACCACTCCCCTTTCCTTAAAGGAGAAAGCTACTGCTCTACTGCTGCACTGTCCCTCCCTGTCATGCCGTCCTTCTGCCTATTCTTTTTTCTCTGCTCCGGGACTCTCTTTCTTTGGTAAAATGACTTAAAGGGGGCATGCAAACTAGAATACAACATCCCTAGGGCTTGATTGTTTCAGAGAAATAATTGTAGCTGAGCATTTCTTGATTTTTGAGTGACACCGCTATAAGTCATCTTTAATAATAGATAACATACAAAGTCAACTTTTTTTACAGGCATGAAAGATTTTTGCCTTGGGTTTTTTGCCTGTGTTAAACAGAACATAACATGACTTTTATTATCTTATATACAGTATCTCTGCAATGCACTGAATTCTGAAACATGTAAAAAAATATGCAAAGTTTCCATGCATTTTCTTCCTTTAAATCCTACAGGTTAAAAAATATTGAATGTACTGTATATTGTACAGACTAATATAGTATAAACATAAATATATAGAAAATTGCTGCGCTATCATAAAGGGAGGATAGCTGCTGACACTGCAATGTTTGTGTAAAGGATGAAAGTGAAAAGTGCAGCTCTAAATATAACATGAATGTATGAATGTATGAAACCAAAAATGTTTAAGTGAGTGATAACAATAAAAACATGTATAAAATAATGTTGATAAAATAAATTTGTACCAATATTAAAGTGCAAAAGTGCTAATAAAACCATATATCATATGTGTAAACTCAATTGCTAGCTCTGTACATTGCGCTCTTTTGGAATTCTTTGTGATCACATTGACTTTTATCTGTACACATCAGCCCTGAGTTCCTCCCTCTATTCTCATGCTTGTTCAACTCACTGTCACTGGCATGTGAGTCCACAGTCTCCGGTAAGAGTACCTACCCTCTCCCCTGGGTGGCGGATGCACTATTCCCAGTGATCCTGTAACAGACAATCATCCATCTCTGTCTCCATTAAGTAGACATTTCCCAAAGTACCATTACTAGATTTGTCCAGTTTTCCATGTGAACTTTCACATATGGATGTTGGTGAACTTTCTACCTACAACAGAGCCCCATTGTTTTTTGTTCATCGTTCAATGGTTTGGGGCCATCAGCAATTGAGTTTGCACATATAATATAGTATAATACAGCTATAGCAGGGTGCCCTACTGGCTGTGTCCATCCCCCCACTGCTGAAATGTGTGTGCTGCAGCTATCTCTCACCACTCACCCTGAGCCTCCCTGCTGTGCAGCTTCAGAGCAGTTCTGAGTGCGATTCCCTGCTCCTCCCCCTCCCTCCTGGCAAGGAGGTTTACGGGACATGTAGTCCCTTTGGGAGCACTGCCCACTGAAAGTAATTGGAGCCTGAGCTACAGCCCCCACTAGACCCTGCAGAAGAAGGAAGGGAAAGAGCTTTGTTTTCTAAAGCTGTACAGGATACAGCTCTCTTGCCATGAGGGAGCCCAGAGAGTGCACATCGCTGTCCAGTGTGCACCACCACTGATGCATAATGCAGCCTAAGCAGAATCTCTTGTGCTAAGTCCAGGTGTGCTGACATCCAGATTCACCTGGGGGGCAGAGCAGAGAGTGGACTAATCAGTGCTTGTGACCAGATAGGAAGCTGCAATATCTCTGGGACTGGTGAATTGCTTCTATGAGCCCTTTAGGAACCAACTATACAGCCATCAAGTAGCCTCATTGGTGCCTGCAGGCTCAACTAGGACTATTCTCATATGCACCAACGGTACATCTGGGTCACAACTGTGACTGGCTATAGAGTTAGGACTTACAGCTGCTACACAGAGATCTTCACCTATTGCTTATGCTAGAAAGGGACCTCTCGGAGAACATTGCTCCACAACATTCAAGCGCCTGGCTAATATCTTGGCATCAACATTTAGAAGAGATATCGGCCGGTATGAAGAGCACTGCTCAGGGGCCTTGCCTGGCTTGAGAATGACTACGATAACTGCCTCAGCCATAGTCGGGGGAAGACAATCCTCCTCCACAGCCTTTTTTAGCATGAGTTTAAATGTGGGGAGCAGTTCTTCTACATATGTCTTAAAAAGTTCAGCAGGGATGCCGTTCGGGCCCGGTGTCTAATGCCGCGTACACACGATAGTTTTTAATGTCATTTTCAAAAACAACGTTTTTCTCGACGTGATTTTTCTTGTTTCCTCTCAAGCCTGTCTTGCATACACACGTTCATTAAAAAAAACGCTCGAGCAAAGCGCAGTAATGTACAACACGTACGACGGCACTATAAAGGGGAAGTTCCGTTCGACTGGCGCCACCCTTAATGTTAGTAAAGTTTGTTGAGCGACGATTCGCGCTTTTCAGCCTTGTGCTTTTCAGTCCGTTACAGCGTGACGAATGTGCTATCTCCATTACGAACGCTAGTTTTACCAGAACGAGCGCTCCCGTCTCATACTTGATTCTGAGCATGCGCGTTTTTTTTCCCCTCGTAAAAGCATGCACACTATCGTTTTTCACGTCGTTAAAAAAAACAACGTGAAAAACGACGTGAAAAAATAGAGCAGGTTCTCATTTTTTTTAGGCCATTTTTCACGTCGTTAAAAATGCTCTGGAGCCTACACACGATCGTTTTTAATGGCCAATTAAAAAAATGGCATTTTTAACGTCGTGGAAAACGGTTGTGTGTATGCGGCCTTACCGTTTTGCAGGGAGGCCACCGCCCGCTGAATCTCCTCTAACGTAATAGGAGCGTCTAATGCATCTCTGTAGGTGGACGTCAAACAAGGCAGCTCCATCTCCTCCAGGTATGCCGTGAGCTCCCCATCTGTGCACGTCATCCGGGAGCTGTACAGTTCCTGGTAGAAAGATGCAAATTGGCCATTAATGGCTGTATGGTCTGTCAGCAGCGACCCATCAGAGTCAGCTATAGCCGATATAGTCACAGGTGAGGAGCTCTCCCTCTCCAGCCATGCCAGCATACTACCCGTCTTCTCCCCATGCTCAAATATATGTTGGGATTGGTGTAGAAATTTAGTTTTGGTAGCGGATGTTCGGAGCAGGAGAACATCTCTTAATGCGGCCTGAAAGTCAGAATATACCCTGGGATCCCTGGTAGCCGAGTATTTTGTCTCAAGTGTAGTCACCTTCCTCTCTGCCCTCTGTATATCCTCTCTCATGTCCTTTCAAATTCTAAGGATATGTGTCTGCAGGCTGCCCCTAGAGAAAGCCTTGAACGCTTCCCAAGATGTGGTCAAGGGTATAGAAGGGTCAAGGTCCCGCCAGTATTGTATCACCTCAGACCGGTATGGCTCAAAGATCCTGGAGTCGGACAGCCAAAATCTGGACAGTCTCCATAAACCCTCCCACGGTGTCGTGGACACGCTCAGCTTTAACATCAGAGGAGCATGATCCGAAATGCTCCGGGGAAGGATGGAGATGTCCCGAATCCTAGGGAGGACAGACCCCCCCCCGCGCATAGGCCAGGTCTATGCGCGAGAACTTTCTGTATGAGTGACATGTGTAGGCTCGCTGGTGAGGATAACGCCACCTCCACACATCAGTCAAGTTGGAGGCATCCACCCAGGAGAACAGGTCCGAAAGCGGACCCGTTGCACCGGAGAGTCTATCCCACCCAGGATCCGGGACCAAATTAAAGTCGCCCATTATCACCACATTATCCATACCAAATACAGCAATCTTAGAAATTAGCTGGTTGAGTAGTCTCATGGAGGCCGGGGGGGGCAGGTAAAGACCCACCACCACCAACTCCAGCCTATCTATCACAGCATGCAATATGACATATCTCCCGTCCGGGTCCAGCTCCAGCGCCAGCAACTTAAAAGGGTAGGGATTTGTGAACTAAAATGCTAACCCCCCCTGGAATAATTGGTATAGGTGGAGTGGTAAAGATGTCCCACCCAGGATCGTCTAAGGCTTCAAAGTTTGCTGCCTGTTAAATGAGTCTCCTGGAGGATGCAGATCTGGGGGCAGTGAGTATTGAGGAACTGAAATACCAGTGATCTCTTCACAGAGGAGTTTAGACCCCTAGTGTTCCATGAGATTATATTGCACTCAGCCATATTCGTCATGTGGCGCTAGATTAAGCTGGAATACTACTACTAGGCCCCGGAGCTGAACCCGGACCATCACATAAATCAGGACATGACAACCCAAGCATCCTATGTCACATAGTAAAACATTGCTTGTGAAAGTTTAATGAGATAACAGAACAAAACCAAACAGTCCCAACCACCCCCCCACCACACCAACCCCGACCCCAACTGTGGGGAGGCTTAGGATCCCAACTCGAAATAAAGGCGAACACGCCTGCAATGGGGAAACGTGCACAGAATGGCATCCACAGTCCAGCGGTTAGATGACACGCATTTAGTACTCTGCTGGGGACCGGAGCAAAAAATAAAAAGATGTGAGTGCAGTCTCTTGGTGGTGCCGGGGGTACAAACTTAAACAATAACAAAGTACGTGCTGTCAAACCCAAGGGCCTGGGTCTCCGGATGGAGAGAAGGGAGAAGGAAGGAAGAAACAGGATACAGTCTCGTAGGTATTTCTCCAGCAGTTAGGCCTCAGGGGGATAGTGCGGGGTATAGCCTCCTGGCCTCCAGGGTCATGAAATGGGGAGCACAGTAACACGTGGGAAGTGTCAGGACCCAGGCCAGTGTGTAGAAAGAAGACACGTTCATAAGGCAGCAGGTGAAATCGGCCTGTATGAGCAGGCAATCAGATGGAGTACTTATCTGAGTGGTAGTGTGTCGATTCACATGGAGGCCTCCTCTGGGGATGTGAAAAACCAAAACAGATTCTCCGTCCTCCACCCTCAATCTGGCCGGGAACAACATACTATACTTGATATGGTTAGAGCGAAGCCTAGCTCTTACAGCATCATAGGATTTACGCAGTTTCTGGGTTTCCAGCGAATAATCTAATAAGATTAGTAGCTTGGCGTTTTCAAAGCGGAGTTCACCTTGAGCCCTAGCTTCCTTCATCACCATATCTCTATCCCGGAAGTGAAGAAGTTTGAAGATAAAAAAAGTGTGAGGCGATGCTTCCTGGGGCCCCCTAGTGGTGGGTATGCGATGGGCTCTCTCAACAGTAAAGAATGGAGAAAAACGTGCTGAGGGAGCTGTTGCAATAAGCGTTTAGCAAAGGCAGTGGGGTCTGCGCTTTCAGTCCCCTCAGGGAGTCCCAGAATACGCAGGTTATTCCTTCTGTTGCGATTTTCTGCGTCTTCTGCGTGGGACTCGAGCACCTTAACCCTGGCCTTAAGTGTATGAATGTCAGCCCCATGGTCACGTACCGTGTCTTCAGTCTGAGAGACCCTTTGCTCCACCTCAGTCATTCTGCCACGAAATTCATCAAAGTCCTTTCTGATAAACTCCACATTGGCCTGTATGTGGTCCACCTAGCCAGTCAGGGCAGTTATGGCCTGCAGGACCACTTTAAAATTGGCCGCTGTAGCAGGCAGCCGGTCAGGGTCTTCGGCCTGGTTCTCCATCTGGGCAGGTGTTTTAGGCGAGGCCGCAGCTGCGGCCTTGTCCGCGATGTCCGGCTTCACTGCCTTTTTCCGGGATTGCAGCTGGGATTTCCTCCTTTGCATACCCCCGAGAGGCTACTGAGGCTGGAGGGACACAGGAGGGTCATTTTGGTGGGTCTGCAGCCTGTAAAAGGAGGATTCTAGCGCTGGTCCTGGGGGGCTCAGACACACACGTCTGCTCCCAGCACCATTCCGGACACGCCCCCACCACCATTTATTCTAACTAGTACAAATACATAGAGTTCATTTACAAATACAACAACAAAAAATTCTCCAATTTTATTTGAGTATATTTTCTTTTGAATGACGTTTGAATGACCTTGCATACAACTTTATACCCAAGCCTTTTTAGAGGGACATAGAGGGGGTGAAGGGTGGGACTTATGGGTATCCATGTGTGTATGGGGGTTCCCAATGACCCTTGGGCAGCTTGCTTCCTCAGATCCCTCCTTCCTTTCTCACCCTTTTTCCCTCCCTTTCCCTTTGCTCTTCCTGTGGGAGAATCTTAATGCAATGGGCAGTGATAGAACTACGAAGCAGCTGTTTAAAATGTAATCACTGCTAATCTGTTTATTTGTCTAGATGGCATTATTAAATAACGTCTATATCGGTAGCTCCTGATGAAGAGGACATTGCCTGATGTGAATGATGCCTCTCACAAAAGAGCTCTCAGAAGACCTACGATTAAGAATTGTTGACTTACAAAAAGCTGGAAAGGGTTATAAAACTATCTCCAAAAGTCTTGCTGTTTATCAGTCCATGGTAAGACAAATTGTCTATAAATGGAGAAAGTTCAGCACTGCTGCTACTCTCCCTAGGAGTGGGTGTCCTGTAAAGATGACTACAAAAGCACAGCACAGAATGCTCAATGAGGTGAAGAAGAATCCTAGAGTGTCAGCTAAAGACTTACAAAAGTCTCTGGCATATGCTAACATCCCTGTTAGCGAATCTACGATATGTAAAACACTAAACTAGAATGGATTTCATGGGAGGATACCACAGAGGAAGCCACTGCTGTCCAAAAAAAACATTGCTGCATGTTTACAGTTTGCACAAGAGCACCTGGATGTTCCAGAGCAGTACTGGCTAAATATTCTGTGGACAGAATAAGCCAAAGTTGAGTTGTTTGGAAGAAACACACAACACTATGGGGCTGATTTACTAATAACAGTGCGCTGCGCTGGTTCTAACCTTAATTGGTGCGCCGGATAACTCCTTCACTTGACGCAGGAACCAGCGGCGCACTGTTATAGTAAATACAAATGTCAGCGGCGCTCTATTGAAAATGAATGGTTCCCTATGGGAGCCCATTGATTTGAATAGAGGTCGCCCGGGAAGTCGGATGAAGCGTATCCGACTCACGGGGTGACTCGTGTGCCGGCTGACACAGGGACAGCACGACTTTGCGAGGCGACTTGAACACGACCTGAGCGCGTGAGGCAGCCGCTCAAGTTGTGTCCTAGAGGCGACTATCTGGCCGAGAATGTCTCCAGCGCGATGGCATCGCGCTGGTTCTCGGCAGCCTCGCTGTCCCGTGTTTGGTATGAATCATGAAGGGGAACTCCACGCTGAATTTTAATGAAAAAACCGGCGTGGGGGTTCCCCTCCAGGAGCATACCAGGCCCTTAGGTCTGGTATGGATTTTAAGGGGAACCCCTAAGCCGAAAAAAACGGCGTGGGGGTCCCCCCAAAATCCATACCAGACCCTTATCCGAGCACGCAACCTGGCAGGCCGCAGGGGAAGTGGGGGGGACGAGAGCAGCCCTCCCTCCTGAACCGTACCAGGCCGCATGCCCTCAACATGGGGGGGTGGGTGCTTTGGGGCAGGGGGGAGACCTGCGGCCCCCCCACCCCAAAGCACCCTGCCCCCATGTTGATGGGGACAAGGGCTTCTTCCCGACAACCCTGGCCGTTGGTTGTCGGGGTCTGCGGGCGGGGGCTTATCGGAATCCGGGAGCCCCCTTTAATAAGGGGGCCCCCAGATCCCGGCCCCCACCCTATGTGAATGAGTATGGGGTACATCATACCCCTACCCATTCACCTGGTGGCAAAAAAAGGTAATAAAAAACACAACACAGGTTTTTAAAGTAATTTATTAGGCAGCTCCGGGGGTCTTCCTGCTGGGCGCCCCGCTATCTTCTTCCAGCTCTTTTGCTAGCGGGGTCCCGGGCTTCCTCGTCGTCTTCGGGGGTCTTCCTGCCGGGCGCCCCGCTATCTTCTTCCAGCTCTTTTGCTAGCGGGTCGCCCGGGCTTCGTCGTCGCCTTCTTCCGACTTCGGGGGTCTCTTATTCTGTTCTCCGGTTCTTCTCCCGCTCTCCGGTGCCTTCTCCACGATCTCTGGTTCTTCTCCCGCTCTCCGGTGCCTTCTCCACGATCTCCGGTTCTTCTCACGCTCTCCGGTGTCTTCTCCGCGATCTCCGGTTCTTTCTGCCTTCTGCCGGGCGCCCCGCTATCTTCTGCCAGCTCTTTTGCAAGCAGGGGCCGGTCTTATTCGTCGCCTTCTTCCCTCTTCTCTTCGCCGATGTTGCCTCGTCGCTGTCCACCGCTGCAATGTTCTGTCCGAGCAGCGGTGCCACTTTTATTGGCATGGGGCGTGGTCACCGGCTGATGCCACCGCTGACCCCGCCCCGTATGATGTCACAGTCCCGGGGAATGATGGGGCTGTGATGTAAAACGGGGGCGGGGTCAGCGGTGGCATCAGCCGGCAGAAGGCAGAAATAACCGGAGATCGTGGAGAAGACACCGGAGAGCGGGAGAAGAACCGGAGATCGTGGAGAAGGCACCGGAGAGCGGGAGAAGAACCGGAGACCGTGGAGAAGGCACCGTAGAGCGGGAGAAGACGGCAAGGAAGCCCGGGACCCCCGCTAGCAAAAGAGCTGGCAGAAGATAGCGGGGCACCCGGCAGAAAGACCCCCGAAGTCGGAAGAAGACCACCGGAGCTGCCCAATAAATTACTTTTCAAACCTGTGTTGTCTTTTTTATTGACTTATTTTGCCACCAGGTGAATGGGTAGGGGTACGATGTACCCCATACTCATTCACATAGGGTGGGGGGCAGGTATCTGTGGTCCCCCTTCCTAAAGGGGGCTCCCGGATTCCGATAAGCCCCCCGCCCGCAGACCCCGACAACCAACGGCCAGGGTTGTCGGGAAGAGGCCCTTGTCCCCATCAACATGGGGGCAGGGTGCTTTGGGGTGGGGGGGCCGCAGGTTGCCCCCCCTGCCCCGAAGCACCAAACCCCCCATGTTGAGGGCACGCGGCCTGGTACAGTTCAGGAGGGAGGGGGCCGCTCTCTCATCCCCCCCTCTTCCCCTGCGGCCTGCCAGGTTGAGTGCTCGGATAAAGGGTCTGGTGTGTATTTTTAGGGGACCCCACGCAATTTTTTTTCTAGGGGGGTCCCCTTTGAATCCATACTAGACCCAAGGGCCTGGTATGGACCTGGGGGGGGACCCCACTCTGTTTTTTTTTCTATTTTTTTTGAACCGGCATTTTTTTTTACATTTCCTTTAACAACCAGCTATAAACAGGTAAAACAAAAAATTGCCGCAAAATTGCAGTACTTGCGTTTTGGATGCGGGTCCATTGAATTCTATTACATCCAAAACACTGTTTTTGGCCTGGCAAAAAAATCTGCAGTTGCGTTTAAAATCGTTTTTCACAAAGCCTAAAAAAATGCCTTTAGACGCCAAAGATTTCCACGTTTCAGACGCGGTACCAGCGTTTAGCCGCATTTTAATTTAGAAGCGTTTTTAAAGGTGACCTATTTTTTTTTTATATTGATAAACTCCAAATTTATGGCAAATGAGGAAAAACCATAATATATATATATGTGTAGCGGGGTGTTCCCCTATAATGGGAAGAGACTACATCACCCATAACCCCATTCTTCACATGTTCCACCGCAGAGACTCATGGGAGGGGTTATAAAAGGAGGAGGCTCGGCCGGGCTCGGCCTCTTTGGGGGACACGAGACTTCACAGACGGATCCTCCTGTGCGGATGTGTCGGAGTGCAAGGCCTGAAGCCTGAGGCCTTGCTCTGCACCAAAGAGCCTTCCACCCCCCTCTGCGAGCCTGGGTGGCATCTGACTTTGTGCGCTACAGCCTTGTCGGATCGGGGGCCCGATCGTTGGAGAGATCGAGTGTGTGTGACACGGCCGGTGGAGGTTTCCCGGACTGGATCCGTAGTCCGGCGGGTGAGAGGGCATAAGCCCAGCTAAGATACTGTTACTGTATATAGGCCTATAGACTGCCGTGGCCTACAAGTTATTTTGATACCCCTATTGAAGAGCCTTGTCAGAACTGAGCCTGCGGCTTTATTTAACCAAGTTCTATACCCCTTGGATTACAAAGTTATACTCTGTTTAAAGTGCACCACCATTACAGACCTGTCGGTGAAGAAAGAAGGACTAAGTTAAATATTAGAACCAGGCCTGGTGGGGATTCTAGCGTGTTTGATTACTGCGCCATAGGGCACTTAGTTAACGGTCGCCCGTATGGCGCACCTGTAGCGTGTGTTACTACATAGTGTGTTAGAGTGGCAGGACGCTGCCCTTAGGAGTGAATATCTTGAACTGTGATTACTGTTACCCCCTTTATCCATATTGAGAAAATAAGTAAAACCCTTTATCTATTACAATTCATTACTGTGTCCTGGCTTAGTTATTATATTGCATAGGATATATCATTGATTATTAGTATTAGCTGTGCCAGAAGGGGGTAGAGCCTATTGCCGGGGGGTTGGCGGAGCTGCACTCAGGGCCCAAATCTAATTCTGCAGCCTCCTTAGGTGGAGGTATCGCTACACGTGGGGGTTCTCGTCCGGGATCCTGATGCAGCAAGCGAACGCCAGAAGTGCCGGCATGGACCCCATGGATCCAAGAGCGGTAGAAGAGTGGTGCAAAGCCGCTAATACAGAGCCAAAACAGTCGATAGCCATTAGCCTCCCTGGGGAGAAATGGTCGAGTGAGACGGTAGAGGAACTAATGAGTTCAGTGTCCCCAGATCACACACCGTGGGTGATAGACATGAAGACAGACCCAGACATCTCATATCAATACGCATTAGTGGAATATTGGGACGGGATGCCAGAGGCCTGTAAGCACAAGTGTCTGCGGACGCCAGACAACAGAACATTTAGGCTGGCGCACGCAATAACTGTAGAAAGGGAACCATCCCCTACGGGATCGCCACAGGCTGCGGCCCGAACTCCACCTGAAAGAGAAGACAGGGCGACACCCCCGGTGGCACCTGCACTGGCCACTGCTATATCACCAGAACTGATAAATGCAATAGGGGATTTGCTAGCCAAATGTCAGAAGACAAGTACGGTGCATGTGGAAACTAGCTACCGGAGACTAAAAATATTCTCAGGGAAGCTCCCTGTCCCGGCAGGGGAAGAAGATTTTGATACCTGGGTGGAGCAGGCATTACAGGCGGTGGAGGCATGGGAGGTGCCTGAAGCACAGAAGAGGCAGCGAGTGTTAGAAAGCCTTAAAGGTGCAGCAGCAGAAGCAGTGAAAAGTTTCCGGTTTGGGAATGCAGGGTGCACGGCGCAGGACTGTCTAGCTATGCTGCAGGAAGAGTTTGGTCAATTAGACAAGGTGACAGAGATGGTCTACCAGTTTGAACACACTTTTCAAAAACCGGGGGAGAAACTTTCTGAGTATGTCAGAAGGCTAAACAGGCTGCTGTGCAAGATTGTGTTAAAGAAAGGGATGAAGCCCCAAGATGCCGATGCGGCAAGAATGAAGCAAGTCTTAAAGGGAGCGCTACGCTCCGATCCAGTCTGGCTGCACCTGAAAACCTTGGGAGGAGGAATGTTGCTGACTTATGCTGATTTAATAAAAATCATCAGAGATGAGGAGGCGCTGCAACAGGACCAGCAGAAGGATAAGACAAGTGTTGTACCCGCACAGGTGCTGGTCAATCCAGTAATGACCCCTGAAAGAGATAGACACCCTAAAAACTCAGATGTCCAAGGTGTTAGAGATATTGACCTCTCTGATAGCAAAAGACACAGAGTGTCCCAAAAGAAGGAAAGTCCAAGGAAGGAATTGTTCCCGATTGCCTCAGCACCCGAACCTTTACAAGAATGGGGAGATATAGTCTGCTTCAACTGTTTGGGAGTTGGCCACATTGCAGCCACATGTTCTAGTCCGAAGAAGAAGAGACCAGACAACCGCAAGCCGGCGGGAAACTCCAGAGGGCCCCGGTGAAGGAGTCAACCGGGTGCCCATCATCTTCAGTAAACTCCAAGCTGAATGCGAAGAAAAACAAAAAGAGAGATAGAACACCAAAGGGGAAATGCAATACCCCTCAACAAAGCTATACTCCAGGAGGAAGGGGGGAGACCCCTCAGGAGAGGCACAGCACTCCCCAAAGGGGGTGCCCACCCAAGAAAAATAATAGTACCCCTCAGCGGTTCCTACACCCATTAAAAGGAGGGAAGTCAGTGCATACCAGGCTCAAGAAAGGTTCAAGTCCAAAGGGAATAGGACAAGAGAGAGTCCAAAGGGAAAAGGTCTGAAGAAGGCGGCTCCTGCCGGACCTTATCCAGAGAAGCTGGTAGGCCCATCCCCTATAGTGCCCATTCAAGTGGAGGGAGTCTACACCAGGGGCCTCCTGGATACCGGGGCACAAGTGACCCTACTATACCGGGACTTCTACGACAGGCACCTGAGTCATCTGCCTATCCAGAAGATAGAAGAGCTGGAAATATGGGGAATTGGAACCCAGAGTTTCCCTTACGACGGCTACCTTCCCATCAAAATGACCTTTGACCCATCCGTGGCTGGGAAGGCCGAAGTGTTTGACACCCTGGCAGTTGTGTGCCCTAGGCCGCCTTGAGCCAACAAGAATTCCCTTATAATAGGGACGAACACGGACCTGGTCCGAAGACTCCTGACCCCTCTCGTGACAGAAGAAAGACAAGCAGCTACCAAGATCCATCCCATGCTGAAGACAGCCTACCAACGGCTGGTCCAAGAGCGGGAGACCCCTGGAGAGGAGATAGGGAAGGTGTGGAGACTTGGAAGAGAAGGGGTAGTGTTGCAGCCCGGCGAAGTAACCTGTCTCAGGGCCACTGTGAAGCTTACTTGGGAGCAGCCTGGTCCCTTTGTCATGCTGGAGTCAGACCCAAGGGGTGAGTCCTCAGGCCTGGAGGTGATACCGGAAGTGATTCCGCTGAAGGTCCTGAAGAAGGCCCATTATAGAGTTCCAGTGAGTGTTAGGAATACTACCAAAGATCCCATGGAAATCCCAGCCAGAATGTTGCTAGGCCAGGTGAGCCCGGCAGCCCCTGTTACCCTGTCAGAAGTGAAGAGGACAGGTGGAGGAGGGGATGTGTGGGAGAAGCTGTCCATGGAAAACCCGAATCTGTCCAGGGCTTGGAAAGAGAGAGCCAAGGCCCAGTTGAATAGATGGGAGAAGATCTTCTCTAAGGATGAGTTTGATGTGGGGTGTGCAAGGAGTGCCACCCATCGGATCCGCCTCCAGGAAGATAAGCCCTTCCGAGAGAGGGTCAGGCGGGTCCCGCTAGCAGATCTGGAGGATCTGAGGGAACAACTTGCAGAACTCAAGAGGACTGGTGTGATACGGGAGTCCAGAAGCCCCTATGCCTCTCCCATAGTGGTGGTCCGAAAGAAGAATGGATCATTGAGGCTCTGTATCGACTACAGGACTCTCAACAGGAGAACCATACCTGACCAATACACCACTTCGAGGATAGAGGATGCCCTACAGAGCTTGTCTGGAGCCAAATGGTTCAGCGTTATGGATCTCAAGAGTGGGTACTATCAGATTCCGATGCACCCAGCAGACAAGGAGAAGACAGCTTTCATAACCCCAGTGGGGTTCTTTGAATTCGACCGGATGCCCCAAGGTCTGTCTGGAGCCCCAGCTACTTTCCAACGCCTCATGGAGAAGACAGTAGGGGACATGAACTTGATCGAAGTCCTTGTATACCTGGACGATGTCATTGTCTTTGGGAGAACCTTGGAGGAACATGAAGAGAGGCTGGAAAAAGTGTTGAGAAGACTCAGTGAGGAAGGACTTAAGCTTTCGCCTGAGAAGTGTCGGTTCTACCAGTCTTCTGTGAACTATCTGGGGCACATAGTGTCTGAAGAAGGGGTGGCCACAGACCCTGAGAAATTGAAGGCAGTTACCTCTTGGCCACGGCCCACCACAGTAACAGAACTCAGATCCTTCTTGGGCTTCTGCTCCTACTACAGGAGGTTTGTGGAGGGATTTGCCCGAATTGCTAGACCATTGAATGAGTTGTTCAAGACTGAAGGAGAAGAGGATGGCTCGGGGCCCAGGAGGCCAGGAGAGTCCATCAGAGATCAGTGGAATCAGAAGTGTGAAGAGGCTTTCCAGGAATTGAAGAGGAGCCTGACCACTTCACCAGTCTTGGCCTACGCAGACCCAACCAAACCCTATGAACTGCACGTGGATGCTAGTCATGACGGTCTGGGAGGAGTACTTTACCAAGAACACGAGGGGCAATTGCGGCCTGTTGCCTATGTGAGTAGGAGCCTGACCCCCTCTGAGAAGAACTACCCCACTCACAAGCTGGAGTTCCTGGCCCTCAAGTGGGCGGTAGTAGACAAGCTCAAAGACTACCTGTATGGAGCGGAGTTCACTGTGAAGACCGAAAACAACCCCCTTACCTACCTGTTCACCACGGCCAAGCTGGACGCCACTGGACACAGGTGGCTGGCCGCACTGTCTGGATTCAACTTCAGCCTTAAGTATAGACCAGGAGTGGGGAATCGAGACGCAGACGCTCTGTCCAGGAGATCTCATTCCCCCACCCTTGAAATAGAAGATTGGACCCAAGTGGCACCGGACGGGGTGCGGGCCCTTTGTCAAGGAGCTGAATTCCAAGCCCGAGGAGGCTCCAGAGCAGAGGAAATAGGAGTTACCACGGTGGGAGTCCCCAAACACTACTGTGGAGTAGCTCAATTGGAAGAGGACAACCTACCAAGACTGTCCAAGAAGGAATTGAGGTGTGACCAATTGGAAGACCCCATGGGGAGATTGGTCCTGGAGGCCTTGAAAAATCAGGATCCAAACAGACTCATGCGTCAACCTTCAAAAGAAGCTCGCCTGCTGAGGAAGGAGTGGGATAGGTTGCAGTTACATCAGGGAGTGGTCTACCGAAGGGGCCCCTCTGATGACTCAGAAGATAAGTGGCAGCTGTTCCTCCCAGAGAAACATCGGGAGACTGTTCTGATTGCCCTGCATGACAATCATGGCCACCTAGGGGCTGAAAGGACCTTTCAACTTGTCAGAAGTCGGTTCTATTGGCCCTGCATGAGGGCAGAGGTAGAGGAGTACTGCCACTCATGTGCGCGATGCATCCAGAGGAAGACTTTGCCCCATCAAGCTGCCCCAATGGGCCATCTACAGAGCCAAGGGCCCATGGACCTGGTGTGCATTGACTTTCTCTGCCTCGAACCCGACCTGAGTGGACTAGGAAATGTTCTGGTGATAACCGACCATTTCACCCGGTATGCCCAGGCTTTCCCCACCAAAGACCAGAAGGCCTCCACCGTGGCCAAGGTACTTATGGAGAAGTACTTTGTCCATTATGGGCTGCCACAGAGACTCCATTCAGACCAAGGGAGGGACTTCGAGAGTAAGCTGATCCGGAAGCTCTTGGATTCTTTGGGAATTAAGAAGACTCGAACTACACCTTACCATCCTCAGGGAGATGCTCAGCCGGAAAGGTTCAACCGAACCTTGCTCAACATGTTGGGGACTCTGGAAAGCGAGAAAAAGCAACATTGGAGCCAACACATAGCAGCCATAGTACATGCTTACAACTGCACCATCAGTGATGCTACAGGCTACTCCCCATATCGACTCATGTTTGGGAGAGAAGCGAGACTACCGGTGGACCTGGCTTTTGGCACCTCACTGGACCATTCCTCAGCCACATCCCACAAAGGATATGTGGACAGGCTCAGACACAGCCTGAAAGTAGCCTATGAACAAGCTCAAGCGGCCTCAGATCAAAGGGGAGCTCGGAATAAAAGAAATTTCGACTTGAAGGTCCGGGTACAAGACCTACAGCCCGGGGATCGAGTACTGTTGCGCAATCTGGGAGTCCCCGGAAAGCACAAACTTGCAGACAGATGGAGATCTGAACCCTATGTCATCTGCAGGAAGTTGCCGGGCCTACCTGTCTACAAGGTGAAGCCGGAGGGAAAGGTAGGCCCACTGAAGACATGGCATCGAAACCACCTGCTCCCACTTGCGGAGGCAGTTAGAATACCTCCCGTGGGAGACTCCCCTGAACCGGCCTCTATCTTGGATACTCCTAGGCCGAACACTCGGTCACAGACCTCCCGAGCTGAAAATGGAGAAGCCTCCCAACTTAGTGGAGATGAAGAGGGAGAACTTGATTGGCTGTGGTCTTCCCCAACTCCAGGAACTTCTATCATAGATCTTCCAGTCACCCAAGATACCACAGATGAAACACTGAACCCAGAGGCTACAGAGTTCATCCCCTTTAGTCCTTCAGCAGATTACTGGGAAGATGCCCATGATAGTTGCTCCGAGGAAGAGGAGCCTGTGGCGCCAGAGCCAGAGATTCCAGGAGAGCAAAGGGCTCGAAGAGTCATTTGACCTCCTAAGAAGCTGACCTACCCTCAGATGGGGAACAGTTCGGAAGACTCTGTAGTCACTGCTAGGAGAAATGCTGAGATTCCGGATCCCTCCACTGTCCATTTGGTGGAGGGCAACCCCAGCTCACTCTCTGGCACAGTTAGGCAGGCCACCCATGATAATGTGACCTGTGGGCAAGGGAATTCTACCCCTCAGTTATGGTGGGAATCCCCTATCCCAACATCGTTTTCAGAATTTGTCCAGTGTTATATATAGTTGTTGTTAAAATTTATCTTTGGGGACCAAAGAGTTTAAGTGGGGGGAGTGTGTAGCGGGGTGTTCCCCTATAATGGGAAGAGACTACATCACCCATAACCCCATTCTTCACATGTTCCACCGTAGAGACTCATGGGAGGGGTTATAAAAGGAGGAGGCGAGGCCGGGCTCGGCCTCTTTGGGGGACACGAGACTTCACAGACGGATCCTCCTGTGCGGATGTGTCGGAGTGCAAGGCCTGAAGCCTGAGGCCTTGCTCTGCACCAAAGAGCCTTCCACCCCCCTCTGCGAGCCTGGGTGGCATCTGACTTTGTGCGCTACAGCCTTGTCGAATCGGGGGCCCGATCGTTGGAGAGATCGAGTGTGTGTGACACGGCCGGTGGAGGTTTCCCGGACTGGATCCGTAGTCCGGCGGGTGAGAGGGCATAAGCCCAGCTAAGATACTGTTACTGTATATAGGCCTATAGACTGCCGTGGCCTACAAGTTATTTTGATACCCCTATTGAAGAGCCTTGTCAGAACTGAGCCTGCGGCTTTATTTAACCAAGTTCTATACCCCTTGGATTACAAAGTTATACTCTGTTTAAAGTGCACCACCATTACAGACCTGCCGGTGAAGAAAGAAGGACTACGTTAAATATTAGAACCAGGCCTGGTGGGGATTCTAGCGTGTTTGATTACTGCGCCATAGGGCACTTAGTTAACGGTCGCCCGTATGGCGCACCTGTAGCGTGTGTTACTACATAGTGTGTTAGAGTGGCAGGACGCTGCCCTTAGGAGTGAATATCTTGAACTGTGATTACTGTTACCCCCTTTATCCATATTGAGAAAATAAGTAAAACCCTTTATCTATTACAATTCATTACTGTGTCCTGGCTTAGTTATTATATTGCATAGGATATATCATTGATTATTAGTACTAGCTGTGCCAGAAGGGGGTAGAGCCTATTGCCGGGGGGTTGGCGGAGCTGCACTCAGGGCCCAAATCTAATTCTGCGGCCTCCTTAGGTGGAGGTATCGCTACATATATATATATATATATATATATATATATATATATATATAATGAAATTGCTTCCATTGCATTGTGGACAATCCACAACTTGGGGCAGCTGACGTGGCAAGTGGACAATCCACAACTTGTGGCAAGTGATGTGGCAAGTGACACGCTAAATACAACTACACTGCTGCTCTCAGCTGCTGATATCACTCTGGTCTCACAAAATAGCTAAAATCGTAAATAATACTGTTTTTGGAGCTTAGGGCGGCTCCTTATCATATACACGCAAATCTGGTAAAACACTGCATGCAAACGCCACAAAGCGCGCCTTTCTAAAAGCCACTTTCAACCTTAGTTCTGAACACTTTGCACCAGCGTCCCGTCTACATGGGGCCTAAAAACGCCTATGCCATTTACAGCTCAAAAACGCCATGGTGGCCATGAGGCCATAGGCTAACATGGAGAGATATTTTTAAGCACTTAAGCCCCGGACCATTTGGTAGCTAAAGGACCAGAGGTGAATTCAGAATTTTGCACTGCGCTGCTTTAACTGTAAATTGTGCGGACATGCAATGTTGTACCCAAACGAAATTTGCGTCGTTTTCTTCCCACAAATAGAGCTTTCTTTTAATGGTATTTGATTGCCTCTGCGATTTTTATTTTTTGCGATATAAACGGAAAAAGACCGAAAATTTTGAAAAAAAATGATATTTTCTACTTTTTGTTATAAGAAAAATCGAATAAACTCAATTGTAGTCATACATTTAGGCCAAAATGTATTCAGCCACCTGTCTTTAGTAAAAAAAATGTCAATAAGCGTATATTTATTGGTTTGCGCAAAAGTTATAGCGTCTACAAACTAGGGTACATTTTCTGGAATTTACACAGCTTTTAATTTATGACTGCCTATCTCATTTCTTGAGGTGCTAAAATGGCAGGGCAGTACAAAAACCCCCCAAATTACCCCATTTTGGAAAGTAGACACCCCAAGGAAATTGCTGAGAGGCCTGTTGAGCCCATTGAATATTTTTTTTTTTGTCCCAAGTGATTGAATAATGACAAAAAAAATAAAATTACAAAAAGTTGTCACTAAATGATATATTGCTCACACATTCCATGGTTATATGTGGAATTGCACCCCAAAATACATTTTGCTGCTTATCCTGAGTACGGGGATACCACATGTGTGGGACTTTTTAGGAGCCTAGCCGCGTACGGGACCCCGAAAACCAAGCACCGCCTTCAGGATTTCTAGGCACAAATTTTTGATTTCACTCCTCACTACCTATCACAGTTTCGAAGGCCATAAAATGCCAAAATAGCACAAAACCCCCCCAAATGACCCCATTTTGGAAAGTAGACACCCCAAGCTGTTTGCTGAGAGGCATGGTGAGTATTTTACAGCTCTCATTTGTTTTTGAAAATGAAGAAAGACAATTTTTTTTTTTTTTTTCAATTTTCAAAACTTTGTGACAAAAAGCGAGATCTGCAAAATACTCACAATACCTCTCAGCAAATAGCTTGGGGTGTCTACTTTCCAAAATGGGGTCATTTGGGGAGGGTTTTGTGCCATCTGGGCATTCCATGGCCTCCGAAACTGTGATAGGCAGTGAGAAGTGAAATCAAAAATGTACACCCTTAGAAAGCCTGAAGGCGGTGATTGGTTTTTGGGGTCCCGTACGCGGCTAGGCTCCCAAAAAGTCTCACACATGTGGTATCCCCGTACTCAGGAGAAGCAACAGAATGTATTTTGGGGTGTAATTCCACATATGCCCATCGCATGTTTGAGCAATATATCATTTAGTGACAACTTTGTGCAAAAAAAAAAAAAATTGTCTTTTTTCCGCAACTTGTGTCAACATATAAAATATTCCATGGACTCGACATGCCTCTCAGTATATAGCTTGTCGTGTCTACTTTCCAAAATGGGGTCATTTGGGGGGGTTGTTCTGGCATTTTATACACAACATTAGGAAGCTTACATCCACTCTTCTAACCACTTGAAGACAAAGCCCTTTTTGACACTTTTTGTTTACATGAAAACATTTTTTTTTTGCAAGAAAATTATGTTGAACCCCCAAACATTATATATATTTTTAAAGCAAAGGCCCTACAGAATAAAATGGTGGGTGTTGCATTTTTTTTTCTACACAGTATTTGCGCAGCGATTTTTCAAACGCATTTTTTGGGGAAAAAATACACTTTTTTTAATTTTAATGCACTAAAACACACTATATTGCCCAAATGTTTGATCAAATAAAAAAGATGATTTTAGGCCGAGTACATAGATACCAAACACGACATGCTTTAAAATTTCGCACAAACGCGCATTGGCGACAAACTACATACATTTTTAAAAGCCTTTAAAAGCCTTTACAGGTTACCCCGTTAGATTTACAGAGGAGGTCTACTGCTACAATTACTGCCCTCGATCTGACCTTCGCGGTGATACCTCACATGCATGGTGCAATTGCTGTTTACATATGACGCCAGACCGACGCTTGCGTTCGCCATTGGGCAAGAGCAGGGCAGGACAGGGGTGCTTTTTTTTTTTTTATTATTAATTTTGCTTTTTTATTTTATTTTTAAATTGTTCCTTCCATATTTTTTTTTTTTTTAATCATTTTTATTGTTATCTCAGGGAATGTAAATATCCCCTATGATAGCAATAGGTAGTGACAGGTACTCTTTTTTAAAAAAAACTGGGGTCTAGACCCTAGATCTTTCCTCTGCCCTCAAAGCATCTGACCACACCAAGATCGGTGTGATAAAATGCTTTCCCAATTTCCCAATGGCGCTTTTTATATCCGGGGGGGGACATTCCCTCCCGCTGCTTGTAAAAGCAGCCCAGAGGCTAATTAGCCACTAGGATTGCTTTTACATGAAAGCCGCCCGCTGGCTGAAAAGAATGATACCAAGATGATACCTAAACCCACAGGCATCAATCTGGTATAACCATTCAAAGTCCAGCAACATACCAGTATGTTGCTGGTCCTTGTTGGACATGTATTGTAATCTTTTTTTTTCATGCAGCCAGTTGGCTGAACGAAAAAAGAGATTGATCGGGTGGGTATGCCCATCATTAGAATACCGCCCTTCATCCACCCACTTCTAATGATGGGCATACATGCACCATTTATATATGCCGAAGCATGGGGGCATCCTCCCGCAAAAAAGTTATGTCGCACACACATGGTCGGACTTTTCCACGGGCAAGCCTCCGTCGGAATTTCGACCATATGTACGCGGCATTAGGAGCAAAATCACTCCTCCGCCCCTGCTGCCCCAATGCTTCGGCATATTTGCTTTTTTTTTTAACTGTGGTGGTGAAATCACCTCCTACAGCACTGGAGTCGCAGGGATCAGGCCTGTCTCTGTGAACGCTGCAGTTATGTGTGTTGTGTTTTGCAAGTGACAGTGATCGATCGATACTGCACTTGGGTGGCCTGGGCTGGACGGAGGGGCAAAACGCAGGTGCTAGCAGGTATCTGGGCTGATCCCGCTAACACTGCGTTTTTGGGAACCCTAAACTGCTGGGGACGCTAGTATAGATCTGATCAGATCAGATATTGATCTGTTCAGATACTATACCACTAAGGAGGGTGTATGCTTCACGCGTGGATGTTAGCGTTACTGGCACTAACCTGACGCTGCCTGGGGTGTGACGCAGACCCTCTCTGACGCTAAAACCTAATTGATATCACCCGCCGGGCGATCAGGGGGTTAAACCTTTATTGGGTTATATATACGGCGGGTGCCCTGACACTATAAAAAGCAAACTAACTAACCAGCATCACCCGTAACACTTATATGATGATCACTGGTGAAAGGGTTAACTAGGGGCAATTAGGGGGTTAAAACCTTTATTAGATAATATATGGGGGTACCTGACGCTATAAAAACCTGCGGCGAACCTAAAAAAAATTACTGGCTACCGATCTGCATCACCGACGCTAAGACAGCGATCAGAAAAATGATCGCTTAGCGACAGTGGTGATAGGGGGTGAAAGGGTTACCTGGGGGGCGATCAAGGGGGTTAAACCTTTATTAGATAATTTATGGGGGTACCTGACGCTATAAAAACCTGCGGCGAACCTAAAAAAAATTACTGGCTACCGATCTGCATCACCGACGCTAAGACAGCGATCAGAAAAATGATCGCTTAGCGACAGTGGTGATAGGGGGTGAAAGGGTTACCTGGGGGGCGATCAAGGGGGTTAAACCTTTATTCGATAATTTATGGGGGTACCCGACGCTATAAAAACCTGCGGCGAACCTAAAAAAAATTACTGGCTACCGATTTATGTGCCTATGTGTGCTGGTGTTAGTGTAGTGTTTGTGCACTAACCTTGATGTCTTCTCTTGTACGGCGCTCGGTATATGTGAGCGCCGCACAAGAGATGACATCACTTCCTCCTGCTTCCCCTGCCTGTGTTTACATTACACTGGCAGAGGGGGCATTTCCATTCGCCGGGAGCGATCGCGGGGGGGTGGCCGGAATCGAACGGTCGCCCCCCCATCTCGGATCGGTCCCAGACGAATTCCGACCGCTCACTGTACAGAAGGGGGGTCCGATTGGACCCCCCAACTGTACAAAGGCAATCACGTACACTCTACTAGACATGTGCAAAAGGAAAAAATTCGTTTAGTTTCGTTTCGTTTTAATTCGTTAATTAATTAATTTCGTTTAGTTAGATTCGTTAAATTTGTTAAATTCGTTTTCGGATTTCGTTTTGTTTTCGACTGAATTCGAAAATCGGTCGCATTCGAAAATATTTCAACCGAATTCGAAAATATTTCTACCGGATTCGAAATTATTTCAACATGATTCGAAATTATTTCAACCGCATTTGAAACTATTTCAACCGGATTCGAAAATATTTTGCGACCCGACTTTGGGTCCACGTATCTCAGGGTCACTTAGTAATAGAAACCCCAAATTTGGAGATGTTATAGTGCTAGTTCTTCTGTGTTTGCATACCAAATTTGGGGTTTCTAGCTACAAGTGGCCCCGAGATATGTGGCCCCAAATTCGGGTCGCAAAATGTCATTCTCTGCTGCAGAAAAGTGTTTGACATTTTGCGACCCGATTTTGGGTCCACGTATCTCGGGGTCACTTAGTGATAGAAACCCCAAATTTTGTGTGCAAACACAGGAGAACTAGCACTAAAACATCCCCAAATTTGGGGTTTCTATCGCCAACTAACCCCGAGATATGTGGACCCAAAGTCGGGTCGCAAAATATTTTTGAATCCGGTTGAAATAGTTTCAAATGCGGTTGAAATAGTTTTAAATGCGGTTGAAATAATTTCGAATCATGTTGATACTATTTAAAGCGGATTCGAAAATATTTTGCGACCCGACTTTGAAAAAAAAAATGAAATTGATTCTAACAGTCTGCAGGAGATCTGCAAAAAAAAAAAGAAGTGAAATGGCTGTTAATAGTCTACAGGAGATCTGCTAAAAAAGAAATAGATGCTAATAGTCTGCAGGAGACCTGGTGAGAAAACTAAATAGATACTAATAGTCTGCAGGAGATCTGCAAAAAAAAATTAGATAAATGCTAATAGTCTGCAGGAGATCTTATGTAAAAAATAGTAATCTGCAAAAAAAAATTAAACATGAAATAGATAGTATCTATATTCAATTCTATTCTATTGTTTTTCTAGTGTATTCTCTATTTCTATTCTAATCTATTCTATCCAAAGTTAAAATTAATTAATTACATTTTTTTTAATTCCTACTATTCGAAATTCAAATGTATTCTATTCGAAATTCGAATTTCATAAGATGGTTGCATATTCTTTCTATTTTATTCTATTAAATTATATTTTTTTTTCTATTCTGTTCTAATCTTTTCTATTTGAATTATAAATTTTGGAAGATGGTTAGTTACTTACTTATATACATCTGTCACATAAAATAAAGATGTGAAATGGCTGTCATGGATGTAGATCGCAAGGCAAGTACATATGCTGTATGTCATTGTCCGAGTGCCACGTGACCGGCCACGTGACCAAGTTGTGGATTGTCCACTTGCCACGTCACCTGCCACAAGTTATGGGGTTCCTAGCACCAAGTGACCCCCAGATAGGGGCGATCTGTCAAGTGCTTTTCTGCAGCAGAGAATAAAATTTTGTGACCCGACTTTGAGGCCACGTATCTCGGGGCCACTTATAGCTAGAAATCCCAAAATATTTGGTATGTAAACACATTACAACTGGCACTACAATAACCCCAAATTTGGGGTTTCTATCACCAAGTAACCCCGTTGTAATGCTAGTTCTACTGTGTTTGCATACCAAATTTGGGGTTTCTAGCTATAAGTGCCCCCGAGATACGTGGCCCCAAAGTCGGGTCACAAAATGTCATTATCTGCTGCAGAAAAGTACTTGAAATATCGCCCATATCTGGGGGTCACTTGGTGCTAGGAGCCCCATAACTTGTGGCAGGTGACGTGGCAAGTAGACAATCCACAACTAGGTCACATGGCAGGTCACGTGGCACTCGTGGCCGTTCACGTGGCACTCATGGCAGGTCACGTGGCACTCGTGGCCGGTGTCGTGGCACTCGTGGCCGGTGTCGTGGCACTCGTGGCAGGTGTTGTGGTAAGTGGACAATGACATACAGCATATGTACTTGCCTTGCGATCGACATCCGTGACAGCCATTTCACATCTTTTTTTTTTATGTGACAGATGTATATAAGTAAGTAAATAACCTTCTTCCAAAATTTATAATTCAAATAGAAAAGATTAGAACAGAATAGAAAAAAATATAATTTAGAAGAATAAAATAGAAAGAATATACAACCATCTTCTGAAATTCGAATTTCGAATAGAATAAATTTGAATTTCGAATAGTATGAATTCAAATTTTTTAATTAATTAATTAATTTTAACTTTGGATAGAAAAGATTATAATAAAATAGAAAATAGACTAGAAAAACAATAACCCCAAATTTGGGGTTTCTATCACCAAGTAACCCCGAGATACATGGACCCAAATTCGGGTCACAAAATATTTTCGAATCCGGTTGAAATAGTTTCAAATGCAGTTGAAATAATTTCGAATCATGTTGATACTATTTCAACCGGATTCGAAAATATTTTGCGACCCGACTTTGGGTCCATGTATTTTGGGGTTACTTGGTGATAGAAACCCAAAATTTGGAGATGTTGTAGTGCTAGTTCTTCTGTGTTTGCATACCAAATTTGGGGTTTCTATCACTAAGTGACCCCGAGATACGTGGACCCAAAGTCGGGTCGCAAAATGTCAAGCACTTTACTGGAGCAGAGAATGACATTTTGCGACCCGATTTTGGGGCCACATATCTCGGGGCCACTTGTAGCTAGAAACCCCAAATTTGGTATGCAAACACAGTAGAACTAGCACTACAAGATCTCCAAATTTTGGGTTTCTATCACCAAGTAACCCCAAAATACATGGACCCAAAGTCGGGTCGCAAAATATTTTCGAATCCGGTTGAAATAGTATCAACATGATTCGAAATTATTTCAACTGCATTTGAAACTATTTCAACCGGATTCGAAAATATTTTGTGACCCGAATTTGGGTCCATGTATCTCGGGGTTACTTGGTGATAGAAACCCCAAATTTGGGGTTATTGTTTTTCTAGTCTATTTTCTATTTTATTATAATCTTTTCTATCCAAAGTTAAAATTAATTAAATAATTAAAAAAATTGAATTCATACTATTCGAAATTCAAATTTATTCTATTCGAAATTCGAATTTCAGAAGATGGTTGTATATTCTTTCTATTTTATTCTTCTAAATTATATTTTTTTTCTATTCTGTTCTAATCTTTTCTATTTGAATTATAAATTTTGGAAGAAGGTTATTTACTTACTTATATACATCTGTCACATAAAAAAAAGATGTGAAATGGCTGTCACGGATGTCGATCGCAAGGCAAGTACATATGCTGTATGTCATTGTCCACTTACCACAACACCGGCCATGAGTGCCACGACACCGGCCACGAGTGCCACGACACCGGCCACGAGTGCCACGTGACCTGCCACGAGTGCCACGTGAACGGCCACGAGTGCCACGTGACCTGCCACGTGACCTAGTTGTGGATTGTCTACTTGCCACGTCACCTGCCACAAGTTATGGGGCTCCTGGCACCAAGTGACCCCCAGATATGGGCGATATTTCAAGTACTTTTCTGCAGCAGAGAATGACATTTTGTGACCCGACTTTGGGGCCACGTATCTCGGGGCCACTTATAGCTAGAAACCCCAAATTTGGTATGCAAACACAGTAGAACTAGCATTACAACGGGGTTACTTGGTGATAGAAACCCCAAATTTGGGGTTATTGTAGTGCCAGTTGTAATGTGTTTACATACCAAATATTTTGGGATTTCTAGCTATAAGTGGCCCCGAGATACGTGGCCTCAAAGTCGGGTCACAAAATTTAATTCTCTGCTGCAGAAAAGCACTTGACAGATCGCCCCTATCTGGGGGTCACTTGGTGCTAGGAACCCCATAACTTGTGGCAGGTGACGTGGCAAGTGGACAATCCACAACTTGGTCACGTGGCACTCATGGCAGGTGTTGTGGTAAGTGGACAATGACATACAGCATATGTACTTGCCTTGCGATCGACATCCGTGACAGCCATTTCACATCTTTTTTTTATGTGACAGATGTATATAAGTAAGTAAATAACCTTCTTCCAAAATTTATAATTCAAATAGAAAAGATTAGAACAGAATAGAAAAAAAATATAATTTAGAAGAATAAAATAGAAAGAATATACAACCATCTTCTGAAATTCGAATTTCGAATAGAATAAATTTGAATTTCGAATAGTATGAATTCAATTTTTTTAATTAATTAATTAATTTTAACTTTGGATAGAAAAGATTATAATAAAATAGAAAATAGACTAGAAAAACAATAACCCCAAATTTGGGGTTTCTATCACCAAGTAACCCCGAGATACATGGACCCAAATTCGGGTCACAAAATATTTTCGAATCCGGTTGAAATAGTTTCAAATGCAGTTGAAATAATTTCGAATCATGTTGATACTATTTCAACCGGATTCGAAAATATTTTGCGACCCGACTTTGGGTCCATGTATTTTGGGGTTACTTGGTGATAGAAACCCAAAATTTGGAGATCTTGTAGTGCTAGTTCTACTGTGTTTGCATACCAAATTTGGGGTTTCTAGCTACAAGTGGCCCCGAGATATGTGGCCCCAAAATCGGGTCGCAAAATGTCATTCTCTGCTCCAGTAAAGTGCTTGACATTTTGCGACCCGACTTTGGGTCCACGTATCTCGGGGTCACTTAGTGATAGAAACACCAAATTTGGTATGCAAACACAGAAGAACTAGCCCTACAACATCTCAAAATTTGGGGTTTCTATCACCAAGGAACCCCGAGATACATGGACCAAAAGTCGGGTCAAAAATATTTTTAGATTCGAAAAAATTCGGATTCGGTTAAATTCGTTAGTATTGTAATTCGGTAATTCGGATGCATCCGAATGTCCGAATAATGAAAAATTCGTCCGAATTTCGATTCGGAACGAAACGAAATGCACATGTCTACACTCTACGTGATTGTGCCTGTCGGTGCCATTGTGCCGACGTATATATACAGTGAGCGGTCGTTAAGTGGTTAAGCTGCAAAAAACGCTCAAACAAGCGGCTTGAAAAACGTCCGTGTGCATGTAGCCTTATATTAACCACTTGCGCACTGCCCAGACCAAGTTTCACATTTCAGCGCTGATGCACTTTCAATGACAATTGCGCGCTCATACAACGCTATAACCCAATGAAAATGTATTATTTCTTGGCACACAAATAGAGCTTGCTTTTGGTGCTATTTGATCACCTTTGTTTGTTTTTTTTCTCTATAAATACAAAAGACCGAGTTTAAAAAAAAAAAAAATGGATATTTTAACCACTTCAGCACTGGGCCTATTCTGGCACTTCTCTCCTTCATGTAAAAATCATAAATTTATGGCTATAAAATTACTTCAAAACACCAAACATTATATATGTTTTTGGAGCAGACACCCTAGGGAATAAGATGGCGGTCATTGCAAATTTTTATCTCGCTCTGTATTTGCGCAATAAATTTTCAAACGCCTTTTTTTTGCAAAAAATATTACAAAACAGTAAAGTTAGGCCAATTTTTTGGTATAATGTGAAAGATGTTGTTATGCTGAGTAAATAGATACCTAACACGTCACGCTTTAAAATTGCGCACACACATGGCATGACACCAAACTTCAGTAATTAAAAATCTCCCTAGGCGATGCTTAAAATTTTTTTACACGTTACCATTTTGGCATTACAGAGGAGGTCTAGTGCTAGAATTGTTGCACTCGTTCTAACGCACGCAGCAATAACTCACATGTGTGGTTTGAACGGCGTTTACATATGTGGGCGGGACTTACGAGTGTGTTTGCTTCTGTGCGCGAGCTACCGGGGACATGGGCTTTTTTTCTTATTTTTTTTATTTAGTTTTTTAACTTTTTTGTATTTCTTACTCTTTTTGTAACTTTTTTTTTTTTGGATCACTTTTATTCCTATTACAAGGAATGTAAACATCCCTTTTAATAGGAATGTGTGTGACAGGTCCTCTTTATGGAGAGATGCGGGGTCAATAAGACCCCACATCTCTCCTCCAGGCTGGAAAGCATGATATTGGTAAAAAAAAATCACCAATCTCATGCTGACAGCCGAGATCACGGCTTGGTTAACATACAGGAACACGGCGTGATGTCATAACGTCGCGCCCGGGCCTCCGACGGTCATAGAGATGACTAGTGACCATATGGTCACCAGTCATCTCCAAATCATTCTCCGAGCCCAAGATGGCACGGGAGAGCCTGGAGAAGCACCGGATGGCGGCAAGAGGGGGGGGGGAACGTCCACTATGATCGTTTTTATTGTGCACAGAATCGCCGGATGAAAAGAATGATATCTGAATGATGCCTGCAACTGCAGGCATCATTCAGATGTCACCGCACAAAGCCAAGGATGTCATTTGACGGTGGGCGGTAGGAAACTGGTTAATATTTTTTAAAAAGGTAATTTTTCTTCTTCATTGATGTACACTGATGAGACTGCACTGATGGGCACCGATAAGGTGGCAACGGTGGGCACTGAGAGGTGGCATTGCTAGTTGGCACTGGTGAGCAGTGAGAAGTGGCACTGCTAGGTGGCAATGATGGGCACTGATAGGCAGCACTGCTAGGTGCCACTGATTGGCACCAGTGGTGGGCATTGATAGGTGGCACTGGCAGGTGCTACTAATTGTCACAGATGACGCAGAATTGCCTCTTCCTCTTCAGGCCCCATGTCCCTTGCACATAAGCCGGTGATTGCCTTTTTTTTATGCTCACGCTGTCAGCACAAGGAGAAAACAAAAACCATTACCCAGCTTTTGTTTACATCACGTGATCAGCTGTCATTTGCTGACAGCTGATCACATGGTAAAGGGCAGGGATCGGCCCCTTACTCGGATCTGTCATCACCCGAGTCTCAGTGACCACAGCGCGCGCGCACAAAGGGGAGGACGTTTATTGACGGACTCCCGGCAATTGAGGACCATGCTGTGGCCGTCGATCAGTTATAGCGCTGATCTCAAGTGATTAAAGAGGGTCTAAATGGGCCATTGACATGCATCACAATTCAACTTAGGAATGTGTCTTTGAAAAGTTAAACTAAATAATTTGGCCACTTTATACTTCCAAAAAATTCACTTCCTGTCACATAGCCACACAGGAAGTGAGGGAAAATCCCTAACAATGTCTTTCCTTGGGGACACACAGGTCAATCTAAATACTTTCCCCATTATGCACATTGCACTCCAGCATATTGCGGGGTACACTACAAATTATTAGGTAGTTTGGACTTTGGGGTTTATTTACTAAAGGCAAATCTACTTTGCACTACAAGTGCACTTGCTGTATATCTGAGGGGGACATGCAAGCAAGAAAAAAACACCATCTTTGCTTTTACATGATTGTAACATCCAATCACCAGTACTTTCCCTCAGATTTTCAGCAGCTACACTTTTACTGCAGAGTGGATTTGTCTTTACTAAACCCCAAACTATACAATGATTTGGGGTGTACACAACAAAGTGCTAGAGTGCAATTTGCTTAATGGGGACACTAGTTAGATTGATCTGTGTGTCCCCAAGAGAAGACATTGGTAGGGTTTTACCTTCACTTCCTGTTTAGCTGTGTGACAGGAAGTGTAGCCAATTTTAAGAAAAGGAGACACAAAGGCCAAACTACAAAAAAAAAAAAAACACACACGCAGGGGTTCTAACACTTACTTTGTTTCCCTCAAAATGCCCGCAATTGGAATTGTATTGCCTTAAGCTATTTTTAAGTGCAGTGCTCTAAATCAGTGCTTCTCAAGTACCCCCAACAGGCCATGTTTGCAGGTTTTCCTTCATCTTGCACATGTTCTTTAAATCACAGTCAATGGTTTTGATTTTTGGACAGCAATTCTCGATAAGATAAATTCACAAAACATGTCCTGTTGGGGGTACTTGAGGACTGAGGCTGAGAACCACTGCAGTAAAAAAGGAAAATTGAATACTTACCGCTCTGTATTTTTCATTTCCTGGTAACGCTCCATGGCAGCACACAATTCATGCATATGCTAGCATGAAGGCACCAGGGTAGACAAATCACACCTGTTTTGTTTTGACATACCAATCAGCTGTCACATTTGTTGCAAAGAAAACACAAAACAAACATCAAAACTTTGCATCAAATTTTATTGGTTAACAAAACAAAAGGGAAGGCAAAATAAAAAACATGGTCAATTTGAAACAGTTACAGAATCAACATCTTGAGAAATTTTTGGCCAAAAAAATGCAGCACAGACAATTAAATCAAAGTGAACAAACAACACACATTAACAACATCAGAATTATTTCAGGGGAACATTTTCCCCACACAAAAAAATACAATCCACAAAAGTTAACCAATCACCTGTTTTGGAAAGACATAACAAATAAAATACATGTGTTACAAACTCAATAAGGACACCAACATGTACATTTTGCCCCACACACACTTGCCTCTTCTCAGGGCAAGCGAACGAATGTTCCCTCTGAGCTTTATATAACATATGTTTGTGAGCTAATGAGGCAATTGAAAACACATGCACAGTCCATGAAACACCCAAAATGCAAGTTCTCCCAATGTAGAGACTGAAATTCAAAGTGGGTACACCTGTTAAGGATGTCCTTCAATTACTAACCCATAAAAACACTCTCTTAGGCCTGGTTCACACTGGGGCGACAAACGCTCCGACATTGGGAGCTCATGTCGCATGACGTGTGAAAATCAATGTTTCCCTATGGGAGCCGTCTTAACTGGTCCGACACATGTCGGTCCGACTTTGAAAATGCTCCCTGTACTACTTTGGTCCGACTTTGATCCGACTTCAGCCCATTGACTATCATTGAAGTCGGATCAAAGTCGGACCGCAGTCTTGCATGATCCGACTTTGGCATGCGACTTGTGCTGTGCTGCTCTTGAGGGGGAACTCCAGGCCAAATTTTAAATAAAAAACCGGCATGGGTTCCCCCTCCAGGAGCATACCAGGCCCTTAGGTCTGGTCTGGATTTGCAGGGGCGCCCCTACGCCGAAAAAATGGCGTGGGGGTCCCCCCAAAATCCAAACCAGACCCTTATCCGAGCACACAACCTGGCAGGCCGCAGGGGAAGAGGGGGGGACGAGAGCGGCCCCCCCTCCCTCCTGAACCGTACCAGGCCACATACCCTCAACATGGGGGGTTTGGTGCTCTGGGGCAGGGGGGCGACCTGCGGCCCCCTCACCCCAGAGCACCCTGCCCCGATGTTGATGAGGACAGGGCCTCTTCCCGACAGCCCTGGCCGTTGGTTGTCGGGGTCTGCGGGCGGGGGGCTTATCGGAATCCGGGAGCCCCCCCTTGATAAGGGGGCCCCCAGATCCCGGCCCCCCCACCCTATGTGAATGAGTATGGGGTACATCGTACCCCTACCCATTCACCTGGTGGAAAAAAAATTGCAATAAAAAAACCACACAGCTTTTTAAAGTATTTTATTGCACAGCTCCGGGGGTCTTCTTCCGACTTCGGGGGTCTCCGGTGTCGTCGCCGCGTTCTCCGGTTCTTTCTTCTGCCGGGCCTCCGCTAACTTCTTTTTAGCTCTTTTGCTAACGGAGGCCCGGTCTTCTCCGTCGTCTCGTCCGGCTCCTCTTCTCCCGCTCTCCGGTTCTTCTCCCGCTCTCCGGTTCTTTCTTCTGCCGGGCCTCCGCTAACTTCTTTTTAGCTCTTTTGCTAACGGAGGCCCGGTCTTCTCCGTCGTCTCGTCCGGCTCTCCGTTGTCCTTCTGCCGGCCCCTCCACTAACTTCTTTAGCTCTTTTGCTAGTGGAGGAGCCGGTCTTCCCGTCGTCGGCGTCTTCTTCCCTCTTCTCCTCCTCGATGTTGACGCGTCGCTTCCTCCCTCTGTAATACTGGCTCTCCGCTCCGCTCCGCATTAATATAGGCTTCTTATGACGTCACAGTCACATGTTCCCATGACGTCACAGTCACATGCTCCGGGGCCATGTGCCCCGGAACATGTGACTGTGACGTCATGAGAAGCCTATATTAATGTGGAGCGGAGCGGAGAGCCAGTATTACAGGGGGAGGAAGCGACACGTCAACATCGAGGAGGAGAAGAGGGAAGAAAACACCGACGGCGACGACGGGAAGACCGGCCTCTCCACTAGCAAAAGAGCTAAAGAAGTTAGTGGAGGGGCCGGCAGAAGGACAACGGAGAGCCGGACGAGACGACGGAGAAGACCGGGCCTCCGTTAGCAAAAGAGCTAAAAAGAAGTTAGCGGAGGCCCGGCAGAAGAAAGAACCGGAGAGCGCGGCGACGACACCGGAGACCCCCGAAGTCGGAAGAAGACCCCCGGAGCTGTGCAATAAAATACTTTAAAAAGCTGTGTGTTTTTTTTTTATTGCAATTTTTTTTCCACCAGGTGAATGGGTAGGGGTACGATGTACCCCATACTCATTCACATAGGGTGGGGGGGCCGGGATCCGGGGGCCCCTTTATTAAAGGGGGCTCCCGGATTCCGATAAGCCCCCCGCTCGCAGACCCCGACAACCAACGGCCAGGGTTGTCGGGAAGAGGCCCTGTCCCCCCATGTTGAGGGCATGCGGCCTGGTACGGTTCAGGAGGGAGGGGGGCCGCTCTCTCGTCCCCCCCTCTTCCCCTGCGGCCGGCAAGGGCCTGGTATGCCTGAAGGGGGAACCCATGCCGTTTTTTTTATTTAAAATTTGGCCTGGAGTTCCCCCTCAAGATTCATACCAAACACAGTGCCTGATATTGGCGGGGATCCAAGTCGGATCCCCGTTCATTGAAAGTCGGACATATGTCGGCTTCATGTCGCAGGGCAAAGTCGGATCCAAAGTAGGACAGATGTCATGTCGCACTAGTGTGAACCCGGCCTTAGGCTGGGTTCACACTGATACTACACGACATTCATCCGACTTTCATCCAACTTTGCTCTGCGACATCAGTCCTACATTGATCCTACATTAGTCCGACATCCATCCGACTTTCATGAACAGGATACTACTTTGATCCGACATTGTGCTAGTCTGACTTGTCCTTTGACCAATCAAAACAATCCCAGGGTGAGATAAATTCCTTTTACTGCTGCTGTAATCACCATGTCGGATGTCAAATGTCGGATGGTTAGGACAAGGATCCTACTTTGATCCGACTTCAATGATATTCAATGGGCTGAAGTAGGATCAAAGTCGGATCAAAGTAGTACAGGGAGCATTTTCAAAGTCGGACCGACTTGTGTCGGACCAGTTAAGACGGCTCTCATAGGGAAACATTGATTTTCACACGTCATGCGACATGAGCTCCCAATGTCGGAGCGGTTGTCGGACCAGTGTGAACCAGGCCTAAGTGAGCATGCCCAGAAATATCCAGGCGCTGTTCACACACAAAAAGCACCAAAAAAATAACTAACTGGCTGGGCATGTGCAGAACAACACCAATGCAGCTAGCAAAAAATAACCCCAACCCCCCTCCCCCCGTCCAAAATTAAGCACATCATCCAGCATGCTACAAAATTAGAGATGGGACAATCACCCCCCCCCCCCACCACCAACAAATACCATTGCAGTCTATGGGAACTGACTTGTTAATTTTGCTAGTCCCCACTTGGCTGGCTTATCGTCTAGTTATTGGCCTTAAAATGGGGGCCCAGGTCCCACCCTAAGGGACATATATCAATGTCACCAATTTGGAAAACACCAAAAACAAAACAAAGAGAAGTGCCTTTAAATATGCCAAATTGCTTAAGGGCCATTTCACACCACATGCAGTGCATTGCGTTTTTTATGCATCCAAAATGCATGGAAAGTTGGTTATATGGTTCTAAATGACAGTGTTTGTTCCAGTGCGTTCCAGTTCCACCAAAAAAGTAGAACATGCTGCATTTTACCTGCACTGGACTGTACTGGAACGCATCAAAACGCATCATAAACGCACTGGAACGCACAGGAACACACCTAAATGCACCAAAAATGCACTGGAACACACTTGTCCTTATCTATGGTTAATAAAAAAGAGGGGTGAAAAAAAAGCACTGGACTGCATCAAAAACGTAGCAAAAATGCACTGGAACGCATGAAAAACGTGCATGCAGAAAAGCACCTGGAACGCATCCTGGATTGCGTTTCTATGGTGTGAACTGGCCCTAGTTCACACTATAGAAACGCAGTCTGGGTGCGTTACAGGTGCTTTTCTGCATGCGCGTATTTGACACATTCCAGTGCATTTTTGATGCGTTTTTGATGCAGTCCAGTGTTTTTTTCATTTAGGACAAGTGTGTTGCAGTGCGTCTTTGGTGCATTTAAGTGCGTTCCGATGCATTCCAGTGCATTTTTGGTACGTTCCGTCACATTTTTGATGTGTTTTACTGGGGTCCAGTACAGTTTTGTACCTAAAAAATGCAGCATGACCATTTTTTTTTTTGCTTTCTGAAACGCACTGGAACGGACTGCAGTGGTGTGAACTATGCCATTGGCATTATTGTGATCAACTTTCTTTGCATTTTTCATGCATCAAAAAAACGCACTGCACTGCATCCGGTGTGAACTGGCCCTAAATATCATACCCGGGGGTGTCTATAGTATGCCTGTAAAGTAGCACATGTTTTCCATGTTTATAACAGTTGGAGAGCAAAATGACATTTCTAAAGTAAAATAATAGTCATTTAAAAGTCCTTGCGGCTGTAATGAATTGCTGGTTCCCGTCAATACAGATAAAAGTCATTGAAAGTCTTTGATTACACAAAAAAAAAAGCGTGGAGGTCCCCCAAATTCCATTACCAAGCCCTTCAGGTCTGGAATTGATATTAAGGGGAACCCCGCTGCAATTTTTTTTTTAAAATGGCGTGGGGTTCCCCCAAATATGCATACCAGGCCCTTTAGATCTGGCATGGATTTTAAGGGGAACTCCACCCCAAATGAAAAAAAAAATGGCGTGGAGTCCACCCAAAAATCCACACTAGACCCTTATCCGAGCACATAACCTGGCCGGCAGCAGGAAAAGAGGGGGGGACGAGAGAGCGTCCCCCCCCTCCTGAACCGTACCAGGCCACATGCCCTCAACATGGGGAGGATGTCCCCATGTTGATGGGGACAAGGGCCTCATCCCCACAACCCTTGCCCGGTGGTTGTGGGGGTCTGCGGGCGGGGGGCTTATCGGAATCTGGAAGACCCCTTTAAGAAAGGGGACCCCCAGATCCCGCCCCCCGTGTGAAATGGTAATGGGGTACAAATGTACCCCTACCATTTCACAAAGAAAGTGTAAAAAATGTAAAAAATTACAAGAGCCGGTTTTTGACAATTCCTTTATTAATGTCTTTTCTTTTCTTCCATCTTCTTCCATCTTCTTCTTCCTTCTTCTTCTTTTTCCTTCTTCTTCCATCTTCTTCCATCTTCTTCTTTTCTCCATTCGGGTTTCTTTCTCCATCTTCCTCTTCCTTCTTCCTTCTTCCTTCGGTCTTCTCGTCCGCATCTTGCTCCGGCGTCTTCCCTTTTTCTTTCTTCTCCGGCCACTCCGTTTGAATTGGAGGTTCCCGCTGTGCGACGCTTCAGTTCTTCAGTTCTCCTCTGGGTCCGCTTACACCCGGTGACCCCGCCCCCCTCTGACGCACATGGATTTCACGGGGACTTTCCCCGTGGTGTCAGAGGGGGCGGAGCCACCGGGTGGCAGCAGACCAAGTGGAGAACTGAAGCGTCGCACAGCGGGAACCTCCAATTCAAACGGAGCGGCCGGAGAAGAAAGAAGAAGAGAAGACACCGGAGCAAGATGTGGACGAGAAGACCGAAGGAAGAAGGAAGATGAAGATAAAGATGAAGAGGAAGAAACCCGAATGGAGAAAAGAAGAAGATGGAAGAAGAAGGAAGAAGATGGAAGAAAAGAAAAGACATTAATGAAGGAATTGTCAAAAACCGACTCTTGTCATTTTTTATATTTTTGACACTTTCTTTGTGAAATGGTAGGGGTACATTTGTACCCCATTACCATTTCACATGGGGGGGCCGGGATCTGGGGGTCCACTTTGTTAAAGGGGTCTTCCAGATTCCGATAAGCCCCCCGCCCGCAGACCCCCACAACCACCGGGCAAGGGTTGTGGGGATGAGGCCCTTGTCCCCATCAACATGGGGACATCCTCCCCATGTTAAGGGCATGTGGCCTGGTATGGTTCAGGAGGGAGGGGGGCGCTCTCGTCCCCCCCTCTTCCCCTGCGGCCGGCCAGGTTGCGTGCTCGGATAAGGGTCTGGTGTGGATTTTTGGGGGTACTCCACGCCATTTTAAAAAAAAAATTGGGGTGGAGTTCCCCTTAAAATCCATGCCAGATCTCAAGGGCCTAATATGGATATTTGGGGGGAACCCCACGTAATTTTTTTTTTAAATTTGCAGCGGGGTTCCCCTTAATATCCATTCCAGACCTAAAAGGGCCTGGTAGTAGAATTTGGGGGGACCCCCACGCTTTTTTTTGTGGTTAGCAAAGACTTTCAATGACTTTTCTCTATATTGCCGGGAGCCGACAATTCATTATAGCCGCGGGTGCTTTTAAATGCCTTTTTTTTTTCCTTTAGAAATGTCATTTTCCAGGCGCACTGGAAAGTTCAGAGCTGCGCCTGTTCAACTTATGCAAAATAGTTTACGTGACTTGACACTTACTAAGATTTTGCCGGCGCAGTGTCTTGGCGCGTTTGAACCATTGAAATTCCCGCGCTGAGCTCAAAAAAACTTCTCGCAGCTCGAATCGAACTTGCCGGTGCAGCGGGCTGGTTTTGAAAAAGTTACTTTATCACTCAATTTTGCCCATGTTTGTTATTTGGGCAGGTGTCACTATACTTCCTCACATCACCCCACGTCACCCCCATTATATTCTCACTTTCAGCTTCTTTATATTTAGTGTTTAACATGCTGTGCGCCAGGTCAATAGTGGCGCACTGAGCGCCTCCTCCCGTCCGCCGACAACACTATAGTAAATGGGAAATAGGGCTGCGCTACCGGCGCTAATGTTTTGTAAATACCAAAACAGCCATTGCGCACGCAGATGCGCCAATACTCATGGCGCAAACGTTTCGTAAATCAGCCCCTATGTGTGGAGAAAAAAAGGCACAGCACATCAACATCAAAACCTCATCCCAACTGTGAAGTATGGTGGTGGGGGCATCATGGTTTGGGGCTGCTTTGCTGCGTCAGGGCCTGGACGGATTGCTATCATCAAAGGAAAAATTAATTCCCAAGTTTATCAAGACATTTTGCAGGAGAACTTAAGGCCATCTGTCCACCAGATGAAGCTCAACAGAAGATGGGTGTTGCAACAGGACAACGACCCAAAGCATAGAAGTAAATCAACAGAATGGCTTAAAACAGAAGAAAATATGCCTTCTGGAGTGGCCCAGTCAGAGTTCTGACCTCAACCCGATTGAGATGCTGTGGCCTGACCTCAAGAAAGCGATTCACACCAGACATCCCAAGAACATTGCTGAACTGAAACAGTTCTGTAAAGAGGAATGGTCAAGAATTACTCCTGACCGTTGTGCATGTCTGATCTGCAACTACAGGAAACGTTTGGTTGAAGTTATTGCTGCCAAAGGAGGTTCAACCAGTTATTAAATCCAAGGGTTCACATACTTTTTCAACCTGCACTGTGAATGTTTACATGGTGTGTTCAATAAAAACATGATAACATTTAATTCTTTGTGTGTTATTAGTTTAAGCAGACTGTGATTGTCTATTGTTGTGACTTAGATGAAGATCAGATCACATTTTATGACCAATTTGTGCAGAAATCCACATCATTCCAAAAGGGTTCACATACTTTTTTTTGCAACTGTAAGTGCTTGCAGTAACTTTCATTCAACCAGGTGTGTCAGAAGGGCTGAGGTTGTTCTTGGAGTCGAGGCACAGCACAGGAAACCTAAATTACCAAGCAGCTCCTGCGGAAGTAGCACTACACAGAAGCTAGAGTCCTTAATGTCATCCTTATCCCTAATAAACAGTGGCGGCTGGTGCTCCATTTTTTTGGGGGGGCGCAAACAAAACCCCAACCAACCCCCCCCCCCCCCCTGCAAACAAACAGAGGGATAGATTGGATAGGACAGACAGAGACAGATACATAGATAGATATACAGATATGCAGATAGATAGATATACAGATAGATAGATAATTAGATAGACAGATAGAGAGACAGATAGACAGTAGTGATGAGCCGAACACCCCCGGGTTCGGTTCGCACCAGAACCTGCGAACGGACCGAAAGTTCGTACGAACATTAGAACCCTATTAAATACAATGGATGCGAACGTTCGAATTCTAAAGTGCTAATTATAACGACTATTATGCATGTTATTGTCCTAAAAAGGGTTTGGGAACCCGGGTTCTGCACCAGGGGACATGTATCAATGCAAAAAGAAGTTTTAAAAACGGTCGTTTTTCGGGAGCAGTCATTTTAATGATGCATAAAGTGAAAAAAAAAAAGTCAAATATTCCTTTAAATATCGTACCTGGGGGGTGTCTAAAGTATGCCTGTGAAGTGCCACGTGTTTCCCGTGTTTAGAACTGTCCCTGCACAAAATGACACTTCTAAAGGAAAAAAAAGCCATTTAAAACTGCTTGCGGCTTTAATGTAATGTCTGGTCCCGGTAATATGGATGAAAATCTTTAAGAAAAATGGCATAGCTACCCCATGACCCCCCCCCTACCCCAGCCCATTACCAGCCCCTTTGGGTCTTGTATGGATATTAAGGGGAACCCCGCACATAAAATAAAAAAGGCCCTATATACTCTGAACAGCCGTATACAGGCGGTGCATACAAGACAGGGACTGTAGGTTTGTTCTTATGTAGAATCTGTTTGTAATTTTGAACAGGTACATTGTTTAAGTGTAGCTCCAGCCCAAAAATCTATTTTTAAACTTTTTGGAAAACATAGGTAAGGGTTATCACCCCTGTAACATTTGTTTTGCTGTCTGTGCCCCTGTTCAGAACATTTCACCTCACTTTCCGTCCCAATGACAACTGTTTTTGAAATGTGGTGTTTTTCTTGAAACAAGGATTGGTGATAAAGCATCAGTACAGAGGAGACACCTTTCTCCCATATTAATTCTTACAGGAGAGAATTTTCCTTCCAAGGGGTAGATTTCCTCTCACTTCCTGTTGTCTTCTTGCGTTTGCAAGTAGGAGTCGTTTGTAAGTTGGATGTTTGAAAGTAGGGACCTGCCGTATATACTCTGCAGAAATAGGCCCCTTAGTTGTTGGTGTTGGCACAACACTGTAAGCACTCACAGTTACTCTTGGTTGGTGCTGGAACGCCCTGCTGTCAACTATTATATCAGGAATTTTAATTACATATAATTGTTAAACAGTGGTAGTAAAAATTGGGCCTTTGATGGTGGTGCTGGTGCCACAACACTGTAAGCCCTGACAGTTACTCTTGGTGGGTGCAGCAATGGGCCCTGCTGTGAATTATTAGATCAAGAATTGTAATTGCATGCCCCTGTTGAACAAGGGCTGAAAAATTGGGCCTTTCGTGGTGGTGGTGGTGGTGTTGCCACAACACTGTAAGCCCTCAGAGTTACTCTTGGTGGGTGCAGGAATGGGCCCTGCTGTGAATTATTAGATCAAGAATTGTAATTACATGCCCCTTTTGAACAGGGGCTGAAAAATTGGGCCTTTCGTGGTGGTGGTGGCGTTGCCACAACACTGTAAGCCCTCAGAGTTACTCTTGGTGGGTGCAGCAATGGGCCCTGCTGTGAATTATTAGATCAAGAATTGTAATTACATGCCCCTGTTGAACAGGGGCTGAAAAATTGGGCCTTAGGCACTGGTGGCACAACACTACAACCCCTCACAGATACTGTACTTGGAGCACAGCAATGAGCCCTGTTGCAAAGTATTGCTTCAAAAATTGTAATGACACGCCCCTGTTAAACAGGGGCTGAAAAATTGGGCCTTAGGCACTGGTGGCACAACACTCCAACCCCTCACAGATACTGTACTTGGAGCACAGCAATGAGCCCTATGGCAAATTATTGCTTCAAAAATTGTAATTACACGCCCCTGTTAAACAGGGGCTGAAAAATTGGGCCTTAGCCACTGGTGGCGGCACCCATAAACAAAAATGATCTTCCAAGCTATCATCATTAGTGATGAGCCGAACACCCCCGGGTTCGGTTCGCACCAGAACCCGCGAACGGACCGAAAGTTCGTACGAACATTAGAACCCTATTAAATACAATGGATGCGAACGTTCGAATTCTAAAGTGCTAATTATAACAACTATTATGCATGTTATTGTCCTAAAAAGGGTTTGGGAACCCGGGTTGTGCACCAGGGGACATGTATCAATGCAAAAATAAGTTTTAAAAACGGTCGTTTTTCGGGAGCAGTCATTTTAATGATGCATAAAGTGAAAAAAAAAAAGTCAAATATTCCTTTAAATATCGTACCTGGGGGGTGTCTAAAGTATGCCTGTGAAGTGCCACGTGTTTCCCGTTTTTAGAACTGTCCCTGCACAAAATGACACTTCTAAAGGAAAAAAAAGCCATTTAAAACTGCTTGCGGCTTTAATGTAATGTCTGGTCCCGGTAATATGGATGAAAATCTTTAAGAAAAATGGCATAGCTACCCCATGACCCCCCCCCTACCCCAGCCCATTACCAGCCCCTTTGGGTCTTGTATGGATATTAAGGGGAACCCCGCACATAAAATAAAAAAGGCCCTATATACTCTGAACAGCCGTATACAGGCGGTGCATACAAGACAGGGACTGTAGGTTTGTTCTTATGTAGAATCTGTTTGTAATTTTGAACAGGTACATTGTTTAAGTGTAGCTCCAGCCCAAAAATCTATTTTTAAACTTTTTGGAAAACATAGGTAAGGGTTATCACCCCTGTAACATTTGTTTTGCTGTCTGTGCCCCTGTTCAGAACATTTCACCTCACTTTCCGTCCCAATGACAACTGTTTTTGAAATGTGGTGTTTTTCTTGAAACAAGGATTGGTGATAAAGCATCAGTACAGAGGAGACACCTTTCTCCCATATTAATTCTTACAGGAGAGAATTTTCCTTCCAAGGGGTAGATTTCCTCTCACTTCCTGTTGTCTTCTTGCGTTTGCAAGTAGGAGTCGTTTGTAAGTTGGATGTTTGAAAGTAGGGACCTGCCGTATATACTCTGCAGAAATAGGCCCCTTAGTTGTTGGCACAACACTGTAAGCACTCACAGTTACTTTTGGTTGGTGCTGGAACGCCCTGCTGTCAACTATTATATCAGGAATTTTAATTACATATAATTGTTGAACAGTGGTAGTAAAAATTGGGCCTTTGATGGTGGTGCTGGTGCCACAACACTGTAAGCCCTCAGAGTTACTCTTGGTGGGTGCAGCAATGGGCCCTGCTGTGAATTATTAGATCAAGAATTGTAATTACATGCCCCTTTTGAACAGGGGCTGAAAAATTGGGCCTTTCGTGGTGGTGGTGGTGGTGGCATTGCCACAACACTGTAAGCCCTCAGAGTTACTCTTGGTGGGTGCAGCAATGGGCCCTGCTGTGAATTATTAGATCAAGAATTGTAATTACATGCCCCTGTTGAACAGGGGCTGAAAAATTGGGCCTTAGGCACTGGTGGCACAACACTACAACCCCTCACAGATACTGTACTTGGAGCACAGCAATGAGCCCTATGGCAAATTATTGCTAAAAAAATTGTAATTACACGCCCCTGTAAAACAGGGGCTGAAAAATTGGGCCTTAGCCACTGGTGGCGGCACCCATAAACAAAAATGATCTTCCAAGCTATCATCATCAATCGTATCATTGAGGACTCGGAGGAGGAGGATAGCCAGTCAACATAACAGCACAGGCACTCAGCATCAGCATCAGTCTTGAAGGGATGTGACATGTTAAAATCAATTAGTCTGTTATATCAGCATCAGGTGTGTGGTAGCTGGTGGTGATCCAAGACTGGTTCATCTTGATGAAAGTCAGTCGATCAACCGAGTCGGTGGACAGGCGCACCCTGTGATCCGTGACAAATCCTCCAGCAGCACTGAATGTGCGTTCCGAAAGAACGCTGGATGCAGGACAGGCCAGTAGCTCAATTGCATACTGTGCAAGCTCTGGCCAGTGATCCATCCTCAAGACCCAGTAAGCCAGAGGATTTTCGGTGGGGAAGGTGTCCAAGTCTGACCTTGCCCCTAGATATTCCTGCACCATGTTTATCAGACGCTGGCGATGGTTGCTGGAACCGATCATACTTTGGGGCTGCGGACTAAAGAATTGTCTGAACGCATCGGTCAGACGGCCACCTTCCCCACCGCTCCTTCTTTGACTGGCCGAAGCCTCAGCAACTCGTTGTCCAGGACCAGGAGTTTGTAACCTCCCAGTCTCTGGGAACGCGTTGCACAGACCTTTCTGCAAGGCCTCCCGGAGTTGTCTCATCCTCTGCTCCCTCTGCGACGGTAACATAAGGTCCGCAACCTTACCCTTGTACCGTGGATCAAGGAGAGTGGCCAGCCAGTAATGGTCCCTCTCCTTGATCCGAAGAATACGAGGATCCTTCCGCAGACTTTGCAGGATCAGGGAGGCCATGCAGCGTAGGTTTGCTGAGGCATTCGCTCCGGAGTCCTCTGGGTCACTAAGGACGACATGATCCGCAGCCACCTCCTCCCAGCCACGTACAAGTCCACTGGTTTCTTGGGACTGTAAATCATCCCTAAAAGACTGCTGCTGATGATGCTGAGTGCCAGCCTCCACCTCCATGCTGACACAATCCTCCTCCTCCTCCTCCTCCTCCTCTTCCTGTGCGATGGGTGGGACAGAAGGAACACTGTCTGGGTAAAGGGGGCCTTGAGAGGCAAGGAAGTCCTCCTCTTCCTGCCTCTGTTCTGCCTCAAGTGCCCTGTCCATTATTCCACGCAGCGTGTGCTCCAACAGGTGGACAAGAGGTACAGTGTCACTGATGCATGCACTGTCACTGCTCACCATCCTCGTGGCCTCCTCAAATGGTGCCAGGACAGTGCATGCATCCCTGATCATGCCCCACTGGCGTGGAGAAAAAAAACAAGCTCCCCTGACCCTGTCCTGGTGCCGTAGTCGCACAGGTACTCATTGATGGCCCTCTGCTGCGTGTGCAGCCGCTGCAGCATGGCCAACGTTGAGTTCCACCTGGTGGGCATGTCACATATAAGGCGGTTCTTGGGCAGGTTCAACTCCTTTTGCAGCTCAGCCAGGCGAGCACTGGCATTATAAGATCTGCGGAAATGCACACACAGACTTTCCTGGCCTGCCTCAGGACATCCTGTAAGCCCGGGTACCTGCCCAAGAACCGCTGCACCACCAGGTTAAGGACGTGAGCCACACAGGGCACATGGGTCAGTTGTCCCTGTCGGAGGGCGGAGAGGAGGTTGGTGCCATTGTCGCAAACCACCATTCCTGGCTTAAGCTGGCGTGGCGTCAACCACCTCTCGGCCTGGCCCTGCAGAGCAGACAGGACCTCTGCCCCAGTGTGGCTTCTGTCACCCAAACACACCAGCGCAAGCACGGCATGGCATCTTTTTGCCTGCGTACTTGCGTAGCCCCTTGAACGGCTACGGAGCACCGCTGGTTCATAGGACAAACCACAGGAAGAGGCCATGGAGGAAGAAGAAGAGGAGGGGGTGGAGGAGAGAGGTGTGTCACAACCAGTAGTAGCATTTTGGAGGTGTGGCGGTGGAACAACCTCCAACACTACTGCACCTTGTCCTGCATCCTTCCCAGCTGCCAAAAGAGTGACCCAATGGGCCGTGAAAGAAAGGTAACGTCCCTGTCCATGCCTGCTGGACCATGAGTCAGCGGTAATATGCACCTTACCGCTGACCGCCCTGTCCAGCGAGGCCAAGACATTGCCTTCCACATGCCGGTAGAGAGCCGGAATAGCCTTCCGTGAGAAAAAGTGGCGTTTGGGAACCTGCCACTGAGGAACCGCACATTGCACAAACTCACGGAAGGGGGCCGAGTCTACCAACTGAAAAGACAGCAGTTGAAGCACTAGCAATTTAGCCAAGCTAGCATTCAACCGCTGGGCATGTGGATGGCTGGGAGTGAACTTCTTTCGACGGTCCAGCAGCTGGGGCAGGGAAATTTGCCTGCTAGAATCGGACGTCGGTGTACTGCTAGCAGAGTGGCCGCAAGTACTTGGCTGTGACACACCTAATTCTACACCTTCATTCCTCTCAGTGCATGTTTCAGAGAGGACTGAAGTTATAGTGGGGTTGGAGATCCCAGCTGATGCGGTGCAAGGAGAGGTCCGCTTTGTTCTTTGGTGTGGGTCTTTGAGGTAGGCTTGCCAACGAGCTGCATGGCAGGTCAACATATGTCTGGTCAGGCATGTGGTACCCAAGCGGCTGATGTTTTGGCCACGCGATATACGCTTGAGACATATGTTGCAAACAGCAGCTGTGCGATCTGATGCACTAGCCTCAAAAAAGGCCCACACCAAAGAACTTTTTGAATGACGGGCAGAGGCAGCGCCCTGCACAGGCGGAGCTCTGCGGTGTGATTCCGTCGGTGTACTGCCCTTACGCTGGCCACCAAAGGGCATCCTGCCTCGTTGGAGATGTGCCTCCTCCTCATCCTCCTCCTCCTCCTCTCTCCTATTAGGCACCCACGTGGAGTCAGTGACCTCATCATCCCCTCCCTCCTCATCACTGGAGCCAATCTGGCAGTATGCTGCAGCTGCTGGAACATGACTGCCAGATTGGTGTCCTTCTTGAGCATCCCCTCTGTCTGCTCTCACGCTACTGCCTTCCTGTAGCTGGGTTTCATCATCAGACCCTTCGAAACGCTGGGCATCCTCCTGGAGCATGTACCCAACACTGTGCTCAAACAGTTCGGGGGACTCCTCAGGAGGAGGACATGGTGGGTCTAGGGAAGGAGTGACTGATGATGAGTCTGACATTGATACCAGGGAAGAGGACGCTTTGGCAGCTGCTTTGCCAGTACCCTGAGCCTGGGTGAGAGAGGATGAGGAGGAGGAGGAGGGCTTGGTCATCCACTCTACCAAGTCTTCGGCATGATGTGGCTCAACATGTCCAGCTGCCGAAAAGAAGGAAAAGCGTGTCCCATGGCCATGTGCTGATGACAATGCACCGTGTCCACGACCAGCACTGTTGCCCCCAGACACAGAGCCTGCTTGCCCTCTTTTATTGCCTCCTGACTGTCTGCCTCTCCTTGTTTGCCTTCCAGACATTCTAATAGATGGCCTGCAGGGAGATGGGAAAAAAGTAATAAGGGCTACCTTCAGGTGTCCTTCTCTGTCCCTTTACTTAAGGATTACTGAATATGGTTGAGGATGATTGCTTTTGCACAGAATAGCACAACGACAATTTCCCTGACTGTCCAAAAAACAAGGATTTCAAAGATGGTTGATGAGGAATGCTTTAGCACACTATAGCACAAGGAGAATTTCCCTCACTGTCCTTCCCTGTCCCTAGAAACAAGGATTATCACAGTGAAAGAAACTGACACTCTTCCTACCTATAGTTTTCTGTCCCTAGAAAAAATGTTTTTTTAAAGCACACTATAGCACAAGGAGAATTTCCCTCACTGTCCTTCCCTGTCCCTAGAAAAAAGGATTATCACAGTGAAAGAAACTGACACTCTTCCTACCTATAGTTTTCTGTCCCTAGAAAAAATGTTTTTTTAAAGCACACTATAGCACAAGGAGAATTTCCCTCACTGTCCTTCCCTGTCCCTAGAAACAAGGATTATCACAGTGAAAGAAACTGACACTCTTCCTACCTATAGTTTTCTGTCCCTAGAAAAAATGTTTTTTTAAAGCACACTATAGCACAAGGAGAATTTCCCTCACTGTCCTTCCCTGTCCCTAGAAAAAAGGATTATCACAGTGAAAGAAACTGACACTCTTCCTACCTATAGTTTTCTGTCCCTAGAAAAAATGTTTTTTTAAAGCACACTATAGCACAAGGAGAATTTCCCTCACTGTCCTTCCCTGTCCCTAGAAACAAGGATTATCACAGTGAAAGAAACTGACACTCTTCCTACCTATAGTTTTCTGTCCCTAGAAAAAATGTTTTTTTAAAGCACACTATAGCACAAGGAGAATTTCCCTCACTGTCCTTCCCTGTCCCTAGAAAAAAGGATTATCACAGTGAAAGAAACTGACACTCTTCCTACCTATAGTTTTCTGTCCCTAGAAAAAATGTTTTTTTAAAGCACACTATAGCACAAGGAGAATTTTCCTCACTGTCCTTCCCTGTCCCTAGAAAAAAGGATTATCACAGTGAAAGAAACTGACACTCTTCCTACCTATAGTTTTCTGTCCCTAGAAAAAATGTTTTTTTAAAGCACACTATAGCACAAGGAGAATTTCCCTCACTGTCCTTCCCTGTCCCTAGAAAAAAGGATTATCACAGTGAAAGAAACTGACACTCTTCCTACCTATAGTTTTCTGTCCCTAGAAAAAATGTTTTTTTAAAGCACACTATAGCACAAGGAGAATTTCCCTCACTGTCCTTCCCTGTCCCTAGAAAAAAGGATTATCACAGTGAAAGAAACTGACACTCTTCCTACCTATAGTTTTCTGTCCCTAGAAAAAATGTTTTTTTAAAGCACACTATAGCACAAGGAGAATTTCCCTCACTGTCCTTCCCTGTCCCTAGAAACAAGGATTATCACAGTGAAAGAAACTGACACTCTTCCTACCTATAGTTTTCTGTCCCTAGAAAAAATGTTTTTTTAAAGCACACTATAGCACAAGGAGAATTTCCCTCACTTTCCTTCCCTGTCCCTAGAAACAAGGATTCGCACAGTAAAACACACTGACACTCTCCCTACCTATAGTTTTCTGTCCCTAGAAAAAATGTTTTTTTAAAGCACACTATAGCACAAGGAGAATTTCCCTCACTGTCCCTCCCTGTCCCTAGAAACAAGGATTATCACAGTGAAAGAAACTGACACTCTTCCTACCTATAGTTTTCTGTCCCTAGAAAAAATGTTTTTTTAAAGCACACTATAGCACAAGGAGAATTTCCCTCACTTTCCTTCCCTGTCCCTAGAAACAAGGATTATCACAGTGAAAGAAACTGACACTCTTCCTACCTATAGTTTTCTGTCCCTAGAAAAAATGTTTTTTTAAAGCACACTATAGCACAAGGAGAATTTCCCTCACTGTCCTTCCCTGTCCCTAGAAACAAGGATTCGCACAGTAAAACACACTGACACTCTCCCTACCTATAGTTTTCTGTCCCTAGAAAAAATGTTTTTTTAAAGCACACTATAGCACAAGGAGAATTTCCCTCACTGTCCTTCCCTGTCCCTAGAAACAAGGATTCACACAGTAAAACACACTGACACTCTCCCTACCTATAGTTTTCTGTCCCTAGAAAAAATGTTTTTTTAAAGCACACTATAGCACAAGGAGAATTTCCCTCACTGTCCTTCCCTGTCCCTAGAAACAAGGATTCGCACAGTAAAACACACTGACACTCTCCCTACCTATAGTTTTCTGTCCCTAGAAAAAATGTTTTTTTAAAGCACACTATAGCACAAGGAGAATTCCCTCACTGTCCTTCCCTGTCCCTAGAAACAAGGATTCGCACAGTAAAACACACTGACACTCTCCCTACCTATCCTTCTCTTTCCCTAAACTAAAGGAATCCAGGTTAAGCAAGAAAAAAAAATGTCACTGTCCCTGCCTATGCTTCTCTTTCCCTGCTCCGGAACACACTACACTAGGCCGCCGTGCTGGCGGCCTTTTATAGTGTGGGGCGTGTACTAAACATCCTCAGCAATAATTGGCCACAGGCATCCTGCCTGTGGCCAATCATTGCTCTCCTCGCTGCCGGCGCTGTGATTGGCCAAGCATGCGGGGTCACAGTGCATGCTTGGCCAATCACAGCGCCTGGATGACACTGCGATGGCGTAGTGCATTGTGGGCCGTTCGCGTCACTCGAATTTGGCGCGAACGGCCCAAATCGTTCGATCTTCGTCGAACGATCGAACAGCCGATGTTCGAGTCGAACGTATGTTCGACTCGAACACGAAGCTCATCCCTAATCATCATCAATCGTATCATTGAGGACTCGGAGGAGGAGGATAGCCAGTCAACATAACAGCACAGGCACTCAGCATCAGCATCAGTCTTGAAGGGATGTGACATGTTAAAATCAATTAGTCTGTTATATCAGCATCAGGTGTGTGGTAGCTGGTGGTGATCCAAGACTGGTTCATCTTGATGAAAGTCAGTCGATCAACCGAGTCGGTGGACAGGCGCACCCTGTGATCCGTGACAAATCCTCCAGCAGCACTGAATGTGCGTTCCGAAAGAACGCTGGGTGCAGGACAGGCCAGTAGCTCAATTGCATACTGTGCAAGCTCTGGCCAGTGATCCATCCTCAAGACCCAGTAAGCCAGAGGATTTTCGGTGGGGAAGGTGTCCAAGTCTGACCTTGCCCCTAGATATTCCTGCACCATGTTTATCAGACGCTGGCGATGGTTGCTGGAACCGATCATACTTTGGGGCTGCGGACTAAAGAATTGTCTGAACGCATCGGTCAGACGGCCACCTTCCCCACCGCTCCTTCTTTGACTGGCCGAAGCCTCAGCAACTCGTTGTCCAGGACCAGGAGTTTGTAACCTCCCAGTCTCTGGGAACGCGTTGCACAGACCTTTCTGCAAGGCCTCCCGGAGTTGTCTCATCCTCTGCTCCCTCTGCGACGGTAACATAAGGTCCGCAACCTTACCCTTGTACCGTGGATCAAGGAGAGTGGCCAGCCAGTAATGGTCCCTCTCCTTGATCCAAAGAATACGAGGATCCTTCCGCAGACTTTGCAGGATCAGGGAGGCCATGCAGCGTAGGTTTGCTGAGGCATTCGGTCCGGAGTCCTCTGGGTCACTAAGGACGACATGATCCGCAGCCACCTCCTCCCAGCCACGTACAAGTCCACTGGTTTCTTGGGACTGTAAGTCATCCCTAAAAGACTGCTGCTGATGATGCTGAGTGCCAGCCTCCACCTCCATGCTGACACAATCCTCCTCCTCCTCCTCCTCCTCCTCCTCTTCCTGTGCGATGGGTGGGACAGAAGGAACACTGTCTGGGTAAAGGGGGCCTTGAGAGGCAAGGAAGTCCTCCTCTTCCTGCCTCTGTTCTGCCTCAAGTGCCCTGTCCATTATTCCACGCAGCGTGTGCTCCAACAGGTGGACAAGAGGTACAGTGTCACTGATGCATGCACTGTCACTGCTCACCATCCTCGTGGCCTCCTCAAATGGTGCCAGAACAGTGCATGCATCCCTGATCATGCCCCACTGGCGTGGAGAAAAAAAACCAAGCTCCCCTGACCCTGTCCTGGTGCCGTAGTCGCACAGGTACTCATTGATGGCCCTCTGCTGCGTGTGCAGCCGCTGCAGCATGGCCAACGTTGAGTTCCACCTGGTGGGCATGTCACATATAAGGCGGTTCTTGGGCAGGTTCAACTCCTTTTGCAGCTCAGCCAGGCGAGCACTGGCATTATAAGATCTGCGGAAATGCACACACAGACTTTCCTGGCCTGCCTCAGGACATCCTGTAAGCCCGGGTACCTGCCCAAGAACCGCTGCACCACCAGGTTAAGGACGTGAGCCACACAGGGCACATGGGTCAGTTGTCCCTGTCGGAGGGCGGAGAGGAGGTTGGTGCCATTGTCGCAAACCACCATTCCTGGCTTAAGCTGGCGTGGCGTCAACCACCTCTCGGCCTGGCCCTGCAGAGCAGACAGGACCTCTGCCCCAGTGTGGCTTCTGTCCCCCAAACACACCAGCGCAAGCACGGCATGGCATCTTTTTGCCTGCGTACTTGCGTAGCCCCTTGAACGGCTACGGAGCACCGCTGGTTCAGAGGACAAAGCACAGGAAGAGGCCATGGAGGAAGGAGAAGAGGAGGGGGTGGAGGAGAGAGGTGTGTCACAACCAGTAGTAGCATTTTGGAGGCGTGGCGGTGGAACAACCTCCAACACTACTGCACCTTGTCCTGCATCCTTCCCAGCTGCCAAAAGAGTGACCCAATGGGCCGTGAAAGAAAGGTAACGTCCCTGTCCATGCCTGCTGGACCATGAGTCAGCGGTAATATGCACCTTACCGCTGACCGCCCTGTCCAGCGAGGCCAAGACATTGCCTTCCACATGCCGGTAGAGAGCCGGAATAGCCTTCCGTGAGAAAAAGTGGCGTTTGGGAACCTGCCACTGAGGAACCGCACATTGCACAAACTCACGGAAGGGGGCCGAGTCTACCAACTGAAAAGGCAGCAGTTGAAGCGCTAGCAATTTAGCCAAGCTAGCATTCAACCGCTGGGCATGTGGATGGCTGGGAGTGAACTTCTTTCGACGGTCCAGCAGCTGGGGCAGGGAAATTTGCCTGCTAGAATCGGACGTCGGTGTACTGCTAGCAGAGTGGCCGCAAGTACTTGGCTGTGACACACCTAATTCTACACCTTCATTCCTCTCAGTGCATGTTTCAGAGAGGACTGAAGTTATAGTGGGGTTGGAGATCCCAGCTGATGCGGTGCAAGGAGAGGTCCGCTTTGTTCTTTGGTGTGGGTCTTTGAGGTAGGCTTGCCAACGAGCTGCATGGCAGGTCAACATATGTCTGGTCAGGCATGTGGTAACCAAGCGGCTGATGTTTTGGCCACGCGATATACGCTTGAGACATATGTTGCAAACAGCAGCTGTGCGATCTGATGCACTAGCCTCAAAAAAGGCCCACACCAAAGAACTTTTTGAATGACGGGCAGAGGCAGCGCCCTGCACAGGCGGAGCTCTGCGGTGTGATTCCGTCGGTGTACTGCCCTTACGCTGGCCACCAAAGGGCATCCTGCCTTGTTGGAGATGTGCCTCCTCCTCATCCTCCTCCTCCTCCTCTCTCCTATTAGGCACCCACGTGGAGTCAGTGACCTCATCATCCCCTCCCTCCTCATCACTGGAGCCAATCTGGCAGTATGCTGCAGCTGCTGGAACATGACTGCCAGATTGGTGTCCTTCTTGAGCATCCCCTCTGTCTGCTCTCACGCTACTGCCTTCCTGTAGCTGGGTTTCATCATCAGACTCTTTGGCAGCTGCTTTGCCAGTACCCTGAGCCTGGGTGAGAGAGGATGAGGAGGAGGAGGAGGGCTTGGTCATCCACTCTACCAAGTCTTCGGCATGATGTGGCTCAACATGTCCAGCTGCCGAAAAGAAGGACAAGCGTGTCCCATGGCCATGTGCTGATGACAATGCACCGCGTCCACGACCAGCACTGTTGCCCCCAGACACAGAGCCTGCTTGCCCTCTTTTATTGCCTCCTGACTGTCTGCCTCTCCTTGTTTGCCTTCCAGACATTCTAATAGATGGCCTGCAGGGAGATGGGAAAAAAGCAATAAGGGCTACCTTCAGGTGTCCTTCTCTGTCCCTTTACTTAAGGATTTCTAAATATGGTTGAGGATGATTGCTTTCGCACAGAATAGCACAACAACAATTTCCCTGACTGTCCAAAAAACAAGGATTTCAAAGATGGTTGATGAGGAATGCTTTAGCACAGTATAGCACAAGGAGAATTTCCCTCACTGTCCTTCCATGTCCCTAGAAACAAGGATTATCACAGTGAAAGAAACTGACACTCTTCCTACCTATAGTTTTCTGTCCCTAGAAAAAATGTTTTTTTAAAGATGGTTGATGATCAATGCTTTAGCACAGTATAGCACAAGGAGAATTTCCCTCACTGTCCTTCCCTGTCCCTAGAAACAAGGATTATCACAGTGAAAGAAACTGACACTCTCCCTACCTATAGTTTTCTGTCCCTAGAAAAAATGTTTTTTTAAAGATGGTTGATGATCAATGCTTTAGCACACTATAGCACAAGGAGAATTTCCCTCACTGTCCTTCCCTGTCCCTAGAAACAAGGATTATCACAGTGAAAGAAACTGACACTCTTCCTACCTATAGTTTTCTGTCCCTAGAAAAAATGTTTTTTTAAAGATGGTTGATGATCAATGCTTTAGCACAGTATAGCACAAGGAGAATTTCCCTCACTGTCCTTCCCTGTCCCTAGAAACAAGGATTATCACAGTGAAAGAAACTGACACTCTTCCTACCTATAGTTTTCTGTCCCTAGAAAAAATGTTTTTTTAAAGATGGTTGATGATCAATGCTTTAGCACAGTATAGCACAAGGAGAATTTCCCTCACTGTCCTTCCCTGTCCCTAGAAACAAGGATTATCACAGTGAAAGAAACTGACACTCTTCCTACCTATAGTTTTCTGTCCCTAGAAAAAATGTTTTTTTAAAGATGGTTGATGATCAATGCTTTAGCACAGTATAGCACAAGGAGAATTTCCCTCACTGTCCTTCCCTGTCCCTAGAAACAAGGATTATCACAGTGAAAGACACTGACACTCTCCCTACCTATAGTTTTCTGTCCCTAGAAAAAATGTTTTTTTAAAGATGGTTGATGATCAATGCTTTAGCACACTATAGCACAAGGAGAATTTCCCTCACTGTCCTTCCCTGTCCCTAGAAACAAGGATTAGCACAGTGAAAGAAACTGACACTCTCCCTACCTATAGTTTTCTGTCCCTAGAAAAAATGTTTTTTTAAAGATGGTTGATGATCAATGCTTTAGCACACTATAGCACAAGGAGAATTTCCCTCACTGTCCTTCCCTGTCCCTAGAAACAAGGATTATCACAGTGAAAGAAACTGACACTCTTCCTACCTATAGTTTTCTGTCCCTAGAAAAAATGTTTTTTTAAAGATGGTTGATGATCAATGCTTTAGCACAGTATAGCACAAGGAGAATTTCCCTCACTGTCCTTCCCTGTCCCTAGAAACAAGGATTATCACAGTGAAAGAAACTGACACTCTCCCTACCTATAGTTTTCTGTCCCTAGAAAAAATGTTTTTTTAAAGATGGTTGATGATCAATGCTTTAGCACACTATAGCACAAGGAGAATTTCCCTCACTGTCCTTCCCTGTCCCTAGAAACAAGGATTAGCACAGTGAAAGAAACTGACACTCTCCCTACCTATAGTTTTCTGTCCCTAGAAAAAATGTTTTTTTAAAGATGGTTGATGATCAATGCTTTAGCACACTATAGCACAAGGAGAATTTCCCTCACTGTCCTTCCCTGTCCCTAGAAACAAGGATTATCACAGTGAAAGAAACTGACACTCTTCCTACCTATAGTTTTCTGTCCCTAGAAAAAATGTTTTTTTAAAGATGGTTGATGATCAATGCTTTAGCACAGTATAGCACAAGGATAATTTCCCTCACTGTCCTTCCCTGTCCCTAGAAACAAGGATTATCACAGTGAAAGAAACTGACACTCTCCCTACCTATAGTTTTCTGTCCCTAGAAAAAATGTTTTTTTAAAGATGGTTGATGATCAATGCTTTAGCACACTATAGCACAAGGAGAATTCCCTCACTGTCCTTCCCTGTCCCTAGAAACAAGGATTAGCACAGTGAAAGAAACTGACACTCTCCCTACCTATAGTTTTCTGTCCCTAGAAAAAATGTTTTTTTAAAGATGGTTGATGATCAATGCTTTAGCACAGTATAGCACAAGGAGAATTTCCCTCACTGTCCTTCCCTGTCCCTAGAAACAAGGATTAGCACAGTGAAAGAAACTGACACTCTCCCTACCTATAGTTTTCTGTCCCTAGAAAATTTTTTTTTTTAAAGATGGTTGATGATCAATGCTTTAGCACACTATAGCACAAGGAGAATTTCCCTCACTGTCCTTCCCTGTCCCTAGAAACAAGGATTATCACAGTAAAACACACTTACACTCTCCCTACCTATAGTTTTCTGTCCCTAGAAAAAATGATTTTTTAAAGATGGTTGATGATCAATGCTTTAGCACACTATAGCACAAGGAGAATTTCCCTCACTGTCCTTCCCTGTCCCTAGAAACAAGGATTCGCACAGTAAAACACACTGACACTCTCCCTACCTATCCTTCTCTTTCCCTAAACTAAAGGAATCCAGGTTAAGCAAGAAAAAAAAAATGTCACTGTCCCTGCCTATGCTTCTCTTTCCCTGCTCCGGAACACACTACACTAGGCCGCCGTGCTGGCGGCCTTTTATAGTGTGGGGCGTGTACTAAACACCCTCAGCAATAATTGGCCACAGGCATCCTGCCTGTGGCCAATCATTGCTCTCCTCGCTGCCGGCGCTGTGATTGGCCAAGCATGCGGGGTCACAGTGCATGCTTGGCCAATCACAGCGCCTGGATGACACTGCGATGGCGTAGTGCATTGTGGGCCGTTCGCGTCACTCGAATTAGGCGCGAACGGCCCAAATCGTTCGATCTTCGTCGAACGATCGAACAGCCGATGTTCGAGTCGAACGTATGTTCGACTCGAACACCGAGCTCATCCGTAATAGACAGATATGCCGATAGATAGGATACATACATACATACATACATAGAATCCATGCATACATACATAGATAGATAGATAGATAGAATACATACATACATAGATAGATAGATACATACATAGATACATAGATAGAATACATACATATAGATAGATAGATAGATAGATAGATAGATAGATAGATAGATACATACATACATACATACATACATACATACATACATACATAGATAGTTAGATAGATAGATAGTGTGACAGCAGGCAGGTAAAATCACCAGGTTGCATCCAGGATGGTAGGTATGTATGCCCTAGATTCAGGCTTTATGCAAATTCATACCACTAGGGGGAGTGCTGGGAGACTTGCGGGGGAAGAGTTAATGAGCCCAGCTGAATGAAGTGGCTCATTAAGGCCTCTACAAGAACTCCCAGCATGCTAAGGGAGATGCTCCATCCTGGAACCAGTTCTGTGTTGTGCAAGACTGGGGAGTGTGTTTCTGTCCTGTGCGGTGAGACAAAGCCTGTGTGACTAAAACCTTCAAAAACAGGGAGATAGGGGCTGGGGCAGCACAAGGCTGCACCTAGTTGTCAGACAGGGAACCTACGTGTGTAGTAAGCGGTCAAGATGACCAGGATTTCTTTTTGTATGTTTCTTTTTGTTTTGCTGTTTTTCCCCTGTAAATAGTTTAAATAAACCGCACCTTTTGTTTTTGCAACTACAAACTCTGTCTGCTGTGCCTGTTTTTGTGTGGTGAACCCATCCAGGGGGTCACACACACCCACTGCAGAGCTAACCCCCTCACAGTTGGTGGAGAATGCGGGCAGTTTTTTTTAAGGCCAGCATGGAGGAGATATTGAAACAGCTGGCTCTAGCAAATGCCAATCAGCAGCAGACAAATGCAGGTTTGCAAAAGAGCCTTGCAGCTCAACAACAGAGCTTTGCAGCCTACCAGCAAGCTTATCAACAGAGCCTTGCAGTCCAGCAGCAAGCTCACCAACAGAGTCTGGAAGCTCAGCAACAAGCCCTGCAGCAATCGGAGGCCCGTTTCATAGACCTGTTGCAGAAGCAAGAGCAGAGACTACAACAAACGGAAACAGTAATGCAGCAACGTCCGCAGACCAGTGAGGAAAGTCGTTCCACTAATACCACGTCCTTTGGGGTGATTCGTTTATTGACAAAAATGACTGGAGAGGATGATCCAGAGGTGTTTTTGACCACATTTGAAAGGACTGCTGAAAGAGAAAAGTGGCCTAAGGAGCAGTGGGCTGGACTGGTGGCTCCTCTGTTAACTGGTGAATCGCAGAAAGCTTACTATGACCTAGAGCCTGACCAAGCAAAAGACTATGTGATGCTAAAAACTGAAATATTGGCACGGCTGGGTGTCACCCTGGTTGTCCGGGCTCAGCGTGTGCATAACTGGACTTTCTGGGTTGGAAAATCCCCCAGGTCTCAAATGTATGATCTCATTCACCTGAGCAGGAAGTGGCTACAGCCAGAGACTTTGTCCGCACCAAAGATTGTGGAACGTGTTGTGATGGATCGTTTCTTGAGAGCTCTTCCTACTGCCATCCAAAAGTGGGTAAGCCATGGAGACCCATAAACGGCCGATAATCTTGTGGATCATGTAGAGAAGTACTTGGCTACAGAGAACCTGATTGCCTCTTCCAGAGACTCACGGACTTTCCACCCTAAGACCAGACCATCCCCAGTGGCGGGTAAGATGATTCCAAGGGGTGAGGGTGGAGAGAGTGAGAGGGTGGGAGTTCTACCCAAGGTTTGGCAAGAACAGCCTGGGAAGTCAGGGGTTCAAGAGGCAGCAAGAAGGATTGTTTGTTACCGCTGTCGACAAGAGGGACATATTGCAGCAAATTGCCCGGTTGTGGATGAACCCATGCAATGTGACTTTCTAACGGACAGACGTCAGTCGCTGTTTGCGACAGTCGCATGCACTGCCATTCGGGGAACTAAGAAACATTTATGCAAAATGTGTGTTAATGGTAGAAATGTTGTTGTATTGCTGGATTCAGGTAGCCTCTTGACACTGATAAAGGCTGAATTAGTTACTACAGAGGTTTCTGGGAATAGCAAGGTAGCGGTTATTTGTGTGCATGGGGACACCCGAGAGTATCCGGTGACTACAGTGTGTTTTGAGACCCCCAAAGGTACCCTCTCTCATCGGGTGGGATTAGTGTCTCACTTGCCTCATGATGCCATTGTGGGAAGGGATTTTCCAAAGTTCTGGGAACTATGGGATTGTCCTGAGCCCCCCACTGGTGCCCCTATATACCAGGAATGTGATAGCCAGAATTCCTCTGAGAGTGGTGAGGACTCTCCAGAATTTCCCTTGTCGGTATTGGCAGGGGAGACCCGAGAAACTGGGGAGGAGCCAACATCCTCAGACGAAAACATGCCGTCTGTGGAGTTTTCTGATCTCGAGGTTCACAAGTAAAATTTTGCCACAGAACAGTTAAAAGACCACACCCTAATAAAGGCACGGGAAAACGTAGTGGAAATAGATGGCGAGTTAGTAAACCCAGATGAGACCTGCACTTACCCATACTTCATCGTGGAAAAGGACCTACTGTATCGGGTGGCTAAAAGGGCAGAAGAAACCATTGAGCAGCTTGTGGTGCCCAAACCTTACAGGAAGTTGGTGTTAGAGTTGGCCCATGGGCACATTCTTGGAGGTCATCTGGGGACAGAGAAAACCAGAGAGAGAGTATTGCAGAGATTCTATTGGCCTGGGGTCATGAAGGAAACAGAAAATTATTGTTCCTCCTGCCCTGTGTGTCAGAGGTCGGCACCGATGCCACATTTCCGTAACCCGCTGGTACCTCTTCCCATCATTGAGGTCCCCTTTGAGAGGATCGCAATGGATTTAGTAGGTCCGATAATGAAGTCCGCTAGGGGGCATCAGTACATCTTGGTTATAATGGACTATGCCACCCGTTATCCGGAAGCGATTCCTCTCCGAAATACCTCGGCCAAAACCATAGCCAAAGAGCTATCTCTTGTTTTTAGCCGTGTGGGTATTTGTAAAGAACTGCTTACAGACCAAGGTAAACCCTTTATGTTCCGGGTTATGAAAGAGCTGTGTAAGTTGTTCAAAGTTACACAATTGCGTACATCTGTGTAACACCCCCAAACAGATGGGTTGGTTGAAAGATTCAACAAAACCCTAAAACAAATGTTAAAGAAAGTGGTGGATAGAGATGGAAAGGATTGGGACTGTCTAATTCCCTATTTAATGTTTGCTATTAGGGAGGTACCCCAATCCTCTACGGGTTTCTCACCCTTTGAGTTACTTTATGGGAGACACCCCAGAGGGCTGTTGGATATCGCCAAGGAAACCTGGGAAAGTGAGAGTTCTCCCCACAGGAGTGTGATTGAGCATGTCGCCCTGATGCAAGATAGAATTGCACAGGTAATGCCAATCGTAAAGGAACATTTGGCCCAAGCGCAGTTGGCACAGCAGAGAGTGTACAACCGTGGAGCCAAGACCCCTACCTTTTCCCCGGGGGATAGGGTATTGGTACTTGTCCCTACGGTTGAAAGCAAATTCCTCGCCAAATGGCAAGGCCCCTATGAGATATTGGAAAAAGTGAGCGAAGTGAATTACAAGGTTCCTAGTCGCGGAAACGTTGTCACCAGCTCACTCTGATTGCGTGATTCCGGAGGTTGGAATAGCAGTCACCTTGTCAAACCCCCAACAACAGGAGGTTAAGGAGTTTGTGCTTCGCAACAAGGAGGTTTTCTCTGAGCAGCCGGGACAAACGTCTGGGGTAGAGCATGATATTATTACCCCACCCGGTGAAAGGGTGAAACTAAAACCCTATTGGATCCCGGAGGCCCGACGGGAGGCAATACGTGAGGAAGTACAGAAAATGCTTAAGTTAGGGGTGATAGAGGAGTCCCAAAGTGATTGGTCCAGTCCCATTGTGTTAGTGCCTAAACCGGATGGGAGCTGGCGATTTTGTAACGATTTTCGACAACTGAACAAAGTTTCAAAATTTGACACCTACCCCATGCCACGTATAGATGAGTTGATCGACCGGCTGGGAACAGCCCGATACATGACAACTCTGGATTTCACAAAAGGGTATTGGCAAATTCCCCTGGCCAAGTCGGCCAAGGAGAAAACCGCATTTGTAACCCCAGACGGGGCATTCCAATATAAAAGAATGCCGTTTGGGTTACAGAATGCGCCGGCCACATTCCAGCGGAAAATGGACCAGATACTGAGGCCCCATCAGAAGTATGCTGCGGCTTACCTGGATGATGTAATTATCTATAGCACAGATTGGGCCTCACATCTGCCAAAAGTGAAAGCAGTCCTAGACTCTATCCGGGAAGCTGGGTTTACGGCCAACCCCAAGAAGTGTACCATTGGGCAGGAGGAGGCCAAATATCTTGGGTACACCATTGGGAGGGGAGTAATAAAACCCCAAGTCAACAAAGTCGAGGCCATACAGAATTGGCCACGTCCCAACAGCAAGAAGCAGGTACAAGCCTTTCTGGGAATCGCTGGGTATTATCTGCGATTCATTCCCCACTTTGCTTCTCAGGCTGTGCCCCTAACCAACCTGACAAAAGGGAAAGAGTCGGTCATGGTTAAATGGACCCCAGAGGCTGAGGCAGCATTCCAATTCTTAAAAAAAGCCTTATGTAGCCAGCCAGTGTTGTACTCACCAGACTTCTCTAGGGACTTTGTAGTACAAAGTGATGCATCAGACGTTGGGTTAGGAGCAGTATTGTCCCAGGTCTGGAACGGGGAAGAGCACCCAGTCATTTACCTCAGCAGGAAATTAAAGTCCCATGAGGTAAATTATGCCACGATTGAGAAGGAGTGTTTAGCGGTGGGCTCTAGATTCCGTTCGGTACTATCTGCTAGGTAGGCACTTTGACATGATTACTGATCACGCTCCTTTAAAGTGGATGGCTCAAAACAAAGAGACAAATAGAAGAGTGAATAGGTGGTTCCTGGCCCTACAGGAATTCAACTTTACGGTAAAGCATCGCCCTGGCGTTCAAATGGGGAATGTGGATGCTTTGTCTCGAGTACATGCATGCCTGATTGCTTGTGTTCCAACCCCAAGGGTAAAACAAGAGGGGGGTATGTGACAGCAGGCAGGTAAAATCACCAGGTTGCATCCAGGATGGTAGGTATGTATGCCCTAGATTCAGGCTTTATGCAAATTCATACCACTAGGGGGAGTGCTGGGAGACTTGCGGGGGAAGAGGTAATGAGCCCAGCTGAATCAAGTGGCTCATTAAGGTCTCTACAAGAACTCCCAGCATGCTAAGGGAGATGCTCCATTCTGGAACCAGTTCTGTGTTGTGCAAGACTGGGGAGTGTGTTTCTGTCCTGTGCGGTGAGACAAAGCCTGTGTGGCTAAAACCTTCAAAAACAGGGAGATAGGGGCTGGAGCAGCACAAGGCTGCACCTAGTTGTCAGACAGGGAACCTACGTGTGTAGTAAGCGGTCAAGCTGACCAGGATTTCTTTTTGTATGTTTCTTTTTGTTTTGCTGTTTTTCCCCTGTAAATAGTTTAAATAAACCGCACCTTTTGCTTTTGCAACTACAAACTCTGTCTGCTGTGCCTGTTTTTGTGTGGTGAACCCATCCAGGGGGTCACACACACCCGCTGCCGAGTTAACCCCCTCACAATAGATAGATAGATAGATAGATATAATACATACATACATAGATAGATATGGGATAGATAGATAGATAAAGAGAGAGAGAGAGACAGACAGATTGATATAAGAGACCTGTAAAGCAGGGCTGTAGGACGCAGTTCTAGGAGCCTTCACACATACAGGAGATGTGTATTGAAGGCTCCAGCAGATTGTCAGGTGAAGCACGGCTCCCTCCTCCTCCCTCTCCCCTCACTCTCAGTCCGAATCACAGGCTGAGAATACATACAGCACAAGGTGCTGCTGTATATGGATGGGGTCAGGACACTGGACACTGACAATAAATTAGACAAATAAAGGGTTAGAAGAAGAATGTTACATACCTCCTGGAGCCACAGAGCCAAAAGTGACACAGCCGCCCGGGGAAAGCACTGCCTATTTCCTCCTCAGGACCCAATGAGAGTGGCTGGAAAGGTGCAGGACCCATCGAGATTGGCTAGAGGCGCCCTGCAAAGTGCCACAGAGCTAAAAAAAACCTTGCAAATGAAGCGTCTTGCCTGCTTTGCATTGGCATGACGCTTCATGATGCTTTAATAATGCACTGTGCCTGGCGCCCGGCGCCCGCCCCGAACATAACACTAAAGGACCTTTTTTTTTTCTTAAAGGGCCAAAAAAAAATAGGATTTTTTACTCACCGTAAAATCCTTTTCTCTGAGTCCATGGACCGACACAGCTTCTCTATTGACAAAGTGGGTATTATCCGTTAATTAGGAGTGACTAGGCAGAAAAACTTGTAAAAAGTGTTGCATCACACCTTCTACACTACCGACCCAGGGGGCGGACCCTCTGGGAATAACCTCTCAGTCTGCATCTCGCAGATCAGTTTGTCAAAAAGCAGTACAAACTTAAAAGGAGGGGTGGGTGCTGTGTCGGTCCATGGACTCAGAGAAAAGGATTTTACGGTGAGTAAAAAATCCTATTTACTCTTTCGTCCATGGACCGACACAGCTTCTCTATTGACAAAGTGGGACGTCCCAAAGCAGTGTCAGAGAAAAAAACGAGGGGTGGTAACAGCATAAAAACAAACTTCACCCCAAAACACAAAACAGCACTCCTCCAACGGAGGAGTTGCAACTCTAAAAAGCCGCTTGCAAAACCTTGCGGCCGAAAGAGGCATCCGAAGATGCACCTACATCAACTTTGTAGAATTTTGTGAAAGTGTGAGCGGACGACCAAGTCACCGCTTTACATAGTTGGGAAACAGGCGCTTGATGTCGGAAAGCCCAAGAGGCACCTATTGCCCTAGTCGAATGCGCCGTGACAGGAAAGGGGGGCGCCTGACCTTTTAAGGCGTAAGCCTGGATTACTATCTGTCAGATCCGCCTAGAGATGGTGGCCGACGAGACTGCTTGGCCCTTCTTGGGACCAGCCACCGAAACAAACAGTGAGTCTGACTTCCGGAACAGGGAAGTAGCAGATAGGTATACTCTCAAAGCTCGGACAACGTCCAAGGAATGCAACGCCGACTCCTTAGGATTCGACGGATGAGGACACAAGGATGGAAGTACAATGTCTTCGTTGAGATGAAAAGCCAAAACGACTTTCGGAAGAAAGGAAGGCTGCGGCCGCAGCACCACCTTATCCTTGTGGAAAATCAAATAGGGAGCCTTGCAGGACAAGGCTGCCAGCTCAGAGACTCGTCTAACTGACGTAACAGCCACCAAAAAGACCACTTTCTGAGAAAGTGTCAACAGGGGAATATCTCTAATCTTCTCAAACGGTGCCTTCTGAAGCACCGAGAGGACCAGGTTCAAGTCCCACGGAGGTAACGGGGGACGGACCGGAGGGGCCACATTTCGAACCCCCTGCACAAATGTACTCACGAGAGAGTGAGTCACCAGGGGTCGCTGAAAAAAGACAGCCAGGGCAGATATCTGACCCTTAATCGTACTTAGGGCAAGCCTTTGGTCCACCCCATGCTGTAAAAACAGCATGATTCTGGAAACCAAATAGGTACGCGGATGCCATTTCATTTCCTCACACATGGAGATGTAGGCCCTCCAAGTGCGGTGATAAACCTTCCTAGAGGACGGTTTTCGAGCACTTCTCATAGTAGAGATTACTGATTCTGACAGGCCCCGGTCTCTCAGTACCTGGTTCTCAACAGCCATGCTGTTAAAGCCAATGACTGTAAAGCAGGATGGAATATGGGACCTTGCGATAGCAGGTCCTTCCGTAGTGGTAGGCGCCAGGGGACGTCTGCTACCAGACGTACTAGATCGGCGTACCAAGGATGCTGAGGCCAATCTGGAGCGATTAGGATCATTGGAATTCCCTCTGCCTCCACTCTGCGGAGCAGAAGAGGAAGAAGCCTTAAGGCATAGATTAGCCGATACTGACCCCACGATGCTACCAACGCGTCTGTTGCGTCTGCCCATGGGTCTCTTGACCGGGCCACAAATCTCAATACTTTCCGATTGAGTCGGGAAGCCAGAAGATCTACGTCTGGTGTGCCCCATCTTTGGCAGAGGAGTTGGAACACCTCCGGGTGTAAGGACCATTCTCCCTGGTCCAGCATCTGGTGGCTCAGGTAGTCCGCCTGCCAGTTTTCCACACCCGGAATGTACACAGCCGATAGTGCCGGTACGCTCTTCTCTGCCCACTTCAGGATGCAAGCAACCTCCGATGCTGCAGCTGAGCTTCTTGTTCCTCCTTGATGATTGACATATGCCACCGCTGTGGCGTTGTCTGACTGGATCCTGACTGGACGCCCTTGCAGTCTCTGAGACCATTTGAAGAGGCACAGCTTGATCGCCCGTATCTCCAGGACATTGATCGGCAGGAGGGCTTCCTCTGGGGTCCAGCGACCTTGCGCCGACTGGACACCCCAGACTCCCCCCCAACCTGTAAGGCTGGCGTCCGTCGTGATCACTATCCAGTAAACCGGAAGAAATGACTTCCCGGCCCTTAGAGCCGGTGATGTCAGCCACCATACCAGGGATCTCCTGACTAGGTGGTTCACTCGGATTTGATAATCCAGAGATGAAGGGCATCTGTTCCATCTGGACAGAACTTCCTTCTGTAACACTCGAGTGTGGTATTGAGCATATGGGACCGCCTCGAAGGAGGCTACCATGAGGCCCAACACTCGCATGCAAAAACGGAGTGACGACCAATTCCTGGAAGTCAGCTGCCATACTGCAGCCCGGAGGGTCTGCAACTTCTCCACAGGGAGGAATACCTTTGCCTCTGAGGAATCCAGAATCAACCCCAGGTACACTAGGCGTTGAGTGGGCACCAATACTGACTTTTGCGTGTTTAGTATCCAACCACAGTCTCGAAGAGTCTGACAGGTAATGGACACGCTTACCTCTAATTCTGAGCTTGAAGGGGCCTTCAGCAGAAGGTCGTCCAAGTAACCTGTGATAGCGATACCCCGCTGTCTTAGAAGTGCCAGAATCGGAGCGAGCACCTTGGTGAACGTCCTGGGTGCTGAGGCAAGGCCAAAGGGGAGGGCCACAAACTGGTAGTGGTTCTTCCCGATAGCAAATCACAGAAACCTCTGGTGTCTGGAGTATATGGGGACATGCAGGTATGCGTCCTTGATGTCCAAGGAGGCCAGAAAGTCCCCCGGATGGAGAGCCGTGACTACAGATCGAACCGACTCCATCCGAAATCTTTGTACTTTTACAAAGCAATTGAGGGCTCTGAGATCCAAGATTGGCTGAACCCCCTCCTTCTTCGACACAATGAACAGATTTGAGTAAAAACCCTGACCCCGTTCCTGTTCTGGAACTGGAATAACTACCCGCGTTCCAGTAGACCCTGGACCGCCCCATACAGGGCCTCCCGACGGGTCGGTAGTAGCTGGAGATTGGAGGTGATGAATCTGTCCGGTGGACAAGAGAGAAATTCTATCTTGTAGCCTGAGGAGATTGCTTCGCAAACCCACCTGTCGGAGACTAGAGCAGTCCACTGAGTCGCGAATTTGCGAAGACGTCCCCCCACCCGAGAGCTGGGTGGGGGCGGACCTTCATGTGGACGCAGATTTGTCCGCAGGCTTGTTGGGTCTGCGGGACCAAGGACGCTTTTGTCCTTGGGCAGGCGCTTTATCGGCCTGGGGTCTTTTCCCTGTCGCCTTAAGGGGGCGAAAAAAACCACTTGCGTGCAGTAAAGGAGGGCCCTTGCCCTTGGCGTGGCCCCTTACCCTTGCTAGTTTGGGGAAGCAAAGTGCTTTTACCTCCTGTGGCATCCTTGATGATGTCATCCAGAGAAGCCCCAAAAAGTCTGTCGCCCTTAAAAGGCAGATCCAACAGGGCTTTCTTGGAAGTCTGGTCCGCAGACCAGCCCTTTAGCCAGATCAGGCGGCGTATTGCTACTGCATAAACCGAAGCTCTTGACAGCAGGGGAATAGTATCCATGTCTGACTCGCAGACAAACTTAAGGCCCTGGACCAACTGGTAGGCCAAAGTTATCTCATTAGGAGGAGCATCTCGCCTCTTTAAACCCCTGGAGTAGCAATTTTGCCCATTCAGTAAGTGTCTGAGACACTAGGGCCCCGCCAATGCCGGGCGTACTGCCGAGCCTACCACTGAGTATAGGTAGCGAGCGAGTGCTTCAGCCTTCTTATCCACAGGGTCCTTGAAAACCGGAGCCCCTTCTACTGGAATAGTGGTGGCTCTATTAAGTCTGGACACCGAAGGGTCCACTATAGGGGGAGAGGTCCATATCTTCAGAAAACTCTCCTCAAAGGGGTACCGTACTGCAAACCTCTTTGGGGCTGTAAAGACCCTCAGTGGGTTCTCCCATTCCTTGTATAAGAGTTTGTCAAAATAAGACACACAAGGGAACACCTTAGCAGTGCGGGCAGGTTTACGAAACCCAAAGGGGACTGGAGTATCTGCTACTTCTGCAGTATTTTCCAACTTTAGCGTATCCCGCACTGCAGTAATAAGGTCAGATACCAAAGCCGTCTCGCGTACTGACCTGGACTTGGAGTCCTCCTCACTGTCCGATCGGTCACGGTCTGCAGTCTCTGATGCATCAGAATCTGGGCCATGAGCCGTAGCTGGACCTGGTTCTGCATCAGAAATATCCCCAGAAGATTGCAGGGGACGGGGGCGTTTATTACCCCCTGTATTCCCGTGTGCTGCTTCCACCCTGGCAGCAAACGCCTCTAGGATTGCCGACATAGCGTCCATAGACACCTCAGGGACACCAGCTGCTAAATCTGGTGTTTCAGGGGAGAAGACATCTGGCTCAGATGCCATGCTGACCACACGCTGACACCCACAGGGCTCCAGGCAAGATATCAATAGGCCACCCTCCTGTGCTGCAGAGAGGCTGGGTCCCCCAGAGGACTCACCACCCTGGATAGGTACTGCTATGCTGCCGTGTGCTGCGTCTGTGATGCTGTCCCACTTCTGCTGCTGTGTCAGTCTGCTTCTTTTATCAGCACTTCCTGTGTGAATTTTCGCGCCAGTGTAATGCACCCTAGAGGCCGGAGGCTCTCGCAAAATGGCTGCCAAAAACGTCTGTATGGAAGATAATGTGGGCTCCAAGAAAATGGCCGCGGAGCCGAAGATAGAGGTTAAGCAGCCGTAGCCCACAAAAAGATGGCCGCCGAATGGCAATCTATACATACAGGGTGGACAAACATGGCCACCGATCACCTGATAGGGGCCAGTGGGTGTGGCCGAACCACAGGAAGATGGCCGCCGGGCAGTCACAAGAGGCCAAACTTGGCATGGACCACCTCAAAATGGCCGCCGACAGCATGGAGGAGGAAGGACACACACACAGGTACGCAGAAATTACATTTCTTTTAAATGTTAGTTACAGCCAGCCCCGCTCCAGTGGGACCCCTTAGGTGACCCCCAGCACCCAGCAACCTTTAGCTAGAAGCCCAGGGAGGAGGGAAAGGCAGGGAGAGAGGGAAGAAAGGGGCCACAACCACTTACTTGATCTCTCCAGGAATGTCCAGCTAAATCACCCAGCCGAGGCAGGGGAGTTTTACTTACCTATCCTGCATGTATTATGTTGGAAGACATTCCAAACAGATCATCGTCCGCGCATGGAAGGTGACTGTTGGCCAGGCATGCTGTGATTGGACCCAAAAGGGACGATCATATGTATGCCCTGGAGCGTGACGCTCACCGGACAGGCTGCTGCGACTCGGCCGTAAGGTCAGCCGAAGCTGAGCGGTCCGATGCAAGCCTTGGAGCGTAAGCTCACCGGCCAGGCTGCTGCGACTCGGTCGTAAGGTCAGCCGAAGCTGAGCGGTCCGATGCAGGCCCTGGAGCGTAGGCTCACCGGCCACCCGTGGAGCGACGGGCATGTCGTGGAAAACCCAGCGCGTAGCTAAGGTCGGCACACGCTCGATGGCCGAAACTGGGGAGACTACAAGGATCGAGGATCCAGCCTGTCACCCAGTCGGCAGTTGATCGAAGATCACAGGAAACAACAAATGAAAAAAAAAATATATATATATATTTTTTCCCCCGGACCAATGGGCCCGAAGGGAGCCATGTCCTACTCCTTGCTAGACAGAAAAAAACTGATCTGCGAGATGCAGACTGAGAGGTTATACCCAGAGGGCCCGCCCCCTGGGCGGTACTGTAGAAGGTGTGATGCAACACTTTTTACAAGTTTTTCTGCCTAGTCACTCCTAATTAACGGATAATACCCACTTTGTCAATAGAGAAGCTGTGTCGGTCCATGGACGAAAGAGTAAATTTATTTTCTTTTAGTGGCTTTGGGGGAGGGGGGCGATGCCCATGCGCCCCCTATGGACAGGCCGCCACTGCTAATAAATATCTCTTACCTTTACGATCATTGCTCTGTAAGCTGCTGTAAGAATTCTTGATATATCAGGCACTGTATCACTGGTAGGGATGAGGTTCGAGTTCGAGTCAAACTCATGTTCGACTCGAACATTGCCTGTTCACATGTTCGCCGAACAGCGAACAATTGAGGTGTTCGCGGCAAATTCGAAAAGCCGCGGAACACCCTGTAAAAGTCTATGGGAGAAATCTAAAGTGCTAATTTTAAAGGCTTATATGCAAGTTATTATCATAAAAAGTGTTTGGGGACCCTGGTCATGCCCCAGGGGACATGTATCAATGCAAAAAAAAGTTTTAAAAACAATTTTTTTTTCGGGAGCAGTGATTTTAATAATGCTTAAAGTGAAACAATAAAAGTGAAATATTCCTTTAAATTTCATACCGGGGGGGTGGGGTGTAATATGCCTGTAAAGTAGCGCTTGTTTCCCTTGCTTAGAACTGTCCCTGCACAAAGTGTAATTTTTGAAGGAAAAAAAGTCATTTAAAAGCACTCGCGGCTATAATGAATTGTCGGCTCCCGGCAATACAGAGAAAAATCATTGATAAAAAAAAAAAATTGAAAAAAAAAATGCGTAGTGGGGGTCCCCCCAAATTCAATTACCAGGCCCTTCAGGTCTGGTATTGATATTAAGGGAAACCCTGCGTCAAATCTGGTATGGATTTTAAGGGGAACCCCACGCCAAATGTAAAAAAAATTGTAAAAAAAAACACACAGTTGGGAAAGTCCTTTATTAAAAATAAAAAAATAAAAAATAAAAAACCCATTCCAGCGATGTAATCCAGTGTCCCGCGGTGATCCGATGTCCAGAGCTGCAGTCTCCACTCCACACGAATGAATAAGCTATGAATAAGCACTTTAAATAGTGTGAAACGCGTCAGTCAAACTAGATCAGTTTGTTGTGTTGTGCAGAGTGTTTTTGGTTTCCTGAACCTTTTTTTGGAATAAAGGCTTTTTAACCGGAGTGCTGCGTCCAGAAGATCTTCCTTTCTTTCTTCAACTCCACTCCACACGAAACGTCATTGGCTGAGCGGACCTGAACCATACCAGACTGGTCCCCCCAAAAACACCTTGTCCCCATTGGCTGAGCGGACCTGATGGGGAACTTCCTCCACAGTGTAATAAATGAATAAACCCGCCCCTTCTCTCGTTCCCCATCAGGTTCGCTCAGCCAATGGGGTCAGGTTCGGGTTCAGGTTCGCTCAGCCAGTGGGGTCACCTTCACTGGATGTAAGACTGAGCGGACCTGATGGGGAACGTGGAGGAAGTTCCCCATCAGGTCCGCTCAGCCAATGGGGACAAGGTGTTTTTGGGGGGACCAGTCTGGTATGGTTCGGGGGGGATGCTCTCTCACCCCCCTTTTCCTGTGGCCGGCCAGGTTGCGTGCTCGGATAAGGGTCTGGTATGGATTTTGGGGGGACCTCCACACCCTTTTATTTTGCCGTGGGGGTTCCCCTTAAAATCCATACCAGACCCGAAGGGCCTGGTATGGATTTTGAGGGGACCCCCACACCATTTTTTTATATTGGCGCAAAGTTCCCCTTAATATTCATACCAGACCTGAAGGGCCTGGTATAGATTTTAGGGGGGACCCCCACTCCATTTTTTTTTTTTAATTTTGGAACAGGGTTTCCCTCAATATCCATACCAGACCCAAAGGGCCTGGTAATGGACGGGGGGGAATCATGCCGTTTTTTTTCATGATTGTTACAGAATGTATATTGCCGGGATCCGACAATACATTACGGCCACGAGCATTTTTAAATTACATTTTTTCCTTTATTATTATTATTAAACAATGTTTATAAACGCAGTCTTACCCGTGGGCCTCGATGCGTATGACCATAGTGAGCAGGGAGATACTGATCTTCTTAATCTAGCTCCTTTTACTGGCCAGGATGTAGTGAAAGACTTGTATAGCGCTACAATGCGAACTGAATCGCCTCAAGGCGCTTTTTGCAGCCAGTGTCTTGCTGGCTGTTGGGGGTCATTTACCCCGTAGGATCTTGACACGCTTGGAACACACATACGTACACATATATACTGGGCCAATTTTGGACAATCCAATTAACCTACCAGCATGTCTTTAGAAATGTCATTTTGCTGTGGTACTGGTATGAACATGGGAAAGATGCGCTACTTTACAGGCAGACTAAGGAGACCCCCCAGGCATGATATTTAAAGGAATATTTCATTTTTATTGTTTCACTTTAAGCATTATTAAAATCACTGCTCCTGAAAAAAAATGCATTTTTTTTTACTTTTTTTTGCATTGATACATGTCCCCTGGGGCAGGACCCAAGTCCCCAAACATGTTTTATGGCAATAACTTGTATATAAGCCTTTAAAATTAGCACTTTTGATTTGAACCTTCGTGTCCCATAGACTTTAACGGTGTTCGCACAAATGTTTTGCCTGTTCGCATGTTTGCATGTTCTGCTGCGAACCGAACCGGAGGTGTTCAGCTCATCCCTTTTTACCAATAAAAGGATACATGGGGTCCCCGACTTACAAACCCCTCCTATTTACGAACCGGGCGCTGCGGGGACCCTCTGCGCGGTCCATCTGCTGTTTTGCGCATGCGCGGCCAGACAGAGCCTCGGAAAATGTTGGCAATGTCCGTAATTGGCCATGCATGCACAGAGCGGCATTCAATGGAACATCGGAAAACATCGGAAATGTCCGACTTACGAACATTTCCGAATTACAAACAGGAGGAAAGTCCCTAACGGGTTCGTAACCCGGGGACACCCTGTACCTGTACTGAAAGAGAAGGGAGGCTGTCATTGCTGACGTCTTTACATGAAAATGTTTGTTGCCATACTATCATCCTCACCCAATTGCTTTAATGCTTTCTAAAGAGAGACCAAAAATATGTATGTGGGTTAAAATTTCAACTAATTGGGGCCCTGTCAAACTCCTTCCCACCAAGTGATTCTAGCACATTGTTGTGCTGTACAATAATATAGCTGCTGTACCCAATTCATTATACTGACAAATTAATCAATTGTAGAGATCTAAAATACAAAGGTAACCCACGCTAGAAACCAACCAAATCAACGTAATATATATATATATATATATATATATATATATATATATACACACACACACAGTATACAGTATTTCCCAAAAGTACACCCCTCCCATTTTTGTAAATATTTTATTATATCTTTTCATGTGACAACACTGAAGAACTTACACTTTGCTACAATGTGAAGTAGTGAGTGTACAGCTTGTATAACAGTGTAAATTTGCTGTCCCCTCAAAATAACTCACAGAGCCATTAATGTCTAAACCGCTGGTAACAAAAGTAAGTACACCCTAAGTGAAAATATCCAAATTGGGCCCAAAGTGACAATATTTTGTGTGGCCACCATTATTTTCCAGAACTGCCTTAACCCTCTTGGTCATGGAGTTCACCAGAGCATTGGCGTGACTAGAACCTTCAGGGCCCCGATGCAAGGAACCATGAAGAGCCCCCCCTGACAGGGCTCTTTTCTCCGAGCTCGGTGGCGGAACAACAGGGCACGGTCGCAAGTGGGTGGCTGCTTACAAAAGGAACTGATTTCTCCATTTCCCCCGGCTTCTCCTCCTCTCCCTCCCGGCTGCAGGAGGAAAATGGAGAGATCGGTTCCTCTATGTCGTTGTTTCTCAATCTTTTTCCAGTCAGGGCACCCTTGAAATATACCCCTAGGGGAATGGGGCTACACTGCAACCACTCTGCAACTGTGTGCATTGCATGCAGTTGCAGCATAGTGATGATGTATTTAAGGGGTTAAAACAGGTGGTCAGTAGGCAACATATTGCCTCTTTACCGGCTGTCAAATGCCTCTGAAAAGCGATCTGAGCATGGATTGCTTTTTGGAGGAACAGCATTTTTTTGCTGGTACTATGAACAAGCAAAACATAAATAAAAGAAATAGGTTCTGATTGTACACATAAAAAAGTGCATACATAAAATGTGCATACATACATGTAAACACACACACACACACACATATACTGTATATATACACACACACACACAAATATATAAATGCACATACATATAAACCAGTGGCGGCTGGTGCTCAAAATTTTTAGGGGAGCGCAAGCAAACTAAAAAATTCTTAAAAAAAACATCAATTGCATCCACTGTGCCCATCAAATGCCGCCACTGTGCCCATCAAATCATCAAATGCTGCCAGTGTGCCATCAAATGCCACCACTGGGCCAACAAATGCCGCCAGTGTGCCCATCAAATGCCGCCAGTGTGGCCATCAAACGCTGCCACTGTGCCCATCAAACGCTGCCACTGTGCCCATCAAACGCCGCCACTGTGCCCATCAAATGCCGCCACTGTACCCATCAAACACTGCCACTGTGCCCATCGACGTCTGCCACTGTGCCATCAAAGGCCGCCACTGTGCCATCAAATGCTGCCACTGGGCCAACAAATGCCGCCAGTGTGCCATCAAATGCCACCACTGGGCCAACAAATGCCGCCAGTGTGCCCATCAAATGCCGCCAGTGTGGCCATCAAACGCTGCCACTGTGCCCATCAAACGCTGCCACTGTGCCCATCAAACGCCGCCACTGTGCCCATCAAATGCCGCCACTGTACCCATCAAACACTGCCACTGTGCCCATCGACGTCTGCCACTGTGCCATCAAAGGCCGCCACTGTGCCATCAAATGCTGCCACTGTGAATCCACCCCCGGGGTCCTCCATGCGTCTCCTGCCGTCCTCATCTTCTGTCCTCTCTTCCTGATAGGCGCGGCTATTGGACGCCTATCGTTTCAGCCAATCAGGTGACGGGGGAAACAGACCTGTGCACCTGATTGGTGGAGAGGCGGTTCAGTGTTAGGAAAGTGAATATTAATTCCCTTTTCTAACACACCTGGGTGGACTGTGAGCGCTCGCAGTTCACCTATTTTAAAGCCGATTAGAGCCTATGGCTCTAATCAGGTGCTTCAAAAACACCCCCCACCGCTGTAATTCAGGCGCCCGAAAAGGGGCCAGGCACCTGAATAAGGTGTGGCAGCGGTGGACATGGATGCATGAATCTATCCATTGGTCATAGAGGGGGTGGCTGGAGAGAGGGGGCAGCACCCGTGCACCCTTATGGACGCACCGCCACTGAAAACTCATGCACACTCACATACATACATATGCACACACACATGCATACATACACACACATACATACATGCACACACATATAAACACACATACAGTAGCTAGATAGTCTTATAAAAAAACGGCAGACCTTTACCTTAGCTTAGCTCTTCCTGCCGGGTACTGCACTGTAGGGGGAGACAAAGAGCACATCACATACTGTGCTTTCACTTTAGGTTAATGTGACGAGCTCCCCGCAGTGCCGATTACAGTTCGGCCAACGATCGGGGAGCTCGTCTCAGCCGCCCTTGCGGCTCCTCCTATCGAAGAGTACAGGGGGCCCCCTGCAGCAAGGGGCCTAGTCGCCATGGCGACCTCAGCGACCCCTATAATTCCGCGACTGATGAACAGGTTTAGGTCTGGAGACATGCTTGGCCACCTTTACCCTCAGCTTCTTTAGCAAGGCAGTGGTCATCTTGGAAGTGTGTTTGGGGTCGTTACCATGTTGGAATACTGCCCTGCGGCCCAGTCTCTGAAGGGAGGGGATCATGCTCTGCTTCAGTATGTCACAGTACATGTTGGCATTCATGGCATTCACAATGAACTGTAGCTCCCAGTTCCGGCAGCACTCATGCAGCCCAAGACAATGACACTCCCACTACCATGCTTGACTGTAGGCAAGACACACTTGTCTTTGTACTCGTCACCTGGTTGCCGCCACAAACTCTTGACACCATCTGAACCAAATAAGTTTATCTTGGTCTCATCAGACCACAGAACATGCTTCCAGTAATCCATGTCCTTAGTCTGCTTGTCTTCAGCAAACTGTTTGTGGGCTTTGTTGTGCATCATCTTTAGAAGAAGCTTCCTTCTGGGACAACAGCCATGCAGACCAATTTGATGCAGTGTATGGTCTGAGCACTGAAAGGCTGACCCCCGACCCCTTCAACCTCTGCAGCAATGCTGGCAGCACTCAAATATCTATTTCCTAAAGACAACCTCTGGATATGACGCTGAGCACGTGCACTCAACTGCTTTTGTCGACCATGGCAAGGCCTGTTCTGAGTGGAACCTGTCCTGGTAAACCGCTGTATGGTCTTGGCCACCGTGCTGCAGCTCAGTTTCAGGGTCTTGACAATCTTCTTATAGCCTAGGTCATCTTTATGTAGAGCAACAATTATTATTTTTCAGATCTTCAGAGAGTTCTTTGCCATGAGGTGCCATGTTGAAATTCCAGTGACCAGTATGAGAGAGTGAGAATACCAAATTTAACATACCTGCTCCCCATTCACACCCGAGACCCTGTAACACTAACGAGTCACATGACTCGGAGGGAAAATGGCTGTGTTGGGTTATTTTGAGGGGACAGCAAATTTACACTGTTATACAAGCTGTACACAAGCTGTACACTCACTACTACATTGTAGTAAAGTGTAATTTCTTCAGTGTTGTCACACGAAAAGATATACAGTGGAACCTCGGATTGCGAGTAACGCGGTTAACGAGTGTTTCGCAATGCGAGCACTGTATTTTAAAAAATCCTAACTCGGTTTGCGAGTGTTGTCTCGCAAAACGAGCAGGATTCAGGCCAAAGCGGTGTGCAGTACCGCGTTTGACCTCAGGTGGGGGGGGCTCCGGAGCCGAACAGCCCCAATCGTAGTCGCTCGGAAAGACTACATCCCCAAGCCTTTCCGAGGTTTGCCGTGGTCAGACGAGGCGTCCTCAGGCCTTTCCGGCCGTTTATGAGGCTCTCCGGCCCCCCCCCCCCGCCTCTGGCATTGCATGCCATTGAAGTCAATGCGGAACAAATTATTTTTGTTTCCATTGACTTCAATGGGGAAACTCGCTTTGATATGCGAGTACTTTGGATTACGAGCATTCTCCTGGTACAGATTATGCTCGTAATCCGAGGTTCCACTGTAATAAAATATTTACAAAAATGTGAGGGGTGTACTCACTTTTCTGAGATACTGTAAGTGCAAACACAAACTGTTTAAATTATCTAAATTAATTGTGACTGCAGCACTTACTGATATTCACACATCAAATATCTCACATCAATTGTTTCCAAAAATAGTGTTGCGCTATCACCAATATTATATACCGGTATTCATCAAAAGAACATAAATCATAAAAATATCAAATTAGAGTCCAGGTAAAAACACAAACCCTAACTCAGATAGTCCACCATGAATACAAACTCTTCATACCAAATGTGGACCATGTCTCCTTACACAAATGAAGCCACTTACCCAGGACCGCCCACGGGGCACAACCCATGCACTCAAAGGTGTCCCGAGGGGCCCGGCCTCTAGCAGGGCAGGGAGAAGGTAGAGATGGGTGCAGGTAGGGTTGCCACCTCATCCCTTTAATCCCGAACATATATGAATTCCACAGGTTCTGAGGCTACTTTAATGCAGATGTAGCGGGGGTCTAAATCTAGGGGGTACACCTGGGTGGTAGTATGACCCAGGTGTGTATAAATCATAAGAGGATTTGGACCAATTTCAGTCGTGGAGGACTTTGGTGGTGTACTATTCTCCTTGGCCTGGGGTGGCGGTGTTCCCACAGGTCGAGGTAGAATCACTGCCGCAGTGCTGTCCTTTTTGTCCCGTTCCGGCGGTGGTACAGCGGGGGCGGAGAACCTGCTGTGGCGTCACGGGAGGAGATAAATGGGAGAGACGCCCTCGCGACGAGGTCTTCTGCATCCGGCGCCCAGGCACCTTAGGCCTGGGTGCGGGCGGTCCGGAGTTCCAGCCCAGGCGCCCTAGGCCTGGTCGGAGCGGAGTTGGCGTCCATCCCAGGCACCTTAAGCCTGGGGTGAGGTACTACACCGGAGGCCTGGGGCCCAGTGACTTCGACTGGGCTCCGCAAGGGCGGATGAGTCCGTGGGATCCTGAGGTGGATGGGGCCCATGTCTGAGGTGAGGAGGCCGGAGAGGTTACCCGTCTGAAGAGTCCGGAGCAGCATCAACCCGGTGACGGAGGGGCCTCTGGTAACTCCCTTGGAGGGACATCTTCCCCCTGACAGGGGGGGGCCACAACGCAGTGAAGGTACTCCAATTCATATTCTTCAGAGTCGCTGGTAGAGACTCACAAGTTTCAAGTTTCTCTCTCTAGCCAATGGCTATAGCAACCGCTGGTTAAACCACAGTGGTTTCGTTTATTGTTAGGACAGTGCCTCGACCTGCTCACCCCACCGTATTGAACTGTTTATGGGTCTCAACCTATCGGCTGATAAAGAACTGTTTTAATTGTGTGCTACAATAAAACAAGTGTTGGATCCTTATCAGTGTGTGGAACTCTGGTTAATGGCTTGGTTTTTAATAGAAACACACAGGCCCGAGAAGAATAACTGGTACTGGCCTTCACCTCACCTGCTGCAATGGGGAGGACATGGGCCGTAGCGCATCTCACCCTCACGTACAACATACCATACCTCCCAACTTTCCCATTGTCCACTGCGGGACTTTAATTCAAATTTTTTCCCCCCTCTCATCAAAAGTTGTTGAGCCGGGGGGGGGGGTGGCACGGAACATTTAGTTTTTTTTGTAGGGACGGTGGTGGAGTTGTTGAGCGGGGGGGAGGGTCGCGGAAGTATGACGTGACGTGTCGGGGGGGGGGTTCATCCTCGCGGTCGGGGGGGCTTGTCCGTCGCGGGTCGCGGAAGTGGTGTGACATGCCGCCCGCCCCGAACTCACCTGCTTTTCGATGCCGCTCTATGCGGGAAAACAGTGTCCCGCACGGGTACGCGGGAAGATGATGTCCCTGCGGGAGAAACCCGCAGAATCCGTGCGGGTTGGGAGGTATGAACATACCCCTAGACCAGAAAGAGGGGGTGAGGCCGCTACACAGATAAGGCACCAAGTGAGTTTAATTACCACCTTAATCAGCCACAGAACCTGTGTAATTAATATGTGTTCGGTTTTAAAGGGATGAGGTGGCAACTCTAGGTGCAGGAGAGGGGGAAGGGGTGCTCCGTGACTGCACTGGCTTTAATATAGTCAGCAGCTGCTGCTGCTCTGTGTCAATGAACTCACATCAAGCTCATTACTACCACCCCTGGAGACTTCCTGCATGTGTACTCCTCGTGTGTATGTGTGTGTGTAGCCTGTACTGTATTCTGGACTGTAGCTCCTCATGTGCCTCAGCGATATGTTAAAACAAAAGCTGGGACTAGGAAGGCCACCTTTACAGGTAGGGGGCTGTTGCACAAGTTAAGGGAGGGGGCTGTTTGTGTACAGGGGGGCCAGAGCTGTGTGTGTGTTTAAATATGTGTGTGTGTGGGGGGGGGGGGGCTGACATGCTGACTTATATACAGATGTGAGAGTTGGCAGAGTGCATACAGGTATGGGGGGGGTTGAGTGCATACAGGTGTGAGGAGGGGCTGAGTTCATACAGGTGTGAGGAGGGGGCTGAGTTCATACTGGTGTCAGGAGGGGGCTGAGTTCATACTGGTGTGAGGAGGGGGCTGAGTTCATACTGGTGTGAGGAGGGGGCTGAGTTCATACTGGTGTGAGGAGGGGGCTGAGTTCATACTGGTGTGAGGAGGGGCCGAGTTCATACTGGTGTGAGGAGGGGCCGAGTTCATACTGGTGTGAGGAGGGGACCGAGTTCATTCTGGTGTGAGGAGGGGACCAAGTGCGTACAGGTGTGAGGAGAGGACCGAGTGCGTAGAGGTGTGAGGAGGGGACCGAGTGCCTACAGGTGTGAGGAGGGGACCGAGTGCGTACAGGTATGAGGAGGGGGCCGAGTGCATACAGGTGTGAAGAGGGGGCTGAGTGCATACAGGTGTGAGGAGGGGGCTGAGTGCATACAGGTGTGAGGAGGGGGCTGAGTGCATACAGGTGTGAGGAGGGGGCTGAGTGCATACAGGTGTGAGGAGGGGGCTGAGTGCATACAGGTGTGAGGAGGGGACCTGAGTGCATACAGGTGTGAGGAGGGCTGAGTGCGTACAGGTGTGAGGGGGGCCGAGTTTATACTGGTGTGGGGAGGCTGAGTTTGTACAGGTGAAAGGAGGGGGTGGAGTGTGTAGAGGGCTGAGTGCGTACAGGTGTGAGAGAGGGCTGAGTGCGTACAGGTGTGAGGAGGGGGATGAGTGCGTACAGGTGTGAGGAGGGGGATGAGTGCGTACAGGTGTGAGGAGGGGGATGAGTGCGTACAGGTGTGAGGAGGGGGATGAGTGCATACAGGTGTGAGGAGGGGGATGAGTGCATACCGGTGTGAGGAGGGGGATGAGTGCATACAGGTGTGAGGAGGGGGCTGAGTGCATACAGGTGTGAGGAGGGGGCTGAGTGCATACAGGTGTGAGGAGGGGACCTGAGTGCATACAGGTGTGAGGAGGGCTGAGTGCGTACAGGTGTGAGGGGGGCCGAGTTTATACTGGTGTGGGGAGGCTGAGTTTGTACAGGTGAAAGGAGGGGGTGGAGTGTGTAGAGGGCTGAGTGCGTACAGGTGTGAGAGAGGGCTGAGTGCGTACAGGTGTGAGGAGGGGGATGAGTGCGTACAGGTGTGAGGAGGGGGATGAGTGCGTACAGGTGTGAGGAGGGGGATGAGTGCGTACAGGTGTGAGGAGGGGGATGAGTGCGTACAGGTGTGAGGAGGGGGATGAGTGCATACAGGTGTGAGGAGGGGGATGAGTGCATACCGGTGTGAGGAGGGGGATGAGTGCATACAGGTGTGAGGAGGGGGCTGAGTGCATACAGGTGTGAGGAGGGGGCTGAGTGCATACAGGTGTGAGGAGGGGACCTGAGTGCATACAGGTGTGAGGAGGGCTGAGTGCGTACAGGTGTGAGGGGGGCCGAGTTTATACTGGTGTGGGGAGGCTGAGTTTGTACAGGTGAAAGGAGGGGGTGGAGTGTGTAGAGGGCTGAGTGCGTACAGGTGTGAGAGAGGGCTGAGTGCGTACAGGTGTGAGGAGGGGGATGAGTGCGTACAGGTGTGAGGAGGGGGATGAGTGCGTACAGGTGTGAGGAGGGGTATGAGTGCGTACAGGTGTGAGGAGGGGGATGAGTGCGTACAGGTGTGAGGAGGGGGATGAGTGCATACAGGTGTGAGGAGGGGGATGAGTGCATACCGGTGTGAGGAGGGGGATGAGTGCGTACAGGTGTGAGGAGGGGGCTGAGTGCGTACAGGTGTGAGGAGGGGGCTGAGTGTGTACAGGTGTGAGGAGGGGGCTGAGTGCATACAGGTGTGAGGAGGGGGCTGAGTGCATACAGGTGTGAGGAGGGGGCTGAGTGCATACAGGTGTGAGAAGGGCTGAGTGTGTACAGGTGTGAGGGGGGCTGAGTGCGTACAGGTGTGGGGAGGGGGCTTAGTTCATACTGGTGTTGGGGGGGCTGAGTGCGTACAGTTGTGGGGAGGGGGCTGAGTGCATATAGGTGTGGGGAGGGGGCTGCGTGGGTACAGAGTGTGGGGAGGGGGCTGAGTGCGTACAGATGTGGGGGGGCTGAGTTCGTACAGATGTGGGGAGGGGGCTGAGTGCGTACAGGTTTGGGGAGGGGGGTTGAGTGTGTACAGGTGCTGGATTGGGCCAATATTTTTGCTGGATTGGGCTGTCTCTTTGCTGAATACATAGGAATGTCTCTTTGCCGAATATATTTGTTTTTTTCTTTTGGAGTTTCCTTTCTTTTGGTTAAAATATAATTCCTTATGCCTTGTACACACGACCGGATTTTCCGATGAAAAAGTCAGACGGGCTCTTTTCACTGGATATTCCGTCTGTGTGTATGCCCCATTGGACTTTTTCCTTCTGAAATTCTGATGGACTAAAAATTTCTATCGGAAATTCCATTCGTCTGTATGCAATTACGACGGACTAAAAACCACGCATGCTCAGAATCAAGCAGAAGAGCCGAATTGCCTATTGAACTTCATTAATCTCGGCTCTTCGTACATGTTGTACGTCAGTGTTGGTCATCTTACTTTAAAAAAGTAATTAGTTATAGTTACAAATTTTTTCTCCCAAAAAGTAATTGCGTTAGTAACTCAGTTACTACATTGAAAAAGTAATTAGTTACTCAGCAAAGTAACTGACTTTTTTTTTGAGGGCACATAGCACATCAGGGCATGGGGCACATAGCCCATCAGGGCATGGGGCACATAGCACATCAGGGCACATCAGGGCATGGGGCACAGGGCACATAGCACATCAGGACATGGGGCACATCGGGGCATGGGGCACATCGGGGCATTGGGGAAAACCGGGACATGGGGCACATCGGGACATGGGGCACATAGCACATCGGGGCATGGAGCACATCGGGGCATGGGGCACATCAGGGCATGGGGCACATGGCACATCAGGGCATGGGGCACATGGCACATCAGGGCATGGGGCACATGGCACATCAGGGCATGGGGCACAGGGCACATAGCACATCAGGACATGGGGCACATCGGGGGCATTGGGGAAAACCGGGACATGGGGCACATCGCACAACGGGGCATGGGGCACATCAGGGCATGGGGCACATCAGGGCATGGGGCACATGGCACATCAGGGCATGGGGCACAGGGCACATCAGGGCATGGGGCACAGGGCACATCAGGGCATGAGGGCACATCAGGACATGTGGCACATAGCACATCAGGGTGGGGCACATAGCACATCAGGGCGGGGCACATAGCACATTGTTTACCAGCCATGCAGAGTAGCACAGGAAGCGTGTGTAATAAGTTCTCTCTCATGTCACGGCACTGACGGCAGTCACGCTACTCCCCGGCGGCCCCTCCTCTCTTCTCGTCCATCCCAGATGATGTCACAAGCAAATAGGGATGGACGAGAAGAGAGGAGGGGCCGCGGGGAGTAGCGTGACTGCCGTCAGTGCCGTGACATGTGAGAGACCCGGTCATAGAGGAGAGGAGGAATTACACTACTGCCATCTAGTGGCGGTAGATGTAATTGGGGTAACGCCGCCCAAGTAATGGTAACTGCGTTACCATGAGGGGAAGAGTAATCAGTTAGATTACTCGTTACCCTCTAAAGTAACTGCGTTTATTCGAACTCAGTTACTTACATCACTGTAAGTCACCGCATTTATGACGATCGGACTTGTGTGTATGCAAGACAGCTTGAGCCGAATTCTGTCGGAACTCCATCGGACAATCCGTCAGACTTAATTCCGACGGACAGTCCGGTCGTGTGTAGAAGGCATAACTATTAAATCTTGAAAGCACTGATGACTTGGAATACACTTTTCATTTTCATATATTAAAGCGGAACTCCACCCTAAAGTGGAACTTCCGCTCATCGGAACCCTTCCCCCCGCCGGTGTCATATTTGGCACCTTTCAGGGGGGGAGGGGGGTGCAGATACCTGTCTTATGCCGCGTACACACGACCGCTTTTCTCGACGAGAAAAACTGCCTTTTTTTTTCCCCGAGAAAAACGATCGTCTGTGGGCTTTATGTCGCTTTTCTCGTTGAGAAAAACGGCAGAAAAAACGACGAGAAAAATTAGAACATGTTCTAAATTTTCTCATCGTTTTTTCCATCATTTTTTTCCGCGGCAGTTTTCCCATAGGGAGACACTGCCGCGGAGCCCACAGACGGTCGTTTTTCTCGACAAAGAAAAAAATGACGGGAAAAACGGTCGTGTGTGGGGGAAAATGGCGTTCCCTCGTTTTTCATTTTATTTCATGTCGTGATTCACGGCGGTGTTTTCACCACCGTGAATCACGATCGTGTGTACGCGGCATAAGACAGGTATTTGCACCCAATTCCGGGAGTCCTCTCTGCAGGTAGAACGTCACTTCCTGCAGAATACCCGTTGTGTTCTGGGAGACACTCGGCTCCCAGAACACAACAGGGACCAGTGAGAACGGCGCAGCGCGACTCACGCATGCACCGTAGGGAACCAGGCAGTGAAGCCGCAAGGCTTCACTGCCTGGTTCCCTCACGGAGGATGGCGGTGGGGGCAGCAGAGTGATGAACGATTGCTCGTCTTCTGCTGCCGACGTCACTGGACTCCAGGACGGGTAAGTGTCCTAATATTAAAAGTCAGCAGCTGCAGTATTTGTAGCTGCTGGCTTTTAATATATATTTTTTTCGGCGGAGCTCCGCTTTAAGTTGTGAGAGTGTTAAAATAAAAGTGAGTGCACTGAAGGACTCGGTGGAATGGCAAGTGCGCAGATTTGGTGAGACGGCCAGTGGGCGGGCCTGGGGAATGTTGGTGGTCAGGCCGGGGGGGGGGGGGTGGGGGGGATGGATGGCTCCAGCTTCCTCTCTGACAGTTAGATGTGCCTCAAGCCTTTCACACTTCAGACCCGCATGCCCCACACAGCCATTGGATCGCTTTACATAAACTTGCCTCAGAGACATTATACTATAGCCAAAAAGAAGTAGGCAATCCCATACTAGCTCATTATGAATGACTTACCTGAAATCAAAGCCCCCGCAGCGGTCCTCGGTCACCGCCGCCGCCATCTTGCCTCGATGCCCCATCCCCCCTGTTAGTATATCGCCGCTCCGGCGCTGTGATTGGCCGGAGCGGCGATGACGTCACACGCATGCGCGCTCAGGCCGGCAAGCTCCCATTCAGAAAACCGGTATTGCTATTGCGCATGCGTGTGACGTCATCGGCGATGCATTTAATAGTAAATATCTCCTTAACCGTGTAGGTTAAGGAGATATTTCTTGCACCTACAGGTAAGCCTTAATCTAGGCTTACCTGTAGGTGCAAGTTGTCTAAGTGGGTTTACAACCACTTTAAAACCCATTTATTAACAAAATTAATAGGTACTCTCAAGGAAAGCAATATTAACTACCTCAATACTGAAGAATACCTTCGCCCCCTTCCTGCCCAGGCCATTTATCAGCTTTCAGTGCTGTCGCACTTTGAATGACAATTGCACGGTCATGTAACACTGTACCCAAATTAATAATTCTTTACACCAATAGAGCTTTCTTTTGGTGTTATTTAATCACTGCTGGGTTTTTAATTTTTTACATAAAAAATTAAAAAAGGAAAGAAAAAAAGTTGAGTTTGATGGGAATCGATTTGTGTCACTTATGGGCACCGATTGGCACTCATGGGCATTGATTGGCAGCACTCATGGGCACTGATTGGTGGCACTTCTGGTGCTTAACTGTAATCAGGGCACTGATGATCAGTGCCCCGAGTGATGATCAGATGCCACTGATCAGCACTCCTCGCCACACACTGTCAGTGTGAGGCGAGGAGAGCCGATTACCGACAAATTTTGTATTTACATTAAACCGGCTGTGATTGGACACAGCTGATCACATGGTTAAAGAGCCGCGTTGGTTAAAGAGCATATCGCACAGCCACCGGCTCTTGGAACGGGCATGCTGATGTTACCTCTGAGCTCTGCCCTATGTACATTTCGTCCAATGGGAACATCATCCAGGGACAACACTCTAAAAATTTCACTTGGTTACATTGTTGCATGACTGAGTAATTGTCACTCAAAATCTGACAGCGCTGAAAGCTTAAAATTGGCCTGGGCAGGAAGAAGGTGAAAGTGAAGTTATTATATACAGTGGAACCTTGGATTATGAGCATAATCCGTTCCAGGAGAATGCTCGTAATCCAAAGCACTCGCATATCAAAGCGAGTTTCCCCGTAGAAGTCAATGGAAACGAAAATAAATTCTTCCGCAGTGACTTTAATGGCATGCAATACCGCATGTGGCCAGAGGTGGGGGGGCCCGGAGAGCCTCGGAAAACCTCAGAAAGGCTCGGGAACGGAGTATTTCCGAGGTTTTCCAAGCATTTCCGAACTGCTCTGGCGCCCCCCCTAACCTCAGGCCAAACGCGGTACTGCACACCGATTTGGCTTGAATCCTACTCGTTTTGCGAGACAACACTTGCAAACCGAGTCAGGATTTTTAAAAAAACAGTGCTCGTCGTGCAAAACGCTCGTTAACCGCGTTACTCGCAATCCGAGGTTCCACTGTATAATAAACACCGTATTTATCGGCGTATAACAGGCACTTTTTTCCCCCTTAGAATCAGGGGAAAATCGTGGGTGCGTGTTATACGCTGATCCCTGCTTTCTCTGAGGGAAGAGGAGCGAGCGCTGCTGAATTACATAGAGCCGCGATCTCCTCTGTACCCTGTACACGGCTACACCTCCTGGCCCTGCATTGGACCACTGTTTTGTCTATCATATGAGCAGGGCCAGGAGGCGTGGCTGTGAGTGACGGAGCGCCGGGTACACAGGAGATCGCTCCTCCTCTTCCCTCAGAGAAAGCAGGGATAATCAAACAAGGCTACAATGATGGGAAAGGTGAGGCTGTATAGGGGCACTGAACAGGCTGCATTGTTACGAAATGTAATGGCTGCAGATGGGCACTGAGCAGGGTGCATAGTTGGGAAATGTAATGGCTGCAGATGGGCACTGAACAGGCTGCATTGTTGGGAAATGTAATGGCTGCAGATGGGCACTGAGCAGGGTGCATTGTTGGGAAAGTTAATGACTGCAGATGGGCACTGAACAGGGTGCATTGATGAGCTGTGATCCTAATTTTGCTTAAAAGTTCTTTATTTAAAATGTAAGATTTTTTCATTAAACTTCCCTCCTAAAATTGGGGTGCGTGTTATACGCCGAAAAATACAGTATTTATACTAGGATATATATGCACAATTCCACCAGGACTCTTATCAAGTCCTTTGCTGATAATATCTGTTTCTACATTTGATGTACTGTTCTTATTCTCTTCCTTTATAAAGCTTGTATTATTTTTATACTGGTGTGCATCTCTATTCTTATGGTTAAAGCAGGGGTGCCCAACCTTTTGAGGAGCGAGGACCACTTTAGCGACTTGGTAACCGGTCGCGGGCCACAAAGAGCATAGCGGGCGGATGGCAGGTCTGTGTCCACTCTGCATATGTAGTGCAGACACAGATGCAGCCCGCTCTACCCTAAGGGCCCTCCGATCTGCCCAGACAGAAGGGGACAGACCCCCTTCTGTTTTTTTAAGCAGATCGGATTGCAGATAGGCGGGTGTAAGCAGACACGAGTCTGTTTACATCTGCCACTCTATAGAGGTGAATGGAGGTTCTGATTGAAAAACAGACAGGCAGATCCGATCGGACCGATCCTGTGAAAGGGGCTTAAGGCTGCTTTCACACTGATGCATAGCAGTTTACCTGCAACTCAACTGACCTCGATCTTCACTTCTTCCTCAGGATTCCTGCAGCTGGTTGCTGCTGTCCCCCAGGCGGTTATAACTGGTGGCTGCTGCTGGCTGTCCTCCAGGGCTGGTACTGCTGGATAATACTGCTGGCTGATACTGCTGGCTAATACTGCTGGCTGATACTGCTGGCTGATACTGCTGGCTGATACTGCTGGCTGATACTGCCTGCTGGTACTGCCTGCTGGTACTGCTGGCGGGTACTGCTGGTGGGTACTGGTACTGCTGGCTGGTACTGCTGGTGGGTACTGGTACTTCTGGCGGGTACTGCTGGCTGGTACTGGTATTGCTGGCTGGTACTGGTACTGCTAGCGGATACTGGTACTGCTGGCGGATACTGGTACTGCTGGCTGGTGGATACTGGTATAGAAATAAATAGTAGCACTAGACCCAATAAACGACAACAAAAAAATGATTAGATCGTGTTTAAATTCACCGCACATGATTAGTGCATGAACCTATTAACTAATAAGTTATTGGTGAATAATCGTAACCTGATAATCAAATGAGGTGAAAATGAATGTAAATGGTACAAAATATGATAAATGAATAAACATCTATTGAATGATGTCCAAATGTGACACACCAAGTCGTCAGTCCAAGTGTGCAAAAGAAACACAGTGTTGAAGTCCAAATAAATGCTCAAATGAAAACACCCGTGCAGAAAAAATCCAGATACAAATTCAAACGTGTTGTCTGAAGAGTGACATCCACCACCATAAACAGGTCAGCAGCTTACCAGAGCTAGTTGGTCCCCTATTACGGAGGACCTCAAACAGCATCTATGTGAACTCAGTTGGATGATATTGGCTCCTACAGCCACCTCTTCATTCGGCGCTTCCACAGTAAAAAACAATGTAACCGCAGCAATGACATGCAAGAGAGGAAAGGGATATCTCGCTGGTGTAAAATCTTAGGGTTTATTTGAATATAAAATGGATTAAAACACTTACAAAAATGTTGACAAAATACAGCCTTGAACTCGCGGTGCCGGCCGGACACCGACGAGCAAACCCGTCCTAGGAGATCGAGCAGTAAGGGGATGACGTCACCACGTCGCTCGGTCCGCCCTACGCATTTCGTGATAGGTCACTTCGTCTCGGGGCACGGGCGGCATAGTGCGTCACCCCCTCTTATGGACAAAACAATAACAAACCAAGCCTCGTTCTGAGGGGAGGCGCAGGCGCACATAAAGCCAGATGCCAGACCTCCGTTCAGATAGAACATAGGAGGACGCCCCCTCCCACTGCACAAACAGCCCATCATATGCTAATGAGCCAATGGAGTGGTATTCCTGCATACCGCGCGTGCGCACTCACCCCAGAAACCAAAGGAAAACAAACACTCCTACACTTCCTTCCATCGCAACCTCCATCAATCGCGGAGTAACCTCGCAGAGAGGGGAGGAGCAACCGGAAGTATACAGAGAATACATAGACAAAAAAATGCTACAATAAAAACGTGAAAATTAAAAAAACTTTTATATAAACTTTTGTTTTTATATTTTTATATATTTATAAAACTGCAATGCAGTTGTGTTCCCAGAAGGGTTAGCTCAACAGAACCTCCCCCCTGGGGGTGGGTGGAACAGCCACAAAGCAGCACTTAAGCCGGGCCGGGAGGTTGCAAAATTCATATTGAAACATGCATGTGCAACCATCACCTGCCGAGCAGTGTGGTAATTGACATAATGCCAGAAACCAAATATGAAACTCAGTGGGTACTTGACACAATCAATAAAGATAGTTACCACGCCTCTACCCATACCCACCAAAATAAAAATGTATGGCGGGGGAAACAGTCAGGGATGACCAAATGGTGGATGAGCCTGAGACAATCTTAAAAATTCATCACAGGCCGACCCCCAGATGGTCCCACTGAGTAATCCCCTAGCCACCAATGTATGTGCCGGTAGACTGCTGCACCATGTATAGACAATGTAAAACATACAATAAAAAATATATTAGTAATGAACCCTTAATGTTATTGCACCAACATTGTTAAACTACATGTACTAGCCGACTGGATCGTGCAAGCTTCTAGGCAAGCTACATCTCTAACCGTTAGAAAAAATAGACCAAGAAAATACATCAGATATTGGATCAAATCTAAATTAATGACAGAATCCACAATCATCAACGCATGCACCAACTAGGAATTGTTGATGAATGCATTGATGTCAGTATCGACATTCAAACCAAATGGTACATAGGTCTTCAACCGATAGACCCAGGCCATCTTCTGTTTGGATATCTCCCTCACCAGCGAATTGCCCCTCCAGTGGGGTCTGTATTTGTCAATGGCCACAAACAGAGTACCAGAAGGGCTTCTCTTATGCACAAGATCGTAATGTCTTGATACAGAATGTTTATCGAAGCCCTTTCTAATATTAGCTATATGCTCATTGAGCCTGACCCTCAATGCCCTCTTGGTCCTCCCCACATATTGGAGACCACAAGGGCATTGAATAAGGTAGACCACCCCCTCGGAGGAGCAGGTTATGAATGGTTACACCTCATAGGTTCGGCCTGTATGGGTTGATGTGAATCGACAGATTTTTCTATCTTGACAGGCATTCAAAGAACAAACCTGGCACTTTCTACATCTATAATACCCAGTGAGATTCTGCCAAAATGTCCTAGTTTCCCTAGGAGGATCTTGAACACTGGGCGCAACCTGGCCTGACAGTGAGGATGCTCCTCTAAAGACAACTAATGGTCTATCAGGTAAAATGGGTGCTAATACTTGGTCACTGGTCAACACATGCCAGTGCTTACGTATCAACCGTTTAACGCTTGAATGTTGTGCAGAGAAAGTGGTGATGAATGGAAGTGAATAACCTCCTCCAGTCTCATCCCTTACCCGATCCTTCAAAAGTGAGGCTCTATCGGTCTCTCTAGTTGATTGCACCAGTTTAGGTATAACAGACGGGTCATAACCCTTTTCAAGGAATCTTTTGGAGAGGATATTGGCTTGCTTGTCAAACGCTTCCACCTCCGTACAATTTTGTCGTAGTCTTGTGAGCTGACCCTGGGGTATTGCCCTAAGCCAAGGGGCATAATGGCAGCTATCCAGGGGGATATAGGAGTTTCTATCCGTCTGTTTAAAAAATGTAGTGGTAATGAAACTGTTCCCTACGACAGAAATACTGAGGTCCAAGAAATTGATTCTCTCCTGACTGGCCTCAAAGGTAAACACAATACCTCTATCGTTGACATTAAGGGTTTGCATGAACTCACGCAATTCTGATTCGCCCCCATCCCATAGGAGGAGGACGTCGTCGATGTATCTTGCCCAGAGCACCACTTCCGGTCTCCGACAAGCATCAACTACGTCCTCCTCCCACTTGGCCATAAAAATATTAGCAAGGCTGGGGGCATATTTAGCCCCCATAGCCATGCCTCTATCCTGGCGGTAAAATTGATTATCGAACCAGAAGTAATTATGGCTAGCTGCATACTTCAACAGAGTCATAATGAATTCAATCTGGCGGGGATCTAGTCCAGAACCTCTGTCCAGGTATGTTCTGACTGCCTCAAAACCCAGATTATGGGGGATGATGGTATATAGGGAGGTCACGTCTGCCGTGACCAACCAAAGTCCATTGGTGGGTACCAAACTTGCCAGTATGTTAATGACCTGTCTGGTGTCCTTGATATAAGAAGGTATCAACCGAACCAATGGCTGCAAGAAAAAATCAATATACTTGCCCACCCGGGACGTGACGGAATCAATACCACTGACTATGTGCCGTCCCGGGGGGCAAGTCTGATTTTTATGAATCTTCGGGAGATAATATATCACCGGAGTCCGAGGGGCACATGGCACCAAGAATGATCTCTCCCTATCATTCAAGATTCCACTCTGAAAACCCTGATCCACAATAACCTCCAACTCCCTTTTATATTTGAACACTGGGTCCCTATTGAGGGGAGTGTAGGTCTCCGAATCATCAACGATTCGGTGCATCTCCTTAAGGTAATCACACCTGTCGAGAACCACGATCCCCCCCCTTGTCGGCAGGCCTTATTACCAATGATTTATTAGAACATAGTGACTCCAGGCCACTTTCAAGGTCCTTCTGCATCCTAACTTTTTTGACTTTTATCCCTTCCAAGTCCCTCAGGACTACATCACGAAAAACCTTAATACTGGGTGCAAGAGACCCAGGTCGATTGAACAACGATGCATTCGCAAGATTGGTATGGCAAAATTCTGGCGGGGGGCCAATCTTGTCCTTAATTGGATTGGACAAAAAGTGTCTCTTAATGTTCAGTTTCCTTGCGAATTTGTGAACATCCATAAATGTCTGGAACTTGCTCAGGTTTCTAGGGGGAGCAAACTTCAGACCTTTATCTAAAAGCCTCTTTTCGGGGTCTGTTAACGGTTGTTGGCTAAGATTGAAAATGCCCAACCCTACACCCTCTTTCTTTTTGGCCGACTGGGCCCGCCTCCCCCCTCTTGTACCTCTCCTTGTTCTATGGGACCATCTGGGTATTTCTCTCTGCATTAGGGTAGCCATATCCCCTATCAGACTGCAACCCCCAGCGAGCATTCCGCCACCAAGTGGAGGATTCGGCCGGGGGAACCCAAATCCTGGTTATGGGTTTGCCAATAACCGGGAATATAATATCCCCACTCAGAATCGGTTCTTTCCCCTGTCGGACTCTATGGGGCCCGGAGGGGTTGGATCGTCTGATAGGGGATATGGCTACCCTAATGCAGAGAGGAATACCCAGATGGATTACTCTGGGCATTATGACGGCTTTCATGACCAATCCAGGCCTTACCCTCCTTATGCTTCACCAGACCATCGGACTAACCCCAGTTGGGGTTTTCCCAGGAGCCATCCAGGCCGATGGGGTCCCATAGAACAAGGAGAGGTACAAGAGGGGGGAGGCGGGCCCAGTCGGCCAAAAAGAAAGAGGGTGTAGGGTTGGGCATTTTCAATCTTAGCCAACAACCGTTAACAGACCCCGAAAAGAGGCTTTTAGATAAAGGTCTGAAGTTTGCTCCCCCTAGAAACCTGAGCAAGTTCCAGACATTTATGGATGTTCACAAATTCGCAAGGAAACTGAACATTAAGAGACACTTTTTGTCCAATCCAATTAAGGACAAGATTGGCCCCCCGCCAGAATTTTGCCATACCAATCTTGCGAATGCATCGTTGTTCAATCCACCAGGGTCTCTTGCACCCAGTATTAGGGTTTTTCGTGATGCAGTCCTGAGGGACTTGGAAGGGATAAAAGTCAAAAAAGTTAGGATGCAGAAGGACCTTGAAAGTGGCCTGGAGTCACTATGTTCTAATAAATCATTGGTAATAAGGCCTGCCGACAAGGGGGGGGGGGATCGTGGTTCTCGACAGGTGTGATTACCTTAAGGAGATGCACCGAATCGTTGATGATTCGGAGACCTTCACTCCCCTCAATAGGGACCCAGTGTTCAAATATAAGAGGGAGTTGGAGGTTATTGTGGATCAGGGTTTTCAGAGTGGAATCTTGAATGATAGGGAGAGATTATTCTTGGTGCCATGTGCCCCTCGGACTCCGGTGATATATTATCTCCCGAAGATTCATAAAAATCAGACTTGCCCCCCGGGACGGCCCATAGTCAGTGATATTGATTCCGTCACGTCCCGGGTGGGCAAGTATATTGATTTTTTCTTGCAGCCATTGGTTCGGTTGATACCTTCTTATATCAAGGACACCAGACAGGTCATTAACATACTGGCGAGTTTGGTACCCACCAATGGACTTTGGTTGGTCACGGCAGACGTGACCTCCCTATATACCATCATCCCCCATAATCTGGGTTTTGAGGCAGTCAGAACATACCTGGACAGAGGTTCTGGACTAGATCCCCGCCAGATTGAATTCATTATGACTCTGTTGAAGTATGCAGCTAGCCATAATTACTTCTGGTTCGATAATCAATTTTACCGCCAGGATAGAGGCGTGGCTATGGGGGCTAAATATGCCCCCAGCCTTGCTAATATTTTTATGGCCAAGTGGGAGGAGGACGTCGTTGATGCTTGTCGGAGACCGGAAGTGGTGCTCTGGGCAAGATACATCGACGACGTCCTCCTCCTATGGGATGGGGGCGAATCAGAATTGCGTGAGTTCATGCAAACCCTTAATGTCAACAATAGAGGTATTGTGTTTACCTTTGAGGCCAGTCAGGAGAGAATCAATTTCTTGGACCTCAGTATTTCTGTCGTAGGGAACAGTTTCATTACCACTACATTTTTTAAACAGACGGATAGAAACTCCTATATCCCCCTGGATAGCTGCCATTATGCCCCTTGGCTTAGGGCAATACCCCAGGGTCAGCTCACAAGACTACGATGAAATTGTACGGAGGTGGAAGTGTTTGACAAGCAAGCCGATATCCTCTCCAAAAGATTCCTTGAAAAGGGTTATGACCCGTCTGTTATATCTAAACTGGTGCAATCAACTAGAGAGACCGATAGAGCCTCACTTTTGAAGGATCGGGTAAGGGATGAGACTGGAGGAGGTTATTCACTTCCATTCATCACCACTTTCTCTGCACAACATTCAAGCGTTAAACGGTTGATACGTAAGCACTGGCATGTGTTGACCAGTGACCAAGTATTAGCACCCATTTTACCTGATAGCCCATTAGTTGTCTTTAGAGGAGCATCCTCACTGTCAGGCCGGGTTGCGCCCAGTGTTCAAGATCCTCCTAGGGAAACTAGGAAATTTTGGCAGAATCTCACTGGGTATTATAGATGTAGAAAGTGCCAGGTTTGTTCTTTGAATGCCTGTCAAGATAGAAAAATCTGTCGATTCACATCAACCCATACAGGCCGAACCTATGAGGTGTAACCATTCATAACCTGCCCCTCCGAGGGGGTGGTCTACCTTATTCAATGCCCTTGTGGTCTCCAATATGTGGGGAGGACCAAGAGGGCATTGAGGGTCAGGCTCAATGAGCATATAGCTAATATTAGAAAGGGCTTCGATAAACATTCTGTATCAAGACATTACGATCTTGTGCATAAGAGAAGCCCTTCTGGTACTCTGTTTGTGGCCATTGACAAATACAGACCCCACTGGAGGGGCAATTCGCTGGTGAGGGAGATATCCAAACAGGAGATGGCCTGGGTCTATCGGTTGAAGACCTATGTGCCATTTGGTTTGAATGTCGATACTGACATCAATGCATTCATCAACAATTCCTAGTTGGTGCATGCGTTGATGATTGTGGATTCTGTCATTAATTTAGATTTGATCCAATATCTGATGTATTTTCTTGGTCTATTTTTTCTAACGGTTAGAGATGTAGCTTGCCTAGAAGCTTGCACGATCCAGTCGGCTAGTACATGTAGTTTAACAATGTTGGTGCAATAACATTAAGGGTTCATTACTAATATTTTTTTTATTGTATGTTTTACATTGTCTATACATGGTGCAGCAGTCTACCGGCACATACATTGGTGGCTAGGGGATTACTCAGTGGGACCATCTGGGGGTCGGCCTGTGACGAATTTTTAAGATTGTCTCAGGCTCATCCACCATTTGGTCATCCCTGACTGTTTCCCCCGCCATACATTTTTATTTTGGTGGGTATGGGTAGAGGCGTGGTAACTATCTTTATTGATTGTGTCAAGTACCCACTGAGTTTCATATTTGGTTTCTGGCATTATGTCAATTACCACACTGCTCGGCAGGTGATGGTTGCACATGCATGTTTCAATATGAATTTTGCAACCTCCCGGCCTGGCTTAATTGCTGCTTTGTGGCTGTTCCACCCACCCCCAGGGGGGAGGTTCTGTTGAGCTAACCCTTCTGGGAACACAACCGCATTGCAGTTTTATAAATATATAAAAATATAAAAACAAAAGTTTATATAAAAGTTTTTTTAATTTTCACGTTTTTATTGTAGCATTTTTTTGTCTATGTATTCTCTGTATACTTCCGGTTGCTCCTCCCCTCTCGGCGAGGTTACTCCGCGATTGATGGAGGTTGCGATGGAAGGAAGTGTAGGAGTGTTTGTTTTCCTTTGGTTTCTGGGGTGAGTGCGCACGCGCGGTATGCAGGAATACCACTCCATTGGCTCATTAGCGTATGATGGGCTGTTTGTGCAGTAGGAGGGGGCGTCCTCCTATGTTCTATCTGAATGGAGGTCTGGCATCTGGCTTTATGTGCGCCTGCGCCTCCCCTCAGAACGAGGCTTGGTTTGTTATTGTTTTGTCCATAAGAGGGGGTGACGCACTATGCCGCCCGTGCCCCGAGACGAAGTGACCTATCACGAAATGCGTAGGGCGGACCGAGCGACGTGGTGACGTCATCCCCTTACTGCTCGATCTCCTAGGACGGGTTTGCTCGTCGGTGTCCGGCCGGCACCGCGAGTTCAAGGCTGTATTTTGTCAACATTTTTGTAAGTGTTTTAATCCATTTTATATTCAAATAAACCCTAAGATTTTACACCAGCGAGATATCCCTTTCCTCTCTTGCATGTCATTGCTGCGGTTACATTGTTTTTTACTGTGGAAGCGCCGAATGAAGAGGTGGCTGTAGGAGCCAATATCATCCAACTGAGTTCACATAGATGCTGTTTGAGGTCCTCCGTAATAGGGGACCAACTAGCTCTGGTAAGCTGCTGACCTGTTTATGGTGGTGGATGTCACTCTTCAGACAACACGTTTGAATTTGTATCTGGATTTTTTCTGCACGGGTGTTTTCATTTGAGCATTTATTTGGACTTCAACACTGTGTTTCTTTTGCACACTTGGACTGACGACTTGGTGTGTCACATTTGGACATCATTCAATAGATGTTTATTCATTTATCATATTTTGTACCATTTACATTCATTTTCACCTCATTTGATTATCAGGTTACGATTATTCACCAATCACTTATTAGTTAATAGGTTCATGCACTACTCATGTGCGGTGAATTTAAACACGATCTAATAATTTTTTTGTTGTCGTTTATTGGGTCTAGCGCTACTATTTATTTCTATATTATGTTCCACTGTTTATGTTTATCAGGTTAGTAGCTGCATAAGATCGCAATTGAGGCAATCTGGTGTCAGCCAGGTAGTTGCCACCCCCTAATCCTGAGTGCAATTTCTTTTCTCTTTTTATCTGGTGGATACTGGTACTGCTGGCTGGTGGATACTGGTACTGCTGGCTGGTGGATACTGGTACTGCTGGCTGGTGGATACTGGTACTGCTGGCTGGTGGATACTGGTACTGCTGGCTCGTGGATACTGGTACTGCTGGCTCGTGGATACTGGTACTGCTGGCTGGTGGATACTGGTATTGCTGGCTGGTGGATACTGGTGGGTACTGGTACTGCTGGCGGGTACTGCTGGCGGGTATTGGCACTGCTGGCGGGTACTGTTACTGCTGGCTGGTACTGGTGGCTGGTACTGGCAGAGCTGGCTGCTGTCCGAGATAGCCCCCCGGGGAGTATGAGAGGGCTGTGCAGTGTATAACCGACGGTGTCCCCATCTCCCCAAACACTGACCTCTGACCCTGCCAGTGATTGGCTTTCTCCAAGGCATCGGCTCTGCAGTAGAGAGCAGAGCTGATGCTTCCTTGTCACAGGCGGAGTACATTTGGTATCACTCCGCCTGTGAAGGAGCCGGCGCTATACAGGAAGCATTGGCTCTACTTCCTTTAGCGGCGGCTCCGTTCTTAACGCTGATGCTCGGAGATGGTGGGTCGGGAACTCGTGATCTGGGCTTGCCGACCCAGCCATCTCAGATCAAGATGTGCCGCACCACATCGGAGGGGGCCACATGTGGCCCGCGGGCCAACGGTTGGGCACCCCTGGGTTAAAGTGTAATTCCAAATTTAAAAAAAACAATATAGCTTATACAATAGTGACACAAGTCATATTGTAATTTTTTTTTTTTGTATAATCAGTATTTATTTTGTAAGAAAACATATAACAAGATATGTCCAACATTTTGCAGCAGACAGGATTGCCGACCTCGCAGGGTCGTACAAAGAGAACAGATATAAACATGTTGATCAGAAAGAGAAAAAAAAAGGCAAAAAGAGACAAGTACAACAACAAAAAACAATAATAACGGTCAGTGCATGAGAGGGCTCTATGGGCCTCTGCCGAGCAGGGGGACATGTAAGGAGACTGGGGAGCAATATACTGGAAAGCTGTGGGGGGATGTACAGCAAGTGGAGCAAATACCATCCCGCCGGACAACCTGGACCCTGGTGCCGAGCCAGGGTGGGTTGTCCAAATGAGTGAAGGAAGGTAGGTGACTCCGCGCAAAAGGACTTCAAACACAACGCAGTAGTCAGAGCTGCTGCCTCTACTTATTGCTGCCTCCTGATTAGGTGGAGCAAGGATATGAAAAAATGAGGGGTGTAGTGGTGGCGCTGCTCTTGCGTGAAACCAATCTGCTGGAAGCCAGATATTGATAATAATAGGTCTACAAATGAGCAACAAAAGGGGGTTCTGCTTGGTATTTCTTGTTATAGAGGTATAATCAGAACCTGTGTTGAGTGGGGCCACACATAGAATGTAAAAATAAAATAAATAAATAAAATAAATGAATAAATTGGAGTGTCTCTGCCGGGTGTTTATTTATCCTTAACAATAGCCTTCAGAAGGTGATAGTGTTATTGAACGTATAAGTGAGTGAAGGATTTGGTTGGAATAAATTAATTGGTTGAAATATATGAGTAGTGTGAATTTTCCAATTCCGGCTCGGCCGGGTGTTTGCTAGTTGAGGGCTAGCTAAGGAAGTGCTGTGAAGTAAATTGATGCTACCAATGTGGTGCTACAAGAGATGCGGTGTAAACAAATAAAATACACTTGATTACAATAGATTCGGATGTTGTCTCGGCCGGGTGTTTGCTAAACCCAGCTGGAATTATACTCAGTCCCAAGCAGTTGAAAAAAGTGTTTACGTGATCCGTAATACACTCTGACAATGTACATCAAATATTCAGCATGAAAATTGAAGTTGATAAAATGAAGTGAAGATCAATGGTGAAAATCCAGAGAATAGTGACAAAATAAATTGGTGACTTTGCTGCAGTGCTTATTCTAGTAGCCTGTGCCGTGAATGTGATTATCCGTGATTGTTTAAGATGTTGCACTCACCAGATCCTTCGTACCCTCAGGGGGTATGGTGCAGTCACAGTATATGCCACTGTGTAGCAATCTCAGGAATCCAGGGTGGCTCCTTTGGTCCCTTATGGTTCTCCGAGAATGTGAGGGTTATGGAAAGGAAAAAAGAATACCCATAGTGTGAACCCGTAAAACTGACGTCAATCTGATGAAACGCGTAGGGCAGAGTCACGTCGCTTCATCACTTCCTACACCTTGGATCGCTCTTCACTGGCCCAGCGCCATTTTAATGCTTTTTATTGTCTAATACTATGTGAGTACCCTTTTTCCCGATTATATCAATAAACCATTTTTTACGGGTTCACACTATGGGTATTCTTTTTTCCTTTCCATAACCCTCACCTTCTCGGAGAACCATAAGGGACCAAAGGAGCCACCCTGGATTCCTGAGATTGCTACACAGTGGCATATACAGAAAAGCCCGGAGCAAAAAATGAGAGAAAAGAAATGAGCGGAGGGCTGGCATGACTAGGGAAACAGGGTACAGGATGTTAGAAGTATTAGGATTGGGTAGGAAGTTTAGTGGGAGGGGGAGTAAGTAGGAAAAGGAGTTGTCCCCTCCCCCAGGTCACCACAGTGTGAAGGAAAGTTCAGGGAGACAGAGCTATGGCAGATGGGGAGATGTTTCGGGCCTAGCTGCGGTCGGAAGCTGCACCAGGGAGCGCAGGTTGGCTACAGGAGACCCTGGGGCCAATGCTTGCTTGACGGGTAGTGGGGGCAGGTACAGGGGGGGAGGGAGTCCACGCGAGCTTGAAGGTTACTGCCTTCAGAGTGCTTCTCACCTGACTATCCCCTAGAGCCCAGCGCCAGCCAATTAGTCTCCCCATGGCCCCATTTGGGCCCCCCCGCTAAGCGTTCACATTGCTCACAAGGGGGGGTCCCGGGAATCATCCCCCTCATAGTCAGAGCCCGGCGGGCGGCCGCACCGGCGGTTCGGGGTGGCCAGGCAGCTCGCTCGACACATGGACCAGAAGAGTGCGGGCCTCACCCCTGATGGAACGGTAGCGGGGGGTGGAGCCTCAGCGGGGGAGATCGTCGGTCGCGGTCACTGTGCCCTCTGCAGCCTCGGCCAGGTGACCCCCAGGTGATGATGGATCGCCGGGGGAGGGTGACAACGCGCCTGATGTCTCTCAGCAGGGCGGGGGGGAAGTCCCCCCCCGGCCCGCGAAAAGCGACAGAGAAGTCCATGGGCGGGTCTGGAGCTCAGTGGCGGGGCCAGAGGGCTGCCAGATCCTCGGCATCCAGAGACGCTGCTCCTGGAGGGCTTTCATCAGATGCAGGCGAGCCGGCTGTCCTATGGTCGCAGGGCGAGCTAACGGATTCGGAGGACGATCGGTTTCCCCTGAGACGAGCGGCAGCGATGGAGGCGAGACGGTCGGCTGGTGGGAATTTTCCTAGGCAGCCCGGTAAGTAAAAAAAAAAAAAAAAAAATTTGCTTTGCCATATAGGGGATAGTATAGTGGGTCCGTGGGGGGTGGTCCTACTGCAGGTGCTGGGGAGACATTGGTAACGGGGGGGCTACTGCAGGTGCTGGGGAGGCATTGGTAACGGGGGGGCTCGCAGGGTGATTCTCACCGGGTGGACACAATGGATGGGGCTGCACTTGGGGGGAGCTTCAGGCTCGCAGGGTTTTTTATTGGTGGGGCTCAAAGATTTTGGTTGGCGGATTTGAGAAGGTGGTCGGGCCGTGTGGTCCCGCTTGCAGGGAGGGATAGTATATCCTCATCACCCGTAGCGGTGCCGGCTGTGTGGGAGTCTGCACATGACAGCTGATAGTGGGGTGCAAGTGGAGCAGAGGGTTTTGAAGTTCGTGGTAGCAGGGGACGCCGCTGGAAAATGGGATGTCATACGTTTGGCTGATTTAGCCACAGGTACAGTTGGTTTTAGGGTCCGCTGGGTGCTCACCTAAAGCCTGAGGTCCGGGATAAGATCTGAAAGAGTGAGTACGTAGAGATGTTGTTCACTCCTGCTGTTAAAAAAATAAATAAAAAAAATTAAAATTTGGGGTTACGCCAGCGTATTCCAACAATGGGAGGTGGTGAGAAGGGGAGGTATTGGTTGATTACATGTACTATCGGAAATAAGTTGCAAGCATTTGACATGAGGGTGATTGGGGGGAAGAACCCCGAACCCTGTCGGAGCTCTTTTATTACCCAAATTCGGTAGGGGATGCTTACAGGGTCCACGGAGGTGCAGTTTGGATGCGGTCTAGGAGCAGTTTGGCGTAGGAGGGGATACATCCGGCACTACGGTGGGATCACAACAACATCAGGCTGGGAATGCGCCTTGTGACATCTGCTAGGCCCCAAGGGCAGTTGTTTCCTGGTAGGGGCGGGTGTTACTCCACCCAACCCACCCCCCCCCACAGTATAACAGTCCGGCTGGAGTAAGTAGGCCTGTTAGCGGTACACGTAGGGCATGGGCAAATTCGGTGGAGTGTGTCGGTACAAGCACTAAGGTTCTGGGTTTGGGGGGGGGGGATCACACCCTATCGGTATGCTTCAAACACGGGAGAGGTCGTTTTCGGCGAGTCTGTTAACAGGAGGAAGGACGCCGGTGATGGTGGAATGGCGGCGGCCGTTTCTTGGTAGGTATACGGCTGGTACAGCAGCGTAGCTGTTAGACTAAGGTTTTTTCTTTTCAGTGGGGTTTCACATGCCGTGTGATTTATGTTCGGCCATGCTACGTCCTAATGTAGTTTCTGAGAAACTGCCCAGGGAAAGTAGCATTAGGACGCATAGGCGGCTCTTTCCCTTCCCAATCTTTAGTTGATTTGGGGGTTCCCCTTTGGGGTGTAGTGCCAAAGTAGGAGCTCAACAAATTTGGGCTGATGCACCACCTTTCTTCCCAAAAGAGGGGTTGGTCAACAATGCCATTGACATGGGAGGACACACAGTGAGTTACGCTTCCTTGGATGCGGCAGTGTATTGAGCTCGTCAGATTGGTCAGGGCCGCCCGGACAGCTTCCGGTTGCGGGGTTGGTGGGGTACTGGGGTTTTTTATGTCGATCTGGGTCTGCCGATTGGTTGCTCTGTCTCCGGGACACTGTTTAGCAGTTCAACTCATTGGGGGAAGGTGTGATGAGGGATGTGTCAGGAGTATCGCGCATCAGCCATTATTTGGACGACTTTCTGTGCGTAGGCCTGGCGTCGCCCACTATCTTCGCGGTGCTCCTGTCTACATTGGAGCACGTCGCAAGGATCAGATCGCCTAAGCATTTTGTGCGTTGGGTGGACTCACAGGGAGGATTTGCGGGTGTGCCTCATTACTGGACGGGTTTCCCAGAAGGGGACTGGGGGGGTTTGGTGCGGTTAAGAACTTTGAGTGGGGGTGGTACACAGTGTCGGGTGGCTCGACAGGTTTGGGGGCATTCTTTCAAGGCGGGTGTAGTGGGCCTTCGGTCTTGGATTGACAGGGGTTTTCACACAAGATCTGGTGCTGCTGGAGTCATTTCCAGTGGTATGGTGGGGCGCCTCATTAAGGGAGATGAAGGTTTGGTTCCAAGGGTATAACCTGGGTATGGTACGAGTGATCAAGAGTCGCTGTGTCGTCTCCCCCGGTTGTTCAGCTGTTGCCACACTCGGTGTGGTTATGCCTGCAAGTGCATGTGTCGTTTATTTGGTGCATCTAACGCCAGTGGAGAACGTCATAGCTGGAGCGTTTCCTCGCTTTCAGTGGGGATAGTTTCCGGGTGGTGGAGCTGGTGGCGGGGTAACGTGGGGTGTCCCGTCCTGTCTGGAGGTCTGAGATTCCATCAGAGTCGTCCGCTTCTCGGAAGGCTAGGCAGGAGTGGCAGGTGGTAGTTCACATGAGTGAAGTGGATTCGGTGGGCGAGGGGGTTAGACTGTTGACGTTATACTTTATTTATAGAAATAGGACCAATGGGGTGGCCGGGCTCGCGTTGGAATAAAAAAAAAACTAGCGGGTTTGGCGGGTTACATAGTCTATGTAACTATGGTCAAAGGCTGGGTTGCCCAGAATTTACGGAAGAATTTTGGGTGTCTCCTGGTTATATCATAAAAAATAAAAAAAATAAAAAAAAAAATAATAATAATAAAATGTTTTGGGCAGCTGCAGGGTTTGTGCAGCTGCATATGAGGTTTCCCTAGTTAGAGGGAGTTGTTTTCGTTGGCAAGTTTATTCTCGTTTTCCAAAAAAAAAAAAAAAGGAATAATAATAATAAATAAATTTGGGGCCTTTTGGTTTGGGGAGCTGGTCAGCCTTTCCAAGTCCGTCAAAGGGGGAATGTGGGTTTATGAGATTAGGTGCAAGAAGGAGGGGGTGTCGTTGGTGTTACTGATATACAAGATGGAGCAGGTGGGCAGGGGTCAGTTGGTGCAGGCTTGGCTCCGCCTGGCTAGCAGTGGTGTCCGGAGGGGGCCGTGACGGGGGTTTTTATTTGGGAAGTGCGTCCCGGGGCAGTCGGGTCCTTCTTAATGCACACGGAGGGGTCCCCTTTTTTTTTGTCCAGGTTTAACAGGGTTTCAGTTTTCAGGAAGTGCTGCCGGGTTTTGGGGCTTGGATGAGAGGGCATGTTCTTCTCGTTTCTTTCAGGGTTGGGGCTGCGACCGAGGCGGCTAAGGTGGGATGGATGCTGAGGCGGTTAAGCGCTTTGGTAGGTGGGAGTCTTGTAGATTTGTGCTATACATTCGCCCCCATCGGCTGGTGGGATTCGAATAGTTGTGGGCTGGGTGGAGAGAGTGTATGGGGCTGTGATGATTTTGGGCTTGCTGAGGTCTTGGTGGCTTGTTTCTTTCTCTTCTTGCAGGTTCGGTACAGGCCCTGGCCTGGATACTGGGCCATTCGATAGTGTTTAAAAATACATAAATTTTAAAAAAAAAAGGGGTAATGAGGGGCGGATGTGGGGCCAGAGGGTCAGCAGGTGGGGTTTCCTAGCCAGGAGGTGTGTGCTAGATGGCTGGGAGTTCCGGGAATGCTATGGAGTGGAGGGGCTCCAGAGGTACAGCTTTGCACGTCTGTATAGGCCGCCTGACGTTTGGTCCTGCACGTAGGTGGTAATGATTTAGGGGTAAGGTCGATGGCATTTCCGGACATGGTCATTGGGTGGTTGGACATTGTCACTCGGACCGCATGGAATGGGGCTTGGTCTTTAGAGGGTATCTACAGGGCCCGTACGAAGCTTAATTGGGAAGTGAGTAGATTTGTAGTGAGGAATGGAGGGTTGGTGGTAAGGCACATGGAGTTGGTGGTGGATGTCTGGAGGTACCTGCGGGGCAATGGTGTGCACCTCACTGCTGTGGGGAGTGACTTATGGGCATTGGGAATGCAATATGGCATACAGTGAGCTCTGGGGTGTGGGGGGCCCCCAAGGGTAAGGTTTTCCCTTTGGGTGCTGTGGCGGGTGTTGGTCTTTGCGGATGAAGGAAGATACCTTGGAAGGAATGAGTTCAGGACCTATCGTTGGTATGGGTCCTGATGGTTGGATTTCAGCTAACGGAGATTTAGCTAAAATGTGTTGGTAACGGATGCACTGCGGTCCGTGGTTGTCTCTGAGCCAGCCGGTCGGCTTGAGGCCTATAAGCATATGAGAGGTACCGCAGTGCAATATTTTATCAGATGGTTATGGAGGTTCCCGCAAAAGACCAACGCTAGGATTTTGATATTATTTTGGAAATATATTTGTTTAATAAATAAGGCTGCTACGGCCTATGTTTTACTCCAATTTCGGTGTGGTCTCGTTAATTTAGGATTATGGGTAAGAAGTTGGAGCAAACAGGGGGTAAGCAGTAAGTACATCTGTTATACATTAGTCAAGAAAAGCCCGGAGCAAAAAATGAGAGAAAAGAAATGAGCGGAGGGCTGGCATGACTAGGGAAACAGGGTACAGGATGTTAGAAGTATTAGGATTGGGTAGGAAGTTTAGTGGGAGGGGGAGTAAGTAGGAAAAGGAGTTGTCCCCTCCCCCAGGTCACCACAGTGTGAAGGAAAGTTCCCGCCCACCCTCCCCTGGTTATGTCCGTATGGTCTGGTTTGTGTTGTTGTTCTTTCTATTAACAGGTATGATGTGTTCTGGATGTCGTGGCAGTAGCGGGTGTTGGTCTTTGCGGATGAAGGAAGATACCTTGGAAGGAATGAGTTCAGGACCTATCGTTGGTATGGGTCCTGATGGTTGGATTTCAGCTAACGGAGGTTTAGCTAAAATGTGTTGGTAACGGGTGCACTGCGGTCCGTGGTTGTCTCTGAGCCAGCCGGTCGGCTTGAGGCCTATAAGCATATGAGAGGTACTGCAGTGCAATATTTTATCAGATAGTTATGGAGGTTCCCGCAAAAGACCAACGCTAGGATTTTGATATTATTTTGGAAATATATTTAATAAATAATATTATAAAAAGGCAATCAGCGCACAAATGACTACGAAAACTGCTGCAGCTGGACACCAACAGGTATATCACACAATAACCCAAACAGATAATATAAAGAAATAACAGTGCAGCGCAATAAATGTCCATATACAGTGAACAATGATGAGAAAGATGTACTGAAGAGATCTGGGTGTAGGCTTCTTCATACAGTATATAACTTGTGTATCCAATGTAAGGAAAATCTGCTTACCAGACCAGATGGACCTTTTGAATGAACAAGAGGTCAAAAACGCTTGTTTTCCACCATGAGGGGAAGATGGTCTCAGATGAAGCGGTGATCCAGCCAGATGGTAGGCACAGCATCAGATGTAGAGATGATATATAAAAAAGGGATGTGGAAACGTTCTAAGTGTAGACTGTTTTAATCCAAAAATATAGTGTATAAAAAATACATACAAATAAAATTCAGACAAAGTCCAAAAAAGTACAGCAAAAGCCACTGGGCGCTGATGTTCTATGATGGGGAAGTCCAAAATATAAAACAGCTGCTAAAGTGACCAAGTCTCTTGTGCTTATAATGATAAATGAACCATGATATACAGCTGGTGGAAGTCACAAGTAGAGATCATATGCTGAAAACTGGCAAAAGATAGTGCTAATAGCACCAAAAATAAACATAAGCAGCACCAGATGATTAACAGTGAGAGATCCACCAAAGTGAACAGCAGGCAGATGAAGTGAGTGTAAGCGGCGGTGAACGCCGTAAACTCAGCCTAAGATGAATCAATGGTAAGCGGCAATGCAAGCCGCGAGCACAGCCTGGGACAGACGCGGGTGACGTCACCGAGTAAGCTCCTCCCCCGTACGTACGTTGCGTCCAATAGGACTTCGTCAGCGGTGGGTGGGGCTTACAGCGTCACCCTCCGTCCTTATAAACTAAAAGCGTTGCCATGGAGAGCATAGTGGGGGCGGGACGGCCGGTAACCAGCCCCGAACACAGAATCCCTATGCTATGTAATCAGCCAATGTAATTTGGCTAGGCAGCAGCTAATAAAAAATGACACATAGACAGGAAAGCCTGTATAGTGCATACAAAATATATTTGATTACTTTTAAAGTGACAAACACCCACGGCTGTCCCATGCCTCACAGTATAACTCCACAGCAGTGAAAGTTATCTAAGAAAAATTGTATTCTTTAAAATAATAAAGAAAAATGTGAAAATAAATAAAAGTAAAAATTAATAAATAAAAAATATTTTAATAAAATATAAAAAAACACGTGTAAAGCAAATTACAAATATAAGAGGGGGACCTCCTCTATTATGCAATGCAAAAAAAGGATGATAAAAGTATTAACTAAAAATACCACATCTACCGACATTGGTATACTAAACTGGCTTATTTGTCAGAGATGAAACAGTTAAGGTCAAAGTTGACGTTGAGGCCTCCTGGCACGAGCACCCGGGTTTCGTGTATCCAGAAGGACTCACGCCGACTAAGTTGTCTGATGAAGTTACCACCTCTCCAGTGGGGTCTAACCCTTTCTATACCCCAAAATTTAAGACATTTGGGGTCTCGGTTATGAAAATGACGAAAATGTTTGGAGACATTATGAGTTCTAACACCATTGATAATGTTATTCACATGTTCTCCCATGCGCACATGAAGCGGTCTGGAGGTTCTACCAATGTAGTGTAATCCACAGTCACATTCAAGGCCATAGACCACCCCCATGGTGTTACATGTAATAAGATTTTTGATAGAATAAGTTTTACCTGTAGTAGGAGCAGTAAACTCTTTTCTTCGTTTAATATTGCGTTTACATTTTTTACAAGATGGACACCTACCACATGCGTAAAAGCCAGTCATAAGAGGAAAAATATGACTCTCCCTTACTACTGGAGGGTCGACCACACTAGGGGCCAATACGTCCCTCAGTGTAGGTGCCTTTCTATAAATGAATCTGGGACGAGACGGAATAATGGCTCCCATTATTCTATCCTTTTTCAAGATGTCCCAGTGTTTCATGATTATTTTTTCGAATTTCCTATGTTGAATATTGAAATCCAAAATAATTCTGAGTTCCGTGTTAGCTGGATTAGGTGCCTTGGGTCGAGAACCCGTCACCAAAGAAGTTCTATCTAGCTTTCCGACCTTTTGAATTTCACTGGAGATATCCTCCTTATCATAGCCTTTTTGGATAAATCTTTTAGCAAGGACATCTGATTGCAATACAAAATCTGCCTCAGACGTGCAATTACGCCTTAAACGAATGAACTGGCCCCTAGGGATGTTGCATAGCCATGTTTTGTGATGGCAACTGTCAAGGGGTATATACCCATTCCTGTCTGTCTGCTTAAAATGATTTTTCGTTTTGAAGACAGGTCCATCTCTGAAAATTTCCAGATCTAAAAATGTTATACTGGAAGGATCAGCATTCCAGGTGAGTCTAATATTTTTGGTGTTGCCATTCAGCTTGGACATAAATAATTGCAGGCTAGTCATGTTACCCTCCCAGATAATGATCAGATCGTCTATATAGCGATAATAGCACTTTAGTTGTATTGGTCTGTCATTAAGGATAGTTTCTTCTTCCCAAAGTGACATAAACAAGTTTGCCACACTGGGAGCAAACCGTGCTCCCATGGCAACTCCAAGGGTTTGAAGAAAAAATCTATGATCATACCAGAAATAATTCCTGGCTAAACAAAAAGAAAGTGCATCCACAAGAAAACCGATCAGCAGGGGAGGAAGATTAGAGGCATCTAATGCCCATTTAACTGCCCTAATAGCATCCTGATGGCCTATGATGGTGTACAATGACCCCACGTCCGCGGTTACCAACAAAGTGTTGTCACTGGCGGGCGTGGACTCAACCACCTGTATAGCATGTCGGGTGTCTTTAATATAAGCGGTGGTTGAACAAACCAATGGTTTAAGAAAGTGGTCAATGTATTGGCCCAGGCGTGCAGTGACCGAATCAATTCCATTGACAATAGGTCTCCTATTATCGCTATATAGACGATCTGATCATTATCTGGGAGGGTAACATGACTAGCCTGCAATTATTTATGTCCAAGCTGAATGGCAACACCAAAAATATTAGACTCACCTGGAATGCTGATCCTTCCAGTATAACATTTTTAGATCTGGAAATTTTCAGAGATGGACCTGTCTTCAAAACGAAAAATCATTTTAAGCAGACAGACAGGAATGGGTATATACCCCTTGACAGTTGCCATCACAAAACATGGCTATGCAACATCCCTAGGGGCCAGTTCATTCGTTTAAGGCGTAATTGCACGTCTGAGGCAGATTTTGTATTGCAATCAGATGTCCTTGCTAAAAGATTTATCCAAAAAGGCTATGATAAGGAGGATATCTCCAGTGAAATTCAAAAGGTCGGAAAGCTAGATAGAACTTCTTTGGTGGCGGGTTCTCGACCCAAGGCACCTAATCCAGCTAACACGGAACTCAGAATTATTTTGGATTTCAATATTCAACATAGGAAATTCGAAAAAATAATCATGAAACACTGGGACATCTTGAAAAAGGATAGAATAATGGGAGCCATTATTCCGTCTCGTCCCAGATTCATTTATAGAAAGGCACCTACACTGAGGGACGTATTGGCCCCTAGTGTGGTCGACCCTCCATTAGTAAGGGAGAGTCATATTTTTCCTCTTATGACTGGCTTTTACGCATGTGGTAGGTGTCCATCTTGTAAAAAATGTAAACGCAATATTAAACGAAGAAAAGAGTTTACTGCTCCTACTACAGGTAAAACTTATTCTATCAAAAATCTTATTACATGTAACACCATGGGGGTGGTCTATGGCCTTGAATGTGACTGTGGATTACACTACATTGGTAGAACCTCCAGACCGCTTCATGTGCGCATGGGAGAACATGTGAATAACATTATCAATGGTGTTAGAACTCATAATGTCTCCAAACATTTTCGTCATTTTCATAACCGAGACCCCAAATGTCTTAAATTTTGGGGTATAGAAAGGGTTAGACCCCACTGGAGAGGTGGTAACTTCATCAGACAACTTAGTCGGCGTGAGTCCTTCTGGATACACGAGACCCAGGTGCTCGTGCCAGGAGGCCTCAACGTCGACTTTGACCTTAACTGTTTCATCTCTGACAAATAAGCCAGTTTAGTATACCAATGTCAGTAGATGTGGTATTTTTAGTTAATACTTTTATCATCCTTTTTTTGCATTGCATAATAGAGGAGGTCCCCCTCTTATATTTGTAATTTGCTTTACACATGTTTTTTTATATTTTATTAAAATATTTTTTATTTATTAATTTTTACTTTTATTTATTTTCACATTTTTCTTTATTATTTTAAAGAATAAAATTTTTCTTATATAACTTTCACTGCTGTGGAGTTATACTGTGAGGCATGGGACAGCCGTGGGTGTTTGTCACTTTAAAAGTAATCAAATATATTTTGTATGCACTATACAGGCTTTCCTGTCTATGTGTCATTTTTTATTAGCTGCTGCCTAGCCAAATTACATTGGCTGATTACATAGCATGGGGATTCTGTGTTCGGGGCTGGTTACCGGCCGTCCCGCCCCCACTATGCTCTCCATGGCAACGCTTTTAGTTTATAAGGACGGAGGGTGACGCTGTAAGCCCCACCCACCGCTGACGAAGTCCTATTGGACGCAACGTACGTACGGGGCAGGAGCTTACTCGGTGACGTCACCCGCGTCGGTCCCAGGCTGTGCTCGCGGCTTGCATTGCCGCTTACCATTGATTCATCTTAGGCTGAGTTTACGGCGTTCACCGCCGCTTACACTCACTTCATCTGCCTGCTGTTCACTTTGGTGGATCTCTCACTGTTAATCATCTGGTGCTGCTTATGTTTATTTTTGGTGCTATTAGCACTATCTTTTGCCAGTTTTCAGCATATGATCTCTACTTGTGACTTCCACCAGCTGTATATCATGGTTCATTTATCATTATAAGCACAAGAGACTTGGTCACTTTAGCAGCTGTTTTATATTTTGGACTTCCCCATCATAGAACATCAGCGCCCAGTGGCTTTTGCTGTACTTTTTTGGACTTTGTCTGAATTTTATTTGTATGTATTTTTTATACACTATATTTTTGGATTAAAACAGTCTACACTTAGAACGTTTCCACATCCCTTTTTTATATATCATCTCTACATCTGATGCTGTGCCTACCATCTGGCTGGATCACCGCTTCATCTGAGACCATCTTCCCCTCATGGTGGAAAACAAGCGTTTTTGACCTCTTGTTCATTCAAAAGGTCCATCTGGTCTGGTAAGCAGATTTTCCTTACATTGGATACACAAGTTATATTCTGTATGAAGAAGCCTACACCCAGATCTCTTCAGTACATCTTTCTCATCATTGTTCACTGTATATGGACATTTATTGCGCTGCACTGTTATTTCTTTATATTATCTGTTTGGGTTATTGTGTGATATACCTGTTGGTGTCCAGCTGCAGCAGTTTTCGTAGTCATTTGTGCGCTGATTGCCTTTTATAATACTTTTGTTAGTTATCACATTTCTTTTAGCTGCACATATGGATGTTTTTCAGTTTTTGGAACATAGAGAGGTTAAACTTAGTGAAGTGTTCTCAGATACACCCACACCTACCTATCCGGATGATTTATCCGTATGTTTCAAAAAATTGGGCTTTGCCTTTGAAAAGAAAATTAAGGCATGGTGGGACATTGCTTCATTTGAGCAATATACTAAGAATAAACTTATCCCTAGACGTTTAAGGTGGGATATCCCACCGAATGATGGCCTTTTGGATGAGGAATCCATGCGAGAATGGCAAAATTTCTTTTGTCAAAAAGGACAAGAGTTAATTGATCTCCTTCTCATTAGGAAACATAGGAAAATGAAGATTCTTGATAAACAAATAGGAGAGCTTAAAGTTAAAATTGAGCCGTTTCAAGAATCTTCAGATTTCTCTAAGCTATCAGGTGAACTTAAAAATAAGATGTCTAAGTGGGATAAGGAATCACAGGAGAAAAAGAAAACTAAGTACCTTAGGGACTCTGGTGATTTTGCTAGGGGCGAAATTTTTAAATGGCAATCTAGGGTACCCAACCCTGATACGGGACCTACTAATGTGCCGCGCCCTTCCACCCCGCATATTTCCACCATTTCCACTCCTGTCATTCCTAGAAACCCACCTGCCAGGGGTCCACCAGCTCGAGGTGGGGGACGCCCCAATGGCAGGGGTCACCCTAACAGAGGGGGGAGGGGTAAGGGTACTCCTTACCATCACCCACCCCCTTATGAACATAATAATTGGCGGGACCATGGTTCCAACAGGGACTATGTCCCTAATGGTCCCCCCAATAGAGATGACATGTATTATCAGAACTCTTATGGTAGGCATTCAGACCATGTGAGGAATAATGACCCATACATCGATCATGACCAGCTTCCTATTCACAATCGCTTTGCTCCATTATCTCATGAAACCAACCCTCCAAATGAAAGTTTTTTAGGCCAGCGTCAACTACATTGGGAGGAGCCTTGGGGTCATACCCCCCCAGGAATCAAACAAGGGGGGAAAAGACGACTAAGAGAGGAAGAAGAGCCGGAAGAAGAGCTAAAAAGACAAAGGCGATAATAGGAGCAGGAGTATTTAACATCAGTGGTGTGGACTTGTCAGAGGAGGAACTTAGAGTGCTTGATAAAGGACTCAAGTTCGCTCCAGTTCAGAATTTTAATAAATTCCAAACTTATATTAGTCTGCAAAAGTTTGTAAGAACGCTTAATATTAAACGACATTTCCTTTCTAAATCAGGAACCACCACTTCCACTTCAGTTCCTGTAGTACCTCTAGAATTTCACTCACAGCTTGCTAACAAATCTACCTTTAACCCTCCCAAACATGACCATAAGCATATTGAAGTTTTCAAAAACATGGTCACCACCAACCTAGACCGCATGAAGATCAAGAAAGTGAGAGATCCTCACTATCTCAAAATGGGCATTTCCACATTAGAGAAAAATAAAAATGTTGTAGTTAGACCAGCGGATAAGGGGGGTGGATTGGTTGTTATGAGTAAGGTCTTTTATGACAATGAGATGAATAGATTATTGTCAGACCATTCTACATATCAACTTATGACCAAGGACCCTGTTTTTGAGTATCAAAATGAACTTCAAGCTCTTGTTGAGCAAGGTAAAATGTGTGGTGTTCTTACCAAAAAAGAGGCTTTATATTTGGATCCCAGTGCGTGCAGGAGGCCAATCATATATTTCCTACCAAAGGTACATAAAGATGCCCAGTTTCCACCTGGGAGACCTATTGTCAATGGAATTGATTCGGTCACTGCACGCCTGGGCCAATACATTGACCACTTTCTTAAACCATTGGTTTGTTCAACCACCGCTTATCTTAAAGACACCCGACATGCTATACAGGTGGTTGAGTCCACGCCCGCCAGTGACAACACTTTGTTGGTAACCGCGGACGTGGGGTCATTGTACACCATCATAGGCCATCAGGATGCTATTAGGGCAGTTAAATGGGCATTAGATGCCTCTAATCTTCCTCCCCTGCTGATCGGTTTTCTTGTGGATGCACTTTCTTTTTGTTTAGCCAGGAATTATTTCTGGTATGATCATAGATTTTTTCTTCAAACCCTTGGAGTTGCCATGGGAGCACGGTTTGCTCCCAGTGTGGCAAACTTGTTTATGTCACTTTGGGAAGAAGAAACTATCTTTAATGACAGACCAATACAACTAAAGTGCTATTATCGCTATATAGACGATCTGATCATTATCTGGGAGGGTAACATGACTAGCCTGCAATTATTTATGTCCAAGCTGAATGGCAACACCAACAATATTAGACTCACCTGGAATGCTGATCCTTCCAGTATAACATTTTTAGATCTGGAAATTTTCAGAGATGGACCTGTCTTCAAAACGAAAAATCATTTTAAGCAGACAGACAGGAATGGGTATATACCCCTTGACAGTTGCCATCACAAAACATGGCTATGCAACATCCCTAGGGGCCAGTTCATTCGTTTAAGGCGTAATTGCACGTCTGAGGCAGATTTTGTATTGCAATCAGATGTCCTTGCTAAAAGATTTATCCAAAAAGGCTATGATAAGGAGGATATCTCCAGTGAAATTCAAAAGGTCGGAAAGCTAGATAGAACTTCTTTGGTGGTGGGTTCTCGACCCAAGGCACCTAATCCAGCTAACACGGAACTCAGAATTATTTTGGATTTCAATATTCAACATAGGAAATTCGAAAAAATAATCATGAAACACTGGGACATCTTGAAAAAGGATAGAATAATGGGAGCCATTATTCCGTCTCGTCCCAGATTCATTTATAGAAAGGCACCTACACTGAGGGACGTATTGGCCCCTAGTGTGGTCGACCCTCCAGTAGTAAGGGAGAGTCATATTTTTCCTCTTATGACTGGCTTTTACGCATGTGGTAGGTGTCCATCTTGTAAAAAATGTAAACGCAATATTAAACGAAGAAAAGAGTTTACTGCTCCTACTACAGGTAAAACTTATTCTATCAAAAATCTTATTACATGTAACACCATGGGGGTGGTCTATGGCCTTGAATGTGACTGTGGATTACACTACATTGGTAGAACCTCCAGACCGCTTCATGTGCGCATGGGAGAACATGTGAATAACATTATCAATGGTGTTAGAACTCATAATGTCTCCAAACATTTTCGTCATTTTCATAACCGAGACCCCAAATGTCTTAAATTTTGGGGTATAGAAAGGGTTAGACCCCACTGGAGAGGTGGTAACTTCATCAGACAACTTAGTCGGCGTGAGTCCTTCTGGATACACGAGACCCAGGTGCTCGTGCCAGGAGGCCTCAACGTCGACTTTGACCTTAACTGTTTCATCTCTGACAAATAAGCCAGTTTAGTATACCAATGTCGGTAGATGTGGTATTTTTAGTTAATAATTTTATCATCCTTTTTTTGCATTGCATAATAGAGGAGGTCCCCCTCTTATATTTGTAATTTGCTTTACACATGTTTTTTTATATTTTATTAAAATATTTTTTATTTATTAATTTTTACTTTTATTTATTTTCACATTTTTCTTTATTATTTTAAAGAATACAATTTTTCTTATATAACTTTCACTGCTGTGGAGTTATACTGTGAGGCATGGGACAGCCGTGGGTGTTTGTCACTTTAAAAGTAATCAAATATATTTTGTATGCACTATACAGGCTTTCCTGTCTATGTGTCATTTTTTATTAGCTGCTGCCTAGCCAAATTACATTGGCTGATTACATAGCATGGGGATTCTGTGTTCGGGGCTGGTTACCGGCCGTCCCGCCCCCACTATGCTCTCCATGGCAACGCTTTTAGTTTATAAGGACGGAGGGTGACGCTGTAAGCCCCACCCACCGCTGACGAAGTCCTATTGGACGCAACGTACGTACGGGGGAGGAGCTTACTCGGTGACGTCACCCGCGTCTGTCCCAGGCTGTGCTCGCGGCTTGCATTGCCGCTTACCATTGATTCATCTTAGGCTGAGTTTACGGCGTTCACCGCCGCTTACACTCACTTCATCTGCCTGCTGTTCACTTCGGTGGATCTCTCACTGTTAATCATCTGGTGCTGCTTATGTTTATTTTTGGTGCTATTAGCACTATCTTTTGCCAGTTTTCAGCATATGATCTCTACTTGTGACTTCCACCAGCTGTATATCATGGTTCATTTATCATTATAAGCACAAGAGACTTGGTCACTTTAGCAGCTGTTTTATATTTTGGACTTCCCCATCATAGAACATCAGCGCCCAGTGGCTTTTGCTGTACTTTTTTGGACTTTGTCTGAATTTTATTTGTATGTATTTTTTATACACTATATTTTTGGATTAAAACAGTCTACACTTAGAACGTTTCCACATCCCTTTTTTATATATCATCTCTACATCTGATGCTGTGCCTACCATCTGGCTGGATCACCGCTTCATCTGAGACCATCTTCCCCTCATGGTGGAAAACAAGCGTTTTTGACCTCTTGTTCATTCAAAAGGTCCATCTGGTCTGGTAAGCAGATTTTCCTTACATTGGATACACAAGTTATATACTGTATGAAGAAGCCTACACCCAGATCTCTTCAGTACATCTTTCTCATCATTGTTCACTGTATATGGACATTTATTGCGCTGCACTGTTATTTCTTTATATTATCTGTTTGGGTTATTGTGTGATATACCTGTTGGTGTCCAGCTGCAGCAGTTTTCGTAGTCATTTGTGCGCTGATTGCCTTTTATAATACTTTTGTTAGTTATCACATTTCTTTTAGCTGCACATATGGATGTTTTTCAGTTTTTGGAACATAGAGAGGTTAAACTTAGTGAAGTGTTCTCAGATACACCCACACCTACCTATCCGGATGATTTATCCGTATGTTTCAAAAAATTGGGCTTTGCCTTTGAAAAGAAAATTAAGGCATGGTGGGACATTGCTTCATTTGAGCAATATACTAAGAATAAACTTATCCCTAGACGTTTAAGGTGGGATATCCCACCGAATGATGGCCTTTTGGATGAGGAATCCATGCGAGAATGGCAAAATTTCTTTTGTCAAAAAGGACAAGAGTTAATTGATCTCCTTCTCATTAGGAAACATAGGGAAATGAAGATTCTTGATAAACAAATAGGAGAGCTTAAAGTTAAAATTGAGCCGTTTCAAGAATCTTCAGATTTCTCTAAGCTATCAGGTGAACTTAAAAATAAGATGTCTAAGTGGGATAAGGAATCACAGGAGAAAAAGAAAACTAAGTACCTTAGGGACTCTGGTGATTTTGCTAGGGGCGAAATTTTTAAATGGCAATCTAGGGTACCCAACCCTGATACGGGACCTACTAATGTGCCGCGCCCTTCCACCCCGCATATTTCCACCATTTCCACTCCTGTCATTCCTAGAAACCCACCTGCCAGGGGTCCACCAGCTCGAGGTGGGGGACGCCCCAACGGCAGGGGTCACCCTAACAGAGGGGGGAGGGGTAAGGGTACTCCTTACCATCACCCACCCCCTTATAAACATAATAATTGGCGGGACCATGGTTCCAACAGGGACTATGTCCCTAATGGTCCCCCCAATAGAGATGACATGTATTATCAGAACTCTTATGGTAGGCATTCAGACCATGTGAGGAATAATGACCCATACATCGATCATGACCAGCTTCCTATTCACAATCGCTTTGCTCCATTATCTCATGAAACCAACCCTCCAAATGAAAGTTTTTTGGGCCAGCGTCAACTACATTGGGAGGAGCCTTGGGGTCATACCCCCCCCCCAGGAATCAAACAAGGGGGGAAAAGACGACTAAGAGAGGAAGAAGAGCCGGAAGAAGAGCTAAAAAGACAAAGGCGATAATAGGAGCAGGAGTATTTAACATCAGTGGTGTGGACTTGTCAGAGGAGGAACTTAGAGTGCTTGATAAAGGACTCAAGTTCGCTCCAGTTCGGAATTTTAATAAATTCCAAACTTATATTAGTCTGCAAAAGTTTGTAAGAACGCTTAATATTAAACGACATTTCCTTTCTAAATCAGGAACCACCACTTCCACTTCAGTTCCTGTAGTACCTCTAGAATTTCACTCACAGCTTGCTAACAAATCTACCTTTAACCCTCCCAAACATGACCATAAGCATATTGAAGTTTTCAAAAACATGGTCACCACCAACCTAGACCGCATGAAGATCAAGAAAGTGAGAGATCCTCACTATCTCAAAATGGGCATTTCCACATTAGAGAAAAATAAAAATGTTGTAGTTAGACCAGCGGATAAGGGGGGTGGATTGGTTGTTATGAGTAAGGTCTTTTATGACAATGAGATGAATAGATTATTGTCAGACCATTCTACATATCAACTTATGACCAAGGACCCTGTTTTTGAGTATCAAAATGAACTTCAAGCTCTTGTTGAGCAAGGTAAAATGTGTGGTGTTCTTACCAAAAAAGAGGCTTTATATTTGGATCCCAGTGCGTGCAGGAGGCCAATCATATATTTCCTACCAAAGGTACATAAAGATGCCCAGTTTCCACCTGGGAGACCTATTGTCAATGGAATTGATTCGGTCACTGCACGCCTGGGCCAATACATTGACCACTTTCTTAAACCATTGGTTTGTTCAACCACCGCTTATCTTAAAGACACCCGACATGCTATACAGGTGGTTGAGTCCACGCCCGCCAGTGACAACACTTTGTTGGTAACCGCGGACGTGGGGTCATTGTACACCATCATAGGCCATCAGGATGCTATTAGGGCAGTTAAATGGGCATTAGATGCCTCTAATCTTCCTCCCCTGCTGATCGGTTTTCTTGTGGATGCACTTTCTTTTTGTTTAGCCAGGAATTATTTCTGGTATGATCATAGATTTTTTCTTCAAACCCTTGGAGTTGCCATGGGAGCACGGTTTGCTCCCAGTGTGGCAAACTTGTTTATGTCACTTTGGGAAGAAGAAACTATCTTTAATGACAGACCAATACAACTAAAGTGCTATTATCGCTATATAGACGATCTGATCATTATCTGGGAGGGTAACATGACTAGCCTGCAATTATTTATGTCCAAGCTGAATGGCAACACCAAAAATATTAGACTCACCTGGAATGCTGATCCTTCCAGTATAACATTTTTAGATCTGGAAATTTTCAGAGATGGACCTGTCTTCAAAACGAAAAATCATTTTAAGCAGACAGACAGGAATGGGTATATACCCCTTGACAGTTGCCATCACAAAACATGGCTATGCAACATCCCTAGGGGCCAGTTCATTCGTTTAAGGCGTAATTGCACGTCTGAGGCAGATTTTGTATTGCAATCAGATGTCCTTGCTAAAAGATTTATCCAAAAAGGCTATGATAAGGAGGATATCTCCAGTGAAATTCAAAAGGTCGGAAAGCTAGATAGAACTTCTTTGGTGGCGGGTTCTCGAACCAAGGCACCTAATCCAGCTAACACGGAACTCAGAATTATTTTGGATTTCAATATTCAACATAGGAAATTCGAAAAAATAATCATGAAACACTGGGACATCTTGAAAAAGGATAGAATAATGGGAGCCATTATTCCGTCTCGTCCCAGATTCATTTATAGAAAGGCACCTACACTGAGGGACGTATTGGCCCCTAGTGTGGTCGACCCTCCAGTAGTAAGGGAGAGTCATATTTTTCCTCTTATGACTGGCTTTTACGCATGTGGTAGGTGTCCATCTTGTAAAAAATGTAAACGCAATATTAAACGAAGAAAAGAGTTTACTGCTCCTACTACAGGTAAAACTTATTCTATCAAAAATCTTATTACATGTAACACCATGGGGGTGGTCTATGGCCTTGAATGTGACTGTGGATTACACTACATTGGTAGAACCTCCAGACCGCTTCATGTGCGCATGGGAGAACATGTGAATAACATTATCAATGGTGTTAGAACTCATAATGTCTCCAAACATTTTCGTCATTTTCATAACCGAGACCCCAAATGTCTTAAATTTTGGGGTATAGAAAGGGTTAGACCCCACTGGAGAGGTGGTAACTTCATCAGACAACTTAGTCGGCGTGAGTCCTTCTGGATACACGAGACCCAGGTGCTCGTGCCAGGAGGCCTCAACGTCGACTTTGACCTTAACTGTTTCATCTCTGACAAATAAGCCAGTTTAGTATACCAATGTCGGTAGATGTGGTATTTTTAGTTAATACTTTTATCATCCTTTTTTTGCAATGCATAATAGAGGAGGTCCCCCTCTTATATTTGTAATTTGCTTTACACATGTTTTTTTATATTTTATTAAAATATTTTTTATTTATTAATTTTTACTTTTATTTATTTTCACATTTTTCTTTATTATTTTAAAGAATACAATTTTTCTTATATAACTTTCACTGCTGTGGAGTTATACTGTGAGGCATGGGACAGCCGTGGGTGTTTGTCACTTTAAAAGTAATCAAATATATTTTGTATGCACTATACAGGCTTTCCTGTCTATGTGTCATTTTTTATTAGCTGCTGCCTAGCCAAATTACATTGGCTGATTACATAGCATGGGGATTCTGTGTTCGGGGCTGGTTACCGGCCGTCCCGCCCCCACTATGCTCTCCATGGCAACGCTTTTAGTTTATAAGGACGGAGGGTGACGCTGTAAGCCCCACCCACCGCTGACGAAGTCCTATTGGACGCAACGTACGTACGGGGGAGGAGCTTACTCGGTGACGTCACCCGCGTCTGTCCCAGGCTGTGCTCGCGGCTTGCATTGCCGCTTACCATTGATTCATCTTAGGCTGAGTTTACGGCGTTCACCGCCGCTTACACTCACTTCATCTGCCTGCTGTTCACTTTGGTGGATCTCTCACTGTTAATCATCTGGTGCTGCTTATGTTTATTTTTGGTGCTATTAGCACTATCTTTTGCCAGTTTTCAGCATATGATCTCTACTTGTGACTTCCACCAGCTGTATATCATGGTTCATTTATCATTATAAGCACAAGAGACTTGGTCACTTTAGCAGCTGTTTTATATTTTGGACTTCCCCATCATAGAACATCAGCGCCCAGTGGCTTTTGCTGTACTTTTTTGAACTTTGTCTGAATTTTATTTGTATGTATTTTTTATACACGATATTTTTGGATTAAAACAGTCTACACTTAGAACGTTTCCACATCCCTTTTTTATATATCATCTCTACATCTGATGCTGTGCCTACCATCTGGCTGGATCACCGCTTCATCTGAGACCATCTTCCCCTCATGGTGGAAAACAAGCGTTTTTGACCTCTTGTTCATTCAAAAGGTCCATCTGGTCTGGTAAGCAGATTTTCCTTACATTGGATACACAAGTTATATACTGTATGAAGAAGCCTACACCCAGATCTCTTCAGTACATCTTTCTCATCATTGTTCACTGTATATGGACATTTATTGCGCTGCACTGTTATTTCTTTATATTATCTGTTTGGGTTATTGTGTGATATACCTGTTGGTGTCCAGCTGCAGCAGTTTTCGTAGTCATTTGTGCGCTGATTGCCTTTTATAATACTTTTGTTAGTTATCACATTTCTTTTAGCTGCACATATGGATGTTTTTCAGTTTTTGGAACATAGAGAGGTTAAACTTAGTGAAGTGTTCTCAGATACACCCACACCTACCTATCCGGATGATTTATCCGTATGTTTCAAAAAATTGGGCTTTGCCTTTGAAAAGAAAATTAAGGCATGGTGGGACATTGCTTCATTTGAGCAATATACTAAGAATAAACTTATCCCTAGACGTTTAAGGTGGGATATCCCACCGAATGATGGCCTTTTGGATGAGGAATCCATGCGAGAATGGCAAAATTTCTTTTGTCAAAAAGGACAAGAGTTAATTGATCTCCTTCTCATTAGGAAACATAGGAAAATGAAGATTCTTGATAAACAAATAGGAGAGCTTAAAGTTAAAATTGAGCCGTTTCAAGAATCTTCAGATTTCTCTAAGCTATCAGGTGAACTTAAAAATAAGATGTCTAAGTGGGATAAGGAATCACAGGAGAAAAAGAAAACTAAGTACCTTAGGGACTCTGGTGATTTTGCTAGGGGCAAAATTTTTAAATGGCAATCTAGGGTACCCAACCCTGATACGGGACCTACTAATGTGCCGCGCCCTTCCACCCTGCATATTTCCACCATTTCCACTCCTGTCATTCCTAGAAACCCACCTGCCAGGGGTCCACCAGCTCGAGGTGGGGGACGCCCCAACGGCAGGGGTCACCCTAACAGAGGGGGGAGGGGTAAGGGTACTCCTTACCATCACCCACCCCCTTATGAACATAATAATTGTCGGGACCATGGTTCCAACAGGGACTATGTCCCTAATGGTCCCCCCAATAGAGATGACATGTATTATCAGAACTCTTATGGTAGGCATTCAGACCATGTGAGGAATAATGACCCATACATCGATCATGACCAGCTTCCTATTCACAATCGCTTTGCTCCATTATCTCATGAAACCAACCCTCCAAATGAAAGTTTTTTAGGCCAGCGTCAACTACATTGGGAGGAGCCTTGGGGTCATACCCCCCCAGGAATCAAACAAGGGGGGAAAAGACGACTAAGAGAGGAAGAAGAGCCGGAAGAAGAGCTAAAAAGACAAAGGCGATAATAGGAGCAGGAGTATTTAACATCAGTGGTGTGGACTTGTCAGAGGAGGAACTTAGAGTGCTTGATAAAGGACTCAAGTTCGCTCCAGTTCGGAATTTTAATAAATTCCAAACTTATATTAGTCTGCAAAAGTTTGTAAGAACGCTTAATATTAAACGACATTTCCTTTCTAAATCAGGAACCACCACTTCCACTTCAGTTCCTGTAGTACCTCTAGAATTTCACTCACAGCTTGCTAACAAATCTACCTTTAACCCTCCCAAACATGACCATAAGCATATTGAAGTTTTCAAAAACATGGTCACCACCAACCTAGACCGCATGAAGATCAAGAAAGTGAGAGATCCTCACTATCTCAAAATGGGCATTTCCACATTAGAGAAAAATAAAAATGTTGTAGTTAGACCAGCGGATAAGGGGGGTGGATTGGTTGTTATGAGTAAGGTCTTTTATGACAATGAGATGAAAAGATTATTGTCAGACCATTCTACATATCAACTTATGACCAAGGACCCTGTTTTTGAGTATCAAAATGAACTTCAAGCTCTTGTTGAGCAAGGTAAAATGTGTGGTGTTCTTACCAAAAAAGAGGCTTTATATTTGGATCCCAGTGCGTGCAGGAGGCCAATCATATATTTCCTACCAAAGGTACATAAAGATGCCCAGTTTCCACCTGGGAGACCTATTGTCAATGGAATTGATTCGGTCACTGCACGCCTGGGCCAATACATTGACCACTTTCTTAAACCATTGGTTTGTTCAACCACCGCTTATCTTAAAGACACCCGACATGCTATACAGGTGGTTGAGTCCACGCCCGCCAGTGACAACACTTTGTTGGTAACCGCGGACGTGGGGTCATTGTACACCATCATAGGCCATCAGGATGCTATTAGGGCAGTTAAATGGGCATTAGATGCCTCTAATCTTCCTCCCCTGCTGATCGGTTTTCTTGTGGATGCACTTTTTTTTTGTTTAGCCAGGAATTATTTCTGGTATGATCATAGATTTTTTCTTCAAACCCTTGGAGTTGCCATGGGAGCACGGTTTGCTCCCAGTGTGGCAAACTTGTTTATGTCACTTTGGGAAGAAGAAACTATCTTTAATGACAGACCAATACAACTAAAGTGCTATTATCGCTATATAGACGATCTGATCATTATCTGGGAGGGTAACATGACTAGCCTGCAATTATTTATGTCCAAGCTGAATGGCAACACCAAAAATATTAGACTCACCTGGAATGCTGATCCTTCCAGTATAACATTTTTAGATCTGGAAATTTTCAGAGATGGACCTGTCTTCAAAACGAAAAATCATTTTAAGCAGACAGACAGGAATGGGTATATACCCCTTGACAGTTGCCATCACAAAACATGGCTATGCAACATCCCTAGGGGCCAGTTCATTCGTTTAAGGCGTAATTGCACGTCTGAGGCAGATTTTGTATTGCAATCAGATGTCCTTGCTAAAAGATTTATCCAAAAAGGCTATGATAAGGAGGATATCTCCAGTGAAATTCAAAAGGTCGGAAAGCTAGATAGAACTTCTTTGGTGGCGGGTTCTCGACCCAAGGCACCTAATCCAGCTAACACGGAACTCAGAATTATTTTGGATTTCAATATTCAACATAGGAAATTCGAAAAAATAATCATGAAACACTGGGACATCTTGAAAAAGGATAGAATAATGGGAGCCATTATTCCGTCTCGTCCCAGATTCATTTATAGAAAGGCACCTACACTGAGGGACGTATTGGCCCCTAGTGTGGTCGACCCTCCAGTAGTAAGGGAGAGTCATATTTTTCCTCTTATGACTGGCTTTTACGCATGTGGTAGGTGTCCATCTTGTAAAAAATGTAAACGCAATATTAAACGAAGAAAAGAGTTTACTGCTCCTACTACAGGTAAAACTTATTCTATCAAAAATCTTATTACATGTAACACCATGGGGGTGGTCTATGGCCTTGAATGTGACTGTGGATTACACTACATTGGTAGAACCTCCAGACCGCTTCATGTGCGCATGGGAGAACATGTGAATAACATTATCAATGGTGTTAGAACTCATAATGTCTCCAAACATTTTCGTCATTTTCATAACCGAGACCCCAAATGTCTTAAATTTTGGGGTATAGAAAGGGTTAGACCCTACTGGAGAGGTGGTAACTTCATCAGACAACTTAGTCGGCGTGAGTCCTTCTGGATACACGAAACCCGGGTGCTCGTGCCAGGAGGCCTCAACGTCAACTTTGACCTTAACTGTTTCATCTCTGACAAATAAGCCAGTTTAGTATACCAATGTCGGTAGATGTGGTATTTTTAGTTAATACTTTTATCATCCTTTTTTTGCATTGCATAATAGAGGAGGTCCCCCTCTTATATTTGTAATTTGCTTTACACATGTTTTTTTATATTTTATTAAAATATTTTTTATTTATTAATTTTTACTTTTATTTATTTTCACATTTTTCTTTATTATTTTAAAGAATACAATTTTTCTTATATAACTTTCACTGCTGTGGAGTTATACTGTGAGGCATGGGACAGCCGTGGGTGTTTGTCACTTTAAAAGTAATCAAATATATTTTGTATGCACTATACAGGCTTTCCTGTCTATGTGTCATTTTTTATTAGCTGCTGCCTAGCCAAATTACATTGGCTGATTACATAGCATGGGGATTCTGTGTTCGGGGCTGGTTACCGGCCGTCCCGCCCCCACTATGCTCTCCATGGCAACGCTTTTAGTTTATAAGGACGGAGGGTGACGCTGTAAGCCCCACCCACCGCTGACGAAGTCCTATTGGACGCAACGTACGTACGGGGGAGGAGCTTACTCGGTGACGTCACCCGCGTCTGTCCCAGGCTGTGCTTGCGGCTTGCATTGCCGCTTACCATTGATTCATCTTAGGCTGAGTTTACGGCGTTCACCGCCGCTTACACTCACTTCATCTGCCTGCTGTTCACTTTGGTGGATCTCTCACTGTTAATCATCTGGTGCTGCTTATGTTTATTTTTGGTGCTATTAGCACTATCTTTTGCCAGTTTTCAGCATATGATCTCTACTTGTGACTTCCACCAGCTGTATATCATGGTTCATTTATCATTATAAGCACAAGAGACTTGGTCACTTTAGCAGCTGTTTTATATTTTGGACTTCCCCATCATAGAACATCAGCGCCCAGTGGCTTTTGCTGTACTTTTTTGGACTTTGTCTGAATTTTATTTGTATGTATTTTTTATACACTATATTTTTGGATTAAACAGTCTACACTTAGAACGTTTCCACATCCCTTTTTTATATATCATCTCTACATCTGATGCTGTGCCTACCATCTGGCTGGATCACCGCTTCATCTGAGACCATCTTCCCCTCATGGTGGAAAACAAGCGTTTTTGACCTCTTGTTCATTCAAAAGGTCCATCTGGTCTGGTAAGCAGATTTTCCTTACATTGGATACACAAGTTATATACTGTATGAAGAAGCCTACACCCAGATCTCTTCAGTACATCTTTCTCATCATTGTTCACTGTATATGGACATTTATTGCGCTGCACTGTTATTTCTTTATATTTAATAAATAAGGCTGCTACGGCCTATGTTTTACTCCAATTTCGGTGTGGTCTCGTTAATTTAGGATTATGGGTAAGAAGTTGGAGCAAACAGGGGGTAAGCAGTAAGTACATCTGTTATACATTAGTCATGTGACTGCACCATACCCCCTGAGGGTATGAAGGATCTGGTGAGTGCAACATCTTAAACAATCACGGATAATCACATTCACGGCACAGGCTACTAGAATAAGCACTGCAGCAAAGTCACCAATTTATTTTGTCACTATTCTCTGGATTTTCACCATTGATCTTCACTTCATTTTATCAACTTCAATTTTCATACTGAATATTTGATGTACATTGTCAGAGTGTATTACGGATCACGTAAACACTTTTTTCAACTGCTTGGGACTGAGTATAATTCCAGCTGGGTTTAGCAAACACCCGGGCGAGACAACATCCAAATCTATTGTAATCAAGTGTATTTTATTTGTTTACACCGCATCTCTTGTAGCACCACATTGGTAGCATCAATTTACTTCACAGCACTTCCTTAGCTAGCCCTCAACTAGCAAACACCCGGCCGAGCCGGAATTGGAAAATTCACACTACTCATATATTTCAACCAATTAATTTATTCCAACCAAATCCTTCACTCACTTATACGTTCAATAACACTATCACCTTCTGAAGGCTATTGTTAAGGATAAATAAACACCCGGCAGAGACACTCCAATTTATTCATTTATTTTATTTATTTATTTGATTTTTACATTCTATGTGTGGCCCCACTCAACTCAGGTTCTGATTATACCTCTATAACAAGAAATACCAGGCAGAACCCCCTTTTGTTGCTCATTTGTAGACCTATTATTATCAATATCTGGCTTCCAGCAGATTGGTTTCACGCAAGAGCAGCGCCACCACTACACCCCTCATTTTTTCTTATCCAAATGAGTGCCCTGATGCATAAGAACAAAAGAAACCCAAACATGATCCCACGGCCCGCAGTGGGGGCAGAGGGGGGGACCCCAGTAGCCTCATCAAACCACCCTCTACCCCCCCCCATGCACCGAGGGGACCAAGAAATGACGATGTACACTCAGGCGGGACGGCAGGTGCCCCCGCAATAAAAGGGGTCTAACACGCTAACACAAAGACTCCCCCGCAGCATATCCACCAACTGCAAATCGCATAGTCCCCAATTGACAACAATACAATAAAAGAAAAGGAAGAAAAAAGTTGCTTTGGAGGGGTATAGAAAAAAAGGGAAGAGGGGTAGGGGGGGAAGAGGGGGAAGGGAAGGAGGTGGAGGGAGGGAGGGAGGGGGGAGTGATCCAATCGTACCTGTAGATTTGTAAGGGGCTGCATCCACGTCCACACCGAGCACACCACTTCGGACTGAAGCCATCACTATAACTGAGCTCCAGCAGCTGTCGCCCGTCAGGGGGTTGGTTCTCTGCCTACTAAGAACTCAGCAACCTACGGGCTTTAAGGAATGGTTCTGCCAATTCCAATAGAGCAGTATCTAGGCTAGAGGGGACATAGTCAGGGTCTGAAACATAATCAGTCCATGGCGCCCAGATACCCAGAAACAGGTCCCGGGAACCCCGGCAAGTCGCCACCCAGTCCTCAGCCTCTCCGATTGCACTCACTCCGCCGACCCATTCCTGTTGGGTAGGGACCCTGGACTGCTTCCAATAAATCGGAAGCAGGCACCGAGCTGCATTGAGAAGATGGGGCAGCACACTGGCCTTGAATTGGCTGAGTGGGATCGATGGGACATGCAGGAGAAAGTGCACCGGAGAGAAGGGAACGTCTATCCCCAATATTTCCTTTATTTGGTCTCTTACGTCTGTCCAGAAGGGTTTGATTAGGGGGCATTCCCACCATATATGAATAAGCGTTCCCCTGTGTCCACAGCTGCGCCAGCACAGCCCTGACTCAGAGGGGTAGTTATGAGCCATGTCTGCTGGTACACGGTACCAGCGTGACAGAATTTTGAAGTTTGTTTCTTGGGTTTTGGAGTCTATGGAGGACGAATGGGTGAGAGGATATAGGTCAGGGGTCTCAAACCTGCGGCCCTCCAGCTGTTGCGGAACTACAAGTCCCATCATGCCTCTGCCTATGGGAGTCATGCTTGTAACTGTTTAGCCTTGCAATGCCTCATGGGAATTGTAGTTCTGCAACAGCTGGAGGGCCACCAGTTTGAGACCCCTGATATAGGTGAGTCAGTTGTGTGTCTGTGAAGTCCTGCTCTAAGTCTCTCTCCCACCTCCTGATATAGGCGGGTTTGGTCTCAGGGACAGCGGAGCCTAGTAGGCGGTATAGTTCCGACACTAAATGGGGGGTGGGTTCTTCATTTATGAAGAGGCTTTCAAACGGGGTGGGGGAGGAAGGGTCCCTAATCGTGTGGCCGTGTGTCTCAAAGAAGTGGTGCAGCTGCCTGTATCGCCAGAAGTTCATTCGTGGGCCCTGACGCCCAGCAGGTAGGGCGTCATAGCTCAGAAGTTTGCCATCTTTCATAAGTTTGCCACAGCTGGCGTTTCCATCCTCCACCCATGACCAAAAAAAGGCCATCTGTTCACCTGGGGGGAACCATAGGAATCCACCCAACGGGGCCAGTGGCGACACGGGGGGCCAGTTTCAGCAGGGAGTTGATTCTGTCCCAGAGCACATGTGCCGTCGACGGGGAAGTCGTCTTGGACAACCCCCTATGTTTCCGGGACAACCATGGTGCATAAGATAGATTCCTGCCCACCAGGCATTTCTCCAAGGAAACCCATAATTTTGAGTGGGTGTGGAAACGCCAGTTGAGTATTCTCTGGAGAACTATTGCTCTGTAATAACGTCTTATATCTGGGATTCCCAACCCGCCCTCCCTCTTCAAGCGCCTCAACACTCTTAGAGCTATTCTGGGTTTACGTGCATTCCACACAAACTCGGTCAGCATGCTGGACAGGCGGTCAAAGAATAGTCTAGGCAGGGGGATCGGTACCATCTGTAAATAAAAGAGTATCCGTGGCAATACATTCATTTTTATGATGTTCACCCGGCCTAGCCAGGTAAAGGCAGTCTGCGTCCATTGTGAGAGGTCCTTTTTGACCGCGGTGAGCAACGGGGGAGAATTGGCTGCATATAGTGTGTCAAAGCAGTCCGTGAGTTGCGCTCCTAGGTATCGCAAGGAGTTCTTGGCCCAGGCGAAGGGGAAGGCGTCCTCAAGTCTCGTGGTCAAACGGGGGGGCAGGCATATGGGGAGGATCTCAGATTTCGTAAAATTTATCTTGAAATTGGAAAGCGTTCCAAAATGTTTGAGTTCCTTCATTAGGTTAGGCAATGAGATCAAGGGGTCCGCCAGGTGGAAGAGGACATTGTCGGCATAAGCCAAGAGCTTGTGCTCAGTATTTCTAACATGTAGACCTTTAATGTCTTTTCTGGCCCGTACAGTGCGGAGCAAAGGTTCCAGCACTAGGGCGAACAAGAGGGGCGAAAGGGGACACCCCTGCCTCGTGCCGTTCCTGATGGGGAAGCGAGATGAGAGGGTACCGTTCACCTTGACCTTTGCACACAAAGAGGAGTACAGGGAGTACGTCAGCATTCATGGTCCTAGTCCTTAGTGTCCGAGTACCGCCTTCAAATAGGACCAGTCAACGCGGTCAAGCGCATTTTCCGCGTCTGTCGATAGAATATTATAAGGCTGGGGGTCTGGACGGGTGCGAGCCCAATGTGTGAGTTGGACTGCCTTAAGGGAGTTATCCCTGGCCTCTCTACCCATTAATAAAGCCTGTTTCGTCAGGGTGTAAGATCTCTGGTATTAGATGCTTAAGTCTGTTAGCTAAAATTTTGGCTAGGATCTTCACATCCAAATTGAGGAGAGAGATGGGGCGATAGCTCTGAGGGACGGTGGGGTCCCTGCCCTCCTTCGGGATCACAGTTATGTGAGCAAAAAGTGCCTCTGGGGGGATTGCTCCCCCCCCCGTAAGTGGGGGGAGGCCCGCCGAGGTCAAGTAGTCTTGGACCAATTGTTGTCTAACGTCTCGCGTAGTAGAAGGGAGCTCGGAGTCTATATTATACAGTGTGGCGTAATAGTCTTCTGAAGCCAGCGGCAATTTTGGAAGATTGTACTGTCAGTTCCCCAGAGGAGGAGTGTAATTTTGGGATGTGTGTCTGCGCATTTTGTTTCCTAAGTTTCCTCACATTTTGTTTCTCGCTAGCATCCGCCCACACTTATTTCCATGCTCATAGAACTTATGGGACATGAATCGAAATGGCTTACGTGTTTGCCGGTCCAAGAGGTGCCAGAAAAGTACCCGTAGCTCAGTCAGATTGTTCAACGCCTCTGTGCCCCCGTTTGCCTTATGGTGGAGTTCAGCCTTTTGAAGGGCTGAGTGTACCCTCTGAAAGTCTGCCCTGTGTTCCCATTTAAGCCTGGAGCCTTGAGAAATCAGCTCACTCCTGGCCACAGCCTTATGGGCCTCGCACAATACGCCCTCGGTGATGTCATCAGTAGAGTTTTCCCTGAAGTAGTGGGCCAATGTGTCAGATACCTCCTTCACCACCACTGCGTCATCCAGTAAGTCATCATTCAGCCGCCATGTCCAGGCCCTACGTGAGCCTGAAGGCAGGGCGAAGGCAATCGTGACCGGAGCGTGATCCGAGATGGTGATGTTGCCAATAGACACAGACTGCAAAAGTTCCAGGGTATCGCGGTCTACGTATATGTGGTCTATGCCAGTGTAAACATTGTGTACTTTGGAGTAGAAGCTAAAGTCACTGTCAGAGGGGTGTAAAATGTGCCAGCTATCTGTCAGGAGATGGGATTGAAGGGTCTTGCGGAAATGTTTGAGGAACACATAAGAATGTGGGGGTCTAGCATGGGACGTGTCAAGCGTGGGATCAGGGCTTACGTTAAAGTCTCCCCCGAGGACCAGGTAACCCTCTCTAAATTCGGCCATTCGCTCCAATGTAGAGTCAATGAAGCTGAGCTGGTTAGTATTAGGGGCATAGATCGACGCAAACATGTACGTGTGTCCGGCAATGCTGCCTTTCAGAAATACATACCTCCCTAGGGGGTCTACTTTATGATCTGTGAGCTGGAAGGGACATGACTTGTGTATTGGCGATGGCCGTACCTCTAGATTTAGGCGTCGGGGAGGTGCTGAGGAACCACTGGTTAAAGAGGTGTGTGGGCAGCTTGAGAAGCGACTGAGGCATAAAGTGAGTCTCCTGAAGGAAGACCACCTACACCTTTAACCGTTTTAACTCCCACCATAGCTTACTACGTTTGTGTGGGGAGCATACGCCCCTGACGTTATAGGAGCTTACCTGTAGGGTAGCCGTAGGGAGAGCTGGAGAAGGTCAGGTCGTCGGTGGCCGTGGCGCACTCCGTGTGGAAGGCGATGTGGCGGATCACTCCTAAGAAAAAGGGGGGAGGAAGGGGGAGGAGGGAAGGGGAGGGAGGAGGAGGGAAGAGAAAAGAGAAAGAAACAGAAAAAAAAAAAGGAGACATAATACAAATATATAAACAAAACAAGCAAAACAAAGTGGCCGAAGCCACTTGAACTTATAGGACAGCTAAGGGCCCTGTTCGGGACACCCCCCTATAAAGGGGGGGCCTTAACCCCAGCCCAAGATACCAAGTGGGATCAATACCCCCCAAAAAAAGGGGTGGCCTACTAGGGGTACGTGGGCCAGCAATGGAGGAGGGAGAGGGGGCATCCGCTGCTGTCCATCACATCTAACATGGTGTGGTAAGGGAGGGGGGGGGGAGAAGTGGGTATCCACATGTGAGGAAGTCCCGGAGGACATGGGATCAACCAGGCCCGCAGCAAATGAAGGGAGCTGGGCTGGTGTTAACTGGCTACCTCCTCACCCTGCCATGCAATTGAAAAAAGAAATGTGTAAATTAACAGCGAACTGGGCAGTCATGGGTGAGTATGGCATGTCTCTAATGGCATAAAGAGGTTTAACATTTAGTGAACTAGAGAGTTTCACTCGGAAGGGCGCCATCTGCGGTCGCGTCTGCGGTTCCTGCGATTGGTTGTCTGCCACAGCCCAGGTGTTGGTAGTTTGGAGGTGGGGAGATCCTGCTGACTCCTCCAGTCTGGAAAGTCCACCTGGTCCAAGTCCAGAGAGGATAGGAAATTTGGCAGGTCATTTTTTGTGCGGAGAGTCACAGTTCTGCCCTCTTTAGTAACCTGAAGAAAGAAGGGGAAGCCCCAGCGATACTGCAGGCCTGCGTCCTGGATGGCAGCCAGGAGAGGGCGAAGTGATCTGTTCTGCATAAGAGTGCGTCTGGAGATGTCCTGATAAAAGGCCAAGTGCGCACCATCAAAGTCGAAGTAGGGTTTGCCTCACATTTTTTGCATGATGCGGTTTTTAAGTTTGTACTTATGAAGCTTACAAATCATGTCCCGTGGGTTGTTCACATCTTGGGATGGGGCCTTTAGTGCTCTGTGCGCGTGGTCTATTTCAATAGTGGCTGTAGCAGGCAACGCCAGTATCTCTTTAAAGACACCCTCAAGGGTAGGAATAATGTCCCTGGTCCCCGTTGCTTCAGGCAGGCCTCTGATCCTGATGTTGGCCCTGCGGCTGCGATTCTCCACATCGTCTAACTAGCAGAGCAGTGTCTCAATCTGGTGACCTTGAGTTGTGCATTTATCTTGCAGCATGGAGATGACTTGGAGGGTGTCCTCAAACTTTTGCTCCAGTGATTCTAATCTGTTCCCCAGGAGAGGTGTCATTTTTAAGCTGGGCAATGTTCTCTTTAAAGTGGTTGTAAACCCACTTTGTAAACAAACACCTACAGGTAAGCCTAGATTAAGGCTTACCTGTAGGTGCATGAAATATCTCCTTAACCTACACAGTTAAGGAGATATTTGCATTTAAAAGCGGCGATGCTGACGTCACACGCATGCGCATGGGGTTAACCCCATTCACAAATTCGGCTAGGTCGCAGCATTCGACGACGTAGCCGAATTTGACGGCTCATGCGCGCATGCGCGGAGTCACGTCTTCGCCGCTCCGGCCAATCACAGCGCCAGAGCGGCGCTGTGATTGGCTGGTGCGGCGATACCCGGAAGTAACATTCCGGCTATCGCCGCAGCGATGGATGCAGCTGAAGAGGGAGACGAGGACGGCTTCGGGGGCCCCGATCTAAGGTAAGTGATGCATAATGAGCTATTATGCTAGTCATATTAGCTCATTATGCTTTTCTCTTACAGGTCGTTGGGGGAAAAAAAAATAGTGGGTTTACAACCACTTCAAGAGCTTTCTCAACCCGGTCTGCAAAACGCTCTAGGTCAGCCTTGGTGGGGAGAGACCAGATATGGCGCCTGATGTCCATGTCATCTAGGGGGTCAGGAGCCGCCGAGTCACCCATCTGAGATGAGGGGGAGCCAGTGGAGATCGGGGTCGCCAATTCACTCACCAACCGTAGAGAAGGAATAGGGGAGCTCGCCTGTAGCTGAGGCTGGGAGGTGGCGGCCTGTGAGGCTTTAGCCGCGGTCTGGGCCTTCGTGGCCAGCGCCATCTTTGAAGCCTCGCGTCCCTGCTTGTAGGGCTCCGTGAGGAAGGAATCAAGCTGCCTCTGCTTGGTGCGATTGGTCCTCGGAGGCTGCGAGGACGCCCGGCTCCTCTGCGACATGGTATGGGGTGGTTGTGGTGGAAAACTCCCCTGTAGCTGTGATACAGTGCAGCGGTGAGGCGGAGAGGGAGAGACACACGTCCTCACTCCTCCATGGTCAGGACACGACCCCCAGAAACGTCATATTGTAATTTAATGTTATTAAAAATTACTTTTCCTTTTCAATCTGCATTGTTGTAATTTTCTGTAAAATTAAATCCAATATGACAACATAGAGGCCCCCCCAGAAATGGTTGATTGGCTTACTGATGTAGGGAAGTGTTCTTTTGAACACTGTGAGGTTGTTTACATTCATGCCTGGTAATTACCATAGAGTTCTTGTTACAAACAGATTCTATCTGTTAAGAGGTTGTTTCCTGTCCCTGCTTAAGGGTCAGGAAACCCATCAAGGATATATATATATATATATATATATATATATATATATATATTGTGACAGCAGGCAGGTAAAGTCACCAGGATGCATCCAGGATGGAAGGTATATATGTCCTAGATTCAGGCTTTATGCTGATTTATACCACTAGGGGGAGTGCTGGGAGTCTTGCAGGGGAAGAGTTAATGAGCCCAGCTGAATTAAGTGGCTCATTGAGGCCACTACAAGAACTCCCAGCATGCTAAGGGAGACGCTCCCTCCTGGAACCAGATCTGTGTTGTGCAAGCCTGGGGAGCGTGTTTCTGTCCTGTGCGGTGAGACAAAGCCTGTGTGGCTAAAACCTTTAAAAAACAGGGAGATAGGGGCTGGGGCAGCACAAGGCTGCACCTAGTTGTCAGACAGGGAACCTACGTGTGTAGTAAGCGGTCAAGCTGACCAGGATTTCTTTTTGTATGTTTCTTTTTGTTTTGCTGTTTTTCCCCTGTAAATAGTTTAAATAAACCGCACCTTTTGCTTTTGCAACTATAAACTCTGTCTGCTGTGCCTGTTTTTGTGTGGTGAACCCATCCAGGGGGTCACACACACCCGCTGCCGAGCTAACCCCCTCACAGTTGGTGGAGAACCAGTGGCAGTTTTTTTAAGGCCAGCATGGAGGAGATACTGAAACAGCTGGCTCTAGCAAATGCCAATCAGCAGCAGACAAATGCAGGTTTGCAAAAGAGCCTTGCAGCTCAACAACAGAGCTTTGCAGCCTACCAGCAAGCTTATCAACAGAGCCTTGCAGCCCAGCAGCAAGCTCACCAACAGAGTCTGGAAGCTCAGCAACAAGCCCTGCAGCAATCTGAGGCCCGCTTCATAGACCTGTTACAGAAGCAAAAGCAGAGACTACAACAAATGGAAACGTTAATGCAGCAACATCCGCAGACCAGTGAGGCAAGTCGTTCCACTATTACCGCGTCCTTTGGGGCGAGTCGTTTATTGACAAAAATGACTGGAGAGGATGATCCAGAAGTGTTTTTGACCACATTTGAAAGGACTGCTGAAAGAGAAAAGTGGCCTAAGGAGCAGTGGGCTGGACTGGTGGCTCCTCTGTTAACTGGTGAATCGCAGAAAGCTTACTATGACCTAGAGCCTGACCAAGCAAAAGACTATGTGATGCTAAAAACTGAAATATTGGCACGGCTGGGTGTCACCCTGGCTGTCCGGGCTCAGCGTGTGCATAACTGGACTTTCCAGCTTGGAAAACCCCCCAGGTCTCAAATGTATGATCTCATTCACCTGAGCAGGAAGTGGCTACAGCCAGAGACTTTGTCCGCACCAAAGATTGTGGAACGTGTTGTGATGGATCGTTTCTTGAAAGCTCTTCCTACTGCCATCCAAAAGTTGGTAAGCCATGGAGACTCAGAAACGGCCGATAATCTTGTGGATCGAGTAGAGAAGTACTTGGCTACAGAGAACCTGACTGCCTCTTCCAGAGTCTCACGGACTTTCCACCCTAAGACCAGACCATCCCCAGTGGCGGGTAAGATGATTCCAAGGGGTGAGGGTGGAGAGAGTGAGAGGGTGGGAGTTCTACCCAAGGTTTGGCGAGAACAGCCTGGGAAGTCAGGGGCTCAAGAGGCAGCAAGAAGGATTGTTTGTTACCGCTGCCGACAAGAGGGACATATTGCAGCAAGTTGCCCGGTTGTGGATGAACCCATGCAATGTGACTTTCTAAGGGACAGACGTCAGTCGCTGTTTGCGACAGTCGCATGCACTGCCATTCGGGGAACTGAGAAACATTTATGCAAAATGTGTATTAATGGTAGAAATGTTGTTGTGTTGCTGGATTCAGGTAGCCTGGTGACACTGATAAAGGCTGAATTAGTTACTACAGAGGTCTCTGGGAATAACAAGGTAGCTGTTATTTGTGTGCATGGGGACACCCGAGAGTATCCGGTGACTACAGTGTGTTTTGAGACCCCCAAAGGTACCCTCTCTCATCGGGTGGGACTAGTGTCTCACTTGCCTCATGATGCCATTGTGGGAAGGGATTTTCCAAAGTTCTGGGAACTATGGGATTGTCCTGAGCCCCCCACTGGTGCCCCTATATACCAGGAATGTGATAGCCAGAATTCCTCTGAGAGTCGTGAGGACTCTCCAGAATTTCCCTTGTCGGTATTAGCAGGGGAGACTCGAGAAACTGGGGAGGAGCCAACATCCTCAGACGAAAACATGCCGTCTGTGGAGATTTCTGATCTCGAGGTTCACAAGGAAAATTTTGCCACAGAACAGTTAAAAGACCCCACCCTAATAAAGGCACGGGAAAACGTAGTGGAAATAGATGGCAAGTTAGTGAACCCATATGAGACCTGCACTTACCCATACTTCATCGTGGAAAAGGACCTACTGTATCGGGTGGCTAAAAGGGCAGAAGAAACCATTGAGCAGCTTGTGGTGCCCAAACCTTACAGGAAGTTGGTGTTAGAGTTGGCCCATGGGCACATTCTTGGAGGTCATCTGGGGACAGAGAAAACCTGAGAGAGAGTATTGCAGAGGTTCTATTGGCCTGGGGTCATGAAGGAAACAGAAAATTATTGTTCCTCCTGCCCTGTGTGTCAGAGGTCGGCACCAATGCCACATTTCCGTAACCCGCTGGTACCTCTTCCCATCATTGAGGTCCTCTTTGAGAGGATTGCAATGGATTTGGTAGGTCCGATAATAAAGTCCGCTAAGGGGCACCAGTACATTTTGGTTATAATAGACTATGCCACCCGTTTTCTGGAAGCGATTCCTCTCCGAAATACCTCAGCCAAAACCATAGCCAAAGAGCTATCTCTTGTTTTTAGCCGTGTGGGTATTTGTAAAGAACTGCTTATGGACCAAGGTACACCCTTTATGTCCCGGGTTATGAAAGAGCTGTGTAAGTTGTTCAAAGTGACACAATTGCGTACATCTGTGTATCATCCCCAAACAGATGGGTTGGTTGAAAGATTCAACAAAACCCTAAAACAAATGTTAAAGAAAGTGGTGGATAGAGATGGAAAGGATTGGGACTGTCTAATTCCCTATTTAATGTTTGCTATTAGGTAGGTACCCCAATCCTCTACGGGTTTCTCACCCTTTGAGTTACTTTATGGGAGACACCCCAGAGGGCTGTTGGATATTGCCAAGGAAACCTGGGAAAGTGAGAGTTCTCCCCACAGGAGTGTGATTGAGCATGTCGCCCTGATGCAAGATAGAATTGCACGAGGGGCGTGTCCGGAAGCCGATCGGGGAAGACGTGCGGCCATTGAGCTCCGCAATTGCTTCTCCAATCTACGGCCATCCTCGCTGCAGGCTTGGTAAGGGACGTTTCAATTCTACCCCCCTTGTCCCTGAGGGTCCCCTACCTTCATCCCGGCCTGAGTCGTGCCTCCCGGCCAGCCGATTGGAGCCCGCCAGGTCCGCTCCACGCAGCCCAGGCCCAACGCCATCTTGAGGTCTGCGAGACCTCCGCCGCTCCCCTGCTGAGCTACAGATATCCCGCAGACGCCCGATATCCCCGCCGGGGCTTCGGTGGAGGTGGGGAACCTCTCTGTACGCTTGCCGGCCCGTGGTCGGCTCCGGAGCCTGGTCGCCATCTTGCGGCCTGCAGAAAAGTCGGCATCCTCCGGCCTACATTGCCGCGGTCGGCGGGGTGAACGGCGCGGAGCTTGATCGCACCGGGGCCTACACTGGACTGACCTCTGTGCCTGTGGGACCTCAGGAGTAACCCCGGAAAGTTCGGTCCCACAGGTCCGCGGCGGCTGGCTCTAGGAAAGTCTGCGGCTTCGGCCTACCTCTGGAAGTCGGCGGCCATCTTGCTGCTCCCACTACACCCATTTGGCAGCAGACAACATCCCCCTTGTCTCCACTTGTAGAAGGCCATAGGAGGACCTCTGAGGACCTGATATACGGACACCTTGAGGCCTACGGAACCCCCTCTGTCAGGTACTGCGCTTTACAAAACCCCCGGTCATCTCCTACTCCTGCCCCTGGACCCTTGCCCCTAGGGGTGAACTGTTTCTTCCTACATTAGCCAGAGACTGTAGAGGGAGGGATACCAGAGGCCCATTACTATAATTGTTCATACGTCTTTGACGTCTGGCCACCCCCCCTCACAAAACGCGAAAAGCTGCCTGTCCCCAATCCTCGCAACACTCCCATTGCAAACTTGCCTTGTAGACTCTGATCATAACAAATACATAAAGGCCATTTTGCTACATCCAGAGGGCCACCCCCCCCCTGTTAAATGGACGCGGCAGACCGGTTGTGGGCATATACTTGACGCAAAATATACCCACCGGATACTCACTTGACATGAGTTTTGTTGGAAGGCGCATGCACGGCTTCTAGCCGTGGCGGACATGTGAGGCCCCCGCCACCTCCCTGTGACTCCCACTGAATGTTACACGGCTTTGATTTCTACGGGAGTCGTCTCCTCAGTTCCACGCGACAGCCACGTGCCCCATGGGCAAAATTGGAGACCAACGACACAACTACACCACGGTCTTCAGATCTCAGACTTCAACCACGATGGACCGCTTCCTGAGTAAGCCTACATCCACAGCCTCAAATAATGATGACGGCGCACAAACCGGACTGGAGCAATCAGACTTAGACACAGGTACTCTTTTTGCCATTCTCCCGACCCCTGTACCGGGGCCATCCCCCCGCTGACAGAAGAAGTTTTAGATGCCAAATTGCAGTCCCTACTCCAGGCTATTACCCATAACATCGCACAGGAAGTCGGGAAGCTAGCGAAAGAATTACGGGGGGAAATTAGCCAGCTTGGAGAGCGCACTGATTCCCTAGAATACAAATTCATTGAGATGGTTCAATATGTACAGGTGCTTGAGGAAGATAATGCTGCCATAAAAACACAGTTACTCAGCTCCAAGCCCAACAAGAAGACATAGAAAACAGGGAACGCAGGCAAAACCTGAGAATCAGAGGTATCCCGGAAGCTGTTGAAGACAGAGACCTCCGCTCCTACCTTCTAAGCTTATTCAATGTGCTTGCTCCAAACATCCCTGACATTGACTTGCGCTTGGACAAAGCTCACAGATCACTGGCCCCTAAACCCCCGGCTGGCGCTAACCCAAGAGATGTGATTGTCAGATTTCATTACTATGATAGTAAAGAAGCTCTAACCATTGCAACCCATAATCAACCCAGGATCGAGTTCAAAGGATCCAAGATCCAAATCTTTAGTGACCTCTCCCCTATTACTCTAGCTAGAAGAAGGAACCTGCGCCCGCTGACGCTACATCTTCAATCTCATAAAGTCGTATATCGCTGGGGGTTCCCCTTCCGTCTTTCTGCATCTCGAGATGGCGTACAATACTCTCTCCATGATCTTCAAGAGAGCGACACCTTTTTACGCAACTTGGGCATACCCCCTCTTCCTGATGAAGATCCAGCACCGCTTCCTGTTACTCCTAAACCGTTGATGGCTCCAAATCGCATTTGGACCCCGGTACGTCAGAAACCATCCAAGTCCAATCTTACGCCCCAGAGGCGTCATGCTTCAAGATTCCCAACCTGAACTTCCTTTAAAAATGTCTGAGGTTCTGTATACCAAATTTAATTGGCCCCCAGTTGTTGTTTTTTCTATGTGTTTTTTTTTTTTGGTGTTTTTTGAGTGGCCATTGGCCCCTTAGCGGGTTTTTTTCACATCCCCTGGCCCGGGGGATGCGTGGCTTGTCGCTCCACAGCCACCCTGGTTTATCGGTTCTATATATCTACTCCCTCAGTTTTATACTCCAGGACTCTTTGCTCTGGGAGGTGGCGGGGGTTTTCCCGTCTCCATGTCTGGGGGCTCTCATGCTCCTCTTAATGACCCAAGGCTTGGTCCTGGGTTCCCTGGAGGCAATCGGCCTTCCAGGTTTCTATTTAGTAGACATTGACATTTTTTTTTTCTTTTTTTTTTTTCTTTTTGTTTCTACATTTATTTTTTTCTTTCAGGTCTTTTTTTTTTGACCTGCGGTTACTGTCTCAGATAGCCTTAAGACGTCCCCATTGCAATGCTACCAATGTTTTATTTGTATCTGTGATATTTTTTTTTCTTTATATCCACAATGCACCATGGTATTCTTCATTCATTATATATTGTAGGCTATGTCCTATTGTTTTTTTTCCAGACTGAATTGTTATGGCTCTAAAATTTTTGACATGCAATGTTAAAGGTTTAAACTCTATTCAAAAAAGATGGCTGGCTTTGAAAGAGTTTAAAGCTTCTAGAGCAGATGTAATCCTGATCCAGGAGACTCATTTCCGCACTGGAGGATCCTTTAAATTCGCTAGTAAACACTTTCCTCAGTCCTTTATAGCATCTGACCCATCCGGGAAGGCAGGCGTAGCTATTTTTATTAATAGATCATGCCCTTTACGAGGTAAATCTACCCACCTGGACCCCCATGGCAGATTTATTGTTCTGGACTGCTCCTTTCTCAATCAATCCCTTACTATTGTTAATGTGTATGCCCCCAATACAGGTCAGATCAAATTTTTATCCTCTATGTTTGAGATCCTAGACAATTTCTCCCAACCTTTCATGGTCATTGGGGGAGATTTTAATGTTACCATGTCACCTGGCAAAGACAAACACATATTGTTTCCATCCTCTTCCCCTGCCAGACCTGATCGCCTCTCTAAATCCTTCCGTAAGCTCATCAGAGCTAAAAATCTTTTAGATATTTGGAGGATTAAACATCCTACACATAAACAATACACGTTCTACTCACACTCCCACAAACTCTACTCCAGACTAGATCATTTTTTTATCTCTACTCCTCTCCTGACGTCCACGATATCCTCTGATATCAATCCCATACCTTGGTCTGACCACTCGTCTGTAAACCTTGACATTCTCCTCTCTTCGGTGCCCCCTAAAACCTGTCATTGGAGGCTCAATGAGACGTTTCTCCGTATCCCTGACACTAAAGATCACCTATCTGCTAGCCTAACTGAATACTTTCAACTTAACGCTGGTTCAGTCTCGGAGCCCTCCACTTTGTGGGAGGCGCATAAGGCCGTCTTCCGGGGACATTGCATTGCTACAGGTTCCCGCCTAAAAAAAGATGCTGCATTTCAATATTCATCTATTATGTCTGAACTCCGTTCGGTGGAGAGGCTCTTGTTGTCATCCCCCGTGGTGGCTGGGCTCCGGACTGTTGTTTCCTTACGGAATCGACTTAAGGCATTGAAAATGGATAAAATTGACAAAGCTCTTTTATGGTCTAAACAACAATTTTATGAATACTCAAATAAACCTCACAAAATGCTGGTAAATAGGCTGAAACCCCGCCCCTTTCAAACCTCCCCTGACTTTCTTAGGCAAACGGACAGAACACCCACATATTGCCCTCTCACTATGTCCAAAATCTTTGGTGAATTTTATCACCAATTGTACAACTGCCTACGTACGGATTCCAGGTATGAATTTACTCAAGAGAAATTTGATTCATTCTTCGAATCCCTACAACTACCTAAACTTTCACCCGCCCACTTAGCCTCCTTGAACTCGGCAGTTACACCCGAGGAATTAGAGGACGTAATAAAACATCTCCCCACCCAGAAATCTCCTGGCCCTGATGGTCTACCGTACTCCTATTATAAGACCTTTTTACCTATCCTAAGCCCTCACTTGCTTTCCTTGTATGCTTCACTATTTAAAGGTACCATTTCACACCCACACTTTTTACATGCCCATGTTTCTGTGATCCCAAAACCGGGTAAAGACCCCTCCATCCCTGATAACTATAGACCCATTGCATTACTTAACTCTGATTACAAGATATTTACAAAAATATTGGCGAATCGATTGTCCCATTTCCTTCCCAGACTCATACACAAGGATCAGGTAGGCTTTGTGAAGACCAGACACGCCGGTGATAATACGAGACGCACGATCGATCTAATAGACCTATTGAACAAAACGTCCCGTCCAGCCCTGATACTGAGCCTTGATGCACATAAGGCTTTTGATCGGCTCAGCTGGCCGTTTATGTTTGCTACCCTCTCCAATTATGGGTTTGGAGGTCCCTTTATTGCAGCCCTGCACACCCTATACTCATGTCCTTCATCCCAAGTACAACTATCCTCTTATCTGTTGTCATCCTTCTTATTGAGCAACGGTACCAGACAAGGATGCCCATTATCCCCCCCTACTCTTCATCCTATGCCTTGAACCCTTAGCCGCGGCTATTCGCAACCATCCTGATATTCGTGGGGTCTTACTTCGCCAGAAGGAGTATAAATTAACCCTGTTTGCAGACGATATTCTGCTGACTCTGACTAGACCCCATACCTCTCTTCCAAACCTCATAGCCCTACTGAACAAATTTAGTTCTATCTCGGGTTATAAAATTAACACCACTAAAACCGAAGCCCTACCTATACACATTCCACCCTCAGAACTCACAACTCTCACACAAAATTATTCATTTCATTGGTGCTCGGATTCCCTTAAGTATTTGGGGGTGAATTTAACCTCTTCATACTCCACTTTATATCAGGCTAATTACCCCCCACTCTTCCGAGACATTGATCGGCTCTTGCGACAATGGGATATGTATCCCATCTCTCTCTTGGGTCGCATTAATGTCCTGAAGATGTCTATTATGCCTAGACTTTTATACTTATTTGACACTCTCCCGATTCCCATTCCTATGTCCCAACTTAAAGCTACGCAAAGAGCATTTCTTAATTTCATCTGGCACTATAGGGCTCACAGGATTGCGGGCTCTGTAGTGCTGGCCCCTAGGGCAAGAGGTGGGTTGGGGGCCCCAGATCTCATTAAATATTATTACGCCACCCATCTCAAACCGATCATTGTTTGGTCCTCCAGAATGGCGCCTAGTGTGTGGGCAGAGATCGAAATGAGTGTCACTAGACCAGTACATCCATGCGCTATGATCTGGGCTAACCTGGATTCGTCTATAGGTCAACTTCGAAGTATTTGCCTAGGGCCAATGTTGTTCTCCCTCTCTATATGGAAAAAATGTTCACGCCAATTCTCTCTTGCATCCCCATGTCCACCGCTACTAAACGTGTTGTTCAATCCTGACATCCCTGATAGCCTATCTTATATTCGCATGCTTCCGTGGACACAAGCTGGAATCTTTCAACTTCGAAACATTGTACACCCCCTCACTCGTACACTTTTGCCCTTTGCTGACCTACAGAGGAAATATCAGATCCCTAAACAATTGTTATACTCCTACTTCCAGATTAAACATTACTTTGCTTCTAAAGCAGCTTCTCTGACTCTTGAAAAACCTACCCCGTTCGAACTTTTATGTGCTCAGGGACCATACCAGACCCATCTCATTTCTGATATCTACAAATATTTGCATGACGCTGCCTCACTTACTGACACATCCCATCTATACATGCACAAATGGTCCCAATTAATAGGCCGTCCCATCCCCCTTCCTCAATGGAGGACGATTTGGGAGGCTATTTCCAGGTCTTCACGATGTGTAGAACAAAGAGAGACGGCATACAAAATTTTATATTTTTGGTATAGAACACCTGAAATACTACATAAATATGACCCCACAACCCCTCGCGTATGTTGGAGATGCCGGGGCGACGTTGGCTCTCATTTCCACATTTTTTGGGGAATGTCCTTTGATTCGCCCATTTTGGTCTTCTGTCCAGACCTTTCTACAGCAGTTGTTGGACGTCACTCCCCCATTAGACCCGGTTCATTTCCTTCTAGGCCTGCCGATCCCTGGTGTCTCCAAACATACCCAAAAATTGGCTACCTATATCATTTTAGCAGCAAAACGGGCGATACCCTCACGATGGTTGTCCCCTTCCCCGCCCACACTTCCACAAGTTCTTCAAATATTGGGACTGATCTGTAAAATGGAACGCCTCACTGCAATGGTGCACGACACTCTTCCTCAATTTTCGAAAGTGTGGGATATTTGGGAACACTCAGATCTCAATCCTAGTGGCACTTCCTTATCTTCCAGCGAGGAGACTTTATCTTAACCTTTTATCCCACAATTAGAATGTAGAGGTTTTGTTCACTACTCCCTTTGAAGATTCCATGGTGCTTTCCCCCGCCCTCCCCTTTTTTTTTCTTTTTTTTTTTTTGTTTTGTTTTGTTTTTGTGCTCTCACTCGGTGCGATACCTGCGTGGTGCCCTCGATTTCTGGGGGGGGGGGGGCGCCCTGGGTGTCTCACTGTCACCAGACCCAGTGAATACAATTTTGCTTACATGCGTTATATGATGTTTAGTTTTGTTTTACCCATTCACTGGCTACTTACTCACTCGCTCAATTCCTTCTGTACGGCTAATATCCCATGATAATTGTATGTTGGCAGTACTGTGATTTGATTGATACACTTTTATTATATGCTGTATGCTCTATTTTATATTCTGACAATCTTTTGTATCTGTTTTTTGTATACATGAAAAATTTCAATAAAAAACTAAAATTGAAAAAAAAAAGATAGAATTGCACAGGTAATGCCAATCGTAAAGGAACATTTGGCCCAAGCGCAGTTGGCACAGCAGAGAGTGTACAACCATGGAGCCAGGACCCGTACCTTTTCCCCGGGGGATAGGGTATTGGTACTTGTCCCTACGGTTGAAAGCAAATTCCTCGCCAAATGGCAAGGCCCCTATGAGATAATGGAAAAAGTGAGCGAAGTGAATTACAAGGTCAGGCAACCAGGAAGGCGAAAGCCCGAACAGATCTATCACGTTAATCTGTTGAAAGCCTGGAGGGATAGGGAATCCCTAGTCACGGAAACTTTGTCACCAGCTCACTCTGATTGCGGGATTCCTGAGGTTGGAATAGCAGTCACCTTGTCAAACCCCCAACAACAGGAGGTTAAGGAGTTTGTGCTTCGCAACAAGGAGGTTTTCTCTGAGCTGCCGGGACAAACGTCTGGCGTAGAGCATGATATTATTACCCCGCCCGGTGAAAGGGTGAAACTAAAATCTTATCGGATCCCAGAGGCTCGATGGGAGGCAATACGTGAGGAAGTACAGAAAATGCTTAAGTTAGGGGTGATAGAGGAATCCCAAAGTGATTGGTCAAGTCCCATTGTGTTAGTGCCTAAACCGGATGGGAGCTGGCGATTTTGTAACGATTTTCGACAACTGAACAAAGTTACAAAATTTGACACCTACCCCATGCCACGTATAGATGAGTTGATCGACCGGCTGGGAACAGCCCGATACATGACAACTCTTGATCTCACAAAAGGGTATTGGCAAATTCCCCTGGCCAAGTCGGCCAAGGAGAAAACCGCATTTGTAACCCCAGACGGGGCGTTCCAATATAAAAGAATGCCGTTTGGGTTACAGAATGCCATTCCAGCGGAAAATGGACCAGATACTGAGGCCCCATCAGAAGTATGCCGCGGCTTACCTGGATGATGTAATTATCTATAGCACAGATTGGGCCTTGCATCTGCCAAAAGTGCAAACAGTCCTAGACTCTATCCGGGAAGCTGGGTTTACGGCCAACCCCAAGAAATGTACCATTGGGCAGGAGGAGGCCAAATATCTTGGGTACACCATTGGGAGGGGAGTAATAAAACCCCAAGTCAACAAAGTCAAGGCCATACAGAATTGGCCACGTCCCAACAGCAAGAAGCAGGTACGAGCCTTTCTGGGAATCGCTGGTTATTATCGGCGATTCATTCCCCACTTTGCTTCTCAGGCTGTGCCCCTAACCAACCTGACAAAAGGGAAAGAGTCTGTCATGGTTAAATGGACCCCAGAGGCTGAGGCAGCATTACAATTCTTAAAAAAAGCCTTATGTAGCCAGCCAGTGTTGTACTCACCAGACTTCTCTAGGGACTTTGTCGTACAAAGTGATGCATCAGACGTTGGGTTAGGAGCAGTATTGTCCCAGGTCTGGAACGGGGAAGAGCACCCAGTCATTTACCTCAGCAGGAAATTGAAGTCCCATGAGGTAAATTATGCCACAATTGAGAAGGAGTGTTTAGCGGTGAAGTGGACTCTAGATTCCCTTCGGTACTATCTGCTAGGTAGGCACTTTGACATGATTACTGATCATGCTCCTTTAAAGTGGATGGCTCAAAACAAAGAGACAAATAGAAGAGTGAATAGGTGGTTCTTGGCCCTACAGGAATTCAACTTTACAGTAAAGCATCGCCCTGGCATTCAAATGGGGAATGTGGATGCTTTGTCTCGAGTACATGCATGCCTGATTGCTTGTGTTCCAACCCCAAGGTTAAAATAAGAGGGGGGGGGTATGTGACAGCAGGCAGGTAAAGTCCCCAGGATGCATCCAGGATGGAAGGTATATATGTCCTAGATTCAGGCTTTATGCCGATTTATACCACTAGGGGGAGTGCTGGGAGTCTTGCAGGGGAAGAGTTAATGAGCCCAGCTGAATCAAGTGGCTCATTGAGGCCTCTACAAGAACTCCCAGCATGCTAAGGGAGACGCTCCCTCCTGGAACCAGATCTGTGTTGTGCAAGACTCGGGAGCGTGTTTCTGTCCTGTGCGGTGAGACAAAGCCTGTGTGGCTAAAACCTTTAAAAACCGGGAGATAGGGGCTGGGGCAGCACAAGGCTGCACCTAGTTGTCAGACAGGGAACCTATGTGTGTAGTAAGCGGTCAAGCTGACCAGGATTTCTTTTTGTATGTTTCTTTTTGTTTTGCTGTTTTTCCCCTGTAAATAGTTTAAATAAACCGCACCTTTTGCTTTTGCAATTATAAACTCTGTCTGCTGTGCCTGTTTTTGTATGGTGAACCCATCCAGGGGGTCACACACACCCGCTGCCGAGCTAACCCCCTCACAATATATATATAGATAGATAGAGATGTCTTACAGGAAGTGAAGAGAGTGTGGCCAGCCACATGCTGTGCAAGCCAGAGGTGCTGAGGGCTGATTTTGTGTTGTATCCATCCAGACTGAAAAAGGACAATAGCATACCTCCCAACACGCACGGATTGTGCGGGAACTTCCCGTACCGACGCGAATTTCCCGCAGACCCGCGGACCATGTTGCGGCGGCAGTGGTAAGTGAAAATCGCCCGCCCCCCCCCCCCGCTCAGCAAGTAGACGAGACGTCAGCACAGGATGGATGAGGAATGAACACAATCTCCACCCCGCGAAAGCCCCCCCCCGCCCCACTCAACAAATAAACAAATAGCCGCTGTTGCTTGCTTGTGAAAAAAAAAACAACTCTGTCCCGCGGCACAACTCCCCCCCCCCCCCGCTCAACAACTTTAGTCAGAGGGTGAAAAAATGAGAAAGAATGTCCCGCAGTGGACATTTACAAAGTTGGGAGGTATGCAATAGGCATGGCAAGTGTTACTGCACTGTGTAGCTCACTGTTTGTTATATTACTGTCACTCCTGTGTAATCACTCCTGTGTGGGAGCCAGAGATATTTGTTAGAGGCTTCTTTGATTCCCTGAAACTTTCTATTTGCATACTGAAATATACTTGAGCTATTCTCAAGTGTATGAGAGCAAAGCTCAATTGATTATAACCTATGAAGAGACTGGTTTGTGTTGAAGTGTATATCTGCCACTTCATTATTTAAAGCAACAGTATCCCTTTTTGGTCTGGGGGGGGGGTTCCTTGCTAGTATTAGCCTAGGGAAGGTAAACAGCTCAGGACAGGCTTCCGATGACCATTTAGATAAGTAAAGGTCTGGTAGCGTTGATAGCCTATAGTCAGGTTAGGGACCAAGAGATAGGCCTGATTTGCCTTGCAGGTGGCGCGTTCCAGACTTCTTCACCATCGGCGTCCCGCTCCACAGATGCGTCAGCGTTCGAGCGTTCGTCCTCTCAAGATTGTGTTACGCCTGGCAAGTCAGTTCATCGGGTGCCCCTGCAACTAAACTGTGCCACAGTGCCTAATTGGAGGTTTTGGTGTTAAAGGCCTTTAGTTACAGTATATATCCAGATATATAGATACATATATACACTGTTCTTCTCAGATATATCTACATTCTTTCTGTTATTGCTTTGGTTGTATGTAATGGCATCACTTTATCATATATAGAATTACAGTAATCACCTGCTGGTATGTCCACATATCCTTGCTCTTAGACCCCTTTCACACTTGGGCGCTTTGCAGGCGATATAACGCTAAAAATAGCGCCTGCAAAGCGCCCTGAAACAGCAGCTGCTGTCTCTCCAGTGTGAAAGCCCTCAGGGATTTCACACTGGAGCGGTGCGCTAGCAGGACGGTAAAAAAAGTCCTGCTAGCAGCTTCTTTGGAGCGGTGAAGGAGCAGTGTGTTTACCGAGCAGTGTGTTTACCGTTCCTCCACCGCTCCTGCCCATTGAAATCAATGAGCACCGCGGCTATAGCTCCGGCTTTGCTGTGGTTTTAACCCTTTCTCGGCCGCTAGCGGGGGGGGTAAAAGTGCCCCATTAGCGGTTGAATAGCGCTGCAAAATTGACGGTAAAGCGCCGCTAAAAAATAAAAATAGCGGCACTTTACTGCCGACGCACCCACCGCCCCAGTGTGAAAGGGGCCTTAGAAATTTATGCTGGGTGTATTAGTACTACTGCTGTCAGTTATTTTGGGTGGGTTACTAGTTATTGTCCTAGAAAGGGATCATCTCTACATACGCAGGAGCCCTGTTCTAGGTGGAGGCACTGCCAATTATATATTCATAGTCCACTCTTCCTTTAGCGAAGGCTCTGGCTCATTTGGTTACCTGCAGGTTGGAGAGGGCAACTTCATACAAACCCCCCCCCCCCCCCCCTCTATAACAGGGCTACACTGATTTTCCCGGAAGTCTGCACTAAGATACAAATTACAATTTGGGCACCCCCTGCAACAAAAAAATCATTTTTGGTAAGATACTTCCACAGGGAAATCATGTCTAAAGGGATGCAGACCTTGCCAATTTACATGTGCAGCAGCTGATTGATAATTATAAAATCACATCCATACAGATTCACATGAACACAGACAAAGAGCTATTTCTTCTGAATGACAAAAGATAGGCATCTGCAACAAAGTTTGTTAAAAAAAATTGGGTATTATATTATGTTTGTGTGCACTAAAATTGAAGTGTTTTTTTCCTGAAAATTTATGTCTGATAAACCGCCATGCAAATATGGTGTGACATAAAAAATTGCAACACCCACCATTTTATTTTTCAGGAACTTTACTTTTAGAATATATATATATATTGTTTGGGGATTCTAAGTAATTTCCTAGCAAAAATAAAATCAGATTTTTACATGTTTGTGAGAGGTCAAAATTGGCCCGGTTTTGAAGTTGTTAAACACAAAATTGCATTTTTTAGTTTGTACAAATCAAACTACTATTGAAGTCCCACCCATATAAGAACAATAACACATTTATAGAAAGATGAACATGAGTATATATGCTTTTAACGATAAAACATATCTAAAAAAAGAGCCAGTGATGCACATTTACTTTCTTGAATTCACCAGCATTTGTTAGATGGGGGTTAGCACTAGAGGTCGACCGATATGGGTTTTTCTCTGGCCGATGCCAATATTTAGAAATTGGGGCGGCCGATGGCCGATATATGATGCCGATTTTTGTGGCCGATTTAAAAAAAAAAAAAAAAACCTCACCCACTCCACTCCTTCCTGCTTACTCCTGTCACTCTAGCACACACTTGATGTCCTCAGTACAGATGGCACTGGTTGGCACTGGCAGGTGGCACTGGTTTGGAACTGACAGATGGCACTGGTTTGGAACTGACAGATGGCACTGGCAGGTGGCACTGGTTTGGAACTGACAGATGGCACTATTGGCACTGGCAGGTGGCACTGACAGATGGCACTGATTGGCACTAGCAAGTGGCCTTGATTGACACTAACAGGTGGCACTGGTTTGGAACTGACAGATGGCACTGATTTGGGACAGATGGCACTGATTGGCACTGGCAATTGGAACTGGTTGGCACTGGCAGATGGCACTGATTGGTGGTGGCACTGATTGGCACTGGCTGGTGGCACTGACATATGGCACTGATTGGCGATGACACTGGCAGGTTTCACGCTAAGCCGAGTGTAACCGTAACTGTGAAACTGACAAGAGGAGAGACAGAGCTGTCAGAATTGAGCTTGATGTGGGGGTGGGTGGGACGCGGCGGGGGTGGGCGGATTACACCAGCCAATGATTGGGCTGCTTTAGAAAGAAGGTGGGGCCACATACACGTAGCGGCCCGCCCAGATACCATCCCATTGGCTGGTGTAATATAGCTGCTGGGGCTGGTGTAATATAGCCGCTGGGTCCCGCCCACCCCCAACATCGAGCTGACAGCTCCTCTCTCTCTCTCTCTCCCCTCTATGTTCACACACTCAGCACGGCGCTTGATGCTGCCAGAGCCGCTGAGTGTGGAGAAGAAAGGACTGGAGGAACGGCGGTCAGTGTAAAATATCGGCCTAATTTTGATAATAATCGGCCGATGCCGATTTATCAAAAATGGCCAAATATCGGCCGATATATCGGTCAACCTCTAGTTAGCACTGTACTGCCCTCACCAGGACAATAAAATGCTGCTGCAATTGACAGCTGCAGTTTTTTTTTTTTCATTACATACAATACAGGTTATAACAAGCCACACAGCGTGGACAACAACCGGCCATGAAAGTGCCAGCACATACAACATAAAACAATTGACATAAAAGTTATCACATAAACTTGTGATACATTCCCTACAAAACTTTGCCCAGACAGGTGCATAAACATGCCGACCTCCATCCGGAGGCGGTCTATCATGACGCAGGTGTACAGTCCTGCTGCTCCCCATGCCTTTTCACCGGATACTGCAGTGAAGTGATTACGCCCCCCCCCCCCCCGATAGAGAAATTGTTTAGTTAAGTGGAGAATTTTCCGTCCCCCAGATGTTCAGTATAGAAACTCTGCAATTACTCACTAGTCCTCCAGTTCCCTCAATCAGGCACGTCTCGGTACCATAAGATCTACGAGGGGTCTCTGGGTTGGTTGCACACTCTAATTAGTCAGATGCTGTATCCATGGAAGCCATTCATCCCCCCAAACCTTCTCAAACTTAGTTAGAGCCCCCCTGTTCAGGTATGTAGCTTTGTAGAAGAGCACTGTCTTATTGACCAATACTTTCCAAGACTCCAAGACTCCTTAGTTGGTGACACAATGCTCTTCCATGATAATATAATGCGTTTTTTGCCATAGAATAGTAACAAGGTAAGGAGGGTCCGTATAGCCCTGGTAGTAGCCAGGGGCTCCACTAAATGTAAAAGACATAATTCAATGGACATGGGCATAGAAATGGAAGTTACCGACCTGATACAAGAGGCAATGGCTTGTCAGTAGAGTTTGATCAATGGGCACTCCCAAAAGATGTGCAGAAAGTTAGCTACGGGTGCAGTACATCTCCAGCACTGGGAGTGACGATCCCCAAACATCCTTGCCAATCTAGCAAGGGTGAGATAGATTCTATGTAAGAATTTGTAATGGATCAATCTATCCCTGCTAGATACTGAAACGCAGTCCCCCACATATCATCCCAATCATCTCTGTCCAGCCCCGGAGCCGTAGCTTCCCAAGTTCTCCTGCAAGGTCCCAACAAGAGATTTGTTTCCCGGAATAAGTCTTTATATAGGTGTAGCGGCCTCCACTCTCACACTCCCTGGCTTTGTGAGGTGTAAGCAAAGTTTCTTTACCCTCGGGTCAGTGTCCTGCCCTTGGAACCTCCACCTCCTCTCTTGAACAGTGTCTACCAGTAAAATGAGTCCCACACCATCAAAAGTCCAACACTCCTTTATTCTTCTCACATCAGAGCAAAACACAATCAGTTGGACTCCCTCAACGAACAGAACAGACAGGGGGTGTGGATGCGAGTAGGCCCAGGCACAACTTACTCTCCTCTTTCCTTCCCGAAAGTGGCTTTTGGTCCCTTGTTCAGGGAAGACATCCCTCCAGGCAGTCTCCGGAGGCTCACTCGGCACCGGCAATTTGCTGCACCAGGTCTTCAGGTGAGTAGCCCCTCCGGTCCCTTACGCCTCTGGATTCGGGTACCCACTCCCGGGGTCCCCTAGGAAATCCTTCCCCCGAGGAACCCCCTCTACACGAACCACCGTCCTCAGGCTGAAGGTGCCTGGGACTCCTCCCTGACAAAGATGGCCGGCTCCCTTTATACCCTCCCCCAGCAAGCACAGCGGGGTCCCTGCCTCACCATACAACAGCTGAGAGAGGCCAAAAAGAGGTACGGCACTCAGCAATGGTTCAACCCCAGCCCAAAGTGACAGTGCCACCTGCTGGGCTCCAGGGAACTATACATCACTGGTGTCTCTGCCAGTTTAAAATATACTTGTAAAGTATATACCCGCTACACTCTCCCCCGGGTCATTTGACACTGGTCCCCAGTGTCTGGAACAAACTATGCCCTCCATGGCTGACATAGCCCAATCCAGAAACCAACTATAAATTGGGAAAAAAAATTGAAAACTTTGGACAATAACTAACTAGAGCAGTTGTACCTGAGCCTCACATGAAAAGGGAGGGAAGGGAAACAGCAACACATAACAACAACATTGAGAATCATATTTCACATAACATCTCTCCCCACCCATCCTGGCTAAGACCCACCCCATTCTCAGTGGTCTTGATGGGATGCTCTCCTGCAGAGGGGAAAAGAAAATTAAACACACAAATCCCTGACAGATGTTCGTGTGAGAACGAAAAACTTCTCCGCAGAGAAATCCTTTCCCTCTTAAAGTGTGTGTGTGAAAAGTGAATGCCGATGCACGACACTGCCACCTGGTGACAGCTTTGCAGTAACTGCACTTGTGGAGACCTCTTCTTCTTTGGCCCTATCTACCCCAAAGTCCATGATCACTGACTGAAGAATGAAGAACAAACAGAAACAGTCCTTCCATTCCTTTGAAGAGCATAAACACCCTTAGCTGGACACAGTCACTGAAGTTCCCCCGGGTAACAAGAACAACAACCCCGGAAAGTTCAGCAGTGTAAAGAAAACAAGAACGGAGTCTCTTTTCTCCTACAGATAGAAACAAGGGTGCGGCAGGACAAGTGGTTTCAAATGCTGGTCCATGGTTTCCAAATGGTATTCAACGTCTTCTCCTTCCCTGCGTCGAATCGGCACCTTGTCCGCGTGGATATGCCACCCCAGCATCCATTCTGCCTTGCAGTCTTTGAAGCGCTGAGATGCCTTGGGAGAACACGCAAGGTACCTGCGGGCGTGCGGGACCTGAAGGTGTGTCCACACAAAGTCATTGTACCAACGCTCCCGGCAAACTTCCACTTCGTACAACAACTGCTTAGACAAGTATGCGTACTCCCATCCGTACTCAGCAGCAACCTTCTGGCAAAATAGGCATTGTAGTCTCGCCAGTGGAGGCATGGTGGCTTTGTCTCCTTCACCTGGCAAAACTATAGCATCCGGATGGCGAGGTGCTGTGGTCACCTCCGTTCTGGGCCTAGGTGCCCGCAGCGACAGTCTCTTATCCCCAGCATTAGGTGCAGGGGGCACCGAGGATGCGAGAGTAGGCTGGTGACAGGATCCCTCCTTAGGCACTGGTGCCTCCACCCGGGGTGTACTATCCCCTGTAGACATGGGTGGGTCCCTGGTTCTGCGGAACGAGGCAAGAGGCACTTTGTCCCAGCCCTTTTAAGCAAACAGCTCATCTATGGCGACATCGTCTCCCAGATCGGAGAGCGACTCAGAGGTGTCACACTCCTCCGCGGGCAGGTAGCCTGTAGTGGAGACTGAACTGCCACCTCCCACGGACACACAGGGCCGTGACTCCCCGACACCTCTGCCCATACACCAAGTCCCTCCGCCTGGCTTACCTCGGCCCTTACTTGAGACGGGATGTCCGGAACTCCTCTCACCGGTTCCATCCGGGCCGGGCGTAAGCAGGCAGGATGGTCCACCGCGACCGCTGGACGGGGCTACCATGCCGGTCTTCTTCTTCTGCGGTGGACGCTGTGAGGCAGTGGTGACCGAGTCAGAATCCTCGGATTTCTCCTGTGTTTGAGTGATTACGACCTCCTCCGCGGTCGCTGCAGTGCGCATGGGGGCGGCTGCAAAAGCGGTGATACCTCCAACTTGAATGGTGCTGCCTGTGGTACGGCCGGGGTAAATGGTTCTTGGCTTCTCGATGATTGCATCCACCTCGAATAAGAACTCCCCACAGGCTTCGCATCACCCGAATGGCTTCAGCTGACACACCAGTCCCGAACAGCCGGGACAAATCACACCCACGGCCTCAACGTCCATGCACGAATACAGGGCGAATCGTCCCTGGGGCTTTAGCCGAATCCCCGTATCGGTCACCGGAGCAGCAGCAGTCAAAGTCATGGCAGAAGGGTGAAGTGGAACCCACGATGTATGTCCGAACATGGTGACTTGCTGCTGATCCATTGCGCACTGCAAGTTTTGCGCCAAAGTCCCCACGTGTAGTCCTTCAAATGATTGGACTCCTCCCCTCTTGCACTCCAGTTTGCAGGCTTTCTCCTTCCCTGGGTCACGCCCACGAACTGAGCAGGGAGGGTGTGCCTCATGCCGCAGTGCAATAGAAGCCCCCACGTGTAGTACCTCACACGGCTGGACTCCCCCCTCTTCTCGCTCTTCTGCGTAGTCCTTTCCCTTCTTAGGGTCATGCCCATGACTTCAAGCAGGGTTGCACTTTGGCCAAAAATATGGCCGACCTACTCGGAACTCCTCCCGGCAGACATGTTCAACTCCGTCCATAGTACACAACACCATCCCGGACGAGAACCCCCACGTGTAGCGGACTCCACTCTCACACTCCCTGGCTTCGTTCTTCTGCATGTCTAGGGTTGCTCCGGAGAAGAGAGTGCGGGGTCACCACGCCAAGCCTTCACCACAGATGCCTGTGAGGTGTAAGCAAAGTTTCTTTACCCTCGGTTCGGTGTCCTGCCCTTGGAACCTCCACCTCCTCTCTTGAACAGTGTCTACCAGTAAAATGAGCCCCACACCATCAAAAGTCCAACACTCCTTTATTCTTCTCACATCAGAGCAAAACACAATCAGTTGGACTCCCTCAACGAACAGAACAGACAGGGGGGGTGGATGCGAGTAGGCCCAGGCACAACTTACTCTCCTCTTTCCTTCCCGAAAGTGGCTTTTGGTCCCTTGTTCGGGGAAGACATCCCTCCAGGCAGTCTCCGGAGGCTCACCCGGCACCGGCAATTTGCTGCACCAGGTCTTCAGGTGAGTAACTCCTCCGGTCCCTTACGCCTCTGGATTCGGGTACCCACTCACGGGGTCCCCTAGGAAATCCTTCCCCCGAGGAACCCAGCAAAGGACACAGGGCTCCAGACCTCCATCCGAGTACCTCACCCCAGGCTAAAGGTGCCTGGGATGGAACACGACCTCCGGGGGTGGCCTCTAGGCCTGGGCCGCCTAGACCCCCCCTCTACACGAACCACCGTCCTCAGGCTGAAGGTGCCTGGGACTCCTCCCTGACAAAGATGGCCGGCCCCCTTTATACCCTCCCCCAGCAAGCACGGCGGGCTCCCCGCCTCACCATACAACCGCTGAGAGAGGCCAAAAAGAGGTACCGCACTCAGCAATGGTTCAACCCCAGCCCAAAGTGACAGCGCCACCTGCTGGGCTCCAGGGAACTATACATCACTGGTGTCTCTGCCAGTTTAAAATATACTTGTAAAGTATATACCCGCTACACTGGCAAGAGACTGGTTTTGGTAGTGATTCACTGCGTGTCAACAGCTCTAGGTCACTGGGCTCAAGGTTAAGGGGTTCCCCACCAAATCGTGAACAGAAAGCATGTCTTAATTGAATGTACCTAAAAAAAATGTGTATTAGGCAAATTATATTTCAGTTTGAGTTCATCAAACGACAGTAAAGTACCGTTTGATACAATGTGAAGCAAAATCTTAATACCATACTTGGTCCACACTACCGCGTCCGGGTAATCCAAAAAGTGTGATAAATTGGGATTCCTCCACAACGGTGTGTTAGGAGAAAATCTAGTTGCGCAAGATGAGCAACCCATGCCCTCATCACTGAGCGCATGGAGGATGTCAGTGGGTAAGGAGCTTTTTGACCTCTGTACACCAGATGGGACAGCGCCTCGTAGGAGCCCACATAGGCAGCCTCCAGGGACACGGAGGCATCATCCTGGGGGGACAGTCAGCCAGCGGTGGGCCACTGTCAACTGTCCGGCCGGGAAGTACTTGTAAAAATTGGGAACCGCTAGACCCCCCTCCCCCCCATGGCTGCTGTAATATCGCAAATTTAAGGCGGGGAACACCTCCCTGCCACAAAATAGAGGAAATCGCGGCATCAATTGATTTAAAAATTGACCTAGGAATCCAAACCGGGGAATTCCTAAGGTTATACAATAGTAGGGGCAATATTTTAGCTGCAGTTTTTGTTTGACATTGAAACTACCAAGGATCCTATGATTACTTAGAATTATACCTGTCATCAATATATATTACATAAAATTAAACAATTCCTCAAAATTCATTAAAATTCATGTAAAAATAACTAAATGCAAAATAAATTATAAAGTACAATGTGGCAAATAGTGGTATTGTGAATGAATCTGCACCTGCATTTGTTCTTTAGCCCTCTTCCTAAGTTCTTTCATAGTTCATAGTTCTTTCATGTTTTTTTAGAAATTGGATGAACACTGAAACATTTTTTGGTAGATAAAAAGTGCATTTTATACACAACTATATAGGTCAGACCAAAATGAGAGACAAATGAGGAGGAAAGAGGGACTTTGTTCTGAATAAGGGACAGTCCCTCGAAATCAGGCACAGTTGGGAGCTATGAATTCTCATAAAGCTTCCAGTGATGGGGTGAGAACACTGCACTCCTGAATTCAGAGCAGAGTTGTCATCCTCATGTCATCCTCATGTAGGCTGTGCCAGCTTGTTCCAGAATGGGATGAGAAGTTGCAGGGAGGTGGTTATCATCATTGTTATTGATGATTTACATCCTGTTGCTTGGAGTATGGCTTTAAAAATGACTTTTGGTTGAAACATGCAACAAAGCAGGATACTCACCTGTCCCACCATCCGTTCCTCTGACCTTTGCTCCTTTACATTACAATGGCCTTTTCACATTGGACACACTTCTAGGTGTGTCTGTCAAATGCTCCTCCTGCGCTCTGTAGTTCCTTCTGCTTACCCCTACATTAGTACTAGACATGTGCAGAACGGAAACATTTGTTTAGTTTCAGATAGATTCGTTATGTTACAAATTTCATTTTGGATAGATTTATTATGTTACTAATTTTGTTTTGTTGATTCGTTTTGAAATTTGTTTAGTTTTGTTTTTGTTAAATTTTGTTTGGTTTATTCATTTTCTAATGAATTCCAAATTTTTGGAACGATTAGAATTCGGAGGCTGAATCTCAGGTTCAGAGGGATCTCGGAAGAGATTGAGGAAGGGTCTTTACATACTGTGGTACTGTCAATATGTCAACAATTGGGGGTAGTAACTGCCCCGAGAGAAATTTAATTTGATAGACTGCATAGAGCTTTAGGACCTCGGTCCTCAGATCCAGAAAGACCTACAGATGTCATTGGACGATTTCACCGTTACATAAAGAACAGGTTAGCCGTAAAGCATGGGAGGTTGGGACAATAATGTTTAAAGGAATGACAATTAAAATCCTACCAGACCTCTCACGGGCAACCTTACAACAGAGGGCGCAACTGAGACCGCTTTTGGAAAAAATTCAATTAGCAGGAGGCTCATACAGTTGGGGCTACCCTATATCTTTGTTTGTGAAGAAAGGACCCCTCTCATTCTCACTTTCTCTGAACTCTCAGATTTATTTAACTTTTTGGGAGTAGAGCAATGTGAGGTTTCGGATTGGTTGCAGCCAATTGAGAGAAGACAACGCAGAGGAGGTCCCCAAATAAGAAAACCGGGTGCCACAATACAGACCAGAGGGGGACAACAGGCATCAATGCCAGAAAATGTAGAGGCTGGGACAGGAGAACCGTGATTAATAAGAATTCCCCCCCCTTTTTTTCTCCATGAATGCATATATGACTGTTTCCAGCTTTCCAGCTCCCAGCCCTTCTTCTGCATTTCTTTTGTTTTTTGCCCCCCTAGGAACCAAAACAGGGCAATAGAGGAGAGTATGACGTTCCTTCCTATTAAGACTGAGATGGATAATGAATGTCCCTTTCCAAGGAGCTGTTTCCCAAGGAATTACTATGGGTATTCCCACATTGTCCCTTTCTTTTTTTGTTGGTAAATGTACTTTGATCAACAGTGTGGAGATGTTAATAGGGATGTTACAAGTACATTTTTTATTTATTTTTCTCAGGTTTGATTTGCACAATATGGCTCACTAAAAGGGGAGGATGGAAGGGGAAGTAGTGTGGTAGGAAAAGTTGGGGGGGGGGGCTGAGGCTTAAGGGGGAGGGGGTGGGGTAGATGACACAAAACGTATAAATAATAATATCACACCGTATAATAAAAACACAACACTCACAAATTTATTATAAATACTATAAATACATCACACATCTACACACCTATGCACACTTATACAACAACAAGGGAGGAAGGGGGGAAGGGAAGGAGGGGGGAGAGTACAAATTGATATATGGGGTGAGTGGGACACATATTAAGGGAAAAAGGGACACTGAGACATGGACTCAGGGTACAAATAGATATTTCAAATAGAAGGAGATGTAGGGGTAAACTCCTCTGGGGGGGGGACTGGGGGGGGTGGTGAAAGGGGGAGGGGAGAGGTGGTCAAGATGACTGGAAGGGTAGACCCCTCACCTAATTAGGGACAATGTGGGGAGGAAGGGGGGTAGAATACGAAGATAAATGTCTGATGTAATATAATAATGGATAGAAAATACACTATGATCTGGCATCACATAAGAACGTGGAATTATACCCTATTAAGTATCCCCTATTAAGTAGGTTTGGAAAATAGGAAGAAGATGGAAATAAAGGGAGAGGAGAAGGGAAGGAAGGGATGGGGGGGGGAGGAAGGGAAGAGGAAGGGAGAGGAGAGGGGGGGGGAGAGAAGGGAAGAGGGGGAAAGTGTCTTCTTTTTCTTGAATTAAAGATTGAAATAAACAAACGAGTATAGGACAGGATTGGGTTGGAACAAAGGGTTAAACAAGGAAAGGAAGGGCTGAGGGGGAGGAGCTCAGCTACTCACGCCATCGTGGATCAATACCCCAAACCCGGCTACCTGCGGGAAACTGGAAGTCCCAGGTGAGAGCCGCTGATTAACCCCTGGATTTACCTGCTCTCCATCCCCTTCTGCCCCACTTGTTGTTTTTTTTTCTTCTTCTCCCTCTGCCCATTTTTTGGAAGATTAACTGGGTTTGGGCCCCCGAAGTATAGAAAATGGATAGAATACGGGTCACGTTATTAAATGCCAAGGGGCTGAATATCCCCGAAAAACGTAAAATGCTATTGAATGAATTAAAACACCTAAATACAGACGTGGGATTTATACAGGAGACACACTTCAGGGAAGGAGCCTTCACATATCTTCAAAACAGACATTTCCCAAATGTATATCACGCCTCTAACCAGGAAGCTAAGACGAAAGGAGTCGCTATTTTGATTTCAAATAAAATACCACAGACTTTGGATCCGGGGGGGAAGATATATCTTCCTTAAAGGTGCCATAGGCCGGGAGAAAGTAACTTTAGTCACCACTTATGCTCCAAATTTGCATCAAGATAGCTTCTTGGTTAAGGTGTTTTTAAAATTGACGGACTTTAGGGAAGGAAAGTTGATATGTGGAGGAGACTTAAATATCCCATTGGACCCAAAAGTAGATACTTCTGGGGGCGTCTCATCGGTACCTAGTGGAACTAGAAAACATATCTTGCGGAAGCTACACGAATTGCAACTAGTGGATGGGTGGCGTCTTATACACCCAGGGGAGAGAGATTATACTTTTTTTCTCAAACCCCCATCAAATATACTCACAAATAGATCTTTTTTTAGTCCCCCATCAGTTACTTCATTCGATACGTGACTTATCAATACGTAGTATAACATGGACAGATCATGCACCTGTCACAATGGAGTTGACTTTGGTGGAGGGGAGCCATTCGTCAGAATGGAGATGGCGGTTAAATGAGAGTTTACTACAGAACCCCCAAATTACGGAAGACTTGATTAAAGAAATATCGTGGTACTTCAGATAAATGATAATGAAGAATGTGACCCGGGTATAGTCTGGGAGGCCAATAAATCCGTAATTCGAGGTATCCTAATTAAACATGATTCCTGAGTAAAAAAAAAGCTAGAGAATAACAGATAAAACAACTACTAGAAAGGATACAGGGATTAGAAAACACAACACAAGAAGACAACAGAAAGAGGATTAGGTAATGAATTGGCACATTTAAGAAGACAAATAGCAGATCTCCTTCGATACAAGGCCGAAGCGGTCTTGCAATATGGGAGGAGGGTGATGTATGTGGTAAATTATTAGCAAAAAATAAATAAAACAACAGACACAGTCGTATATCCCAACTATCAAACAAAAGCAGATCAGAAACTGTCACTTTCAAAAGAAATAGCACAAGAGTTTTGAGAATATGACTCCTCTTTATATAATCTTCCAGAGACAGTAGCCCCCCCTTTATCTCCTGGGGAATATGTGACCTCCTCACATTTTTCCAGATCATCACCAGAACGAAGAAAACTAGAAGGGCCAATTACTATGGAAGAAGTGCAAACAATAATGAAAACAGAAGAACATGGTAAGGCACCAGGCCCAGATGGGTTCACTATACAATATTACAAAAAATGTATTACACAACTGGGGCCATATATGATTAAGTTATTCAATGCAGTCGGACAAACAGTGGTGTTACCAGTGGAGGCCGTACCAGCACATATTATGGTTATTCCAAAAGAGGGGAAAGATCCAGAGATATGTAGTAGCTATAGACCAATATCTCTATTAAACGTGGATTTAAAAATTCTGACAAGGATCCTAGCATCCCGCATACAGGCCCATCTATCAAAATTAGTCCATCTTGACCAAGTAGGGTTTATCCCCACAAGAGAGGCAAGAGATGGCACTATTAAAGTGCTAAATCTGATCTATCTGATCTATCTAGCAAATCAAAAGAGGATACCGACTGTCTTTTTGAATACAGATGCCGAAAAAGCATTTTGATAGAGTAAATTGGAAATTCATGTTTGAGGTCTTAAAACAGATGGGCCTGGGAGAACGTATGGTACAGTGGATAGCAGGAGTGTATACGGGTCCACGGGCATTAGTAAAAGTAAATGGGTGTATTCTAAGTCTTTTGAGATTACAAATGGAACCCGACAGGGCTGCCCCTTGTCGCCTCTGTAGCTCAGCAACCCCAGACTTTACCTGCTTTTCTTCTGCTTGGCTCCTCCGCAGGAAAGAATGAGGCACACCGCATCACAAGCCCGTACCCTCCTGAATGGGGAGGTTGAGCGGTGTTAGTTTCTTGAACCTGCTTGCAGCCAGTGTTTAAAAACCACCCGAAGGCGACACACGCACCCAGGCCTAAGGTGCCTGAGCGCGGAACCGACCCCTCTGGAAGATGGCCGCCCCCTTTTATATCCTCTCCCGACAGGCACAGCAGGTTCCCCGCCCCGCCGTGCTGCTGCCAAGAGGGGACAAAAAAAAGGCACAACCTTGTACTGTGGTTCAACCCGGGCCCACGGCAACAGCGCCACCTATAGGCCCCAGGGAACTACACACCAGTACCATCTCCCAGGGATAGAAATGGTCCATGAAACCTAACAATTAGTGCATCTGAGCCTAGTTACCACTCAGATGCTTCCCCTAAATGTAACCACCCGCTACACCTCTTTTATATGCTTTGACATTAGAACCTTTGCTGAATAAGTTCCGACAGAACCCGGATATTAGGGGTATTGAATTGGGGGGAAATTAATATAAAGTTTCGGCATATGCGGCTGATATGCTTTTTTCAATATCAAGACCACAAATTTTGTTACCCGATTTAATGAAAGAAGAAGAATTATATGGGATCATGTCGAATCTAAAAATAAACTATGGTAAGTCGGAGGCGATGGGGGTAGCACTCCCGGATCCCGTTAAAACCGCACTAGAATATAGCTTTAGGTTCAGGTGGACGATTAAAGTATTGAATTACCTGGGAACACGTATGCCCCCAAACTTAATACCTTTGAGCTAAACTTTATACAATTACTTAGAACCCTGAGAATACTGCTCGAAGGCTGGAATAAAAAGGCATGCACTCATGGTTTGGGAGATGTAATATCCTAAAAATGAGTGTGGTACCAAAATTTCTCTATCTATTCCTTGCATTACCGATTAGAATTCCTAAGTCCTTCTTTAGTCAAGTACACACCCTTTTTATGAAATGTATCTGGTCCAGCAAAAGGCCAAGGATAAGCAGAACATTGCTGACTCTACCTAAGAGGGCAGGAGGAATATCAGCACCAGATATATATAAATATTATCAGGCATATCTTGGGAGGATAGTGGACTGGAGCAGACATGGGGATAATAAATTATGGAATTAATATGCAACAACAAATAAGTTCAATACCCCTAAATAGAGCACTATGGTGTTATCTGGCCCTACCTCCTTTGGTAAAAACTCACTCTATGATAGGTACGACGCTATGGATAGGTAAAATATTCAGCCAGAACCCTAAATTTACTAGTAAAAAAATCACCCTTGTTCCCGATACTAGGAAACCCAGAATTCCCACGGGGGATAGAATTACAAATATTTAAGAAACTTAGGGAAAAGGGCATTTTTCAAGCGTCTGACTTCTTAGGAGAAAGGGGGTGGTTAACAATGGGCATGCTTCAAGGAGGGAAATATGAAATGCCGGTATGGCAAGCTAGACAGGTTCATCATTATTTAGAAACTTTAGGACCGACAGAAGGATATAGACAAGCAAGAACAAAGTTTGAGGAATATTGTGAAGGAGGGGAGCCCCTATCACACGTAGTATGGGAGAGAGATATAGGCCAAACCTTCTCTCCAGCACAATGCCAGAATTTTATAGATATGTCTTTAAAATCTTCAAGATGTACGAAAATACAGGAATCAAACTATAAAATATTAACACGTTGGTATTACACGCCATCGGCTTTAAACTTATTTTCTTCCAAAAATCTCTGACAGGTGCTGGAAAGGTTGTGATGAAAAAGGGACAATGATACATATATTTTGGTCATGCCCAGTAATTAGACAATTCTGGGAGACAGTGCAGAGAATCACTCAGACATTTACAGAATACTTGATCCCGCAGGAACCAGATTTCTTTCTGTTACATAATACACAATTTCCACCTAATAGATATTTGAACTCAGTTTTGTGCCACTTGATAAATGCAGCAAAAAGTTGTATTGCAACAAAATGGAAGGATTCAAGAGCTCCGTTGGTCTCGGAGTGGCTAAGGAAAGTTAGAAGGGTAGGAATAATGGAGAAACTTTTACCCATGACACTGGATAGGAAAGAACAAATTAAAGAAATGTGGGCCCCATGGGAGCTATATGTACAATCAGAAGAAGGGATAAGGCTATTGGGAGAGTAAAAAGAAGAATAGGAAGGGGGTAGGAGGATAATTTGGATAAGTATTATATTAGAGAAGATAACGCCCCCCCCCTTTCCCTTGCGGTTAGCAGGGACGGGTTAATAGAGGGAGATGGAGACCAGGATCGAGGCAAATGGGTTTTGGGGGAGGGTTAGGGAGAGGGGAAGGGAAAACGGGAATTAAGAGAATGATGGGACAAACGAAGAAGAGGCTAGGATAAGACCTTATGTAGGATTAAATGAGGTCTTGTTTGATTCATATATATGTGTTCAACAGTTATAATTAGAAAAATGTATATATTTAAACTTCTTGAAACCCTGTTGAAGAAAAGAGAAATAAATAAAGAATTAAAAAAGAAAAAAAATTCGGATCAGTCGAAAAATGATCGACTGATTCAAATTCTTTGTGAAGCATAGCTGGTTGTTGAGGATCTGGAATCTCTTTAAGAGTGTCTAGGCTGCCTAGCTTTGTGGGTGTTTATTTGAAAGCAATTTTTTGGCATAGATTTAATGGGCAAAATTAACACCCAAGGCCAAATTTCTCTGCATCTGTGTGACACATGCATATAATTTTAATTTCTTTATATCAGAGTCCAGTCCTGCGCTCCCCAAGTGTAACTGTGAGGGGTTACAATGTGAAGGATCCACCAACATTTAAAGTGGTTGTAAACCCACTTTTTCAACTTGCACCTACAGGTAAGCCTAGATTAAGGCTTACCTGTAGGTGCAAGAAATATCTCCTAAACCTACACGGTTTAGGAGATATTTACTAAAATGACAAGTGCCGCTGTCTACAGCGCATGCGCGCCATAGACAACGGCGCATTCATGGGGTTAATCCCATTCACAAACTCGGCTACTTCCCAGCAATCGCTGGGCGTAGCCGAGTGGGACGCCTCCCACGCGCATGCGCAGAGTGACGTCTCCGCCGCTCCGGCCAATCACAGCGCCGGAGCGGCGCTGTGATTGGCTGGTGCGGCGATACCCGGAAGTAACATTCCGGCTATCACCGCAGTGATGTCTGCGGCTGAACAGAGGGACGAGGACGGCTTCGGGGGCCCCCGATCTAAGGTAAGTGAAACATAATGAGCTATTATTCTAGTCATAATAGCTCATTATGCCTTTCTTTTACAGGTTGTAAAAAATAAAATAAAAAAATAAGTGGGTTTACAACCACTTTAAGCCAATTTTTTCACACCTGTTTGACAGGTGCATATAATATTTTTTTTTTTACAGCAAGACCAATTCTTTCTTTCATCAAGGGTGCCTCTATAGGGTTACGGTGCAGAGGTTCCACCAACATTCAAGGCCCAATTTCTGCACATGTGTGACAGCTAGGTGCATATAATTTGAGTTTTCTTGCAGCAGGGTCCAGTCCTGCGCCCCTCAAGAGTAACTGTGAGGAGTTATAGTGTGCAGGCACGACCAACACCCAAGGCCCAATTTTTCAACACCTCTGTGACATGGTTTTTAAGAGTACAATCCTGCATTTTCCAAGGATAACAGTAAAGGGTTATGGTGTGAAGGCGCCAGTGCCGATCCTAGGGTCACAGATGCCTGGATGCAGAAATATTTGCAGTGCCCCCACATGGGCGTGGTCATCATACTAACTCCTCCCCTTTACAAATGTTTCTATGCAACAACTCAAACACAGAGATGCTCCCCTAATGAGTCTTAGTTACCCTTGAATCCTCCCACGATCTCTTAACAATAAACAAAATACAGGAAGAGAAGCAGAGTACTCTAATGGGACTAGAAGGGGTGGTCTATCTAATGGACACAGAGAGAGCTTCTATTAGAGAGTCTGTTAGAAAGAGCCCCCAGACATACTGCAGACATGCTATAGGAGATGGTTAGAGACCACATACATAATGCAGGAGATGGTTAAAGACCGCATACATGATACAGAAAATGGTCAGAAACTACGGACATGATACAAGAGATCAATGCAGCCTCACCAGTGGCCACCAAATGCAGCCTTATCATTGCCCACCAAATGCAGCCTACCAGTGCCCACCAATTGCAGACTCCTCAGTGCCCACCAAATGCAGCCTACCAGTTCCCACTGTCTAAAACCAAGCTGGCACCTCCTTCCAAGTGCACCTGTAATGTGATGGGGCGCAACGTGAAGGACGTCACATACCACTAAAAATGGAGCTGTGCTGAACGTCCACTAAACAGCAGTGTGTAATGAGGGGGTGAGGTTATGCATTCCTCGCTTACTCTCACTGCTACAGGCAGCTGAGGCCAACTAAAATGTCCAATGGCTGGGTTCCACCCATAAGCAAACTCCCAGATCACACCCCACCCCAATTATACTGCCATATACCCCCCATCCTGATCACACCTCCACGAATATCCCAACCCCAATTACAACCCCAGATACCCCCCACTCTGATCTCACACACCCAGATAACCCACACCACCCTGGATTACACCTCCCCAGATACCACAACCCAGATTACACCCCTAGATACCCCTCTACACACTGCAGAGCACTCAATCTATAGAGAGGGGGACTAAGGGAGAGGGGCTACGAGAGAGAGAGGCTGAGAGAGGGGGGCTGTGAGAGAGAGAAAGAGGCTGAGAGAGAGGGGGGCTGACAGAGGGGGGGCTGGGCTAACAGACAGGGGGGAGATCACTCACCTGGGCTGAATTGTCTTCAGCGGCACAGGCAGTACCCCTTACCAATTCACATAGGGGGGGCCGGGATCTGGGGGTCCCCTTTGTTAAAGGGGTCTTCCAGATTCCGATAAGCCTCCTGCCCGCAGACCTCCACAACCACCGGGCAAGGGTTGTGGGGATGAGGCCCTTGTCCCCATCAATATGAGGACATCCTCCCCATGTTGAGGGCATGTGGCCTGGTACGGTTCAGGAGGGGGGAGGCGCTCTCTCGTCCCCCCCTCTTTTCCTGTGGCCTGCCAGGTTGCGTGCTCGGATAAAGGGTCTGCTATGGATTTTTGGGGGAACTCCACGCCATTTTTTTTTACATTTGGGGTGGAGTTCCTCTTAAAATCCATACCAGGCCTGAAGGGTCCAGTATGGATATTTGGGGGGAACCCCACGTTATTTATTTTTTTAATTTGATGCAGGGTTCCCCTTAATATCCATACCAGACCTGAAGGGCCTGGTAATTGAATTTGGGGGGACCCCCACGCATTTTTTTTTTTATCAACGACTTTTCTCTTTATTGCCGGGAGCCGACAATTCATTATAGCCGCGAGTGGCTTTAAATGGCTTTTTTTCCTTCAGAAATGACATTGTGCAGGGACAGTTCTAAGCAAGGGAAATAAGCACTGCTTTACAGGCATACTATACACCCCCCCCCCCAGGTACGAAATTTAAAGGAATATTTCACTTTTTATTATTTCACTTTATGCATTATTAAAATCACTGCTCCCGAAAAAAGCTGTTTTTAAAACGTTTTTTTTGCATTGATACATGTCCCCTGGGGCAGGACCCGGGTCCCCAAACCATTTTCAGGACAATAACTTGCATATTAGCCTTTATAATTAGCACTTTAGATTTCGAACGTTCGAGTCCATTGTATTTAATAGGGTTCTAAAGTTCACGCAAACTTTAGGTCTGTTCGCAGGTTCTGGGCGGTGTTCGGCTCATCCCTACTCACCACTTTTTTCCTTCGAGCTTTCAATTTTATCATCGATAGGACTCCCTTAGGGCTCACATCACGGTGGTACCTAAGCATGGTAAAGACCGTTCACAGTGTGGCAGTAACAAACCAATTGCTATTCTCAATGGGGCCGTTTGTTGTTTCCCCAAATTCTTGCTAATAGACTTCTCCCTCCCACCTGGATCAATCATCCTGACCAAGTGGGGTTTATTCCCCAATGCAAAGCATGTGATAATACCACAAGAGTCATTGACCTTATTCATCTGGCCAGGTCGAGGGCCTCTCCACTCGTGCTTTTGTTCACGGATACAGAGAAGGCCTTCGATCGTGTCAACTTGCAATTTCTGAAATTAAAGCCTCGTACACACGGCCGAGATTCTCGTCGAAAAAAACATGTCGTTTTTTCCGACGAGATTCTTGGACAAGAAACTTGTCCCGGCCGAGTGTACAGACGCTCGATTCAAAGAACCCGCGGTTCTTTGAATGGAGCGTACGCGGTGACGTCATCGACAACGACGAGCATGCGCTCGTCACATTCGATGCCGTCGCCGCCATCTTGGTATACCCTACGTATGCCTAGGAAGCTACCGCGCATGCGTCAAATTCATTTCGAACATGCGCGGGCTTCCGGGAGGACAGGTAAGTGTACACACACTCACTTTTCTCCTTGAGAAACATGCCGACGAGAATCTCGACGAGAAAATAGAGAGCAGGATCTCTATTTTCTCGTCTAGATACTTGTCGCTTTTCTTGACGAGAAACCATACACATGAACGAATTTCTCGGCAAAAAATCTCTGCCAGCAAGTTTCTTGCTGGTTTTTGCCGAGAAACTCGTTTGTGTGTACGAGGCTTGAGCCTCTTGTACATTGCTCTCAGACCCCACATGCTTTCTTGGGTGTCAGCTTTATATTCTTCCCTTCAGGATGCAGTGTGAATCAATGAGATGTGTTCTGAATACTACTGGTACCAGGCAAGGCTGAGCACTGTCATGATGATTTTTGTTTTCACACTGGAACTGCTGCTGTGTACTGTTCGGGCCAACCCTACTATTTAGGGACTGTTGAGCAAGTCAGGCCATGACAAGGTCAAGGTCATGGCATATGCAGATGACCTTATTTTCTGGTGTCCAATCCGGAAATTAATTTTCCCAACTTAATGTCTCTTTTTCAACAGTAAGGGGCTCTGTCCAATTATCAGATCAATTACTTTAAATCCAAAGCCCTTAATATTGCTTTGATCAAGGATAGAGTAGCGAGACTGAAACAATCATTTCCTTTCCTTTGGACCTCCCATACTCTTAAATATTTAGAGTATGTTCTGCTCACCAAAATGCAGATGGACCTCCAAAAATGGAGAACCCTGAATTTAACATGGTTTGGGCATTGCAATGCTTCCAAAGTGACCACTTTACCTCGTTACCTCAGATCTTATACTTAATACAGACCCTCCCCATATGGCTCCCTTCCTTATTTTTTGCCCAGCTGCAAACATTTTTTCTTAAATTCATATGGGGGGGAGGGGGAGGGGGGAATCGGCATCACCAAACCCGGACTGCTGAGCGATCCTACATCTAAAGCTTGTGTTTAGATGAGTCTTGTGCACATCACCTTCTTTTTCAGTTGTACAAATTCCTAGTGGCTTCTCCAGCGGGCTTTGTCCCATCATATATACAGAAGTGGGAAGATTATCAGCTGACTTTCTCTCTGCACATGGCCATGTGCGACAGCGAGTCGTTTATTCGGTTGGGGGACCCCTCAAAAAGCGGTGTAGTGACAGCAGCTGAGACAAAGACAACTCGAACAGTGATTCTGGATGATGGGTACTCACACTCAAGATTAACTTCCTGACTTGGTGCTCAGCGCAGCAGTCCACCCTTTGCCGCTGCCACGGCCCCATCTGCTGCAATCCAGCCCGGTTCGGCACAGCACACCTCTCACACTCCTTCCTTGTTGGCACATCTCTCCCTAACTGCCCCACTCCTTCCTTTTTACTTAAATATCGCCCCTCCTCCCTCCTGGTGCTTATGGACCTTGTAGTTGTGGCCTCAGTTCAGCTGTGTGCAGGATCCTCCTCCAGGACTACATCTCCCATACTGCCCCTGGCCATTGTATTCCGATTATAGTTAGGCAAACTAGTTCTGCAGCTCAGTAACAGTAATGCATAAATAATAGAATATTAAACAAAACACTGCCACAAATTTTAAAAAAATATGCCCAAAAAAAAACTTAGAAAAATTAAGTTTTCTAAATATTGTAGGTGAGGTTGAAAAAAGTCCATCAAGTCCAACCTATGTGTGTGATTATATGTTAGTACAGTAAAACCTTGGTTTGAAAGTAACTTAGTTTGAGAGCGTTTTGCAAGACAAGCAAAATTTAATACATTTTGACTTGATATACAAGCGATGTCTTCCACGAGCAGTTCAAGCCTCGCTTTCAGATCACTCTACTGCAGGGTAGTTTTCCCGGTCACGATTGCAGACTGATCCATAGAGAAAGAAAGTTGTCTGGACTGCCGCACTCTGTTCAAGCGTTTATTTTGAAATTAAAATTCCAAAATATCCAAAAGAAAATTTTCAAAGTCCATCAACAGCAATCAAACATGAAAAGGGCATACAGGGAAAAAGGCTGACGCGTTTCACATCAGGGCATGATGCTTACTAATAGCCGAGTAAAAAAAAGGCCTTTGAAAAATTATTGCGCAAATACCGTGCGAGATAAAAAGTTGCAATGACCGCCATTTTATTCCCTAGGACAGGGGTGCCCAACCTTTTGAAGAGTGAGGGCCACTTAAGCAACTTGGTAACCGGTCGCGGGCCACAATGAGCGAAAAGGGTAGATGGCATGTCCTTGTCTGCTCTGCATATGCAGAGTGGGCACAAACATGGCCCACTATATTCTTCTTTTTTCTTTTTTTTTTTTAGCGGATTAGATTGGAGGTAAGACACAAGTCAGTTTATGTCTGCCACTACTTAGAGGTGAATGGAGGGTACAATTGGTTGGACTGTCGGACTGACCTTGTGAAAGGGGCCCAAGGCTGCTTTGCAATAGACTTCTATTATATTCTGCAGGTTTGGTGCACTTTCAGATAGCTCACCAAACTCGCAGGTAACAGAAGTCTATGGCTCAGTGCAGATAACCCACAGGTAAACTGCTCTGCACCTGCGGATCAGTTTGAAAGCAGCCCAGTAACCACTGCAGAACAGATATGCCCATATATACACTGATTTTAGTAATAAACTGACCTTTAATAACAGTATTCTATTCCATACCAGAGCAGGAGGTCGCAGGCCACATCAGAGGGCTCCGCAGGCCACTGGTTGGGCACCCCTGCCTTAGGGTGTCTGCTAAAAAAAAACATATATGTAGCGCCCACCCCATTTAGGGGTGCTATATACCCAAATTTAGGGGTTGGTCTGAGATAGTAGTTGGGCTCAGACCGTTCTCATTTATAGGCTGTGCTACTTTATTTCTTTAGGTGGTATACTGGTGTGCTGTTCCCTGTGGCCTGTAGGTGGCACTGCCATAACGGGTCAGGGTTGAACCATCAGTACTAGTGCTGTGCCTTGGGGTGTCCTCTCTCAGCAGCGGTACAGTGGGCGTGGTTGGCCTGTTGTGCATGCTGGGAGGGGTCGCCTGGGAGGGGTCTTCGGAGGAGGAGAGGAGTCGGAGTCCAAGTGCGTGGCACATGGCCCTCCAGGCCATGGGGCCACGTGTGCATCAGTCCCAGGCACCTTTAGTCCTGGGGCTGCATCTTCAACACTGGGCCCAGCACCTTTAGCTGGAGCCCACTTCTGGGAAGAGGAATCCCAGGTTGTCCCTCGCGAGGGAACCCGCTTCTAAGAGGAGGCCGGGGGAGGACCTTTCTGATGGACCGGTGAGAGTTCACGGTGAAGGAAGGGGCCCGGTAACTTTCTGGAGGGATTCATCTATCCACCAAGGGCCTAGTAATGTGCTGCTGCTGGCACCTGTCCTTACATAACAAAAGCTGAGATGTTCGGGGTCTGATAGATTCTGTGGCAGAGAGTCTCCCGATCGTATCTAGGAAAATAACCTGATTAAACGTCCGAGCATCACTTTGGCTGCTAGGATCCACTTTGTAGGAGACTATCCGGGTGAGCTAAACCTACTCTGGGAGTAGCAATTGTAATATCTACTTGTGCCTGGACTAACGTCCCAAAACCTTGCTGTCCTGTCTCTCATCCAACCTTTCCTATCTGCTGAGCATTGAGAAAATAAACTCAACGTTGGAGTTTAGAGTGGTGTGGACAATGGAATTACTTGGGGGAAAACAGAGACTTGTCCCTATATCCTAGGGGACGAGAACCAACTGATGGAAGAACCTAGCTGTGGGACCCAAATAGATAACACTGCTTAACTTCCTCAACCAGGAGGGTACGGGCATATAGTACGGTGTGCCTTTTTCCTGCAAGTGAGCCAAAGGTAGGGGAAAGGGTCCGTGTGCTACATATATAATGTTTGGGGGTTCTGACTAATTTTCTAGCAAAAAAAATATGATTTTTACAAGGAGAGAAGTTCCAGAATAGGCCCGGTATTGAAGTGGTTAATCATCAACCATGTGAGTTGTTAAATGTTTTACCTTCATTAGATTATATTGCTACACTCATGCCGCGTACACACAACCGTTTTTAATGACGAGAAAAAAAAAATTAAAATGGTCATTAAAAATGATCGTGTGTGGGCTTTCCAGCATTTTTCCAGACGAGAAAAATGCTGAGAATCCGACGAGAAAAATTGGAACATGCGCATGCTCAGAATCAATTATAAGACGGGAGCGCTCGTTCTGGTAAATCTAGCGTTCGTAATGGAGATAGCACATTCGTCACGCTAAAACGAACTGAAAGCACGAAGACTGAAAAGCGCGAATCGTCTCTCCCCAAACTTTTACTAACACGCGGTAACACGAGATCAGCAAAAGCAGCCCAAGGGGTGGCGCCATTGGAATCGAACTTCCCTTTTATACTGCCATTGTACGTGACCGCGCTTTACAACGACGAGATTTGGAATTGACAGTGTGTATGCAAGGAAAGCTTGACAAGAATCTCGTCAAGCTTGACAAGAATCTCGTTGAGAAAAACAGGTTTTTTTACAACGAGATTCTCGGTCGTATGTATTAGGCTTTACACGTATAACATAAAACCTTTTGGAGATCTGACCATATCGCTGTAACAGACTGAAAAGCACGAGGCTGAAAAGCGCGAATCGTCGCTCAATAAACTTTACTAACATGAAGGGTGGCGCCATCCGAATGGAACTTCCCCTTTATAGTGCCGTCGTACGTCACCGCGCTTTACTCGAACATTTTTTTTCCACGATAGTGAAGTAGGCAAGGCAGGTTTGAGAGGAAACACGAAAAATCACGTCGAGAAAAATGCAGTTTTTTTCAATGACATTAAAAACAGTTGTGTGTACGCGGTATTAGAGGTTCCTCTCTTCTCTTTTATACTTTGTAGCTTCTGCTGGATTTTGCTTCTAATCCCCTGGGGCAGGCTGCCATTTGTGGATGGACATTTTATGGTTATAAAAAGATTATAGCAATGTGATCAGTTTATAGTTCATACACAACTTAAGGACTTATGAATAAATTGTTGTGGAACAAATCATTTGAGTTTCCATTATTTCTTATGGGAAAATTTGCTTTGATATACAAGTGCTTTGGATTACAAGCATGCTTCCGGAATTAATTATGCTCGCATTCCAAGGTTTTACTGTATTACATTGTATATCCCTAAATGTTGTGGTCGTTCAGGTGCTTATCTAAAAGTTTTTTGAAACTATCGATGCTCCCTGCTGAAACCACCACCTGTGGAAGGGAATTCCACATCCTTACCGCTCTTACAGTAAAGAACCCCCTACGCAGTTTAAGGTTAAATCTAATTTCTTCTCATTTTAATGAGTTGCCACGTGTCTTATTAAACTCCCTTCTGCAGAAAAGTTTTATCCATATTGTGGGGTCACCAGTGTGGTATTTGTAAATTGAAATCATATCCCCTCTTAAGCGTCTCTTCTTCAGAGAGAATAAGTTCAGTGCTTGCAACCTTTCTTCATAACTAATATCCTCCAGTCCCTTTTATTAGCTTTGTTACCCTTCTCTGTACTATCTCTATTTCCAGTACATCCCTCCTGAGGACTGGTGCCCAGAACTGGACCGCATACTCCAGATGCGGCCGGACTAGAGTCTTGTAGAGTGGGAAAATTATAATTTTATCTCTTGAGTTATTCCCCTTTTTAATGCATGCCAATATTTTTGCTTTGTTAGCAGCAGCTTGGCATTGCATACAGTACCATTGCTGAGCCTGTCATCTACTAGGACCCCCAGGTCCTTTTCCATCCTAGATTCCCCCAGAGGTTCTCCCCCTAGTGAGTAGATTACATTCATATTTTTTCCACCCAAATGCATTATTTTACATTTTTCCACATTAAACCTCATTTGCCATGTAGTTGCCCACCCCATTAATTTGTTCAGATCTTCTTGCAAGGTTTCCACATCCTGCGGAGAAGTTATTGCCCCGCTTAGCTTAGTATTGTCCGCAAATACAGAGATTGGACTGTTTATCCCATCCTCCAGTTCGTTTATGAACAAATTAAATAGGATTGGTTCCAGCACAGAACCCTGGGGGACCCCACTTTCTACCTCTGACCATTCCAAGTACTCCCCATTTATCACTACCCTCTGAACTCGTCCTTGTAGCCAGTTTTCAATCCATGTACTCACCCTATGGTCCATGCCAACGGACATAACTTTGTACTGTAAACGTTTATGGGGAATTGTGTCAAATGTTTTTGTAAATTCCAGATACACTAGGTCTATGGGCCTTCCTTTATCTAGATGGCAGCTCACCTCCTAATAGAAGGTTAATAGATTGTTTGGCAAGAACGATTCTTCATGAATCCATGCTGATTACTGCTAATGATACCGTTTCCTTTACTAAAATCTTGTATATAGTCCCATATCATGCCCTCGAGGAGCTTGCATACTATTGATGTTAGGCTAACTGGTCTGTAATTCCCAGGGATATATTTTGGCCTTTTTTAAACATGCCCGTTTGTTCCTAATTTTTACTGACAGTCTACTAACTATGGTCTAGCAATTACTTGACCGAGTTCCCTAAGGAACATGGTAAACATGCCACGTAGTTTAGACCGCTCGCATACTGTCCTCTTAATGGGTGTTTCGAGATTGCAAATAGGACTTGTTACTATACTTACCTTGGGTTTGTGTGCTTTAGTCAACCTACCACTAATAGCCCCAATACTACCCTCTGGAATATGTTCCACGCTGACTATCTCTACCCCTTAACCCTCCCCCCGTCGCCTCTAACTTTTTGGCCATCTTCACTCCCAGCATATCTGTACCCTCCTCATTTAGGTGCAGTCTGTCCCTTCTATAGAACTGGTGACCGACTGAGAAGTCGGTCCAGTTTTCCAGGAACCCAAACCCATCCTTACTACACCAGCTCCTCAGCCACTTGTTTACTTCCCTAATCTCCCTTTCTGGTGTGGCTCGATGTACCAATAGTATTCTTGAGAATACTACCTTGGAGGTCCTTTTCCTGAATTTAGCTCCTAAGTCCCTAAAATCGTTCTTTAGAACACTCCATCTGCCTCTGACTTTGTCACTGGTGCCAACGTGCACCATGACAGCCGGGTCTTCCCCAGCCCCTTCCAGTAATCTGTCCACCAGATCTGTGATGTGCCGAACCCAAGCGCCGGGTAGACAGCATACAATTCGGCGGTTTCGGGTCTTTGTCACAGATTACCCTCTCTGTCCTTCTAATGCCTCGTACACATGACCGTTTTTTCCAATGGGAAAACTGCTTTGAGAGCCTTTGGCCGGGAATCCTGGCCGTGTGTATGCTCCATCGCAGTTTTTCCGATGGGAAAAAAAATCCTGCCTGGAAAACCATTTGTCTGTATGCTTTTCCGAGGGTAAAAAAAAACATGCATGCTCTGAAACAATTTGACGCATGCTCAGAAGCAACATCTTTTTGTCGGCTCGTCGTAGTCTTTTACGTCAACGCGTTCTTGGCCGTCAAAAGTTCACCGGACTTTTGTCTGAGCGTGTGTATGCAAGGCAGGCTTGAGAGGAATTATGTCGGGAAAACCGTTGGTTTTTTATCCGACGGAAAAACCATCCGTTTGTACTAGGCATAACAATTGACTCCCCTACCACCAGAATATGTCTTTCCTTTCCCTTCGCTTCCCCCCCACTCTCACTGGAGGAGTTCTTCCCCTGGCAGCTAAATGTTATTTTTTTTATTGACTTGAAATGTACCTTTGAATTTAATAGTAAATTTGACTACTTCAGGAAAAGTAAATTTCCTAGCATAGCTTCAAACTTGTAGGTCACAGTCTTCTCCTTTTCTGGGAGTGTCTAATCATTGTGTATGCTGGACCAGTTCCTCTGCCCCCCCCCCTCACATCCCTTACGTAATGTTTAACCACTTCCCGCCCAGTCAATAGTGAATTGACGTCCGGGAAGTGGTTGCATTATCCACACTGGACGTCATATGACGTCCTGCAGGATAATGCCTTGCGCGCGCCCGCGGGGGCGTGCAGCGCGGTGATCGGGGACGGCGTGTGTCCCTCGGACACAGCGCTTCCCCGATCACGGTAAACAGCCAATTTCATGTGATCGGCTGTGTCAAAGTCACAGCCGATCACATGTCACAACAGACTCGGCGGCGCGCTCTGTGCGCGCCGCCAGAGGCTTGCAGAGCGGGGATCGGGGAAGGCGAGTGTCCCTTGGACAATGAATTGGCTGTTTACCACGTGACCGGCTGTGTCCAATCACAGCCGGTCACAAATGTAAACAAACCGCAGGAGTTACTATCTGATCCCTGCTCTCTCCTCACACACCGATCTGTGAGGAGAGAGAAGAGATCAGTAAGTTAGCTCAGTGTAGTTTGTCTACATCAGTTTACAGTGCACAACACGCCCCCCCCCCATAAAGAGGACCTGTCACACAGCCCAGCACATCAATCAGCACATCAATCAGCCCAGCCAATCAGCCCATCTGTCAATCAATCAGCCCACCTGTCAATCAATCAGCCCAGCCAATCAGCCCATCTGTCAATCAATCAGCCCACCTGTCAATCAATCAGCCCATCTGTCAATCAATCAGCCCACCTGTCAATCAATCAGCCCACCTGTCAATCAATCAGCCCACCTGTCAATCAATCAGCCCATCTGTCAATCATCTGTCACAGGCCCACCTCCATCGGTACCGCCATTGGTACTGCCACACAGGCTACCAGTACCACCATCGGTACCAGTACCGACACTATTACCGCCACTAGTACCGCCATCAGGCCCAGCATCTATACTGCCACACAGGCCCGCTACCAGTATCACCACTAGTGCCGCCATCGGTACCACCACCAGTACCACCACCCGTACCACCGTCGGTAGTGCCACCACCACCTGTACCACCACCTGTACTGCCATCGGTACCATCACCACCCATACCACTATCGGTACCACCACCACCTGTACCGCCATCGGTACCACCACCACCCGTACCGCCATCGGTACCATCACCACCCATACCACTATCGGTACCACCACCACCTGTACCGCCATCGGTACCACCTGTACTGCCATCAGTACCACCACCACCCGTACCACCACCTGTACCGCCATCAGTACCGCGACCACCACCGCCACATGTACCGCCATCGGTACCGCCACCACCACCGCCACCCGTACCGCCATCGGTACCACCACCACCCATACCGCCATCGGTACCACCACACAGGCCCACCACTAATACCTCCATCGGTACTACCACACAGACCGCCACCACTACCACCAGCAGTACCATTACACAGGCCCACCAATAAGCACTGCCATAATGTCCCAAAGGGTTTACACACCTGAGGAGGCATATGCCATTCTTGCCATGTCGGATAATGAGAGCAGCGGGGAGCTCCCATTATCCGATTCTGGTTCGGAATATGAGCCAGTGGAGGATAGTGGCTCAGAGTCCGAGTCCCCGGAGGAAACCGCCCCTCCCAAAAGAAGGCGATCAGCACCAAGATCAGCACCAAGATCAGCACCAAGATCAGGAGAACTGCCCACCACCAGCAGCGCCATACCCCAGGAAGAGGAGCCCAGTACAAGTAATGGAAATGCACGCCCAACCCGAAGAATCCAGCCCCAGTCCTACCTTCCCGATGCCCTGGCAAACCCCTTATGGTTGCCTGGCAACTCAGGATCCGCTATCATCCCCCCTTTCACCGCACAGCCAGGTGTGCAGCCCGACACTACAAATTTTTCTAAATTCGATTATTTTTGTTTATTTTTCCCACAAGATTTGCTGCAGAATATAGTGAATCAAACGAATCTGTATGCATCCCAATTTATTGCTGCCAACCCCGATTCTTCCTACGCCCGCATGTTCCAGTGGCGGCATCTAACATTGGACGAATTTAAATTGTTTTTGGGCCTTATGTTCAATATGGGGCTTACAAAAAAGAACGAAGTCCATTCATATTGGTCCAAACGCCCCATCCAACACATGCCCATATATTCCGCTGTCATGTCCAGGAAAAGATACGACATGATTATGCGCTTTCTCCACTTCAATGACAATTCACAGTGCCCTCCCCGAGATCATCCCAACTACGACAAATTGTACAAGATACGCCCCCTAATCAATGCCTTTTCCCAGCGATTTGAAGAAGTTTTCATCCCAGACCAAAAAATTTGTGTGGATGAGTCCCTTGTACATTTCACCGGCCGACTGCAGTTCAAGCAGTACATACCAAGCAAGAGAGCCAGGTATGGGTTAAAATTAAATAAATTATGCGATCGAGCCACTGGATACGTCTTCAAATTCAGGATCTACGAAGGCAAAGACTCCCAGCTCCAGCCCCGTGATTGCCCCACATATATTGGAACCAGTGGGAACATTGTCTGGGAGTTGGCATACCCCCTGTTCGGAAAAGGTTACCATTTATATGTTGACAATTACTATACCAGCCTGCCCCTTTTTCGCCACCTTTACAGTAAACAAACCCCGGCCTGCGGTACCTTAAAAAACGGAAGGGATTCCCACAAAATTTATTGACCAAAAAATTGCGACCTGGAGAATCGGCATTCATGAGGTGTTGGCCATGAAGTGGAGGGACAAGAAAGATGTCCACATCCTCTCTACGATCCACAATGACACCGTGGTGGAGATCCCAAGAAGACGCGGCCCCATTGTAAAGCCCCAATGTGTCCACGACTACAATTTGTACATGGGGGGGGTGGATTTAAATGACCAGATGCTACAGCCCTACTTATCAACAAGAAAGTCCCGTTATTGGCACAAAAAAGTTGCGTTTCACCTTTTTCACATGGCCCTTTTTAATTCGTCTGTCTGCTACCAAAAAGCAACTCAAAATCACCAACTCCACTACCTCCAATATATCGAAGATATCATTGATGCCCTCATTTACCAACAAGATCCCGCCCCAGGAAGCATTCTCTCTGATAGTGTGAGTCGGCTTCATGAGTGACACTATCCCTTTAGCATCCCCCCCACAGAATCTGGAAGAAGACGCCAAAAGAAATGCCGTGTATGCAGCAGAGGAGGAGTAAGAAGAGACACCAGCTATTATTGTCCCGATTGTCCCTCCCAACCTGGCCTGTGCATCGGAAATTGCTTCAAAAATTATCATACATCCATTAGTTCCCCTTATTATTAACAGACTGCCATTTCCCCATTTGCCTGCTACCATGTTACTAACTACCTTCCATGTTAATTAACTGACCCTGGCCTGTTTACCGACGATGTCTTTGCTTGCCGATTTAAACCACGTTTCTGACCTCCACGTGCACCAACCTCAGCCTGTTTACCGACGATGCCTCTGCCTGCCGATTTAAACCACGTTTCTGACTTCTACGTGTACCGACCTTGGCCTGTTAATCGACCATGTTTTTGCCTGCCACTTGGACTGATCTTTTGGCCATCTACTTTTAGTACACAGGGGTCTCACATATGTGAGGGGCTTCAGAATAGCGTTCTGAGTAGAGAAAACCAGTTTTTCGTTTTCTGTGCTCCAAGAACAGGGTCTGGTTGCCCGGAGGCTTCAAAGCGATTTGGGTGGGAGAAGCCTCTACCCCTGTCCCCCTGGCCCTAAGCTTGATGGTCCTTCCTGCTGCCTGGACCAATACTTTGGCTGTGCTGACCATATTACTGCCTGTAATGACCCATGACATTATGGACCATGTTTCTTCCTGCTGCTTGGACCAATACTTTGGCTGTGTTGACCATATATCTGCCTGCTGCCTCTACTGACTTTGGACAGCATTTCTGCCGGGACACCTCTGCCTGCTACCTGGACCTGTGCTTTGGCTGTGCTCTGGCTGTGCTGACAGTATCTCTGCCTGTGTGAACTATGGACAGTATTCCTGCCTGCTGCCTGGATGATTGCTTTTGCTGTCGCTGACCTCATCCCTGCCTGCTGCCAGGACCGATGCTCTCCTCTGTGGACCACTGCACTTCTAAAACCACAGGTAATCTTTTGTTATTTGGTATGTACCTGCTATGTGTTAGATATATGAAGGGCCTTCAAAAATGTGATCGGTAGTCAGAAAATGATATGTGCAATTAATGCTGCTAGAATGCCTGGAAGTGCTACTTGGATGTTGGGCTTCTGTATGTGGCCAGGCTGTGTAAAAGTCTCACACATGTGGTATCGTTATACTCAGGAGGAGTAGCAGAATGCATTTTGGGGTGTCATTTTTGCTATGTATATGCTATGCGTTAGAAATATCTTATAAATGGACAACTTTGTGTAAAAAAAATGCATTTTCATTTTTTCTCCACATTTTCCAAAACCTTCTGGAAAAAAATGAACCATTCAAAAGACTCATAATGCTTTATAGATTATACGTTGGGGTGTGTGCTTTCCAAAATGGGGTCATTTTGTGGAAAATTCCATTGTCCTGGTGCTCCAGGGCCTTCAAAATTGTAATAGGTGGTTGAGAAAGGATATGTGCGATTTATGCTTGTAGAACGCCTGAAAGTGCTACTTCAATGTTGGGCCTCTGTATATGGCCAGGCTGTGTAAAAGTCTCACACATGTGGTATCGCTATACTCAGGAGGAGTAGCAGAATGCATTTTGGGGTGTCATTTTTGCTATGTATATGCTATGTGTTAGAAATATCTTATAAATGGACAACTTTGTGTAAAAAAAAAATGCATTTTCATTTTATCTCCACATTTTCCAAAACCTTCTGGAAAAAAATGAACCGTTCAAAAGACTCATAATGCTTCATAGATTATACGTTGGGGTGTGTGCTTTCCAAAATGGGGTCATTTTGTGGAAAATTCCATTGTCCTGGTGCTCCAGGGCCTTCAAAAGTGTAATAGGTGGTTGAGAAAGGATATGTGTGATTTATGCTTGTAGAATGCCTGAAAGTGCTACTTCAATGTTGGGCCTCTGTATCTGGCCAGGCTGTGTAAAAGTCTCACACATGTGGTATCTCTACACGCAGGAGGAGTAGCAGAATGTATTTTGGGGTGTAGTTGCAATTATGCATATGCTGTGTGAGAGAAAAAAACTGTTAATATGACCAGTTTGTGTAAAAAAAAAAATCCACATTTTCCCAAGAATTGTGGGAAAAAAATACAACTTCAAAAAACTCACCATGCCTCTTAGTAAATACCTTGGACTGTCTACTTTCCAAAAAGGGGTAATTTTGGGGTATTTGTACTTTCTTGGCTTGTTAGTGTCTCAAGAAATGAGATATTCCTTCAGTACATCAGGCGTGATCAGATGTGATAAATTTTCAATGATTGCCACCATAGTTTGTAGACTCTATAACTTTCACAAAGACCAAATAATATACACTAATTTGGGTTATTTTTACCAAAGATATGTAGCAGTATACATTTTGGCACAAATTTATGAAGAAAAATTACTTATTTGCAAAATTTTACAATAGAAACAAAAAAAAGTGTTTTTATTTTTTTAAATTTGCTGTTTTTTTGCTTATATCGCAAAAAATAAAAAACCCAGTGGCGATTAAATACCACCAAAAGAAAGCTCTATTTGTGAGAAGAAAATGATAAAAATTTAGTTTGGATACAGTGTAGCATGACTGAGTAATTGTCATTCAAAGTGTGAGAGTACTGAAAGCTGAAAATTGGTCTGGGCGGGAAGGTGCATAAGTGCATGGTATTGAAGTGGTTAACAACCAGTGTCATTTGAGTGACAACTCTTGGTCTGCTGGTGTTACCAACATCACTTCCAAGATGCTGGTGCCCATGAACAGTTTCAGCACTTTTGGACAGCTATATAAATAATGCTTATACAGGTAAATAACGTGCCCAAAATATGTAAAATGCACATATATAACTTTCTACGAAGATTCAGTATTTGTTAAAATCAATGGTCTAGTGACAGACTCTCTGCACCGTAAAACTCCTATCCTTTAGGGAAAATAAGTGTCAAGTCTTTTATGCTGTTTGAACCATTTGCTAGCCACAGGAGATTTTTACAGGCATCAAGTCAATAATCTATACCTCAAGTTCTTTCATCTGTCTTCTTATAATGTCCTCTTCTCCCATTGAGTCCCTTCACAACTGCTTTATTACGCTCTGTGGTCTGCTTGGTAAGCAAGTCATTAGAGGTCATCAAACATCTTTAGAGAACAGCTGTGCTGTGGCGTAATAATGCACAATCTACTAGATTTACTCTGCAGAAAAAGAAACCTTTGTCACACTGGGGCTGAGGGTCCCTGACAGAATATTTGTACAAATAATGTGGGAAGAGACAAACAAGTGACATTATGTAACCTTAGAGCCATCTGTCCTCTTCTCTTGTGCCATCCTATGACTGAAACTAGGCACATTGCACATAGTTTGTGTTACCAAATAAGGGAGCTAGGTAAAATTGACAGAGATATAATCATTTCGATAGAAAGAAGGGATATATTGCAGCATCTACTGATTAATTGCAATACTTATTGCAAGTGTAATAAATGTACGGCAGTGATTACTGGCCTCGGATTAAAGAGTCTCTAATCCTAAAAGAGAAGATGCTGTGCAGACAAATTAGTTAAAAAAAATCTATGTCACTAAGGCCCCTTTCACACGGTTTGCAGGCGCTATTGTGCTAAAAATAGCGCCTGCAAACCGAGCCTAAACAGCGGCTGCTGTCTCTCCAATGTGAAAGCCCCGAGGGCTTTCACACTGGAGCGGTGCGCTAGCAGGACGTGAAAAAAAGTCCTGCTAGCCACGCGGTGAGAGGAGCGGTGTGTTTACCGCTCCTCCACCGCTCCTTCCCATTGAAATTAATGGGACACCGCGGTAATACCGCCCGCAAACCGCGGCTGTAGCCGCGGTTTGCGGGTGGTATTAACCCTTTTTCGGCCGCTAGCGGGGGTTAAAACCGCACCGCTAGTGGCCGAATACCTCAGCAATCCCGACGGTATAGCGCCGCTAAAAATAGCGGCGCTATACAGCCACCGCACCCACCGTCCCAGTGTGAAACCGCTCTAAGTGCAAAGAGGAGACTGTAAAGGGTATGTGTGATGCCATATCAAGGGATACTATTGCAATAATAAATTTCAAACCCTGTTAGCACACAAAATTGGAATTACTTCCCTTTCCATGTCCATTGCCAGAATAGTGTGTCATGCATCATTGCCCAAAGATATGGTCAGACCTCAAAAAGGTTTTATGTTATACATGTAAAGCCTAGTGCATACGACCGAGAATCTAGTTGTAAAAAAAACTGTTTTTCTCAACGAGATTCTTGCCAAGCTTGACGAGATTCTTGTCAAGCTTGACGAGATTCTTGTGAAGCTTTCCTTGCATACACACTGTCAATTCCAAATCTCGACGTTGTAAAGCGCGGTCACGTACAACGGCAGTATAAAGGGGAAGTTTGATTCCAATGGCGCCACCCCTTGGGCTGCTTTTGCTGATCTTGTGTTACCGCGTGTTAGTAAAAGTTTGGGGAGAGACAATTCGCGCTTTTCAGTCTTCGTGCTTTCAGTTCGTTTTAGCGTGACGAATGTGCTATCTCCATTACGAACGCTAGTTTTACCAGAAGGAGCGCTCCCATCTTATACTTGATTCTGAGCATGCACGATTTTTTAAGACTCGGAAAAGCATACACACGACCCGTTTTCTCGTTGGGAAACAGGCCGACGAGAATCCTGACGAGAAAATAGAGAGCAGGTTCTCTATTTTTCTCGTCGAGATTCCCAGCAGTTTTCTAGACAAGAAACCATACACACGAACGGTTTTCTCGGCAAGAAAGCTCTCCCAGCAGTTTTCTTGTCGTTTGACGAGAAAACCGGTCGTGTGTACGAGGCTTTAGTGTCTCAACGTTTTAATGTTAATGAAAAAAATATTATCACTAGGGAAGGGTGAATCTACCTTGTTTCAATTCTTGAGGGGCTTGTGAAATTTTGTTTGAAATTTGCGAATACCCAAAATTAACAAATCCTGTTGAAGTCTATGGTGGTTAATTGATACTAAACTCTGGCCCCGTATTCTAGGCTAATGGTCAAGCTATTGTCAAAAATTTGCATGGGTAGCTGGACACTGCTATGTGGGCCATTTAACATAGCAAAAAAAAAAAAAACACCAATCCTAAAATTACATGCTTGGGAGATGCCTTTGTATATGTGTTGCTATGATTTCTACGGACAGTGTCCATGGCAATGTATTTTGGCATCATATATTTTGGACATGTGATTTATTTTTTAATCTTTTATATTTTGCTAGACTTAAATACAGCAACAGCACCCCAATCGGATTAATTTCAACTTGAAAAAAGGCCTTCCTTAGGTAGTTTTTGCCTGCCTTAAACAGTGTAAGTGGGAGCCACAACAGACCTAAAAGCTATAGAAAAGTTTACTATTAAAAAAAAAAACATAAACCTTCTACAAAGTAGCCAGAAAATGTTGTGTAGCAGCCTCACTCGTTTCTCTCGTGTATCGGTTATCCGATAGCTCTGGTCTAGGGGTATCTTGCATGTGAGAGTGAGATGCGCTACAGCCCATGTCCTCCCCATTGATGCGGGTGAGGTGAAGGCCAGTACCTGTTGTTTTCCTCAGGCCGGTGTGCTTCTTTAAGAGCCGAGTCTGTTGTGCTGACACCTCCCTTTGCTCCCATTAACCAGAGTACCACACACCGATAAAGGTCCAACACTTGTTTATTAACACACTCCAATAAACAGTCCTTTTCCAGCCGACTGGTTGAGACCCAATAAAACAGTTCAATACGGTGGGGTGAGCAGGTCGAGGCACTGTCCTGATAAGTAAACTAAACCACTGTGGTTTCACCAGCGGTTGCTAAAGCCCATTAGCTTGTGAAAGAACTTAAACCTTCAGGGTCTCTACCAGCGACCCCAGAGAACAGAAACAGGAGTACCTTCGCTGCATTTTGGATCCCAATCAGGGGGAGATGTCCCTCCAAGAGAGTTACCAGAGGCCCCTCTGTCACCGGGTTGATGCTGCTCCGTGCTCTTCAGAAGGGTAACCTCTCCGGCCTCCTCGCCTCAGATACGAGCCCCGACCACCTCAGGGACCCTCGGACAAATCCGCCCTTGCGGGACCCAGTCGAAGTTACTGAGCCCCAGGCCTCAGATGTAGTACCTCACCCCAAGCTTAAGGTGCCTGGAATGGACTCCAACACTGTTCCGGCCAGGCCATGGGCACCTGGGCCGGAACTCCGGACCACCAGCACCCAGGCCAAAGGTGCCTGGGTGCAGGATAGCAGTAAAGCCGAAGAAGACCACGTGGCGAGGGCGTCTACCCCTCTTATGACCTCCCCCGCCAGACACAGCAGGTCTCCCTGCCCCGCCGTACTACTGCCAGAGCAGGACAAAAAAGGTGCAGCACTGCGGTAATGGTTCTACCTCGACCCGGGACAACAGCGCCACCCACAGGTCAAAGGGAACAACACACCACCAGAGTCCTCCACGACTTAATTGGTCTGAACCCTATAACAATTGGTGCAACCCTGGTCATTCTACCACCCAGGTGCTCCCCCTAGATTTAAACCCCCGCTACAGTTGTACCGGGGCGAAACATGTCAGGGGGCTTGGCCAGAGCAGTGCTGACTGAGGCCATACACAGCCATATCCACATCCAAACCACTGAGTTGGTTTTGAGCGGCATCTTACCCCACGCAAGGCTTCCACTATGGCAAAAAGGTTAAAACTGAATTTCAGGTATGGATATTATTGCATAGTTACTTTGGTCCAACTTGGACTAATGTAAGAAGGCATATACCATACCACCGCTATGGAAGTAAAGAATTACTGTAGTAGTTGCCACTACTACAGTGGTTGCTGCTGTCTTCCTTATCATGAGCCAAGCAGCTGCCTTGCTGCACAGTAACCACAGGGAGTAGTCTGTTTAGCACAGGCACTGTTTAGAGAATGTCTTTCTTGTTTCTCAATGAGTATATGGAGTTCCTTCATTAGATGGAGAGATTGTGATCTCCATCTCATCCAATCAGAGAACACTTTGCATTGCTTGAGTTAAACCCAAGGTGTTCTGCGAAAGACGCCCCTGCTGAACAAACAATCCCCTATGTAGTAGGGCATGGGACCTGGAGGACAATGGCAACAGTGAATCTCAGGTTTCACACAGGTATGGCATATGCTGTGGAGCATATTGAAAACAGTAAACTTGTAAAATAGAGTCCACAAAAGGACTCTCCATGACTCCCGAAGCAAGATAATACATAATAAATAGCAATATAGGCCTCAGTTGTGGCTTTACCCGGTTGCTGTAACATAAGGTGACCAGATTTTTTAAATGAAATCCGGGGACATATTTTTTTTTACTAGTAATGGCGGCAATCAGTGACTCTCTGCCCCCCGCCTTACAGCCTGTCAATTCTTACTCTCCGGGCCCCGGCTACTACTGGGCGGGGAGCGAAGGAATATCACTCCGCCAGGGCAGGCAAGGAGATAAACAGGCAGGCGGCTGGGCTGGACTTGAATCAAGGCAGAAGAACATGCGAGCGGAGCTGAATGGGCATACACCCGAAACACACGAATAAATATTTCTACGCTCTGACTAGCACATGATCATCAGAAAGGGGCAGAGATAATGGGAAAAAATACACCTTCCTAAGCTAGTAGGTGCGGTAGAGTGGGGGGGGGTGTAATTCAGAATTTATTTATTTTAATTCTGCACTAACTGTCTTTGAAATTGTCCCAGCCCCTGTTCAAATCCAATCCGGGGACAAAACCGGGGACAGTGTCCTCAATCCAGGGACTGTCCCCTGAAACCGGGGATATCTGGTCACCCTACTGTAACAGCCAGCGAATCACTGCTGAACATTGTGTATTGCCTTGGCTATAATGACCCTGCACCTCTCTATGCATCGGCTGCAATGGCAACCAATAGAAAACCCATCCACTGTGGGTCTAGATTGATTTCTGTTGCAGCATTGTTATATTACACAGCTGCATGCAGTATTGCCCTAGCAGATGTTGTCAATAATGCCCAGCAGGGCCTAGGTTGCTTCAGCAGGAATTGGGTAAAATCACAATCCATATCTTTATAGCCAGGGCTTTTTTTCTCAGACAATAGGTGCAGGAACTCCTCTTTTCCGAGTCCCTTGTTTTCTCCGCCCCTACCCACCTTCGAGCAACGTCCCTTGGTTGCATCCCCTACCCACCTCCCAGTACCGCCCCTTTTAGACAATACAGAACCAAGTATCTTCTTGTTGTGCTAAGTAATTTTTATGGAATTTGGTTTTCCCTTCAGCCAGCAACAATAGATCCCCCTAATAATGTACCACCCACAACAAAATCCCCCCCCCCCAACAACAATAGACTCCTGGCAGCATCAACAGATCTCCGCACAGGCAGCATTAATAGACTCTCTGGCAGCCGTCAACAATAGACCCCTCCCCCAAGAGTAGATTTCCTTAAGCAACAATAGACCCCCCTGCAAAAATAGATCCCCTCCAGCTAGAATAGATCTGCCAGCAGTGAGCATCAATACCCTGCAGCACACCCCAGCACCCCTTGACATTACATACAGTCAGTCCAGGAGGTGCCGGAACTGTGTTCCCCCGCGTTCCCGCTGAAAAAAAGCCCTGTTTATAGATATTTAATTTTGTGCAGAGGGAGACATAATAGGACCTTTTCAGGCCATCATTATCAAAGTATTGCTATCTTTCATATATAACACCCACAGGGATTTTAAAGACATAAATCATTTTCAGGTTTGACCCTTTAATCTCATACAAACCAGATGCCGCTTCTCTATCTCTCTCTAACATGTTGCTTTTTCTTTCTCTCTCTTTCTTGCTTGCATACATTTTCTCTTCTCCCTCCCACCTCTGCACAGTTTGCAGCTGACATGCAGCTGTGTGGTTGCTTCTGGCTGAGAGGCTGAGTTGACGGGTACCGCTGCTGTTCTCTGTGTGAAAATCAGATCATGCCATTAATAGCCCCCCACAGGGGCAGTAACTCACTTGCAACAATAGCCAGAGCCTGAGAGCAAAATGCTTGTGACGAGGATTCTAATAAAAATCAACCCTACTGTACAAATCTGACTATCTGTATTTCGTTTTGCAAACAAATCCTTCCACCCCAGCTGCTTTTATTTCTCCAATCAATCCCCACGCGATTTCTTTCTTCTTTGCCTTTTTATTTTACCGTTAACACCTCTACAGGTAGTTCAGCATCCCTTTCTCATTCCTATTCCCTGGCTTCTTATGTTCCCACTGACAGATTTGCCCCCTGTGCTCCCCTGATGTGCTGAGCGCTTTTAATGATACTCTGTGGAATCACAGGGGGTAATAGGATTAGGTGGAAAATCCAGTTTCCCCGTGGATGAGAAGAAAACTAAGAAAGAGAGGAGGCGTTGAGGGAGGAAGTATGTTCAGACAGCAGTGGAGACAGGGAGAGAGGATAGGGAACGATTCGTGGAAGAGAATATAACAGGAATCTAGAGATCACTCTGTCACCAGGCAAACAACAAGCACAAGCTTAATTAATTAAGAGCTACACTGAGCCATGATAGTGTTCAGCGTGCAGTAGCCTATAGGAACCAAACATTTAATCTTTCATCGGTTTAGCGATTTCAGAAAAGCTCACATTCTCCGATTTGTTGCTATGTGAGGCAGCGTTTTCCATTTTGCTCTGTGCTGTTTTGCATGAGCACTAACATGTACCAAGTATTAAGTTAGTTTGGTTTCTGTGATCATTTTTGCCTATACAATTTTTTAATTCTTCATTTTATGATGCTTTGTAATAGTTTTAGAGAGTCAGTCCACCAAAAATAGTTATTTTGTGGTGGGAAACTACCAGCAACTTATACTTATCTTGTTTTCCAGTGTTACCATCACTCTATTCAAGTTCCAGATAGGGATCATTAGGAGGGAAACAAGACAATCACATGGGTTCCTCGGGTCCTCAAACATCACAATCCAGGAAAAATCATGCACTTGACTCTGAGAAGAATCTTCTCCCTTTACCTTTTATGTTAGTATTGACAATGTTGACAGTGCTATGCTCTTGGACAGGTGTTTTATCCTCACCACACTTATAACCTCTCTATTTAGAGTCAAATCACCCCAGAGACAACTTAAGAAGAAGCTATTCCACTAGCCACCATCAACTCCTGGCTTGACCAGACTTCCATTGTGTACCTTATGTAGCACAGGGACCCTTTTTCCCACCTTTGGCTCACTTGTAGGAAAAGGGCACACCGTACCACATGCCCGTACCCTCCTGTGTGAAGAGGTTGAGCGGTGTAAATACAACTGGGTCTCCACAGGTAGGTTCTCCAGAGACTGGTTCTCGTCTCTCATGCGATAAAGACAAGTCTCTATTCCCCCCAATAACTCCAAGGTCCACACCAGTTGCAACTCCAACGTAGAGTTTATTTTCTCATATGCACAGTCAATAGATAGAAAAGGGTGGATGGAGAACAAGACAGCAAAAGGTGTTGGAGTAGGTCCAGGCACAAACAAATGTATGATTCACTACCTGTCTCTTCAAGTAGGCTCAGCTCACCCGGATAGTCTCCCATTAGAGTGGATCCTAGCAGCCGGAGTGATGCTCGAATTAGATTACACATGGTCTCTGCACAAACTGTTATGGGTGAATTTGGGTCTCTGCCACAGACCTGGTGAACTTTGGGTCTCTGCCGCAAACCTGGTGAACTTTGCTTGTGGTATTAGGCCTCTTTCGGGGAGATGACATCCCTCCAGAGAGTTACCGGGCCCCTTCCTTCACTGTGATCTCTCACCATTCCCTCGGAACGGTCCTCCCCCAGCCTCCTCTTCCAGATACGGGTCTCCTTGCAAGGCGGCACCCTGGGATTCCTCTTCCCTCGTGGGCCCCAGCCAAAGGTGCTGGACCCAAGGCCTTCAGTTGCAGCCCCAGGACTAAAGGTGCCTGGGACTGATCCGCCAGTGTACCGGGCCAGGAAGACCCAGTACTCAAACCTGGAACCCCACCCTCGGGCTGAAGGTGCCAGGGGTGGTCAACGAACAGAACAACGACACACTCCCCTGGGGTAGGACCCCCGGGAGTAGAAGAACCCCCACCGGCAGCGTCTGCCCCTTTTATATCCTCTCCCGGCATGCACAGCAGGCCGACCACGCCCACCATACCACCGCCGAGAGGGGACATCCAAGGCACAGCACTATACCAGCGGTATAAAATGGTTAGCAAAGCCCTATCAAATAAGGTGTTTGAGTACAACTACCACTCAAACATTCCCCTAAATTTGAAGACCCCGCTACACTTACATTTAGGATCCTGTCCACAACCACCCATGTATCATATTATTAGTCACCCCATCCTGCCACCTACAGCCCAACTGTGCACAGGCGCACTTTACATACTGCAACTCAGGTATTCAGACATCCTCTTAAAGTAACATACCGCCAGGCGCCAGCCAGATGTGTATTTTCTTTCTTTTGCTCTGCATTGAAATAACATAACTTCCAGGCATTAGTCATATAATAAAGGTGCATCTGGTTACAGTCCAAGAATCCACATCTTTTGGCATAAGTTCAAGTCCTAACTCCATTTAATTCAGTGCTAAGTGTTGGGTATTTTAAGGTTTGTACCTAGGGATGGCCACGTGGGGGAACTGAACACAGTTTCACTTCGGTCTCTGTTTTAGGTTTCCTCTTTAACCACTTCGCGCCCGTGCCATATTAAAAAGACATCCGCAAAGCGGTCGTCAATTGCTGATAGGACGTCTATGGACGTCCTCCCATTTACTTCCGCGATGCGCGCCACCGCGGGCGCGCATCGGGGAAAAGCTGTGCCCGCCGTGTCAGGCGGGTGCTGATGCGCGTGCCTGGCGGCCGCGATGTCCGCCAGGTACGAGCGATCGGCTGTCACAGAGCCAGGGACGTGGATCTCTGTGTGTAAACACAGAGATCCACGTCCTGTCAGGGAGAGGAGACTGATGGTGTGTCCCTTGTACATAGGGACAACCATCGGTCACCTCCCCCAGTCAGTCCCCTCCCCCTACAGTAAGAACATCTAGCAGGGAACATATTAACCCCTTGATCGCCCCCTAGTGGTTAACCCCTTCCCTGCCAGTCACATTTATACAGTAATCTGCATATTTATAGCACTGTTCGCTGTATAAATGTGAATGGTCCCAAAAATGTGTCAAAAGTGTCCGATTAGTCCGCCATAATGTCACAGTCACAAAAAAAAATCGCAGATCGACGCCATTACTAGTAAAAAAAATAAAATAAAAAATAATAATAAAAAAAAATCATAATTCTATTCCCTATTTTGTAGGCGCTATAACTTTTGCGCAAACCAATCACTATACGCTTATTGCGATTTTTTTTTTACCTAAAATATGTAGAATACGTATCGGCCTAAACTGAGGAAAAAAATAGTTTTTTTTAAAAAAAAATGGGATATTAATTATAGCAAAAATTAAAAAATATTGTGTTTTTTTCAAAATTGTCGCTCTATTTTTGTTTATAGCGCAAAAAATAAAAACCACAGAAATTATCAAATACCACCAAAAGAAAGCTCTATTTGTGGGAAAAAAAGGACGTCAATTTTGTTTGGGAGCCACGTCGCACGACCGCGCAATTGTCATTCAAAGCGTGACAGTGCTGAAACCTGAAATTTCGCCTGGGCAGGAAGGGGGTTATGTGCCCAGTTGTCAAGTGGTTAACATACACACTTCTCCACTTACTCTTTGACTCCACCAACCATATATATACGGTATAGGGGTCTGCCAGAGGGGCTGGAAAAACAGGTATGCCTGTAAAACTTCTATAAAGGAGGAATCCGAGCTAAGGTAATATGTTAACCCGTTCTTACACAAGCATTGGGGCTGATCTAAGGTTCGAAGCGTCATGCATTTTTGGGGCTGATCTAAGATCTGGAGCTGCAGCGTTTGGAACTGATCTGGGGTATGAAGTTGCACCCATCAGGGCTGATCTGAGGTCTGAAGGTGCAGGAATTAGGGCTGACCTGAGGTCTGAAGGTGCACGCATTTGAACTGATCTGAGGTCTTAAAATGCAGGAATTGATCTGAAACCTAAATGTGCAGAAATTATGGCTGATCTGGGGGCTGAAGGTACATGCACTGGGGCTGGTCTGAAGATACAGGAATAAAGGCTAATCTCACATCTGAAGGTACGTGCATTAAAACTGATCTGAGGTCTAAAGGCACATGGGCTGTGGCTGATCTGAGGTCTGAAGGTGCATGCACTAGGTCTGATCTGAGGTTCCCACTGAAATTGCACAATGTTTTGTGTGTGTATGTTAATATAATAATAAAATATTGAGTTTAAAGTGTATGTTACCCAACATTTCATATTCCTAAAGTGTCTGTTGTACCATGTACTTTAAGGAGAAAAGTTTCCTGTTCTCTTTACATTGCTTCCTTTGTGTGAAGTTTCTGGTAATCCTGCCAGCCCCCCTGTTTTTCTATTTTAAACTGAGCATGCTAAGGCATAGAAGCACATTCATCCCCGTGTTGTCAGTTTTTTTTGCTTTCTACTAGGGAGCACATCCTGCCTGTACTCCACGCAGACACGCCCACTTGCACAGCTCTTCACTGGGAAGAACAGTGTACTGCTGACTCTCTAGTCCTGCTGACATGCCTCCCTGCAGTCTATGCTAAGGTGACCAGATTTTTAAAATGAAATCCGGGGACATATTTTTTTTTTACTAGTAATGGTGACAATTGGCGACTCTCTGCCCATCACCGCCGCCGCCCATCTCACAGCTTGACAAGTCTTACTCTCCTGGCCCCGGCTACTACTGGGTGGGGAGCGGAGGAAGATCACTCCACCAGGGAAGGCAAAGAGATAAGCAGGCAGGCGGCTGGCCGGGACTTGAGCCAAGGCAGAAGAACATGCGAGCGGAGCTGAATGGGCATGCACCCAAAACTGAAGAAATAGTCCCTCCGCTCCGACCAGCATATGATCATCAGGAAGGAGCACAGATAATGAAAATAAAAAAAAATCCCTAAGCTAGTAGGAGCGGCAGATCGGGGATGTGTAATTCAGAATTTTTGTCTTTAATTCTGCACTAACTGTCTTTGAAATTGCCCCAGCCCCTGTTCAAATCCAAACCGGGGACAGACTTGTTCCAGGGACAGTGTCCTGAATCCGGGGACTGTCCCCGGTAACCGGGGATGTCTGGTCACCCTAGTTTACGCCTCCACCCCTCTAAGCCCCTTTTGCCACTGCAAACAGAGATCATGTGATGACATAAAAAAAAGGTATTTATAATTTTTTTTAATACACACACACACACACACACACACACACACACACAGTGCCTTGGAAACAAATTCTCCCCCCTTGGCATTTTTCGTGTTTTGTTGCCTCACAACCTGGAATTACCGTATATACTCGAGTATAAGCTGACCCGAGTATAAGCCGAGGTACCTAATCTTACCACAAAAACTGAGAAAACGTATTGACTCGAGTATAAGCCGAGGGTGAGAATGCAGCAGCTACTGTAAGCAGAAAAGAGGGTGAACAATGCCCATTTGCACGCCTCACTGTGCCCATTGCAACCTCACTGTGCCAATTGTCACTGTTCCAAACCTCACTCTGCCCATTGCCACCAAACTGTGCTCATCCTTACTGTGCCCATCCTCACTGTGCCCATTGCCACCAAACTGTGCTCATCCTTACTGTGCTCATCCTCACTGTGCCCATCCTTACTGTGCCCATCCTCACTGTGCCCATTGCCACCAAACTGTGCTCATCCTTACTGTGCTCATCCTCACTGTGCCCATCCTTAATGTGCCCATCCTCAATGTGCCTGAAATTGAGAGGCTGCGGGCGTCCATTCATTGTTTAAAACTTGCGGTCTCCTTCTGGTCCCTTCCGTGATAGGCGTTGCTCAGCAGACACAGTTCCGCCTATCACGAACGTTCTCTCATCCTCACCCATCCCAGCAGACACTGTGTTCAGTGTTCCGCCAATTACAGACGTCCTCTTGTCCGAGGATGAAAAGGCGTCCGTGATTGGCGGAACACTGAACACAGTGTCTGCTGGGATGGGTGAGGATGAGAGAACGTTTGTGATAGGCGTTTCTTTGCAGACAGAGTTCCGCCTATCACGGAAGGGACCAGGAGGAGACCGCAAGTTTTAAACGATGGACGCCCGCAGCCTCTCAGTATTTTCAGGTACACGGACTTGCGTATAAGCCGAGGGGGGCATTTTCAGCCCAAAAAAAAGGGCTGAAAATCTCGGCTTATACTCGAGTATATACGGCAACATGGATTGTTTGAGGATTTGCATCATTTAATTTACAGAACATGCCCACAACTTTGAAGATGTTTTTTTTTTTCATTGTGAAGCAAACAACAAATAGGACAAAATAACAGAAAAATTCAATGTGCATAACTATTCACCCCCCTAAAGTCAATACCTTGTAGAGCCACCTTTTGCGGCTATCACAGTTCCAGTTCTCTTTGGATAAGTCACATCTTGCCACATCTTACCACTGGGATTTTTGCCCATTCCTCCTTGCAAAACTGCTCCAGCTCCTTGAAGTTGGATGGTTTGTGCTTGTGAACAGCAATCTTTTAAGCCCTGTACACACGGTCGGACTTTTGCCCAACAAACTTCGTTTTAAGCAAGTTGGACCAACAATCCGACCGTGTGTACGCTCCATCGGACAAACTTTTTTTGTTTGGTTTTGGATTTCATCGGACAAAAGTTGGGTCTGCAAACGGACAAACTTTTGCCCAACAAAAGTCCGATGGAGCAAAGTCCGACCGTGTGTACAGATAACCATCGGACTTTAGTCCGATGGACAAAACAACTAATGTTAAAATCAACCAACAATAGCAGAAGTTGACCAAAGGGTGGCAGTAAAGAGCAGAAAAGAGCAGAAAAAACACGCGATGTTGTAAGAAGTTTTAGGAAAGTTTGCAGAAAAGTCCGAGCGTGTGTATGCTATGGGTGTTCCCAACCAACTCCGTTCGGACAAAAAACCACGGAAAAGTCCGATGGAAGTCCGACCGTGTGTACGAGGCTTAAGTCTGACAACAGATGTTCTATTGAAATGAGGTCTGGGCTTTGACTAGGCCATTCCAACACATTTACATGTTTCCCCTTAAACCACTCAAGTGTTGCTTTAGCAGTGTGTTTGGGGTCATTGTCCTGCTGGAAGGTGAACCTCCGTCCTAGCTTCAAATCACACACAGAGTGGTACAGGTTTTGCTCAAAAATATCCCTGTATTTAGCACCACCCATCTTTCCCTCAACTCTGACCGGTTTCCCAGTTTGACTGCTGAAAAACATCCCCACAGCATGATGCTGCCACCACCTTGTTTCACTGTGGGGATGGTGTTCTTTGGGTGATGTGAGCTGTTGGGTTGGCGCCAGACATAGCGTTTTCTTTGATGGCCAAAAAGTAAAATTTTAGTCTCATCAGACCAGAGCACCTTCTTCCATACATTTTGGGAGTCTCCCACATGCCTTTTCGCAAATTCAAGATGTGCCATTTTGTTTTTTGCTGAAAGTAATGGCTTTTTTCTGGCCACTCTGCCATAAAGCCCAACTCTATGGAGCGTATGGCTTATTGTCACCCTATATACATGTAGCACCCTCTACCATAGGTAGGTGCTAGAATAGGATTTTTCTAGGGAGACTGTCAGCGCAGGTAAATTTAGGCATGCCTATGCTTCAAGCTAGGCCTGCTTGTTTTGATCTGGGGGCAGGGAGTGGTTAGTGTAGCAATGGGTGTGGCCGCCTGTGCTCTAGTTCTGAGGCGGCTCCCCTTTTTCCGGGAGATTGTTCTAGAAGAGGGGCAGGGCCTAGGACTGGAGTAGCAGGCAGCTCATGTGAGGAGCCCTGACCAATCCCCACTCGGTATTGGCAGGGGGCAGGCCTCCCATATAAGCTGAGGTGACATGCCACTGGGGAGGAGTTGTCGGCCGGGAGACTTGGAGAATGAAGTACTAGACAGTGGCAGGAGGCGGCCTCCATCTGGGGGGGGTTCACAGAGTGCAGAGGAGCCCGGGAGAGCTGTGAGGGAACTTCACCCTTACATGGTCATGGGTGAAGTCTTCATCTTTACACAGTCATAGATGAGGAGTTTCTGGAGCAGAGGGGCTGGAGAGAGGCTGTCGGAACGTATGTCCAGGTAAAGTTTTCCATCATGGACTCGGGGCAGGAGAAGGTCGGTGAGTGTACCACAGTGGAGTGCTGGGTGCGGAGGCGTGCCAGGAAGTCTGGGAGGGAACTTCATCCTTACACAGTCATGGATAAGGTCCTCATCTTTACACAGTCATTGATGAGGAGTCCTGGAACAGAGGAGAGACTGTGGGGAAGTGTGTCAAATTGATGCAGCCTGAGGGCGCAGGATTTGCAAGTCGGGCTAGCTGGGATCAGTAGTCTATCAACCAGTACAAGCTAGCCCTCCCCTAGGCCTCCGGGGAGGGGCACTGCAGGCCTCTGCTCTAGTAATCACGCAGCAAACACAGCCAGCAAGTTGGGATTATTCAGAGTGATTCCTCTTTGTCATAATGAAGATGGGACGGGATCAAATAGCTTTACAGTGATATAGTAGTTTTACAGTGGAAGATTTGTGCAGGACGAGAGAAGTCCAAGAAGCAACGGTCTGCAGGAGTCAGTGCAGAGGAGAAGGAGGAGCAATAGTCTGCATTGTGTTATGCAGAGGAAGAGACTGTAAATGTTAGAAGTACATCAGTTCTTCAAAGCTAAACCAATTCATCAATGTTCACTAAATATGATGGCTAGGGATGAGCTTCGAGTTCGACTCGAACATTGCCTGTTCGCCCGTTCGCCGAACAGCGAACAAATTGGGGTGTTCGCGGCAAATTCGAAAAGTCTATGGGAGAAATCTAAAGTGCTAATTATAAAGGCTTATATGCAAGTTATTGTCCTAAAAAGTGTTTGGGGACCCGGGACCTGCCCCAGGGGACATGTATCAATGCAATTTTTTTTTTTAAAACTGACGTTTTTTCGGGAGCAGTGATTTTAATAATGCTTAAAGTGAAACAATAAAAGTGAAATTTTCCTTTAAATTTCGTACCTGGGGGGCGTGTATGATATGCATGTAAAGTGGCGCATGTTTCCCGTGTTTAGAACTGTCCCTGCAAAAAATGTCATTTTTGAAGGAAAAAAAGTCATTTAAAACTCACTCGCGGCTAATAATGAATTGTCGGCTTTTATCAATACATACAAAAGTCATTGATAAAAAAAAAAAAAAAAAGCGTGGGGGTTCCCCAGAATTCAATTACCAGGCCCTTCAGGTCTGGAATGGATATTAAGGGGAACCCCGCCGCAAATTTAAAAAAAAATGGCGTGGGGTTCCCCCAAATATCCATACCAGGCCCTTATCCGAGCACACAACCTGGCCGCCGCAGGGGAAGAGGGGGGGACGAGAGAGCGGTCCCCCCTCCCTCCTGAACCGTACCAGGCCACATGCCCTCAACATGGGGAGGATGTCCCCATGTTGATGGGGACAAGGGCCTCATCCCCACAACCCTTGCCCGGTGGTTGTGGGGGTCTGTGGGCGGGGGGGCTTATCCGAATCTGGAAGACCCCTTTAACAAAGGGGACCCCCAGATCCCGCCCCCCCTATGTGTATTGGTAAGGGGTATATTGTACCCCTACCATTTCACGAAGAAAGCGTAAAAAAAAACAAAAAAAAACACACAAACACCTTGAAAAAGTCCTTTATTAAAAATGTTTAAAAAAAAAACATTCCAGCGGTGAAATCCAGTGTCCCGCGGCGATCCGATGTCCAGCGCTGTCCGTCACTGGTTTTGCCTGAGCGGACCTGATGGGGAACTTCCTCCTCAGTGTTTTAAATGTATAGACCCGCCCCTTCTAAAGTTCCCCATCAGGTCCGCTCAGCGGACCAGATGCGGAACATGACAAGGGGTGGGTCTATACATGTATTACCACAGTGAGAGAAGTTCCCCATCAGGTCCCCCCCTCTCGGTATGTCGGACCCGCCTACATCATTGGCCTGAGCGGGGAATTTCCTTCACTGTGTAATTAAAATTTACACAGTGAAGGAAGTTTCCCGCTCAGGCCAATGACATAGGCGGGGTCCGACATACCGAGAGGGCAGACCTGATGGGGAACTTCCTTCGCTGCGTAATACATGTATAGAGTCTATAGAGTCTATACATGTATTACGCAGTGAAGGAAGTTCCCCATCAGGTCCGCCCCCTCGGTATGTCGGACCCCGCCTACGTCATTGGCCTGAGCAGGAAACTTCCTTCACTGTGTAAATTTAAATTACACAGTGAAGGAAGTTCCCCGCTCAGGCCAATGACGTAGGCGGGTCCGACATACCGAGGGGGCGGACCTGATGGCGAACTTTAGAAGGGGCGGGTCTATACATTTAAAACACTGAGGAGGAAGTTCCCCATCAGGTCCGCTCAGGCAAAACCAGTGACGGACAGCGCTGGACATCGGATCGCCGCGGGACACTGGATTTCACCGCTGGAATGTTTTTTTTTGTTTTTTTGTTTTTTAATAAAGGACTTTTTCAAGGTGTTTGTGTGTTTTTTTTACATTTACGCTTTCTTCGTGAAATGGTAGGGGTACAATGTACCCCTTACCAATTCACAGGGGGGGGGGGGCGGGATCTGGGGGTCCCCTTTGTTAAAGGGGTCTTCCAGATTCCGATAAGCCCCCCGCCCGCAGACCCCCACAACCACATGTTGAGGGCATGTGGCCTGGTACGGTTCAGGAGGGAGGGGGGGCCGCTCTCTCGTCCCCCCCTCTTCCCCTGCGGCCGGCCAGGTTGCGTGCTCGGATAAGGGTCTGGTATGAATTTTTGGGGGGACTCCACGCCATTTTTTTTTAAATTTGGGGTGGAGTTCCCCTTAAAATCCATGCCAGATCTGAAGGGCCTGGTATGGATATTTATGGGGGACCCCCACGCCATTTTTTTTTATTTGCGGCGGGGTTCCTCTTAATATCCATTCCAGACCTGAAGGGCCTGGTAATTGAATTCTGGGGGGCCCCCACGCTTTTTTTTTTTTATCAATGACTTTTGTATGTATTGATAAAAGCCGACAATTCATTATTAGCCGCGAGTGAGTTTTAAATGACTTTTTTTCCTTCAAAAATGACACTTTGTGCAGGGACAGTTCTAAGCACAGGAAACATGCGCCACTTTACATGCATATCATACACACCCCCCAGGTACGAAATTTAACCACTTCAATACCATGCACTTATGCACCTTCCCGCCCAGACCAATTTTCAGCTTTCAGTACTCTCACACTTTGAATGACAATTACTTAGTCATGCTACACTGTATCCAAACAAAATTTTTATCATTTTCTTCTCACAAATAGAGCTTTCTTTTGGTGGTATTTAATCGCCACTGGGTTTTTTATTTTTTGCGATATAAGCAAAAAAACAGCATTTTTTTAAAAAAAAAAACACTTTTTTTTAGTTTCTATTGTAAAATTTTGCAAATAAGTAATTTTTCTTCATAAATTTGTGCCAAAATGTATACTGCTACATATCTTTGGTAAAATGAACCCAAATTAGTGTATATTATTTGGTCTTTGTGAAAGTTATAGAGTCTACAAACTATGGTGGCAATCACTGAAAATTTATCACATCTGATCACGCCTGATGTACTGAAGGGATATCTCATTTCTTGAGACACTAACAAGCGAGGAAAGTACAAATACCCCAAAATTACCCCTTTTTGGAAAGTAGACAGTCCAAGGTATTTACTAAGAGGCGTGGTGAGTTTTTTGAAGTTGTATTTTTTTCCCACAATTCTTGGGAAAATTAAAAAAAAAATTTTTTTTTTTACACAAACTGGTCATATTAACAGTTTTTTTCTCTCACACAGCATATGCATAATTGCAACTACACCCCAAAATACATTCTGCTACTCCTCCTGAGTGTAGCGATACCACATGTGTGAGACTTTTACACAGCCTGGCCACATACAGAGGCCCAACATTGAAGTAGCACTTTCAGGCGTTCTACAAGCATAAATCGCACATATCCTTTCTCAACCACCTATTACACTTTTGAAGGCCCTGGAGCACCAGGACAATGGAATTTTCCACAAAATGACCCCATTTTGGAAAGCACACACCCCAACGTATAATCTATGAAGCATTATGAGTCTTTTGAACGGTTCATTTTTTTCCAGAAGGTTTTCGAAAATGTGGAGAAAAAATGAAAATGCATTTTTTTTACACAAAGTTGTCCATTTATAAGATATTTCTAACGCATAGCATATACATAGCAAAAATGACACCCCAAAATGCATTCTGCTACTCCTCCTGAGTATAGCGATACCACATGTGTGAGACTTTTACACAGCCTGGCCATATACAGAGGCCCAACATTGAAGTAGCACTTTCAGGCGTTCTACAAGCATAAATCGCACATATCCTTTCTCAACCACCTATTACACTTTTGAAGGCCCTGGAGCACCAGGACAATGGAATTTTCCACAAAATGACCCCATTTTGGAAAGCACACACCCCAACGTATAATCTATGAAGCATTATGAGTCTTTTGAACGGTTCAGTTTTTTTCCAGAAGGTTTTGGAAAATGTGGAGAAAAAATGAAAATGCATTTTTTTTACACAAAGTTGTCCATTTATAAGATATTTCTAACGCATAGCATATACATAGCAAAAATGACACCCCAAAATGCATTCTGCTACTCCTCCTGAGTATAGCGATACCACATGTGTGAGACTTTTACACAGCCTGGCCATATACAGAGGCCCAACATTGAAGTAGCACTTTCAGGCGTTCTACAAGCATAAATCGCACATATCCTTTTTCAACCACCTATTACAATTTTGAAGGCCCTGGAGCACCAGGACAATAGAATTTTCCACAAAATGACCCAATTTTGGAAAGCACACACCCCAACGTATAATCTATGAAGCATTATGAGTCTTTTGAACGGTTCATTTTTTTCCAGAAGGTTTTGGAATATGTGGAGAAAAAATGAAAATGCATTTTTTTTACACAAAGTTGTCCATTTATAAGATATTTCTAACGCATAGCATATACATAGCAAAAATAACACCCCAAAATGCATTCTTCTACTCCTCCTGAGTATAGCGATACCACATGTGTGAGACTTTTACACAGCCTGGCCATATACAGAGGCCCAACATTGAAGTAGCACTTTCAGGCGTTCTACAAGCATAAATCGCACATATCCTTTCTCAACCACCTATTACAATTTTGAAGGCCCTGGAGCACCAGGACAATAGAATTTTCCACAAAATGACCCCATTTTTGAAAGCACACACCCCAACGTATAATCTATGAGGCATTATGAGTCTTTTGAACGGTTCATTTTTTTCCAGAAGGTTTTGGAAAATGTGGAGAAAAAATTAAAATGCATTTTTTTTACACAAAGTTGTCAATTTATAAGATATTTCTAACACATAATATGTACATAGCAAAAATTACACCCCAAAATGCATTCTGCTACTCCTCCTGAGTATGGCGATACCACATGTTTGAGACTTTTACACAGCCTGGCCACATACAGAGGCCCAACATCCAAGTAGCACCTCCAGGCATTCTAGCAGCATTAATTGCACATATCATTTTCTGACTACCGATCACATTTTTGAAGGCCCTTCATATATCTAACACATAGCAGGTACATACCAAATAACAAAAGATTACCTGTGGTTTTAGAAGTGCAGTGGTCCACAGAGGAGAGCATCGGTCCAGGCAGCAGGCAGGGATGAGGTCAGCGACAGCAAAAGCAATCATCCAGGCAGCAGGCAGGAATACTGTCCATAGTTCGCACAGGCAGAGATACTGTCAGCACAGCCAGAGCACAGCCAAAGCACAGGTCCAGGTAGCAGGCAGAGGTGTCCTATCCTATCCTATCCTATCGATGATATCTTCGATATATTGGAGGTAGTGGAGTCGGTGATTTTGAGTTGCTTTTTGGTAGCAGACAAACGAATTAAAAAGGGCCATGTGAAACAGGTGAAACGCAATTTTTTTGTGCCAATAATGGGACTTTCTGGTTGATAAGTAGGGCTGTAGCATCTGGTCGTTTAAATCCACCCCCCCCATGTACAAATTGTAGTCGTGGACACATTCAGGCTTTACAATGGAGCCGCGTCTTCTTGGGATCTCCACCATGGTGTCATTGTGGATCGTAGAGAGGATGTGGACATCTTTCTTGTCCCTCCACTTCATGGCCAACACCTCCTCGTTCCTCATGGATGCCGATTCTCCAGGTCGCAATTTTTTTGTCAATAAATTTTGTGGGAATCCCTTCCGGTTTTTTTTTAAGGTACCGCAGGCCGGGGTTTGTTTACTGTAAAGGTGGCGAAAAAGGGGCAGGCTGGTATAATAATTATCAACATATAAATGGTAACCTTTTCCGAACAGGGGGTATGCCAACTCCCAGACAATTTTCCCACTGGTTCCAATATATGTGGGGCAATCACGGGGCTGGGCTGGGAGTCTTTGCCTTCGTAGATCCTGAATTTGCAGACGTATCCAGTGGCTCGATCACATAATTTATTTAATTTTAACCCATACCTGGCTCTCTTGCTTGGTATGTACTGCTTGAACTGCAGTCGGCCGGTGAAATGTACGAGGGACTCGTCCACACAAATTTTTTGGTCTGGGATGAAAACTTCTTCAAATCGCTGGGAAAAGGCATTGATTAGGGGGCGTATCTTGTACAATTTGTCGTAGTTGGGATGATCTCGGGGAGGGCACTGTGAATTGTCATTGAAGTGGAGAAAGCGCATAATTATGTCGTATCTTTTCCTGGACATGACAGCGGAATATATGGGCATGTGTTGGATGGGGCGTTTGGACCAATATGAATGGACTTCGTTCTTTTTTGTAAGCCCCATATTGAACATAAGGCCCAAAAATAATTTAAATTCCTCCAATGTTAGACGCCGCCACTGGAACATGCGGGCGTAGGAAGAATCGGTGTTGGCAGCAATAAATTGGGATGCATACAGATTCGTTTGATCCACTATATTCTGCAGCAAATCTTATGGGAAAAATAAACAAAAATAATCAAATTTAGAAAAATTTGTAGTGTCGGGCTGCACACCTGGCTGTGCGGTGAAAGGGGGGATGATAGCGGATCCTGAGTTGGCAGGCAACCATAAGGGGTTTGCCAGGGCATCGGGAATTTAGGATTGGGGCTGGATTCTTCGGGTTGGGCGTGCATTTCCATTGCTTGTACTGGGCTCCTCTTCCTGGGGTATGGCGCTGCTGGTGGTGGGCAGTTCTCCTGATCTTGGTGCTGATCTTGGTGCTGATCTTGGTGCCGATCGCATTCTTTTGGGAGGGACGGTTTCCTCCGGGGACTCGGACTCTGAGCCACTATCCTCCACTGGCTCGTATTCCGAACCAGAATCGGATAATGGGAGCTCCCCGCTGATCTCATCATCCGACATGGCAAGAATGGCATATGCCTCCTCAGGTGTGTAAACCCTTTGGGACATTATGGCAGTGCTTATTGGTGGGCCTGTGTAATGGTACTGCTGGTGGTAGTGGTGGCGGTCTGTGTGGTAGTACCGATGGAGGTATTAGTGGTGGGCCTGTGTGGTGGTACCGATGGCGGTATGGGTGGTGGTGGTACCAATGGCGGTACAGGTGGTGGTGGTACCGATGGCGGTACGGGTGGTGGGGGTGGCGGCGGTACCGATGGCGGTACAGGTAGCGGTACGGGTGGTGGTGGTAGCGATGGCGGTATGGGTGGTGGTGGTACCGATGGCGGTACAGGTGGTGGTGGTACCGATGGCAGTACAGGTGGTGGTGGTACGGGTGGTGATGGTACCGATGGCGGTACAGGTGGTGGTACAGGTGGTGGTGGCACTACCGACGGTGGTACGGGTGGTGGTACTGGTGGTGGTACCGATGGCGGCACTAGTGGTGATACTGGTAGCGGGCCTGTGTGGCAGTATAGATGCTGGGCCTGGTGGCGGTACTGGTGGTGGTACTGGTACCGATGGCAGTACTGGTAGCCTGTGTGGCGGTGCCAATGGCGGTACCGATGGAGGTGGGCCTGTGACAGATGATTGACAGATGGGCTGATTGATTGACAGATGGGCTGATTGATTGATTGACAGATGGGTTGATTGATTGACAGATGGGGTGATTGATTGACAGATGGGCTGATTGATTGACAGATGGGCTGATTGATTGACAGATGGGCTGATTGACAGATGGGCTGATTGACAGATGGGCTGATTGACAGATGGGCTGATTGGCTGGGCTGATTGATGTGCTGGGCTGTGTGACAGGTCCTCTTTATGGGGGGGGCGTGTTGTGCACTGTAAACTTATGTAGACAAACTACACTGAGCTAACTTACTGATCCCTTCTCTCTCCTCACAGATCGGTGTGTGAGGAGAGAGCAGGGATCAGGTAGTAACTCCTGTGGAGTTTGTTTACATTTGTGACCGGCTGTGATTGGACACAGCCGGTCACGTGGTAAACAGCCAATTCATTGGCTGTTTACTCTGATCGGGGACGCGCTGTGTCCAAGGGACACTCGCCTTCCCCGATCCCCGCTCTGCAAGCCTGTGGCGGCGCGCACGGAGCGCGCCGCCGAGTTTCTTTTGACAGGTGATCGGCTGTGACTTTGACACAGCCGATCACATGGTAAACAGCCAATGAAATTGGCTGTTTACCGTGATCGGGGAAGCGCTGTGTCCGAGGGACACATGCCGTCCCCGATCACCGCGCTGCGCGCCCCCGCGGGCGCACGCAAGGCAATATCCTGCAGGACGTCATATGACGTCCAGTATCGATATTGCAACCACTTCCCGGACGTCAATTCGCTATTGACTGGGCGGGAAGTGGTTAAAGGAATATTTCACTTTTATTTTTTAATTTTAAGCATTATTAAAATCACTGCTCCCGAAAAAAACGGACGTTTTTTAAAACGTCTTTTTGCATTGATACATGTCCCCTGGGGCAGGACCCGGGTCCCCAAACACTTTTTAGGACAATAACTTGCATATAAGCCTTTATAATTAGCACTTTAGATTTCAAACGTTCGAGTCCATTGTATTTAATAGGGTTCTAAAGTTCACACAAACATTTTGTCTGTTCGCAGGTTCTGGTGCGAACCGAACAGGGGGGTGTTCGGCTCATCCCTGATGATGGCAAAGCAATATGTTCTATGGGCATCCCATATCCTCCTTACCCCAACCAAGTTATATCCCCCAATAAACAAAAAAACGCAAATGACTGTTCATTGTCTCTGAGGTGATAGATGGAGGTCTGGCAGCAGGGTGATATGGTGGATGTTAGTTACTAGTAGCAACCAGGCGCTATATACAGATACTCCAGTCTCTGCTGTGGAACTCTGCAGATCCTCCAGGGTTACCTTAGGTCTCTGTGCTGCCTCTGATTAATGCCCTCCTTGCCCGGTCCATGAGTTTTGGTGTGTGGCCATCTCTTGGCAGGTTTGCTGTTGTGCCATGTTCTTTCCATATGGTTATGATAGATTTGATGGTGCTCCTAGGGATCATCAAAGATTTGGATATTTTTTTTATAACCTAAGCCTGACTTTTACTTCTCAACAACATTGTCCCTTACTTGTTTGGAGAGTTCCTAAGCCCCGTACACACGGTCGGACTTTTGCCCAACAAACTTAGTTTTAAGCAAGTTGGACCAACAATCCGACCGTGTGTACGCTCCGTCGGACAAACTTTTTTCGTTTGGTTCTGGATTTCATCGGACAAAAGTTGGGTCTGCAAACGGACAAACTTTTGCCCAACAAAAGTCAGATGGAGCAAAGTCCGACCGTGTGTACAGTAAAGTCCGATGGACAAAACAACTAATGTTAAAATCAACCAACAATAGCAGAAGTTGACCAAAGGGTGGCAGTAAAGAGCAGAAACGAGTTGTAAGAAGTTTTAAGAAAGTTTGCAGAAAAGTCCGAGCGTGTGTATGCTATGGGTGTTCCCAACCAACTCCATTCGGGCAAAAAATCGCGGAAAAGTCCGATGGAAGTCCGACCGTGTGTACGAGGCTTTAGTCTTCATGGCAGGGTTTGGTTAGTGGTGCCTCTTGCTTAGGTGTTGCAGCCTCTGGGGCCTTTCAAAAAGGTGTATATATATGTAATGACAGTTCATGTGACACTTAGATTGCACACAGGTGGACATCATTTCACTAATTATGTGACTTCTGAAGGTAATTGGTTGCACCAGAGCTTTTTATGGGCTTCATAACAAGGGGGTGTGAATACATACGCACATGCCAATTATCAGTTTTTTATTTCTGAAGAATAGGTTTTATGTATATATTTTTCTAATTTTACTTCACAAACTTAGACTATTGTCTTCTGATCCATCACATATTATTCAGATTAAAAAAAAAAAAAAACATTGAACTAAAGGCTGTAATGTAACAAAATAGGTATAAAACCAAGGGGGTGAATAGTTTTGCAAGGCAATATACACACACACACACAAATGTTTTGACTTTCCATTCTAAACTAAATGGGCTGTTTTACAAGGTAAGGGTTCAAATATATTTTACTTTGCTATGAACAGGTACAAAAAAATTGAAAACCAACTATATAACTACAGCTTGCTATTGTTCTGACACGCCAGCTGTCTAATGGTCATAAATTGACATTTAATGTGGAAGAGGTTGTTGACCCATGTGAAACAGTAACACTTGCAGGTGTTTATTGCTTGTCGCAGAGATCACTGTACTCCCCCTGGCAATGCCTTCTTCTGCGTTTCTCTACATGAAGTTGGCACCATCTTTGTTTAGCCATCATTCAAAATTAACATTTTATTACCGAAATGAAGATGCTTGCATGACACAATCATGCAAATCCAAATACAGTTATTTATTTTCTGACACCGATCAGACCTGTCTATGTGAATTGCTACATCATTAAAGTCTGATCACTGGGGAAGAGGAGACTGTTGAAATGCAGAAATTATGTATGAAAATTATGTAGAAATGATGACCAGCTCAGCCTAGGTAAAGTCACTTGACTGTAACTCAAGGACACAATTATACTGTGACATAGAAATAATCTATTCATGCAGAGCTGTAAAGTTGCAGAGAGATCCCCATTAATCTTTATTTAATACACCTAATCTTAAACTTAACCTAACCAACAATTATTACCCAAAATCTCAGATGAAATCTAGAGCAGTTCTTTTCTCTCTATAGTCTTGCCCTTCAGAAAGTGTGTATTTGACCAGGTCTATTACGTTCTAGAGAGAGACCAGATCCATTAGACGCAGAGTGCACTGGGCAAAGTGGTCAAACTGTGGTGCCTATTGAACTTTGCAGTTAAAGTTAAAGTGGTTGTAAACCCAACCACACAACTTGCACCTACAGGTAAGCCTAGATTAAGGCTTACCTGTAGGTGCAAGAAATATCTCCTTAACCTACACGGTTGAGGAGATATTTACTATAAAAGCAATGAGCATGCGCACTAGCGGGCCGGCTTTGTTGCCGGTTTTCTGAATGGCTCTTGCTGGCCCGAGCGCGCATGCGCGTGACGTCATCGGCGCTCCGGGCCAATCACAGCACCGGAGCGGCGATAACAGGAAGAACGTCGGAGAGATGGCGGGGAAGGCACGGAAGAGAACTTCGGGGGCTTCGATCTCAGGTAAGTCGATCATAATGAGCTAGTATGCTATGCAGGGTTCATTAAAAAAATAAATGAATGAGGGTTTACTTCCTCTTTAAGCCCCATACACACGATCTGACTTTGACAAACTTCAAAGTGAGCAGATTTTCAAAAAAATCCGACCGTGTGTACGCTCCATCGGACAAACTTTTTCATCGGACAAAAGTTCGCTCTGCAAACAGACAAACTTTTCGGCAACAAAAGTTCTACGGTGCAAAGTTCTATCGTGTGTACAGAAATCCATCGGACTTTAGTCTGAAGTACAAACACGCATGCTCAGAAGCAAGGACAAGCCGGAAGCAGTCTGGCCTGTTAAAATTAGCGTTCGTAATAGAGAAATCACATTCGTGACGGGGCAAGTTATGAAATCTAGAAATGCAGCGCACATTTTCTTCTTTAATAATGGGATAATAATAAAGCTGCTTTGCTGATACGGAGAAATGACAAAACGTATTTACAAAGGATTTGTGTTCTAGTAAAAATGAAAATCGCGAATCAACACTGACCAAACTTCTAACTCGAGATTAGCAGAAGGAGCCCAAAGGGTGACGCCGGAGAATTGAACTTCCTCTATTGATGTGTCGTCAGTACGTTGAAATGTCACTACGTTCGTGTTTGTTGCCAAAAAAGTCTGAGCGTGTGTATGCTATGGGCGTTCACCGCCAACTCCCTTCGGACAAAAATCCACGGAAAAGTTTGTTTGAAGTCCGACCGTGTGTACGAGACTTAAGACACACTGCACAACCGCTTTATATGAAAAGTAGAAGTAAAATCATGATAATGAAGAACATCTGTACACTATCTTCTTGAGTGGCAGCAAAGTGGCTTCGTGATCAGCACCTCTGCCTTGCAGCACTAGGTCTCTTGGTTGGAATCCTGACCAGAATACTATCTGCATGGAGTTTACATGTTCTCCATGTGCTTGCTATGGTTTCCTCCCAGACTCCAAAGGTATGCTGATAAATGCCTTGCTTCTGAAGCGCTTTGAGTCCCCAGAGGAGAAAAGCCCTTTAGAAATACAAAACAGTTCTGAAGAGTGAAAATCTAGTTCTGCTTCTTGGTAGTGTAATGCTGCGTACACACGATCGGAAAATCCGACAAGAAAACGTGAATTTTATTCCGACGGAATCTTGGCTCAAACTTGTCTTACATACACACGGTCACACCAAATTCCGACCGTCAAGAACGCGGTGACGTACAACACTACGAGCCGAGAATAAAGAAGTTCAATGTTCCGAGCATGCGTCAAATTGATTCAGAGCATGCGTGGTTTTTTGCTCGTCAGAATTGGATACAGACGATCAGAATTTCCGAGCAGAACTTGTTGGGAAATTTGAGAACCAGCTCTCAAATTTTTCTTGGCGGAAATTCCAACAGAAAAATTCCGATGGAGCCTACACACGGTCGGAAATTTCCGACCAAAAGCTCACATCGGACTCTTGTCGGAATTTCCGATCGTGTGTACGCGGCATTAGAGCTTGCCTGCTTCCTCTGCACCATACCTTCCTATTGGTCCATACCTTCCCGTGCAGCAGAAAGGGGGTTGCAGAAAGCTTTGACACTACAAGGAGGTATCAAAAGCTTTGTTCAATCAGAGCCACCCAGGAATTAGGCAGAAGCAACCTCTAGGTACCTGCACTTTATATCTGTCAGATTTTGTATGATTAAGTCAACAGTCTTAGGTCTCTTTTTCTGTTTCAATGGTTTTAATTGAAAGCAGTGGCGGCTGGTGCTCAAAATTTTTGGGGGGGGCGCAAACAAACTGAAAAAAAAAAAATCATCAATTGCCGTCACTGTGCCTATTAAACGCAGCCACTGTGCCCAAACGCCACCAGTTTGCCCCCCCAAATGCAGCCAGTTTGCCCCCCCCCCCAAATGCAGCCAGTTTGTCCCCAGCCCTGCACTTACCTTCCTCGGGTCAGCGCCATCCTTCTTCAGTCCTCGATGTCTTCTCCCACCCTCGATGTCGCTTCAGCCAATCAGGTTACCGGTAACCAGACCCGGTGAACCTGATTGGCTGAGACGCCTGTCAGTGTTAACCAAGGAAAGCACCCCCTGTGCGTCCTCTGGTTAACTATTTGGAAGCCGATTACAGCCCTCAGGCTGTAATCAGGAAGCCTATCAGAGCCGCTGGCTCTGATAGGCACTTCCAAACACCAACCGGCCGCTGTTATTCAGATGGCCGGCGCTCAACAGGGGGCCGGCCATCTGAATAGTGGGCGGCAGCGGTGGCGATAATACATAGGTTCATGCAATGCATGAACCTATGTATTGTTGTGAGTGACGGGCACAGGAGCGAGAGGGGGTGGCGCTCCTGTGCCCACTATGGACGCACTGCCACTGAGAAAGTTTACAAGACATTTTCAACATTTAAGTTTGAAACTGCATTCCATATCTCATCATCTTCCGGCCTGCACAACTGTTACAGCTTATTGCTCCAATTCAGAAAAGAATAAAAAACAAAAACACAACCGAATAACATTTCCGTGATCTGAAAAATAGCTATAGATATCCCCTGGTTTCCCCGTCCCTCCACTACTCTCCACATGGGAGGGGGAGGAAGAGGGAAGATCAAGACCATAGGCAATTCCAGGAAAAGGAGAAGAATGAAAGTAAGAAGGAAAGAATATCAAAGGAGGAAGTGCACTCACTAATATTAACTTGGCCAATCCCTGAGGGAGGCCCGGAATGAAAAGACAAGAAATCAGAGTAATGAAGGGCCGGGCATGACTAGGTAAGAGGAGAGGCAACATAAGGGTTAATCTGGGGAATGCCAGAGGGGAGGAGGCTAGTGGTTAAAATTAACTAAGGGGATGAGCGGTATATAAAGAAGGGGGCGGGACCGGCAGGGTCACTTGGAGGAGTTTAGACAGAGAGAGGAAGCTTTTCCACGCTTCTCTCTCTCTCAATTAAAATGGCGGACGTGGATAAAATACTGGCACGGTTGCAGGCTACAGCCACATCGAAGGGACCTGACTGGCTTGAAGCACAGGTGGGTCCGCTTCTACTTGACCAGGCGGGGGGGGGGGGTCGGCTACAGACGGCAAGGTGGAGCAGCGCGCTCGAAGGTCTAGGCCTCCGGAGCGTTACTCGCCTGGCCTCTCCACACAAGCTCAACGCCACCCTAGGAGCCCTCAGATGGACCCGTCGGCTCCCCCGGCGAAGCGTGCTTCTGCTTCAAGACCATAGGCCTTGAAGCAGCGTGCTTCTGCTTCGGCCGTGGGGGGAACCGGGCGGAATCCTCATCACCGGCGGAGCTCGGGGGCGGGGCTACGGGCAATGATGGCGCCCATTCCCCTGTCCCACAGCACAGGAGCTCCGGGAGAGCGATCCCCCCCTCGGCAAGGACGGCACCCAGGGGGGAGATTCAGCGGGGGAGGAGCAGAGACGCACTCGTGGGGCCTCTACCAGACGAGGCTGGCGGGTCTGGGACGGATGTCGGGCGGCTTGAAGTGAGTGGGGGAAGACCTGTCATGGCGCGGCCCAGCGGTGGCTCCACGCAAGGCGGCAGGAGGAGCGGGGCGACGCAAGAGGGAACTCCAGGGGCCCGTGAGCCTGCGCAGATGGGTACCTCGGCCTCCAGGATGGCTTTGCCTATGGGGCTCCCTACGCCCATGCTGCCAACCCAAGGTCGGAAGGAGAAGTATCGGGATCGGAAGAGTAGGATCGCAGAGAGATCGTGTCGCCAGGGACCGGCAGAGCAGCGGCTGTGGGGAATGTGCCCGGTCAGTCTACCCTTTTATCTACTGGTACACAGTGGCGGTGCGTCCATAGAGGGCGCCGGTGCGCCGCCCCCTCTCGCTCCCGCACCGCCACTGAAAGACAATACACAGATTCATGCATTGCATGAATCTATGTATTGTCACTGCTGCCGCGCTGCCCACTATTCATATGGCCGGCCTCCTGGTGAGCGCCAGCCATATGAATTAGAGCGGTGGCCGGCGGTAGGTGTGTTCTGGAAGTGTCTATCAGAGCCAGCGGCTCTGATAGGCTTTCCGAATACAGCTCTCACGCTGCATTCGGCTTCCAAAAACTCCTCCTAGGTACGCACGGGGGTGCGTTCCTTGGAGAAGATTGTGGGGGTTTCAGCCAATCAGGTTCACCGGATCTGGTTACCGGTAAGCTGATTGGCTGAAGCGACATCGAGGGCGGGAGAAGACATTGAGGATGCGCGGACCGAGGAAGGTAAGTGCAGGGCTGGGGGGGGGGGGGGGGGACAGGCTGTATTTGGGAACAAACTGGCTGTATATGGGGACACACTGGCTGTATTTGGGGGACACACTGGCTGCATTTGGGGGACACACTGGCTATATATGAGGACACACTGGCTGTATATGAGGGACACACTGGCTGCATATGAGGACACACTGGCTGCATTTGGGGGACACACTGGCTGCATTTGAGGGACACACTGGCTATATATGAGGACACACTGGCTATATATGAGGACACACTGGCTGTATTTGGGGGACACACTGGCTGCATTTGGGGGACACACTGCCTGTATATGGGGGACACACTGGCTGCATTTGGGACACACACTGGCTGTATATGATGGGGACACACTGGCTGCATTTGGGGGGACACACTGGCTGTATATGGGGGACACACTGGCTGTATATGGGGGACACACTGGCTGCATTTGGGGGACACACTGGCTGCATTTGGGGGACACACTGGCTATATATGGGGACACACTGGCTATATATGGGGACACACTGGCTATATATGGGGACACACTGGCTGCATTCGGGGGACACACTGGCTGTATATGGGGACACACTGGCTACATTTGGGGGACACACTGGCTGCATTTGGGGGACACACTGGCTATATATGGGGACACACTGGCTGCATTTGGGGGACACACTGGCTGTATATGGGGACAAACTGCCTGTATATGGGGGACACACTGGCTGTATATGGGAACAAACTGGCTGTATATGGGAACAAACTGGCTGTATATGGGGACAAACTGGCTGCATTTGGGGACAAACTGGCTGCATTTGAGGGGACAAACTGGCTGCATTTGAGGGGACAAACTGGTGGCGTTTGGGCACAGTGGCTGCATTTAATGGGCACAGTGGTGGCAATTGATGTTGTTTTTTTTTCAGTTTGTTTGCGCCCCCCAAAAAATTTTGAGCACCAGCCGCCACTGCTGGTACATTGTCTGCAGTGTTGTGTAGGTTTCTGTGGGCGAGTGATGGGGGTGCTGGTTCTGCTGGGGGGTCTCTGTGGGGGTCACCAATGGGGTAGCGCCTGTGGCAGGGGGGGGCTGGCAGTTTGCCTGCCGCTCCTGGAACAGCGGAGACATTGGCGGGGCTCCTGGGGGGACTGAAGGATTTGGTTCAATGTTTTGAGGTACCAAAAAGGGGGCCGGCTCAGGTGGCTCCCGTGGGTGGATGGACAGGTAGGTGTGTCAGGGCCTGGGGGATCCCCACATCGGTGGCGGGGCCACTCGCTGTTCCAGTTGGATCTGTGACAGTGAGTAAGGATGCGGTAGAAAAAGTTGCGGAGATGGGGGTAGCGGTAAGGGCGGATATAGTGCGCATGGCGGACAAAGCAAAATGCAAGGTTTATGTCTGCTTTGAGGGACCTTTGGGAGCACACTTGAAGCAGGAGGTCAGGAATAAAATCGGAAAAGGTGAGTATGTGGAGATGTTTTCCTTATTGCCGCTGGAGAAGTTTAATTTGGATAGGGTTAAGCCTGACAATTCCAAAAAGGACGACGAGTAGAAGAGGAGGTATCGCTTGATCCCGAGGACATTTGCGAACTGGTTGCAGGCGTTCGCAATCCTGGCCAGCGTGATAGGTGAGAAAAACCCAGAGCATTGCTCGGCATTGTTCTGTTATATGGATGCTATAGGGGAGGCTCATAGAGTGTATGGGGGGGGGGACAGCTTGGCTGCATTACGACGAGCAGTTTCGACAGTGGAGGGCTGTTCGGCCGTCTCTCAGGTGGGATCACAAAGATATCAGCCTGTGGATGCGATTGATGTCGTCGGCTCGGGCCCCGAACCAGTTTTTTCAGGGGGACATCTGCCGCTGGACCGTCGACCGGAAAAAAATGGGCGTGTGCTGGAAATTTAATGAGGGGACTTGCAAATTTGGGGGGACGCCGTTGAGGGTGGAAAAGATGTGGGTTTTTCTAAATAGATATCCTGATAGGGAGGCTGCGGGGCTGTTGTCTGCGGGGTTTTCGGAGGGTTTTAGGATACCGTGCTCACTGGAAGTAGTGCCGTCTTTGGCACGGAACTTGCGGTCGGCACTGGTTAATCCTGGGGTGGTTGCAGAAAAATTGGCGAAGGAGGTGGCGTTGGGTCGCATGGGTGGGCCATTTCGAGAGAGGCCGCTGAGTGATTTAGTAGTGTCGCCACTAGGGGTGGTGCCTAAGAAGGAACCGAATAAGTTTTGCCTTATTCACCACCTCTCGTTTCCAAAAGGGGGGGTCAGTGAATGATTCTATAGATCCTGAGGCGTGCACGTGTCATATACGTCTTTTGATGCCGCGGTTCAGTGGGTACGGCGATATGGTCAGGGCGCACTCATGGCAAACATCAGACATTGAGTCGGCATTCCGCTTGCTTCTGGTGCACCCGGACAGTTTTTGGCTGTTGGGTTGCTGCTGGCAGGGAGCGTTTTATGTGGACCGGTGTCTGCCCATGGGTTGCTCCATTTCCTGCATCATGTTTGAAAAATTTAGCTCATTCCTGGAATGGGTTGTTCGAGACGTGGCAGGTGTGGATTCCGTGATCCATTACCTCGACGATTTTTTGTTGATAGGGCCGCCTTCCTCCAATGTGTGTGCGATTTTGTTGGCTACGTTGCAGCACATTGCGGGGAGGTTTGGGGTCCCGCTAGCGGGGGGAAAAAACTGAGGGTCCGACGATGGAAATTAGTTTTTTGGGCATTGTGATAGATTCCGGTGCTATGGAATGTAGATTGCCATTGGACAAGGTGGAAGCGTTACGGGGCGAGATTAGGGATATGATGGGGCAACGTAAAGTGCAGCTTCGGGGGCTTCAGTCCTTGCTGGGGAAGCTAAATTTTGCGTGTCGGATTATTCCCATGGGCAGGGTTTTTTGTCAATGGCTGTCGGCAGCTACTTTGGGGGCCAGGGCCCCTACACATTTAATTAGAATCACCAGGGAACATAGAGAGGACTTGAGGGTCTGGCACACGTTCCTGGAGATGTACAACGGGCGGTCGGTCTGGATGGGGGGACCGGTGAGTAACTTCGATTTGGAGTTGGTTACTGATGCTGCGGGGTCTACGGGATATGGGGCGTTTTTCCAGGGGCAATGGAGTGCGGAGGCTTGGCCGGAGTCTTGGGTTGAGGCAGGGTTGCTTCGTAATCTGGTATTGTTGGAATGGTTTCCGGTGGTACTGGCTATGGAGTTGTGGGGAGCGTCCTGTAAGGATTTGAAGATCAGGTTGAACTGTGGCAACATGGGGGTAGTACAGGTCATTAATCGGGTCTCCGCGTCTTCTCAACCAGTGATACGATTATTGCACCACCTAGTATTGCGATGCTTACAGCTCAACATTTTTCTGTATGCTGTGCATATCCCGGGCATTGACAACACGTTGGCTGATTCCCTGTCTCGGTTTCAGTGGGACAGATTCAGGGAACTGGCGCCGGCTGCAGAGAAGGGTGGGATTCCTTGCCCGGGTTGGCTGTGGGAGGTTGCCTTGGAGCCGCTGTGGGATGGATCAAGAAGTCGGTAAGTGGGCAGACGTGGGTGGCTTATACCAAGATTTGGACCGAGTGGCTTGCTTTCGTACGGCTGGCGGATGCCAAGCTTGGGGGGTCTGAGATGAGGCTACTGGTGGTGTATTTCATTTCAAGGCACATGAAGGGTGGGGGGTCAGTGTCCGCGATTGAGCGGAAACTGGCGGGGTTGGCCTTTTTGTTTAAGCTGCAAGGCCTTAAGGATTTTACAAAGGATTTTTGGGTGCGACAAGCGCTAAAGGGGTATCGGAACGTGCACCCTCAGAGAGATGCCAGGAGGCCGATTTCCTTTTCACTTTTGCAGGTTATTTGTGAGAAGTTAGGTGGGGTGTGTTTGTCTGGGTACGGGTTACTTTTATTCAAGGCGGCTTTTTCGATCGCGTTTTTTGGGGCGTTTAGAGTGGGGGAGCTTGTGAGTCCATCTCGGCAGGTGGCAGGGGGCTTGACGGTGGAGGATGTGCGCGTCGGGGATGATAGGGTGGTGTTACGGTTGCGTAGGTCGAAAATGGATCAAAGAGGGAAGGGAGTGAACATACAACTGTTTACTTTGCCGGGGGATCAAGTGTGCCTGGTTAAGGTGGTGAGGGAATTCTTGGGAGTACGGCCAGTTAGGCGTGGGCCATTCTTAGTGCATGAGGATGGGTCCTTTTTATCTAGGTTTCAATTTGTGGCAGTTTTTCGCAAGTGCCTTAGGGCGGCGGGGCTCGACTGCACGCAATTCGCCTCACACTCCTTCCGCATCGGGGCGGCCACAGAGGCTGCCAGGTGCGGGTTGGATGAGGCGGCTATAAAAAGGATTGGGAGGCTAATGGCCTCCTGTCAGGCGCCTTCTCAATAAGCAATGGCACCTGTCAGGGCTGCCCGTTGTCCCCCCTGATCTTTGTCTTGACTCTAGAACCCCTCCTGAACAGACTAAGGTCCAACACGGATATCAAAGGAATCTCCATTGCTCATAGAGAATTTAAAGTGGCGGCCTTTGCTGATGATATATTACTCTCCCTACAATCCCCTCGGATATCATTACCTAATCTTTTGAAAAACATACAACATTTTGGCGAGTTATCAAATCTCAAAATCAATTATTCCAAATTGCATGCCCTGAATGTATCCCTTACCCCTCAGGAAGTCACTCACTGCCAGGAATCCTTTCCCTTTCATTGGCAGAAGACAGCCAATACCTATCTAGGCATTCAAGTCACTAGGAACATAACGGACCTTTATAGTCATAACTTCCTCCGTGCCAATTCTGCGCTCCTGGCAAATCTCAAGGATTGGGCCAACTTCAACGTTTCTTGGTTTGGGCGCTCGGCCCTCATCAATATGGTTGTTCTCCCCCGCCTATTGTACTTAATGCAGACGATCCCGATTCACCTACCCCCTTCGTTCTTTGCGGCATATAAAAAGGCCTGCACTAGCTTTATATGGAAGAATAATGCCCCACTAATTAAATATTCACGTCTGACATGCTCCAAAACAGGTGGCATTGGTTTACCAGATCTTTATAAATATTATCTGGCCTGCCACCTGACTAGAGTGGTAGACCGAAGACTTCACAAACTAAGGAAAGCATGGGTGATGCTTGAAAATTCTCACACAAACCCCGATTGCCGCACTACCTTGGCTGTCACCACGATTCTGGCCCCCGACCCTCAAGACACATCCGTTCATCGCACCCTCCCTTTCGGCCTTTAGGAAAGCAATCGCTCTTTTTAACTTATCCTCACAACCAGGTCCGCTGACCCCATTGAGAGGTAACCCTGAGTTCCCTCCGGGAGATGCAAACACATTCCTCCATATGGAATGGCCACACGAGGAAGTTCTAGCGTGCCATTTCTTTCACAAGGGCCGGAGACGATCTTATGAGGAGCTTACCTCTGAATCATGCACTAACACTTTCCCTCTTTGGTCTTTTAGACAGCTTACTCACTTTCTTACCTCTAAAGATACGCATGACACGTGGAATAGACAACTTACACCATTTGAAGCACTATGCTCACGCAATGCACCTCAACGACACCTCATATCATACATTTACGCCCTATTACAGGACGCTCCTGACCCACCCTCAACGCAAACTGTGCGTGCTTCTTGGGAAAGAGATTTACAACTCAAACTTGAGGATGACGACTGGGAATCCATATTTACTCTTGCTCATAAAGGCTCGATGAACATAGCAATCCAAGAAAAAGGTTATAAAATTATCACAAAATGGTATAGAACCCCAGCTCGTTTACATAAATTCTCACCCTCAATCCCGAATATATGTTGGAGGTGCACAGAACCGGTAGGATCCATGATCCACATCTGGTGGGAGTGTGCCTTGCTCCAGCCTTTTTGGAGGGAGGTCCACTCCATCATTACACGGTTACCACTTACACTCTAGACTATACTCCTGCTCAATTTCTCCTACACCATACTACTCTACCCAAACGAACTTATCAAAAATCATTGACCACGCATATGGTAAATGCAGCCAGACTCTGTGTTCCTACGCATTGGTGTTCAAAAGATATCCCGACCATTAGAGAGTGGCTGATCAGAGTCGCCAAGATAGAGGAGATGGAGGAATTGATACATACAGCCCATGACCGTGTACAGAAATTTAGTTTGACCTGGGCCTGTTGGACACAATTTAAGACCACAGATTACTACAAATCCTTCTTCTAACCAATGTGCTAAGCATTTAGATAGCTCACTGCTTTACTCCCTACATTTTGAACTGGTGCGGGCGCCCGGGACGGGGAGCGGTCCCCACTACTCTCTGGTCCCCACTATTCTCTGCTCTCTTCTCTCTATTTTCTATTTTTAACAGATACCCTCTACCTAGCCTTCCTCTCTTACTCATTTCCTACATCAAGGTCACTGTATACCTATTTTCTGATTACTTTCCCCCTCTATATATACCGTATTTATCGGCGTATAACACGCGCCGGCGTATAACATGCACCCCAAGTTTAGGAGGGAATTTTAAGGAAAAAAAAAACTTACATTTAAATGCAGCATGCAGCCTTGCCCAGTGTCCATCTGCAGCCTTGCCCAGTGTCCATCTTTCCATCTGCAGCCTTGCCCAGTGTCCATCTGTCCATCTGCAGCCTTGCCCAGTGTCCATCTGTCCATCTGCAGCCTTGCCCAGTGTCCATCTGTAGCCTTGCCCAGTGCCTTTGCAGCCTTGTCAGTCTCGGCGATTTTTAAAATTGGCGCCGATTTCTGTGTGGAGAGGAGCGAGCGGGGCCGAGTGTACTTCGGCTAGACTCGGCTCCTCTCGCAGTCCCGCCCATCTCCACTGACTGCGCCGCTGACATAGAGAAAGCCGAGTGTACTTCGGCTAGACTCGGCTCTGCTCACAGTCAGGGGCAGGACTGCGAGAGGAGCTGAGACTAGCCGAAGTACACTCGGCTTTCTCTATGTCAGCGGCGCAGTCAGAGATGGGCGGGACTGCGAGAGGAGCCGAGTAAAGCCGAGTGTACTTCGGCTTCGGCTCCGCTCGCTCCTCTCGCTCGTTTCAGCAGGGGAATCGGCGGAGTATCGGCGTATAATACGCACTCACGATTTTTCCCTGATTTTAGGGGAAAAAAAGTGCGTGTTATACGCCGATAAATACGGTATATATATTGTTTTTTTTTTATTTTTATTTTTTTATCTCCCTATTGCGATATAACCGACCAAATGATGGACTGGAGCCTTGCCTTGGGTCCCTAACATCTACACGACCATTGTAATTCCCAAATTGAGTAGTTTTACCATGGCCCCGGATAGGCCTGCTGATTTTGGTCCACGGAGGGTCTTTGCACCCATATGCAGGGTTACTCGCTCTCATTCAGAAACCGGAAACTGCTTGGTTTAAATGTTGGTTATTCATGCAATGTTCATGAGCTTGTATGTCTTGTATGTACATGTAACCTTATTTTTCTTTCAATAAAATCTTTTATGGAAAAAAAAAAAAAAAGGATTGGGAGGTGGGAATCCAGGAGGTTTCGGTCTTATGTGCACCCTCATTTGTTAGCGGATGTGATTTAATAGGTTGGGGTGTGGCGCATGGGACTTGGCTGTTATGGGGAAGGCTGTATGTGGTAAAGGGGGGGGGGGGGGGGAATGCCGTTGATGTTCTTTGGGTTTTTGGTTCTACTACGTTGTGTTCTTTTTCGTTTCAGATGGAGGTCAAATACGCCTCGTCTGGATCCTAGGGCATTCCTACGTCTTTTGGGGGGCCAGGAGAGTAGATGTTAGGCCTGACGGCAGGCAGCTGGGGATCTCGAGAAGTGAGGCTTGCGTTCGTTGGTTAGGCATCCCGGGTATGGGGTGGAGCAGTTGTAAAAGGAACTACTGCGCACGTCAAAGGTGAAAAGGTGAAATATCAAACATGAATAATAAACTTAAAAACCGCTGCTGCAACTGAAAAAGTGGATACACACAATATACAATATTAAAAACGTGCAGTTGCGCTGCAAAGTATCAACGCATGGATTTAAACAATAAGATATGATAACTTTATATAAAACCTGTGAAAAAATGCATAATAGATAGAGAACCAATATTCAGAAATAAGTGACTGAAGACATGTGACAGTCTTAAATCTTCCGTGAAATGTCCACAATGTAATATAAATGATAAGGGAAATCATGTGAAGAGAGTTCCACGATAACACTGTAGCATAAGCTCTCTCGTGTAGGTTGATATTAGTGACTTCACACTCATAAGCACCCAAGGGAAAAGTGCAGTGATGGTAAAGACAAAGATCCTCCACCTCCAATGTCAAATCTGCTTACCAGCTCCTATGGATCTCAAATGAAGAGATCAAAACCGCCTGTGGCTTTTTCCCCCGCCTAGGGTCTTTGAATTGCAAACCAGCATGCAGGATGGTATCTTCCTCAACACTATGGCACCTCAATATAACTCCCGGGAGTGAGATCCCCAAAAAAACATAAGGGCCATCATAGTGAAGTATGTAATGATGTTTTTAATAAAAGAAAAAAATTGTACACTTACAACATCGATGTATATATAAAAGCGTCTGTAAAATCGTTTCAAGCCGACCGGCTCTTACTATCCGCCCGTTCCTTCTGGGATAGCATTGTATTCGTCTGTGACGTCAGCACGCCGCTCCTCCCTACGCCGTTTCGTCAAAGATGACGTCTTCCAGGGGCACGAGCGGCGTGCTGACTCACCGCTATTTATCTTACATGTAACAGAAGGAACGCCCAGCTCTGAACTCCGGGAGATCCCTGCACTAATCCACCATATTTGAAAGGGGAAAATTTGCCCTTACTACGCCGCTCTCACCATATTGCTATAGAGATCATGGCTAGTAGTACAACATAAAATGCAGTCATAAGAGCTGCAATGGGAATGAATTAATTAATTACGTTTATCTTCAACCTATAAAGCACGAATGGAAAGGTGCCATAGGTGAAAGAGATTTTAAAATTATATATTAAATTTAAATTGAAATAAATATAATAAAATAAAATAAAAAACTAAGGATACAAGGTAAAAGCACCAAATAAAGTAGTGCTAGTGGATAGTCTGTTTGGATTGGTTCTGGTTCTTCTATTATTTATTAATTTTAGTTCCTATTTGGATACATATAGCATTGCAACCAGTGTGCACGGCTTTTGTTTATTAGCCGTTGGCATAATGGGGTAGTGCGACTTTGCTCTCAAGGTTTGTTGGCACATTTCAGCTATCATAGCTCCAATAAATTTTCACCCAATTTGTGGTTCTGACATTGTGGTATTTAACTGGGATGTTCCTTGATTGGGCATAGCGGTGTACACAGTGTCGAGTAACCTTTTAATGTTCAGTATATATCATATATATATTGTTTATCATTTATTTTTTTATTTTTTTTGTTTAGCCAATATATGGTTACAATATTGTGCCAGTATGTGGAATATCTGTCGTTCCACCCTTTCACGTTTCTAAAGTCATTTATAGCTTTTTTAGATGTATGGCGATACAATAACTCGTGTGCCGTTGCAAATCGGATGCCATCGTTTATTTGGCGCTTTTTCCTCGTATCCTTCGTTTTTTATTTTATTTTATTATATTTATTTCAATTTAAATTTAATATATAATTTTAAAATATCTTTCACCTATGGCACCTTTCCATTTGTGCTTTATAGGTTGAAGATAGACGTAATTAATTAATTCCCATTGCAGCACTTATGACTGCATTTTATATTGTACTACTAGCCATGATCTTTATAGCAATATGGTGAGAGTGGCGTAGTAAGGGCAAATTTTCCCCTTTCAAATATGGTGGATTAGTGCAGGGATCTCCCGGAGTTCAGAGCTGGGCGTTCCTTCTGTTACATGTAAGATAAATAGCGGTGAGTCAGCACGCCGCTCGTGCCCCTGGAAGACATCATCTTTGACGAAACGGCATGGGGAGGAGCGGCGTGCTGACGTCACCGACGAATACAACGCTATCCCGGAAGGAACGGGCGGATAGTAAGAGCCGGCCGGCTTGAAACGATTTTATAGACGCTTTTATATATACATCGATGTTGTAAGTGTACAATTTTTTTCTTTTATTAAAAACATCATTACATACTTCACTATGATGGCCCTTATGTTTTTTTGGGGATCTCACTCCCGGGAGTTATATTGAGGTGCCATAGTGTTGAGGAAGATACCATCCTGCATGCTGGTTTGCAATTCAAAGACCCTAGGTGGGGGAAAAAGCCACAGGCGGTTTTGATCTCTTCATTTGAGATCCATAGGAGCTGGTAAGCAGATTTGACATTGGAGGTGGAGGATCTTTGTCTTTACCATCACTGCACTTTTCCCTTGGGTGCTTATGAGTGTGAAGTCACTAATATCAACCTACACGAGAGAGCTTATGCTACAGTGTTATCGTGGAACTCTCTTTGAATGATTTCCCTTATCATTTATATTACATTGTGGACATTTCACGGAAAATTTAAGACTGTCACATGTCTTCTTAAGTCACTTATTGGACAATTTCTGAATATTGGTTCTCTATTTATTATGCATTTTTTCACAGGTTTTATATAAAGTTATCATATCTTATTGTTTAAATCCATGCGTTGAAACTTTGCAGCGCAACTGCACGTTTTTAATAATGGTGTGGAGCAGGGTAGTGCCGGAAGTTCAACGTTACGTGCGGTTGGACAGACTGCCGGACATACTGGTCTTACACGTGGGAGGGAATGATTTGGGTGTCAGATCCATTGGGTATCTGATTTCGGCTGTGAAAGCGGATTTTCTGACGCTAAGAAAGGCTTTCCCAAATACATTGATAGTATGGTCAGACATAGTGGCGCGGACAAGTTGGCGGATGGCAAGGTCGGTGGTCAGGCTCAACAAGGCGAGAGTAAGAGTAAACAAGGTGGTTGGGCGTTTTGTGGCCAGTAACGGGGGTTTGGCGATTCGACACATGGAGTTGGAAGTCAATGTGGGGATGTACCTGCGTGGGGACGGAGTGCATTTGTCATCGATATATGGGCATTGGGGCTGCAAGAGGGGATCCAGCATGCCCTGCGGGCATGGCCCTTAAGGGTAAGGGGTTCCCCTTTGCGGGCTGTGGTGGTGTCTTTGGTCTGTGACGGTGGCAAAACAGATGTCATAGGTGGTATGTGCCCCTCTTATGGATTCCAGCGGAATGGTGTCTGCTGGAATAGGGTTATGGTTGCACTGCGGGAGGGGGGTTGTCTCCGAGCTGGAGACGGCTGGAGGCCTTGTATAGTAATATTATGGTCCCGCAGTGTAGTGGTGGAAAGTGTAAAAGTTCGGGGTGCTGCCATAGACCAACAGACTGGGAGTTAGGAAACGCTGGTTTATAATGTTAATATGTTAATGGGAAGTTATTTAATTAAAAGTGAATTCATATTTGGAGTTATTTATTTTATTTGTTAATAAAAAGGCTGTTATGGCCAATTATACTCCAACTCCGGTGTGGTCTATTATTGATAAAAGGGGTGTGTTAAAAGAAAGGTTTTTAAATAAAGGCAAAGGTGGGTAGGTGGGAGTTGGGGATATCTCGAATACACTGGTCAAGATCTCACAAAGTGTCAGACAAGTATTTGATCCAGGGTTCCCAGATCTTTTCAAATAGGCTTATTTGTCTTAACGATCGCTTCAAGGCGTTCATTTACCATGATCCATGTCAACTTGTTTTTTACCAAGTCGAAAGGGATTGTAGGTCTCTTTTTAAAACACATTTCTGCATGTATCTAAGAAATCATGTTAGATCTACTAGTGGGAAGTATGGTCTAGTGGTAGATAACTAGTCCACGTAAGTGAGGAGAGATTCGTTGTTATATGGGTGGAGTTGAAGCTAAGGTTACTGGGTAACACAACACGCTGATAAGAAAAAACTTGTCATCTTGGCATAATGGCACATATGTGGCAACTAGGGATGAGCCGAACACCCCCCCCCCCCCGTTCGGTTCGCACCAGAACCTTCGAACAGACCGAAAGTTCGCGCGAACGTTAGAACCCTATTAAATACAATGGACGCGAACGTTCGAAATCTAAAGTGCTAATTATAACGACTAATATGCACGTTATTGTCCTAAAAAGGGTTTGAGGACCCGGGTTTTAAAAACGTCCGTTTTTCGGGAGCAGTCATTTTAATGATGCATAAAGTGCAAATATTCCTTTAAATATCGTACCTGGGGGGTGTCTAAAGTATGCCTGTGAAGTGGTATGTGTTTCCCGTGTTTAGAACTGTCCCTGCACAAAATGGCATTTCTAAAGGAAAAAAAGCCATTTAAAACTGCTTGCCGCTTTAATGTAATGTCTGGTCCCGGTAATATGGATGAAAATCTTTGAGAAAAATGGCATAGCTACCCCATCACCCCCCCCCTCCCTACCCCAGCCCATTACCAGCCCCTTTGGGTCTTGTATGGATATTAAGGGGAACCCCGCACACAAAATAAAAAAGGCCCTATATACTCTGAACAGCAGTATACAGGTGGTGCAAACAAGACAGGGACTGTAGGTTTGTTCTTAAGTAGAATCTGTTTTTTAATTTTGAACAGGTACATTGTTTTAAGTGTAGCTCCAGCCAAAAAATATATTTTTAAGCTTTTTGGAAAACATAGGGAAGGGTTATCACCCCTGTAACATTTGTTTTGCTGTCTGTGCCCCTGTTCAGAACATTTCACCTCACTTTCCGTCCCAATGACAACTGTTTTTGAAAAGTGGGGTTTTTATTGAAACAAGGATTGGTGATAAAGCATCAGTAGAGAGGAGACACCTTTTTCCAATATTAACTCTTACAGGAGAGAATTTCCCTGCCTAGGAGTAGATTTCCTCTCACTTCCTGTTGTCTCCTTCCGTTTGCAAGTAGGAGTCGTTTGCAAGTTGGATGTTTGAAAGTTTGGGCCTGCCGTATATACTCTGCTGAAATTTTCCCCTTACATGTTGGTGTTGCCACAACACTGTGAGCCCTCACAGTTACTCTTGGTGGGCGCTGGAACGCCCTGCTGTGAACTATTATATCAGGAATTGTATTTACATGCCATTGTTGAACAGTGGTAGGAAAAATTGGGCCTTTGGTGGTGGTGCTGGTGCCACAACACTGTAAGCCCTCACAGTTACTCTTGGTGGGCGCATGAATGGGCCCTGCTGTGAATTATTAGATCAAGAATTGTAATTGCATGCCCCTGTTGAACAGGGGCAGAAAAATTGGGCCTTAGGCACTGGTGCCACAACACTGCAACCCCGCACAGATATTGTACTTGGAGCACAGTAATGAGCCCTGTTGCAAAGTATTGCATCAAAAATTGTAATTACACACCCCTGTTAAACAGGGGCTGAAAAATTGGGCCTTAGCCACTGGTGCTGGTGCCACGACACTGCAACCTCTCCCAGATACTCTAGTTGGAGTGTAAGAATGAGCCCTGCTGCAAAGCATTGCATCAAAAATTGTAATTACATGCCCCTGTTAAACAGGGGCTGAAAAAATGGGCCTTAGCCACTGGTGGCGGCACCCAGAAACAAAAATGTTCTTCCAAGCTATCATCATGAATCGGATCATTGAGGAGGAGGATAGTCAGTCAACATAACAGGACAGTCACTCAGCATCAGCATCAGTCTTGAAGGGATGTGACATTTGAAAATAAATTATTCTGTAATATCAGCTTCAAGTGCTTGGTAGCTGCTGGTGAACCAAGACTGGTTCATCTTTATGAAGGTCAGTCAATCAACCGAGTCGGTGGACAGGCGCCCCCTGTGATCCGTGACAAAGCCTCCAGCAGCACTGAATGTGCGTTCTGAAAGAACGCTGGATGCAGGACAGGCCAGTAGCTCAATTGCATACTGTGAAAACTCTGGCCAGTGATCCATCCTCAACACCCAGTAAGCCAGAGGATTTTCGGTGGGAAAGGTGTCCAAGTCTGACCTTGCCCCTAGTATTCCTGCACCATGTATATCAGACGCTGACGATGGTTGCTGGAACCGATCATACCTTGGGGCTGCGGACTAAAAAATTGTCTGAACGCATCGGTCAGACGGCCACCTTCTCCACCGCTCCTTCTGCTACTGACCGAAGCCTCAGCAACTCATTGTCCAGGACCAGGAGTTTGTAACCTCCCAGTCTCTGGGAACGCGTTGCACAGACCTTTCTGCAAGGCCTCCCGGAGATGTCTCATCCTCTGCTCCCTCTGCTCCGCAACCTTACCCTTGTACCGTGGATCAAGGAGAGTGGCCAGCCAGTAATGGTCCCTCTCCTTGATCCGAAGAATACGAGGATCCTTCCGCAGACTTTGCAGGATCAGGGAGGCCATGCAGCGTAGGTTAGCTGAGGCATTCGGTCCGGAGTCCTCTGGGTCACTAAGGACGACATGATCCGCAGCCACCTCCTCCCAGCCACGTACAAGTCCACGGGTTTGTTGGGACTGTAAATCATCCCTAAAAGACTGCTGCTGTTGATGCTGAGTGCCATGCTTCACCTCCATGCTGACACAATCCTCCTCTTCCTCGTCCTCTTCCTGTGTGATGGGTGGGACAGAAGGAACACTGTCTGGGTAAAGGGGGCCTTGAGAGGCAAGGAAGTCCTCCTCTTCCTGCCTCTGTTCTGCCTCAAGTGCCCTGTCCATTATTCCACGCAGCGTATGCTCCAACAGGTGGACAAGAGGTACAGTGTCACTGATGCATGCACTGTCACTGCTCACCATCCTCGTGGCCTCCTCAAATGGTGCCAGGACAGTGCATGCATCCCTGATCATGCCCCACTGGCGTGGTGAAAAAACCCGAGCTCCCCTGACCCTGTCCTGGTGCCGTAGTCGCACAGGTACTCATTGATGTCCCTCTGCTGCGTGTGCAGCCGCTGCAGCAAGGCCAACGTTGAGTTCCACCTGGTGGGCATGTCACATATAAGGCGGTTCTTGGGCAGGTTCAACTCCTTTTGCAGCTCAGCCAGCCGAGCACTGGCATTATATGATCTGTGGAAATGCACACAGACTTTCCTGGCCTGCCTCAGGACATCCTGTAAGCCCGGGTACCTGCCCAAGAACCGCTGCACCACCAGGTTAAGGACGTGAGCCACACAGGGCACATGGGTCAGTTGTCCCTGTCGGAGGGCGGAGAGGAGATTGGTGCCATTGTCGCAAACCACCATTCCTGGCTTAAGCTGGCGTGGCGTCAACCACCTCTCGGCCTGCCCCTGCAGAGCTGACAAAACCTCTGCCCCAGTGTGGCTCCTGTCCCCCAAACACACCAGCGCAAGCACGGCATGGCACCTTTTTGCCTGCGTACTTGTGTAGCCCCTTGAACGCCTACGGAGCACCGCTGGTTCCGAGGACAAAGCACAGGAAGAGGCCATGGAGGAAGAAGAGGGGGTGGAGGAGAGAGGTGTGTCACAACCAGTAGTAGCATTTTGGAGGCGTGGCGGCGGAACAACCTCCAACACTACTGCACCTTGTCCTGCATCCTTCCCAGCTGCCAAAAGAGTGACCCAATGGGCCGTGAAAGAAAGGTAACATCCCTGTCCATGCCTGCTGGACCATGAGTCAGCGGTAATATGCACCTTACCACTGACCGCCCTGTCCAGCGAGGCCAAGACATTGCCTTCCACATGGCGGTAGAGAGCCGGAATCGCCTTCCGTGAGAAAAAGTGGCGTTTGGGAACCTGCCACTGAGGAACCGCACATTGCACAAACTGACGGAAGGGGGCCGAGTCTACCAACTGAAAAGGCTGCAGTTGAAGTGCTAGCAATTTAGCCAAGCTAGCATTCAACCGCTGGGCATGTGGATGGCTGGGAGTGAACTTCTTTCGACGGTCCAGCAGCTGGGGCAGGGAAATTTGCCTGCTAGAATCGGACGTTGGTGTACTGCTAGCAGAGTGCCCGCAAGTACTTGGCTGTGACACACCTAATTCTACAACTTCATTCCTCTCAGTGCAGGTTTCAGAGAGGACTGAAGGTATAGTGGGGTTGGAGATCCCAGCTGATGCAGAGCAAGGAGAGGTCCGCTTTGTTCTTTGGTGTGGGTCTTTAAGGTAGGCTTGCCAACGAGCTGCATGGCAGGTCAACATATGTCTGGTCAAGCATGTGGTGCCCAAGCGGCTGATGTTTTGGCCACGCGAGATACGCTTGAGACATATGTTTCAAACAGCAGCGGTGCGATCTGATGCACTCGACTCAAAAAAAGGCCCACACCAAAGAACTTTTGGAATAACGGGCAGAGGCAGCGCCCTGCACAGGCGGAGCTCTGCGGTGTGATTCAGTCGGTGTGCTGCCCTTACGCTGGCCCCCGGAGGGCATCCTGCCTCGTTGGAGATGTGCCTCCTCCTCATCCTCCTCCTCCTCTCTCCTATCAGGCACCCACGTGGAGTCAGTGACCTCATCATCCCCTCCCTCCTCATCACTGGAACCAATCTGGCAGTATGCTGCAGCTGCTGGAACATGACTGCCAGATTGGTGTCCTTCTTGAGCATCCCCTCTCTCTGCTCTCATGCTACTGCCTTCCTCTAGCTGGGTATCATCTTCAGACCCTTTGAAACGCTGGGCATCCTCCTGGAGCATGTACCCAACACTGTGCTCAAACAGTTCGGGGGACTCCTCAGGAGGACACGGTGGGTCTAGGGAAGGAATGACTGATGATGACATTGAGGACGCTTTGGCAGCTGCTTTGCCAGTACCCTGAGCCTGGGTGAGAGAGGATGAGGAGGATGAGGAGGGCTTGGTCATCCACTCTACCAAGTCTTCGGCATGATGCGGCTCAACGCGTCCAGCTGCCGAAAATAAGGACAAGCGTGTCCCATGGCCACGTGCTGATGACGATGCACCGCGTCCACGACCAGCACTGTTGTCTCTAGACACAGAGCCTGCTTGCCCTCTTTTATTGGCTCCTGACTTTCTGCCTCTCCTTGTTTGCCTTCCAGACATTCTAAAGGCCTGCAGGGAGATGGGAAAACCAGCAATAAGGGCTAGCTTCTGGTGTATATTTTGCAAGAAGCACACTACGCCTGCTGTAAGTGCTGCAGATGCCTGCCTGTGTTACACAACAGGAAACCACAGCAATAAGGGCTAGCTTCTGGTGTATATTTTGCAAGAAGCACACTACGCCCGCTGTAAGTGCTGCAGATGCCTGTTAGTGTAACACAAAAGAAAAAAAACTACGAGCAATAAGGGGTAGCTTCAGGTGTATAATGTGCAGGAGGCATAGCAAAAATATCACTGACACTGTCCCCTGCCTATCCTTCTCTCTCCCTGCAAACAAGGTTTGCAGAATATCACTGACACTGTCCCTGCCTATCCTTCTCTCTCCCTACACACAAGGTAAATGAACAAATATCACTAACACTGTCCCTGCCTATCCTTCTCTCTCCCTGAACCGGGACATAGTACACAAGGCCGCCGCGCTGGCGGCCTTTTATAGTGTGGGGCATGTACTAAACCCCCCTGAGCTATAATTGGCCACAGGCATCCTGCCTGTGGCCAATTATGTCTCTCCTTGCTGCTGGCGCTGTGATTGGCTAAGCATGCGGGGTCCAGTGCATGCTTGGCCAATCACAGCGCCGGGATTGCACTGCGATGGCGCAGTGTATTGTGGGCCGTTCGCGTCACTCGAATTTGGCGCGAACGGCCCAAAACGTTCGATCTTCATCGAACAGCCGATGTTCGAGTCGAACGTATGTTTGACTCGAACACCGAGCTCATCCCTAGTGGCAACATTGTTGGACATAAAATCAGGTTCTACTCTATTTTTCTGCAAAGGATCCTTAGGTCTCTATGCCAACCGTTTCTCCTTCTGCTGTGTCTTCCATTTCACTGTGATACCTATCCTGATTTTTCCTTCTCTCTTCCACTGTTGAATTGCAGCCGCTTGGTGTCCATTTTCTTCTTTCTCTCTGACTACTCTCTCCTCTGCGATCTCATTTTGATGTCTAGCTAAAAGGCATTTAATTAAAGGCCCACAGATCAATGCATCTCCCAGCATACTCCCTGCCTCTGCTCATCTTTCTCACACACAAATGTATTGGCATCTGCATTAAGCAATACATGTGTGCCGTATGTCTGTATTTCACTCATTTCACCATATTACAATTTTAAATTCACCTGTCTAATTTTAACATACAGAATTTTTTTTTTTTTTTTTAAAGAAACACGGGGTTTATTGTTCATATAATCACATAAAAATAATATGTAAATCTATTTTCTCAATTATGTTTGCATATGTATTTAAACTCCTGTTCTGTACCCTTACATGAAGCTTTATTTATTAATGCAAATGTTAATTATATCAGAGACAAAAAGAGGAATCCTACTTAACAGGAGTGAAGAAAAATTGAGTAAAAGTGGAATTGTTGCCCATATCCACATATTAGACTTCCTAGTTAAAATAATATTAAAGCTTCAGCTTTTTTTTTTTTTTTTTTTTAAATAACAAACATGTTATACTTACCTCCTCTACTTCTTGGGTCCCCCTCCGGCACTCATGGCTCCTCCCCCTTGACCAGTGCCCCCAAAAGCAAACCGCTTACTAAGGGAGCACTGGGTTGTGCTTGCTTCCGAGCCCCGCTCTATGGGTACATGAGATACATAGAGCTGTGGCTCAGCTTTGCCCCCTGCTCTCTCTTCATTGGCTCACTGGCTGTGATTGACAGCAATGAAGAGGAGAAAGACCTGGGACAGCCAAGGCTGTCGCGCACATCGCTGGCTTGAGTGGGGGCTCAGGTGAGTATTGAGGGGGCTGTGGAGGGGAGCAACACACAGAAGGATACAAAGTTAGGTTGGAAAAAGACACAAGTTCATCTAGTTCAACCAAAAACAAAAATACAATCTCATATACACAATCCTTCACCCACAGTTGATCCTGCGGAAGGTAAAAAAACCCCAGCAAAACATGATCCAATTTGCTACAGCAGGGGAAACAATTCCTGCCTGATCCCCAGAGAGGCAATTGGATTTTCCCTGGATCAACTTTACTTATAAATGTTAGTATCCAGTTATATTATGTACATTTAGGAAAGAATCCAGGCCTTTTTTTAAAGCAATCTACTGAGCTGGCCAGAACCACCTCTGGAGAGTTTCTTTTGCACATTTTCACAGCTCTGAAGCCTCGTACACACGGCCGATTTTCTCATCGTTAGAAACACGTCGTTTTTTTCGACGAGATTCTTGTTAACCTTGACGATTTTCTCGTCAAGCTTTCCATGCGTACACACTGACATTTCCCAATTTCCTCGTTGTTCTCCGCGGTCACGTCCAGCACGTACGACGGCACTATAAAGGGGAAGATTGATTTCCCTGGCGCCACCCCTTGGGCTGCTTTTGCTGATCTCGTGTTACCGCGTGTGAAGTAAAAGTTTGGGAAGAGACGATTCGCGCTTTTCAGTCTTCGTGCTTTTCAGTTCGTTTTCTGAGGTTCAGTTTGTGCTTGTGGGTTCGTATCTTGTCTTTCAGGGCGTCTAGGCAGGTCGTATCTGTTTTACAGTGCGTTCTTGCCCGTTCGTTTCTGATTTTCAGTTCGTTATTCATAGGCCTTGCTGTTCTAAAGTGCGTTCTGTACGTTCTGATCAGACGACCATTTCCTAGCCATGTCGCCTGGACGTTCTCGTCGTCGAGTTCGTGCTGTGCGTGCGCTTGGTGTTGGTCTGCTTGTTTTGGACCAAGACCAGTCCATGAACGGTGTGAGGAGGAGTTCATGGACCAAGAATTGGTTGCTCCAGCGGGACCAATTCTGCCATATGCCTCTGCTGCGGGAGATCGTCGAGAATAATCCTGAGGACTACAGGAATTTTCTGCGGATGTCTGACCCCGTTTTTCAGGAACTGTTGGCTTTGGTGTCTCCCTATATTACCAGGAAGGACACCGTTATGCGGGAAGCCATCAGTGCTGAGCAGAGGCTCATCGCCACGTTACGTTACCTGGCGACAGGGAGAAGTCTTCAGTACTTGAAGTTCACGTCAGGCATCTCCCCCCAGGCTCTGGGCCTCATAATCCCAGACACCTGTTCTGCCATTATACAAGTCCTGCAGGAGGACTATATTAGGGTAAGTTTTCTCCATTAACATCACATTTTATGTATTTCATATATGCTAATGTATTGTATTTCTTTCATCCTTCCCTAATTACCATGATTGTAATATGCTGAGAATGTCCCCTTTGTCCCCATGCATGTTGGAAGCTTTTAAATGCCCCTTTTTTCTCCTCCATGCATATTTCCCTTCACTAAGCTTTCCAGCAGGGGCGTCTGTTGCTCCAAATGTTTGGGGGTCCAACCCCAATTTTAGGAACTAAACTTCCTCCTTTTTAGCGACTGTGCCTATTAAACGCCACCAGTTGCCCCTTCCAATGCAGCCATTTTGTCCCCTCCAATGCAGCCATTTTGTCCCCTCCAATGCAGCCAGTTTGTCCCCTCCAATGCAGCTAGTTTGTCCCCTCCAATGCAGCCAGTTTGTCCCCTCCAATGCAGCCATTTTGTCCCCTCCAATGCAGCCAGTTTGCCCCCTCCAATGCAGCCATTTTGTCCCCTCCAATGCAGCCAGTTTGCCCCCTCCAATGCAGCCATTTTGTCCCCTCCAATGCAGCCATTTTGTCCCCTCCAATGCAGCCATTTTGTCCCCTCCAATGCAGCCATTTTGTCCCCTCCAATGCAGCCAGTTTTCCCCCAGCCCTGCACTTACCTTCTTCTGGTCAGCGCCATCCTTCTTCTGTCCTTGATGTCTTTTCCTGCCCTCGATGTTGCATCAGCCAATCATGTAACCGTAAAAACAGACTTGCTGAACATGATTGGCAGAGCAGCCTGTCAGTGTTTACCCAAGGAATGTCCCCCCCCCCCCCCTGCGTCCCCAATTTTACTTTTATCAAGCCAATTACATCCCTCGGGCTGGATTTTGCAAGCCTATTTGCCCCCCTGTTTCTGATATGCAATTTTCACCCCATAAATGCTGCAGTTCTTCATATGTCGGTCGCTTAACAGGGGGCCACCCACCTGAATATTGTGCGGCATTGACAATACATAGGTTACTGCAACGCATGAACCTATGTATTGTTCTGAGTGACGGGCGCAGGATAGAGGGGGCAGTGCTCCAGCGCCCACTCTGGACGCACCGCCACTGCAATGCTATCCTGTGGCTAAACACATCTAACCCCCCCAAAATATTTTAAGAATGGACCATCAGAGGGGGTTATGAATATGAAACATGAGCCTTCCATTATACTTCTTAAAAACACCTTAAACTGAGGTTTTTATTAATGTTGGCCTCTAATGTATTTTCTTATAATCTGCTTGTAATGTTCTATTTTTAAATTCTAATATTTTTTTTCATCTTGTTTGATTCCCCAGCTTCCTTCCATGCCACAGGAATGGCAGACTGTGGCATCGGAGTTTTCCACGCGGTGGTACTTCCCCAACTGCGGTGGTGCCATAGACGGGAAGCACGTCCGCATCGTGCCGCCACCCCATTCTGGGTCCTACTACTTCAACTACAAGGGGTTTCATAGCATTATGCTGATGGCGGTGGTGTCAGCACAGTATGAATTCCTCTATGTTGATGTAGGGAAGAATGGCCGGATGTCCGATGGGGGATCCTTCATCCAGACGGAGTTTGCCCTCCGTCTCCAGAGTGACGACCTTGCATTGCCACCGGATGCAGGGAATGTTGAAGGACTCCCCTTTGTTTTTTTGGCTGATGAAGCCTTCGGACTTGGACCGCACCTCATGAGGCCATTTCCACAGAGGACCCTGACCCCAGAGAAGAGGGTGTTCAACTACCGGCTGGCCAGGGCACGAAGAGTCGTTGAAAATGCCTTCGGGATAATGGCCAGCCGCTTCCGCCTTTTTATGACTCCCATCCACTAGGCGGACTACAAAATAAACTATGTAGTTTTATGCTGCTGTGTGCTCCATAACTTTCTCAGCAGAAAATCAACTTCTTATATGGCCTCAGTATTGCCGGAGGCAGGACTTTCCTCTGGCAATCGGCTGCCGGGCCTCGAATCTGCTCGTCCTGGCTTGCCCCCCCAAAATGCCCGTGAGGTTCGTGAGAAGTATCTGGAATATTTCACGGGTAGGGGGGCAATTCCTATGCCAGGCCATGTGTAAAGATGCATGGAGAACGAACTCAATAAAAATCTGATATAATCTTTTAACTTTTGTTTTTTCATGTCTCCTAGTTTGTCTTAGTGCATTTGTAGTGCCAAGTGTATTTTCCTTTAGTAAATACCAACCATTTTACTATGTAACCCCACAAAAAAATAAAAATAAGGTTAGAGCGTATTTGAAAAAGAAGCTACACGTTGTTTGTGTTCAAACATTTTACTCTGTGCACATTCACACACATGGTAGTATTTTTTTTGGGGGGATTTTGGCTGGCCACAAACCGGCAATTTTTTTATTATGAAAATAAAAAACCATCAGTTGCATTGCAAAAAGTACAACATTGGATACCACTGAGCAATATGAGGCATTCACGTACACAAACTATGTCTCTATGTGCCCGTCCTAATATGGGGTCTTGCCACCCCTTGCCCAGCCAAAAATTGAATATGCACACATTTAGTAGTATTTTCCAATAGGGAATTTAAACTCCTGATCCCTATTGTCAACATGTGCTATCTGCCATCAGGGGTAATCAATGGACGTGTTTTGTGAGTGCAACCCCTTCTTCAGTTCACCTACTTGAGATACGAGGAAGGGGTTGCACCCACAAAAGCCGTACATGGATATCCCCTGATGGCAGATGGCACATGTTGACACACTGTGTGCATATTCAATTTTTGGCTGGTTTGATTGTCAAAAAGATAATAAAAAGGGGGAAGAACAATCATTAAACAAAAATTGGGGTTTTGATGCCTTATTCAATTCTCCCCAAAACATCGAGAATGTCTTTAAATGTTTGATCCATCACATGAATTCTTTGTTTAATTCTGTCCAGTTCTGTGCTACATTCCATCACTTGCTGTATGATTCGGAGGGCACTGTCAGCAGAGAAACGTGTACTGTCCTTCACCACAACATTTACATCCCCTAAAAACAAAACACAAAAGGTATTATAACTCTGCAGGCCTACATCTCTTACCTGAAGCTGTGGTGACAGATACTGACCTGTTGTGGTGACCAGTTCCACCACGTCATCCATCTCTCCTTCCTGCACTTCTCCTTCCTCCACCTCTTCAACTTCCTCAACACCCTCAGGTTGTGGGTCTTGGTGAGGTTGGGGTTGTTTCGAAGCTATGGGTTTCATGTGCTCCCTGGAGTGTTCTCCTCCCAGTCTTCTCTCCCCTATGAGAAGCAAACCAAAGGTTTCACACAGAAATTCTCTATGAAAAATGAAAACAGGCTAAATTGCTTGAAAGTGGGGTACAAGTGTGTGTTTGTGCGGAATTTAAACATGAATGCATTATATATGTCCAAGAATCGGTTTAGTATTCACTAGGGATGAGCTTCGTGTTCGAGTCGAACATACGTTCGACTCGAACATCGGCTGTTCGATCGTTCGACGAAGATCGAACGATTTGGGCCGTTCGCGCCAAATTCGAGTGACGCGAACGGCCCACAATGCACTACGCCATCGCAGTGTCATCCAGGCGCTGTGATTGGCCAAGCATGCACTGTGACCCCGCATGCTTGGCCAATCACAGCGCCGGCAGCGAGGAGAGCAATGATTGGCCACAGGCAGGATGCCTGTGGCCAATTATTGCTGAGGGTGTTTAGTACACGCCCCACACTATAAAAGGCCGCCAGCACGGCGGCCTAGTGTAGTGTGTTCCGGAGCAGGGAAAGAGAAGCATAGGCAGGGACAGTGACATTTATTTTTTCTTGCTTAACCTGGATTCCTTTAGTTTAGGGAAAGAGAAGGATAGGTAGGGAGAGTGTCAGTGTGTTTTACTGTGCGAATCCTTGTTTCTAGGGACAGGGAAGGACAGTGAGGGAATTCTCCTTGTGCTATAGTGTGCTTTAAAAAAAATTTTTTTCTAGGGACAGAAAACTATAGGTAGGAAGAGTGTCAGTTTCTTTCACTGTGATAATCCTTGTTTCTAGGGACAGGGAAGGAAAGTGAGGGAAATTCTCCTTGTGCTATAGTGTGCTTTAAAAAAACATTTTTTCTAGGGACAGAAAACTATAGGTAGGAAGAGTGTCAGTTTCTTTCACTGTGATAATCCTTGTTTCTAGGGACAGGGAAGGAAAGTGAGGGAAATTCTCCTTGTGCTATAGTGTGCTTTAAAAAAACATTTTTTCTAGGGACAGAAAACTATAGGTAGGAAGAGTGTCAGTTTCTTTCACTGTGATAATCCTTGTTTCTAGGGACAGGGAAGGAAAGTGAGGGAAATTCTCCTTGTGCTATAGTGTGCTTTAAAAAAACATTTTTTCTAGGGACAGAAAACTATAGGTAGGAAGAGTGTCAGTTTCTTTCACTGTGATAATCCTTGTTTCTAGGGACAGGGAAGGAAAGTGAGGGAAATTCTCCTTGTGCTATAGTGTGCTTTAAAAAAAAAAATTCTAGGGACAGAAAACTATAGGTAGGAAGAGTGTCAGTTTCTTTCACTGTGATAATCCTTGTTTCTAGGGACAGGGAAGGACAGTGAGGAAAATTCTCCTTGTGCTATAGTGTGCTTTAAAAAAACATTTTTTCTAGGGACAGAAAACTATAGGTAGGAAGAGTGTCAGTTTCTTTCACTGTGATAATCCTTGTTTCTAGGGACAGGGAAGGACAGTGAGGGAAATTCTCCTTGTGCTATAGTGTGCTTTAAAAAAACATTTTTTCTAGGGACAGAAAACTATAGGTAGGGAGAGTGTCAGTGTGTTTTACTGTGCGAATCCTTGTTTCTAGGGACAGGGAAGGACAGTGAGGGAATTCTCCTTGTGCTATAGTGTGCTTTAAAAAAACATTTTTTCTAGGGACAGAAAACTATAGGTAGGGAGAGTGTCAGTGTGTTTTACTGTGTGAATCCTTGTTTCTAGGGACAGGGAAGGACAGTGAGGGAAATTCTCCTTGTGCTATAGTGTGCTTTAAAAAAACATTTTTTCTAGGGACAGAAAACTATAGGTAGGGAGAGTGTCAGTGTGTTTTACTGTGCGAATCCTTGTTTCTAGGGACAGGGAAGGACAGTGAGGGAAATTCTCCTTGTGCTATAGTGTGCTTTAAAAAAACATTTTTTCTAGGGACAGAAAACTATAGGTAGGAAGAGTGTCAGTTTCTTTCACTGTGATAATCCTTGTTTCTAGGGACAGGGAAGGAAAGTGAGGGAAATTCTCCTTGTGCTATAGTGTGCTTTAAAAAAATATTTTTTCTAGGGACAGAAAACTATAGGTAGGAAGAGTGTCAGTTTCTTTCACTGTGATAATCCTTGTTTCTAGGGACAGGGAAGGAAAGTGAGGGAAATTCTCCTTGTGCTATAGTGTGCTTTAAAAAAACATTTTTTCTAGGGACAGAAAACTATAGGTAGGAAGAGTGTCAGTTTCTTTCACTGTGATAATCCTTGTTTCTAGGGACAGGGAAGGAAAGTGAGGGAAATTCTCCTTGTGCTATAGTGTGCTTTAAAAAAACATTTTTTCTAGGGACAGAAAACTATAGGTAGGAAGAGTGTCAGTTTCTTTCACTGTGATAATCCTTGTTTCTAGGGACAGGGAAGGAAAGTGAGGGAAATTCTCCTTGTGCTATAGTGTGCTTTAAAAAAACATTTTTTCTAGGGACAGAAAACTATAGGTAGGAAGAGTGTCAGTTTCTTTCACTGTGATAATCCTTGTTTCTAGGGACAGGGAAGGACAGTGAGGAAAATTCTCCTTGTGCTATAGTGTGCTTTAAAAAAACATTTTTTCTAGGGACAGAAAACTATAGGTAGGAAGAGTGTCAGTTTCTTTCACTGTGATAATCCTTGTTTCTAGGGACAGGGAAGGACAGTGAGGGAAATTCTCCTTGTGCTATAGTGTGCTTTAAAAAAACATTTTTTCTAGGGACAGAAAACTATAGGTAGGAAGAGTGTCAGTTTCTTTCACTGTGATAATCCTTGTTTCTAGGGACAGGGAAGGAAAGTGAGGGAAATTCTCCTTGTGCTATAGTGTGCTTTAAAAAAACATTTTTTCTAGGGACAGAAAACTATAGGTAGTGTGAGGGGGTTAGCTCGGCAGCGGGTGTGTGTGACCCCCGGGATGGGCTCCCCACACAAAAACAGGCCCAGCAAACGGAGGTTGTGGTTTTCAAAATCAAAAAAAGGTGCGGTTTATTTTCTATTTACAGTGACAAAACACAGCAAAGCCAAAAGAAACATAAACAAAATAAATCCTGGTCAACTTGACCTCTGACTAAACATACAGGTTTCCTAACTAACAACTGGGATCAGCCTAGTGCTGTCCTAGTCCCTAAGTCCCTGGTTTTAAATGTCCAAGCAAATAGCCACACAGGCTTTGTCTCACCGCACAGGGGTTCACTCTCCCTAGACAGTCCACACAGGTCTGGGTCCAGGCATGAGCTAACTTCTAATGAATCTGGGAGTTTTTATAGAGGCCCTTAATGAGCTGACAAGCTTCAGCTGGTCTCATCAACTCCCTGCCTGCACGACGCCCAACCCTCTCTCTAGAGGTATGAGTTATCCATGAGCCCACTAGCCTTAGCTGGGCTTATACAACTCTCCACCTAGTTGTATAAGTCGGCGTAAAGCCTGAATCTGGGCGAAATATATCTACCCCCCTGGATGCAACCAGGTGACTTTACCTTCCTGCTGTCACATACCCCCCCCCTCTTGTTTTAACCTCGGGGTTGGAACACCAGCAATCAGGCATTCATGTACTCGAGACAAAGCATCCACATTCCCCATTTGAACGCCAGGGCGATGCTTTACTGTGAAGTTGAATTCCTGGAGGGCCAGGAACCACCTATTCACTCTTCTATTTGTTTCCTTGTTTTGAGCCATCCACTTTAACGGAGCGTGATCCGTAACCATGTCAAAGTGCCTACCTAGCAGGTAGTACCGAAGGGAATCTAGAGCCCACTTCACCGCTAAACACTCCTTTTCAACGGTGGCGTAATTTACCTCATGGGACTTCAACTTCCTGCTGAGGTAAATGACTGGGTGCTCTTCCCCGTTCCAGACCTGGGACAATACTGCTCCTAACCCCACATCTGACGCATCACTTTGTACGACAAAGTCTTTAGAGAAGTCGGGTGAGTACAACACTGGCTGGCTACATAAGGCTTGTTTCAAGAATTGGAATGCTGCCTCAGCCTCGGGGGTCCATTTAATCATGACCGACCCTTTCCCCTTCGTTAGGTTGGTTAGGGGCACAGCCTTAGAAGCAAAGTGGGGAATGAATCGCCGATAATACCCAGCGATTCCCAGAAAGGCTCGTACCTGCTTCTTGCTGTTGGGACGTGGCCAACTCTGGATGGCCTCGACTTTGTTGAGTTGGGGTTTTATTACTCCCCTCCCAATGGTCTACCCAAGATATTTGGCCTCCTCCTGCCCAATGGTACACTTCTTGGGGTTAGCCGTAAACCCCGCTTCCCGAACAGAGTCCAGGACTGCTTGCACTTTTGGCAGATGTGAGGCCCAATCTGTGCTATGGACAATTACGTCATCCAGGTAAGCCGCAGCATACTTCCGATGGGGCCTCAGCATCTGGTCCATTTTCCGCTGGAATGTGGCCGGCGCATTCTGTAACCCGAACGGCATTCTTTTATATTGGAACGCCCCGTCTGGGGTTACAAATGCGGTTTTCTCTTTGGCCAATTTGGCCAGGGGGATTTGCCAATACCCTTTTGTGAGGTCAAGAGTCGTCATGTATCGGGCTGTTCCCAGCCGGTCGATCAACTCATCTATACGTGGCATGGGGTAGGTGTCAAATTTTGTAACTTTGTTCAACTGACGAAAATCGTTACAAAATCGCCAGCTCCCATCCGGTTTAGGCACCAACACAATGGGACTAGACCAATCACTTTGGGACTCCTCTATCACCCCTAAGTTCAGCATTTTCTGTACTTCCTCCCGTATTGCCTCCCGTCGGGCCTCTGGGATCCGATAGGGTTTTAACTTCACCCTTTCACCGGGCGGGGTAATGATGTCATGCTCTACCCCAAATGTTTGTCCCGGCAGCTCAGAGAATACCTCCTTGTTGCGAAGCACAAACTCCTTAACCTCCTGTTGTTGGGGTTGTGACAAGGTGGCTGCTATTCCAACCTCAGGAATCACGCAACCAGTTTGAGCTGGTGACCAAGTGTCTGCGACTAGGGACTCTCTATCCCTCCAGGCTTTCAACAGATTAACGTGATAGATCTGTTCGGGCTTTCGCCTTCCTGGTTGTCTGACCTTGTAATTCACTTCGCTCACTTTTTCCATTATCTCGTAGGGGCCTTGCCATTTGGCAAGGAATTTACTTTCAACCGTAGGGACAAGTACCAGTATCCTATCCCCCGGGGAAAAGGTAGGGTCTTGGCTCCACGGTTGTACACTCTCTGCTGTGCTAACTGCGCTTGGGCCAAATGTTCCTTCACGATGGGCATTACCTGTGCAATTCGGTCTTGCATCAGGGCGACATGCTCAATCACACTCCTGTGGGGAGAACTCTCACTTTCCCAAGTTTCCTTGGCAATATCCAACAGCCCTCTTGGGTGTCTCCCATACAGTAACTCAAAGGGGGAGAATCCCGTAGAGGATTGGGGCACCTCCCTAATAGCAAACATCAGATAAGGAAGTAGACAGTCCCAATCCTTTCCATCTCTATCCACCACTTTCTTCAACATTTGTTTTAGGGTTTTGTTGAATCTTTCAACCAGCCCATCGGTTTGGGGGTGATACACAGATGTACGTAATTGCGTCACTTTGAACAATTTACACAGCTCCTTCATAACCCGGGACATAAAGGGTGTACCTTGGTCCGTAAGCAGTTCTTTACAAATACCCACCCGGCTAAACACAAGAGATAGCTCTTTGGCTATGGTTTTGGCCGAGGTATTTTGGAGAGGGATCGCTTCTGGATAACGGGTGGCATAGTCCATTATAACTAATATGTACTGGTGCCCCCTAGCGGACTTGATTATAGGACCTACCAAATCCATGGCGATCCTCTCAAACGGGACCTCAATGATGGGTAGAGGGACCAGCGGGCTACGGAAATGTGGCATCGGGGCCGACCTCTGACACACAGGGCAGGAGGAACAATAATTTTCTATGTCCTTCATCACCCCCGGCCAATAGAATCTCTGTAATACCCTCTCTCGGGTTTTCTCTGTCCCCAGATGACCTCCAAGAATGTGCCCATGGGCCAACTCCAACACCAACTTCCTGTAAGGTTTGGGCACCACAAGCTGCTCAACGGTTTCTTCTGCCCTTTTTGCCACCCGATACAGTAGGTCCTTCTCTACGCTGAAGTATGGGTAAGTGCAGGTATTATCTGGGTTCACTAACTCGCCATCTATTTTCACTACGTTTTCCCGTTCCTTTATTAGGGCGGGGTCTTTCAACTGTTCTGTGGCAAAGTTTTCCCTGTGAACCTCAAGATCAGAAAACTCCACAGACGGTAGGTTTTCGTCTGAGGAGGTGGGCTCCTCTCCAGTTTCTTGAGTCTCCCCTGCCAATACTGATAAGGGAAATTCCGGAGAGTCCTCACCACTCTCAGGGGAGTTCTGGCTATCACATTCCTGGTACATAGGGGCACCAGTGGGGGGCTCAGGATCATCCCACAGTTCCCAGAACTTCGGAAAATCCCTTCCCACAATGGCGTCATACGGTAACTGAGATACTAAGCCCACTGGATGAGAGAGGGTACCTTTGGGGGTCTCGAAACACACTGTAGTCACTGGATACTCTTGGGTGTCCCCATGCACACAAATAACAGCTACCTTGCTATTCCCAGAGACCTCTGTTTTAACTAACTCAGCCTTTATCAGGGTCACAAGGCTACCTGAATCCAGCAATACCACAACATTTCTACCATTAACACACATTTTGCATAAATGTTTCTCAGTTCCTCGAATGGCAGTGCATGCGACTGTCGCACACAGCGACTGACGTCTGCCCGTCAGAAAGTCACACTGCATGGGTTCCTCCACAACCGGGCAATTGGCTGCAATATGTCCCGCTTGCCGGCAGCGGTAGCAAACGATCCTTCTTGCCGCCTCTTGAGCCGCTGATTTCCCAGGCTGTTCTCGCCAAACTTGGGGTAGAGCTCCCACCCTCTCACTCTCTCCACCCTTACCCCTTGGAATCCTCTTATCCGCCCCTGGGGATGGTCTGGTCTTAGGGTGGAAAGTCCGAGTGTCTCTGGAAGAGGCCGTCAGGTTCTCTGTAGCCAAGTATTTCTCCACACGATCCACAAGACCATCGGCCGTCTCTGGGTCTCCATGGCTTACCCACTTTTGGATGGCAGTAGGAAGAGCTCTCAAAAACCGATCCATTACAACACGTTCCACAATCTTTGGTGCGGACAAAGTCTCTGGCTGTAGCCACTTTCTGCTCAGGTGAATGAGATCATACATTTGAGACCTGGGGGGTTTTCCAAGCTGGAAAGTCCAGTTATGCACACGCTGAGCCCGGACAGCCTGGGTGACACCCAGCCTTGCCAATATCTCAGCTTTTAGCATCACATAGTCTTTTGCTTGGTCAGGCTCTAGGTCATAGTAAGCCTTCTGCGATTCACCAGTTAACAGAGGAGCCACCAGTCCAGCCCACTGCTCCTCAGGCCACTTTTCTCTTTCAGCAGTCCTTTCAAATGTGGTCAAAAATACCTCTGGATCATCCTCTCCAGTCATTTTTGTCAATAAACGACTCACCCCAAAGGACGCGGTATTAGTGGGACGGCTTTCCTCACTGGTCTGCGGACGTTGCTGCATTACTGCTTCCATTTGTTGTAGTCTCTGCTCTTGCTTCTGTAACAGGTCTATGAAGCGGGCCTCAGATTGCTGCTGGGCTTGTTGCTGAGCTTCCAGACTCTGTTGGTGAGCTTGCTGCTGGGCTGCAAGGCTCTGTTGATGAGCTTGCTGCTGGGCTGCGAAGTTCTGTTGTTGAGCTGCAAGGCTCTTTTGCAAACCTGCATTTGTCTGCTGTTGATTGGCATTTGCTAGAGCCAGCTGCTTCAGTATCTCCTCCATGCTGGCTTAAAAAAAACTGCCACTGGTTCTCCACCAACTGTGAGGGGGTTAGCTCGGCAGCGGGTGTGTGTGACCCCCGGGATGGGCTCCCCACACAAAAACAGGCCCAGCAAACGGAGGTTGTGGTTTTCAAAATCAAAAAAAGGTGCGGTTTATTTTCTATTTACAGTGACAAAACACAGCAAAGCCAAAAGAAACATAAACAAAATAAATCCTGGTCAACTTGACCTCTGACTAAACATACAGGTTTCCTAACTAACAACTGGGATCAGCCTAGTGCTGTCCTAGTCCCTAAGTCCCTGGTTTTAAATGTCCAAGCAAATAGCCACACAGGCTTTGTCTCACCGCACAGGGGTTCACTCTCCCTAGACAGTCCACACAGGTCTGGGTCCAGGCATGAGCTAACTTCTAATGAATCTGGGAGTTTTTATAGAGGCCCTTAATGAGCTGACAAGCTTCAGCTGGTCTCATCAACTCCCTGCCTGCACGACGCCCAGCCCTCTCTCTAGAGGTATGAGTCATCCATGAGCCCACTAGCCTTAGCTGGGCTTATACAACTCTCCACCTAGTTGTATAAGTCGGCGTAAAGCCTGAATCTGGGCGAAATATATCTACCCCCCTGGATGCAACCAGGTGACTTTACCTTCCTGCTGTCACAGTAGGAAGAGTGTCAGTTTCTTTCACTGTGACAATCCTTGTTTCTAGGGACAGGGAAGGAAAGTGAGGGAAATTCTCCTTGTGCTATAGTGTGCTTTAAAAAAACATTTTTTCTAGGGACAGAAAACTATAGGTAGGAAGAGTGTCAGTTTCTTTCACTGTGATAATCCTTGTTTCTAGGGACAGGGAAGGAAAGTGAGGGAAATTCTCCTTGTGCTATAGTGTGCTTTAAAAAAACATTTTTTCTAGGGACAGAAAACTATAGGTAGGAAGAGTGTCAGTTTCTTTCACTGTGATAATCCTTGTTTCTAGGGACAGGGAAGGAAAGTGAGGGAAATTCTCCTTGTGCTATAGTGTGCTTTAAAAAAACATTTTTTCTAGGGACAGAAAACTATAGGTAGGAAGAGTGTCAGTTTCTTTCACTGTGATAATCCTTGTTTCTAGGGACAGGGAAGGACAGTGAGGGAAATTCTCCTTGTGCTATAGTGTGCTTTAAAAAAACATTTTTTCTAGGGACAGAAAACTATAGGTAGGAAGAGTGTCAGTTTCTTTCACTGTGATAATCCTTGTTTCTAGGGACAGGGAAGGAAAGTGAGGGAAATTCTCCTTGTGCTATAGTGTGCTTTAAAAAAAACATTTTTTCTAGGGACAGAAAACTATAGGTAGGAAGAGTGTCAGTTTCTTTCACTGTGATAATCCTTGTTTCTAGGGACAGGGAAGGAAAGTGAGGGAAATTCTCCTTGTGCTATAGTGTGCTTTAAAAAAACATTTTTTCTAGGGACAGAAAACTATAGGTAGGAAGAGTGTCAGTTTCTTTCACTGTGATAATCCTTGTTTCTAGGGACAGGGAAGGAAAGTGAGGGAAATTCTCCTTGTGCTATAGTGTGCTTTAAAAAAACATTTTTTCTAGGGACAGAAAACTATAGGTAGGAAGAGTGTCAGTTTCTTTCACTGTGATAATCCTTGTTTCTAGGGACAGGGAAGGAAAGTGAGGGAAATTCTCCTTGTGCTATAGTGTGCTTTAAAAAAACATTTTTTCTAGGGACAGAAAACTATAGGTAGGAAGAGTGTCAGTTTCTTTCACTGTGATAATCCTTGTTTCTAGGGACAGGGAAGGAAAGTGAGGGAAATTCTCCTTGTGCTATAGTGTGCTTTAAAAAAACATTTTTTCTAGGGACAGAAAACTATAGGTAGGAAGAGTGTCAGTTTCTTTCACTGTGATAATCCTTGTTTCTAGGGACAGGGAAGGAAAGTGAGGGAAATTCTCCTTGTGCTATAGTGTGCTTTAAAAAAACATTTTTTCTAGGGACAGAAAACTATAGGTAGGAAGAGTGTCAGTTTCTTTCACTGTGATAATCCTTGTTTCTAGGGACAGGGAAGGAAAGTGAGGGAAATTCTCCTTGTGCTATAGTGTGCTTTAAAAAAACATTTTTTCTAGGGACAGAAAACTATAGGTAGGAAGAGTGTCAGTTTCTTTCACTGTGATAATCCTTGTTTCTAGGGACAGGGAAGGACAGTGAGGAAAATTCTCCTTGTGCTATAGTGTGCTTTAAAAAAACATTTTTTCTAGGGACAGAAAACTATAGGTAGGAAGAGTGTCAGTTTCTTTCACTGTGATAATCCTTGTTTCTAGGGACAGGGAAGGACAGTGAGGGAAATTCTCCTTGTGCTATAGTGTGCTTTAAAAAAACATTTTTTCTAGGGACAGAAAACTATAGGTAGGAAGAGTGTCAGTTTCTTTCACTGTGATAATCCTTGTTTCTAGGGACAGGGAAGGAAAGTGAGGGAAATTCTCCTTGTGCTATAGTGTGCTTTAAAAAAACATTTTTTCTAGGGACAGAAAACTATAGGTAGGAAGAGTGTCAGTTTCTTTCACTGTGATAATCCTTGTTTCTAGGGACAGGGAAGGACAGTGAGGGAAATTCTCCTTGTGCTATAGTGTGCTTTAAAAAAACATTTTTTCTAGGGACAGAAAACTATAGGTAGGAAGAGTGTCAGTTTCTTTCACTGTGATAATCCTTGTTTCTAGGGACAGGGAAGGAAAGTGAGGGAAATTCTCCTTGTGCTATAGTGTGCTTTAAAAAAAACATTTTTTCTAGGGACAGAAAACTATAGGTAGGAAGAGTGTCAGTTTCTTTCACTGTGATAATCCTTGTTTCTAGGGACAGGGAAGGAAAGTGAGGGAAATTCTCCTTGTGCTATAGTGTGCTTTAAAAAAACATTTTTTCTAGGGACAGAAAACTATAGGTAGGAAGAGTGTCAGTTTCTTTCACTGTGATAATCCTTGTTTCTAGGGACAGGGAAGGAAAGTGAGGGAAATTCTCCTTGTGCTATAGTGTGCTTTAAAAAAACATTTTTTCTAGGGACAGAAAACTATAGGTAGGAAGAGTGTCAGTTTCTTTCACTGTGATAATCCTTGTTTCTAGGGACAGGGAAGGAAAGTGAGGGAAATTCTCCTTGTGCTATAGTGTGCTTTAAAAAAACATTTTTTCTAGGGACAGAAAACTATAGGTAGGAAGAGTGTCAGTTTCTTTCACTGTGATAATCCTTGTTTCTAGGGACAGGGAAGGAAAGTGAGGGAAATTCTCCTTGTTCTATAGTGTGCTTTAAAAAAACATTTTTTCTAGGGACAGAAAACTATAGGTAGGAAGAGTGTCAGTTTCTTTCACTGTGATAATCCTTGTTTCTAGGGACAGGGAAGGAAAGTGAGGGAAATTCTCCTTGTGCTATAGTGTGCTTTAAAAAAACATTTTTTCTAGGGACAGAAAACTATAGGTAGGAAGAGTGTCAGTTTCTTTCACTGTGATAATCCTTGTTTCTAGGGACAGGGAAGGACAGTGAGGAAAATTCTCCTTGTGCTATAGTGTGCTTTAAAAAAACATTTTTTCTAGGGACAGAAAACTATAGGTAGGAAGAGTGTCAGTTTCTTTCACTGTGATAATCCTTGTTTCTAGGGACAGGGAAGGACAGTGAGGGAAATTCTCCTTGTGCTATAGTGTGCTAAAGCATTCCTCATCAACCATCTTTGAAATCCTTGTTTTTTTGGACAGTCAGGGAAATTGTCGTTGTGCTATTCTGTGCAAAAGCAATCATCCTCAACCATATTTAGAAATCCTTAAGTAAAGGGACAGAGAAGGACACCTGAAGGTAGCCCTTATTGCTTTTTTCCCATCTCCCTGCAGGCCATCTATTAGAATGTCTGGAAGGCAAACAAGGAGAGGCAGACAGTCAGGAGGCAATAAAAGAGGGCAAGCAGGCTCTGTGTCTGGGGGCAACAGTGCTGGTCGTGGACGCGGTGCATTGTCATCAGCACATGGCCATGGGACACGCTTGTCCTTCTTTTCGGCAGCTGGACATGTTGAGCCACATCATGCCGAAGACTTGGTAGAGTGGATGACCAAGCCCTCCTCCTCCTCCTCATCTTCTCTCACCCAGGCTCAGGGTACTGGAAAACAGCTGCCAAAGCGTCCTCTTCCCTGGTATCAATGTCAGACTCATCATCAGTCACTCCTTCCCTAGACCCACCATGTCCTCCTCCTGAGGAGTCCCCCGAACTGTTTGAGCACAGTGTTGGGTACATGCTCCAGGAGGATGCCCAGCGTTTCGAAGGGTCTGATGATGAAACCCAGCTACAGGAAGGCAGTAGCGTGAGAGCAGACAGAGGGGATGCTCAAGAAGGACACCAATCTGGCAGTCATGTTCCAGCAGCTGCAGCATACTGCCAGATTGGCTCCAGTGATGAGGAGGGAGGGGATGATGAGGTCACTGACTACACGTGGGTGCCTAATAGGAGAGAGGAGGAGGAGGAGGATGAGGAGGAGGCACATCTCCAACGAGGCAGCATGCCCTTTGGTGGCCAGCGTAAGGGCAGTACACCGACGGAATCACACCGCAGAGCTCCGCCTGTGCAGGGCGCTGCCTCTGCCCGTCATTCAAAAAGTTCTTTGGTGTGGGCCTTTTTTGAGGCTAGTGCATCAGATCGCACAGCTGCTGTTTGCAACATATGTCTCAAGCGTATATCGCGTGGCCAAAACATCAGCCGCTTGGGTACCACATGCCTGACCAGACATATGTTGACCTGCCATGCAGCTCGTTGGCAAGCCTACCTCAAAGACCCACACCAAAGAACAAAGCGGACCTCTCCTTGCACCGCATCAGCTGGGATCTCCAACCCCACTATAACTTCAGTCCTCTCTGAAACATGCACTGAGAGGAATGAAGGTGTAGAATTAGGTGTGTCACAGCCAAGTACTTGCGGCCACTCTGCTAGCAGTACACCGACGTCCGATTCTAGCAGGCAAATTTCCCTGCCCCAGCTGCTGGACCGTCGAAAGAAGTTCACTCCCAGCCATCCACATGCCCAGCGGTTGAATGCTAGCTTGGCTAAATTGCTAGCGCTTCAACTGCTGCCTTTTCAGTTGGTAGACTCGGCCCCCTTCCGTGAGTTTGTGCAATGTGCGGTTCCTCAGTGGCAGGTTCCCAAACGCCACTTTTTCTCACGGAAGGCTATTCCGGCTCTCTACCGGCATGTGGAAGGCAATGTCTTGGCCTCGCTGGACAGGGCGGTCAGCGGTAAGGTGCATATTACCGCTGACTCATGGTCCAGCAGGCATGGACAGGGACGTTACCTTTCTTTCACGGCCCATTGGGTCACTCTTTTGGCAGCTGGGAAGGATGCAGGACAAGGTGCAGTAGTGTTGGAGGTTGTTCCACCGCCACGCCTCCAAAATGCTACTACTGGTTGTGACACACCTCTCTCCTCCACCCCCTCCTCTTCTTCTTCCTCCATGGCCTCTTCCTGTGGTTTGTCCTCGGAACCAGCGGTGCTCCGTAGGCGTTCAAGGGGCTACGCAAGTACGCAGGCAAAAAGATGCCATGCCGTGCTTGCGCTGGTGTGTTTGGGGGACAGAAACCACACTGGGGCAGAGGTCCTGTCTGCTCTGCAGGGCCAGGCCGAGAGGTGGTTGACGCCACGCCAGCTTAAGCCAGGAATGGTGGTTTGCGACAATGGCACCAACCTCCTCTCCGCCCTCCGACAGGGACAACTGACCCATGTGCCCTGTGTGGCTCACGTCCTTAACCTGGTGGTGCAGCGGTTCTTGGGCAGGTACCCGGGCTTACAGGATGTCCTGAGGCAGGCCAGGAAAGTCTGTGTGCATTTCCGCAGATCTTATAATGCCAGTGCTCGCCTGGCTGAGCTGCAAAAGGAGTTGAACCTGCCCAAGAACCGCCTTATATGTGACATGCCCACCAGGTGGAACTCAACGTTGGCCATGCTGCAGCGGCTGCACACGCAGCAGAGGGCCATCAATGAGTACCTGTGCGACTACGGCACCAGGACAGGGTCAGGGGAGCTTGGTTTTTTTTCTCCACGCCAGTGGGGCATGATCAGGGATGCATGCACTGTCCTGGCACCATTTGAGGAGGCCACGAGGATGGTGAGCAGTGACAGTGCATGCATCAGTGACACTGTACCTCTTGTCCACCTGTTGGAGCACACGCTGCGTGGAATAATGGACAGGGCACTTGAGGCAGAACAGAGGCAGGAAGAGGAGGACTTCCTTGCCTCTCAAGGCCCCCTTTACCCAGACAGTGTTCCTTCTGTCCCACCCATCGCACAGGAAGAGGAGGAGGAGGAGGAGGAGGAGGAGGAGGAGGAGGATTGTGTCAGCATGGAGGTGGAGGCTGGCACTCAGCATCATCAGCAGCAGTCTTTTAGGGATGATTTACAGTCCCAAGAAACCAGTGGACTTGTACGTGGCTGGGAGGAGGTGGCTGCGGATCATGTCGTCCTTAGTGACCCAGAGGACTCCGGAGCGAATGCCTCAGCAAACCTACGCTGCATGGCCTCCCTGATCCTGCAAAGTCTGCGGAAGGATCCTCGTATTCTTCGGATCAAGGAGAGGGACCATTACTGGCTGGCCACTCTCCTTGATCCACGGTACAAGGGTAAGGTTGCGGACCTTATGTTACCGTCGCAGAGGGAGCAGAGGATGAGACAACTCCGGGAGGCCTTGCAGAAAGGTCTGTGCAACGCGTTCCCAGAGACTGGGAGGTTACAAACTCCTGGTCCTGGACAACGAGTTGCTGAGGCTTCGGCCAGTCAAAGAAGGAGCGGTGGGGAAGGTGGCCGTCTGACCGATGCGTTCAGACAATTCTTTAGTCCGCAGCCCCAAAGTATGATCGGTTCCAGCAACCATCGCCAGCGTCTGATAAACATGGTGCAGGAATATCTAGGGGCAAGGTCAGACTTGGACACCTTCCCCACCGAAAATCCTCTGGCTTACTGGGTCTTGAGGATGGATCACTGGCCAGAGCTTGCACAGTATGCAATTGAGCTACTGGCCTGTCCTGCATCCAGCGTTCTTTCGGAACGCACATTCAGTGCTGCTGGAGGATTTGTCACGGATCACAGGGTGCGCCTGTCCACCGACTCGGTTGATCGACTGACTTTCATCAAGATGAACCAGTCTTGGATCACCACCAGCTACCACACACCTGATGCTGATATAACAGACTAATTGATTTTAACATGTCACATCCCTTCAAGACTGATGCTGATGCTGAGTGCCTGTGCTGTTATGTTGACTGGCTATCCTCCTCCTCCGAGTCCTCAATGATACGATTGATGATGATAGCTTGGAAGATCATTTTTGTTTATGGGTGCCGCCACCAGTGGCTAAGGCCCAATTTTTCAGCCCCTGTTTTACAGGGGCGTGTAATTACAATTTTTTTAGCAATAATTTGCCATAGGGCTCATTGCTGTGCTCCAAGTACAGTATCTGTGAGGGGTTGGAGTGTTGTGGCACCAGTGCCTAAGGCCCAATTTTTCAGCCCCCGTTTAACAGGGGCGTGTCATTACAATTTTTGAAGCAATACTTTGCAACAGGGCTCATTGCTGTGCTCCAAGTACAGTATCTGTGAGGGGTTGTAGTGTTGTGCCACCAGTGCCTAAGGCCCAATTTTTCAGCCCCTGTTCAACAGGGGCATGCAATTACAATTCTTGATCTAATAATTCACAGCAGGGCCCATTGCTGCACCCACCAAGAGTAACTCTGAGGGCTTACAGTGTTGTGGCAACGCCACCACCACCACGAAAGGCCCAATTTTTCAGCCCCTGTTCAAAAGGGGCATGTAATTACAATTCTTGATCTAATAATTCACAGCAGGGCCCATTGCTGCACCCACCAAGAGTAACTCTGAGGGCTTACAGTGTTGTGGCAACGCCACCACCACCACCACCACGAAAGGCCCAATTTTTCAGCCCCTGTTCAAAAGGGGCATGTAATTACAATTCTTGATCTAATAATTCACAGCAGGGCCCATTGCTGCACCCACCAAGAGTAACTCTGAGGGCTTACAGTGTTGTGGCAACACCACCACCACCACCACGAAAGGCCCAATTTTTCAGCCCCTGTTCAAAAGGGGCATGTAATTACAATTCTTGATCTAATAATTCACAGCAGGGCCCATTCCTGCACCCACCAAGAGTAACTCTGAGGGCTTACAGTGTTGTGGCAACGCCACCACCACCACCACCACGAAAGGCCCAATTTTTCAGCCCCTGTTCAAAAGGGGCATGTAATTACAATTCTTGATCTAATAATTCACAGCACGGCCCATTCCTGCACCCACCAAGAGTAACTCTGAGGGCTTACAGTGTTGTGGCACCACCACCACCACCACCACGAAAGGCCCAATTTTTCAGCCCCTGTTCAAAAGGGGCATGTAATTACAATTCTTGATCTAATAATTCACAGCAGGGCCCATTGCTGCACCCACCAAGAGTAACTCTGAGGGCTTACAGTGTTGTGGCAACACCACCACCACCACCACCACCACGAAAGGCCCAATTTTTCAGCCCCTGTTCAACAGGGGCATGCAATTACAATTCTTGATCTAATAATTCACAGCAGGGCCCATTGCTGCACCCACCAAGAGTAACTGTCAGGGCTTACAGTGTTGTGGCACCAGCACCACCATCAAAGGCCCAATTTTTACTACCACTGTTCAACAATTATATGTAATTAAAATTCCTGATATAATAGTTGACAGCAGGGCGTTCCAGCACCAACCAAGAGTAACTGTGAGTGCTTACAGTGTTGTGCCAACACCAACAACTAAGGGGCCTATTTCTGCAGAGTATATACGGCAGGTCCCTACTTTCAAACATCCAACTTACAAACGACTCCTACTTGCAAACGCAAGAAGACAACAGGAAGTGAGAGGAAATCTACCCCTAGGAAGGAAAATTCTCTCCTGTAAGAATTAATATGGGAGAAAGGTGTCTCCTCTGTACTGATGCTTTATCACCAATCCTTGTTTCAAGAAAAACACCACATTTCAAAAACAGTTGTCATTGGGACGGAAAGTGAGGTGAAATGTTCTGAACAGGGGCACAGACAGCAAAACAAATGTTACAGGGGTGATAACCCTTACCTATGTTTTCCAAAAAGTTTAAAAATAGATTTTTGGGCTGGAGCTACACTTAAACAATGTACCTGTTCAAAATTACAAACACATTCTACATAAGAACAAACCTACAGTCCCTGTCTTGTATGTACCGCCTGTATACGGCTGTTCAGAGTATATAGGGCCTTTTTTATTTTATGTGCGGGGTTCCCCTTAATATCCATACAAGACCCAAAGGGGCTGGTAATGGGCTGGGGTAGGGGGGGGGGGGGGTCATGGGGTAGCTATGCCATTTTTCTTAAAGATTTTCATCCATATTACCCGGACCAGACATTACATTAAAGCCGCAAGCAGTTTTAAATGGCTTTTTTTTCCTTTAGAAGTGTCATTTTGTGCAGGGACAGTTCTAAACACGGGAAACACGTGGCACTTCACAGGCATACTTTAGACACCCCCCAGGTACGATATTTAAAGGAATATTTGACTTTTTTTTTTCACTTTATGCATCATTAAAATGACTGCTCCCAAAAAACGACCGTTTTTAAAACTTCTTTTTGCATTGATACATGTCCCCTGGTGCACAACCCGGGTTCCCAAACCCTTTTTAGGACAATAACATGCATAATAGTTGTTATAATTAGCACTTTAGAATTCGAACGTTCGCATCCATTGTATTTAATAGGGTTCTAATGTTCGTACGAACTTTCGGTCCGTTCGCGGGTTCTGGTGCGAACCGAACCCGGGGGTGTTCGGCTCATCACTAGTATTCACCTTTGGCTGTCAATTTTCAGACATGGAGCCAGCACAAAAATTCACTGATACACCTGTGTGGGACACCCCAAAAAGGCGGTTTTAGTGGCCCACACTATAGTGCTCCAAAGTACAGATGTGGAAGCAGCTGCTGAGTGTCCTCTCCTTTACACTGATTAAAGTTTGCATTTCATTCTCTTTACAAACACATCATCTAGCCAACAATTTAAAGAAATCCGGCAGATGTCTAATTACATTTGAGGCTGAAAAATAACCCAAACAAGAGGAGAGTGGCCGAACGATGTGTCTGTAACGAACGATTACTGTGCCAAACCAAGTTCAAACTATGACATTTTGGAAGGGAGTACAATAGGAAATAAAAACAAATGGAGCAACATGGAAGTTGAGAAATAAATTAATAGCATAAAAGTGAAAAATTTACTTACTTTTTGCTAGCATTCTCTTAATGCTCCTTAACTGCTCCGGCTCCCTCAGTTTGAGGTCTGACCACCTCTTTCTGAGCTGCTCATTTGAGCGTTTCACCCCAAAATTCTTCTTCAGACTCTTCACGACTTTCTTCATGATTTTGGCCTTCCTTCTATTTGGTTTGCTATACGGCCCATTCTTTGCGTCATAATCCGACTTTAGCAATATGTCCACCATCTCCGCCATCTCCGCATAAGACATATTAGATGCCTTAAATCTCCTCCTTGATCGTGACGTTTCCTCAGTCTCCGGGCTTGTCTCCTTCTCGTTATTTTAGGAATTATCAGACACCTGCTGTGAATCCGCCATATCTGTCTGTGCGCCGAAAGAGAAGGGGCGGGGAAAATATGTTAGTTAGAACGTCATGAGCAGGCGACATGTGCGTAGTTTCACGCATGCGTGGTGTATATATAGCAAACACACATGTGACTATACTACGTTCGGTGTGCGGAGAGAGGAGTTCAAGTGACGGACGTGCGAACGAAGGTATGTGATTTTGTGACTTTGAACAATTGTTGGCCTATACTGTCTTGAGAATGTTGGAGGATATATATGGTGAATAAGATTTTAAGGAGGTTAGACTGTGTGCCTCACATTAGTTAAATTTTTTTTTTTTAACTTGCAGAGACAATATGAATGTCTTTATTAGACTTGTGCACAACGGAAAAATTCGTTCCGTTTCGGTTCGTTTCTTTCCGGTCCTGTTGATTCGTAATCATTCGTAATTTTGCTAGACGGGATTTTTCGTGTTCGGACTCATTCGTATTTTTGCAAGCGACATTTTTCGTTGAATTTTTTGTTGCTTTATAATTCGTACTTTCGGTAGAGTACGTTGTTTTTCGTTGATTCTGGACACAACTCCTACTTTCGTAACTTTTTTTGGGTTCGTACTTTCGGTAGAGTACGTTGTTTTTCGTTGATTCTGGACACAACTCCTACTTTCGTAACTTTTTTTGGGTTCGTTGATTCGTAATTTTCCATGTCTCTCTCACAACGACGCTGCCTATTATGCCTAATGTGCTTCGAATGGATTTGTACTTTTCTAAATACATTGCGGTTATTTGTAACGATTCGAAATCTCGTATTTTACTTTCGTTTTTAACATGCGGCTATAGGCTCCGCCCCTGTACACCATTTTGAGAGGGTTCAGCACGGTGAGGGAGAAGCAGAGAGCAGAGCAGAGTGTTATTGTGCTTCGAATGGATTCGAAATCTCGTATTTTACTTTCGTTTTTTACATGCGGCTATAACCTCCGCCCCTGTACACCATTTTGAGAGGGAGTTCAGCACGGTGTGGGAGAAGCAGAGAGCAGAGCAGAGTGAGTGTTATTGTGCTTCTTATGGATTCGTACATTCGTAACTTTTTCATAACGAATTATGCCGAAGACATTCGGGCATTCGCTATTTGCGGTATAATTTATTTCGGATTCGGTCTTATTCGTAATTGCTTTGTTCGGAAATTCGAATGCTTCCGAATGTCCGAAAGTTGCTAAATTCGGACGAATTTCAATTCGTTACGAAACGAATTGCACAAGCCTAGTCTTTATTAGCGACAAAGAATTCCTGGCGGAATTTATAGACCGGGTAAGGGAGCTGCCCGCTCTGTGGGAGACCAAAAACCCCATCCATAAAAAAAAGGGGTACGAAAAGCAGCGCTGGAGAGCCTGCTCCCATTTGTGCAGACCAAGGTGCCCACAGCTACAGCAAAACAGGTGGACACTAAAATTGGGAGCTTGAGAGGCACATACAGGACTGAACGCTCTAAGGTCCTGGCTTCTCAGAGGTCAGGAACAGCAGCAGATGATGTTTATGTCCCGAATTTGTGGTACTACAGCAGGATGTCCTTTCTGGATGACCACATTGAGGCAAGGCCATCACTATCCACCCTTCCCCTCAGACTTCCCTGCAGCCAACCTGAGCCTTCTCTGGAGCAAGAGGAGGCAGCCATCCTGGATGAACCTGATTTGGCCATCTGGAGCCAGGTATGTTTGACAAATATGTCAAGATGACAAACATAAACTATTTTGGGTTCCACAAGTGAAATCAAGATCTCTAGACATTAGTCTGGCCTAAATTGGGTGCAAAATAGTCAATCTGATGTAGTTGTAAATTGGTAAAAAAAAAATCTGGATTTACATTCTAATTGCTTCAAACATGAGCTGAAAGTTGGATGAAAACAATAGGCCAACATATTAAACTATGTCCCTTTTTCATACACAGGATGAAATCAGCCAGGAGGAGGGTCTGGAAACTGTCAGGCAGGAGGAGGCAGGGCCCACTGTGAGCCAGGAGGTGGCAGGGCCCAGTGGCAGGCAGGAGGTGGCAGGGCCCAGTGGCAGGCAGGAGGTGGCCGGCCAAAGGAGAAGCACAACATCACAGGTGCCTCCCATCCGACTTCCCAAAAGAAGCAGGAGGGACAAGACCACCAGTGAGGCAGCAATGGCCCTTATTCGAGAGGCCCATGCCACCCTCAAGGAGCCCACATCCCCTGAAGAGGCCATTGTCGGCCTAGTGGAGGCAAAGTTCAAGGTGATGAGCATGGAGCAACGCCTCCTATGCGAGCCCCTGCTCATCACCTTGCTGAACAAGGGGGTGATGGAGAAAATTACCCCCAATACCGCAATTTGTGAGGTGGCACAACTCTCACAACCTCAACCTCCTCCTCCACCTCTACCTTGTTCTTCTGCCCCACCCCCTTCTCCTCCACCTTGTTCTTCTGCCCCACCCCCTTCTCCTCCACCTCCACCTTGTTCTTCTGCGCCACCCCCTTCTCCTCCACCTCCTCCTCCACCTCCACCTTGTTCTTCTGCCCCACCCCCTTCTCCTCCACCTCCTCCTCCACCTTCTTCTTCTGCGCCACCCCCTTCTCCTCCACCTCCTCCTCCTCCTCCACCTTCTTCTTCTGCGCCACCCCCTTCTCCTCCACCTCCTCCTCCTGACAGGAGTACCCCTCCAGTGGCCCAGCCTCCAGCCACACAAAGAAGGAAGGCTGCAGGGAAGGCTTCAGGGAAGGCTGCAGGGAAGGCTGCCAAGAAGACGAGGAAGTGATGGCCTTGCTTCATTGTGGTCGGACAGAAGGCAGCCTGTTGTAGTACCACACACTTGGGACATATATATCACCTGCTGCTGTTCCTGACCTCTGGTAGGCCAGGATCAGATTGTGCTCAGAACTGTTGGCCTTCTCAAGCTCCCAGTTTTAGTGTCCACACAGGGTTGATGTGTGCTCTGGGGTCCCTGGGATGCAAAAATGGCAGCAGGTTCTCCAGCGCTGCCTTCTCTTTATTTTGTTTCAAACATGAATAAATGTTATTTTTGTTTAAGTTCATACTTGACTATGTTTATTTTTACAATTTTTTAATTTAGCTTTGGAGTAAGCAGATACATTTGACAGCCAAAAAAAGGGACAGATAACAACCCCCAAAAAAAGAATTAAAATATATTTTTGAAAATAGAGGGTGTAAAATTTACCAAAAATATATTAAAATATTCAATGGGAGATCACTATCAAAACATTGGCAAATTACTATTAACATCTGTTTGAAAAATATAAAACAGTAAAATATTCAGAAGATCTTGCACGATATAATACACATATATCTTCTGAAGAGCAGCATGAAAAAGGTTAAAAAAAATAGTCATATCTCTGTGTGAATATCAGCAGCAAAAGAAGTTCATTCGTTTTGATTAATGTAACATTCTAAAGAAAATTTCAATGCACAAAATTTAAACGATGCAATAATTTAGAGCGTGACGAATGTGCTATCTCCATTACGAAGGCTTGATTTAGCAGAAGATGCGCTCCCGTCTCATACTTGCTTCTGAGCATGCGCGCTTTTGGAAGAGTCGTAAAAGCATACACACGAACCATTTTCTCGTCACAAAACAGGCCGACGAGAAACACGACGAGGAAATCTTGAATCCTGACGAGAAAATAGAGAGCAGGTTTTCTATTTTCTCGTCGAGATTCACGGCAGTTTTCTCGTCGTAAAACCATACACACGAACGGTTTTCTCGAGAAAAAAGCTCTCGCAGCACTTTTCTTGCCGGTTTTGGACGAGAAACTCGGTCGCGTGTACGAGGCTTGACTCTTGTGATGACCTTAAAGTTAATAACTCAACACCAAGTTCACTATATGGACCACTTATGTATTTGTACATGTTGATCATATTCCCCCTTAATCTCCTCTTCTTAAAAGGGGAGTTCCAGCCTTTTTTTATGTTTATTAAAAGTCAGCAGCTACAAAAAGTGTAGCTGCTGGCTTTTAATAACCATACACTTACCTGTTCCACTGTCCAGCGACGCGACGCCCGGAGCTCCGCTCCTCTCCCCCCTTCTCCGCCGGCGCCTCCATTCATAGTGTGGGCACCCGGCCATGACAGCTTTCGGCTTCATGGCTGGGCACTCACTGCGCATGCGCGAATGGCGCAGCGCTCTCTGGGTGGACAGGCGATCGCCTGGAACCTGTCACGTCCCAGGTGATCGCCTACAGGGAGGGGCCGCCAAAAGGCGATATGACATATCGCCAAGGCGACCCCAGGGCGGAAGGAGGAAGTGGGACAGGAAGTCCCACTCCTACTGAAGCCCGCACTCCAGCCCCAAAAAAATTACATGCCAAATGTGGCATGTAAGGGGGTGAGGAGTGGATTAAGCGGAAGTTCCAAATTTGGGTGGAACTCCACTTTAAGAGGGAAAAGATTCAGCTCCTATAATCTTTCCTCATAGCTGAGCTCCTCCATGCCTCTTATTAGTTTGGTTGCCCTTCTCTGCACTTTCTCAAGTTTACCGATATCTTTTTTGAGAACTGGTGCACAAAACTGAAATGCATATTCCAGGTGTGGTCTTACTAACAATTTGTACAGGAACAAAATTATATCTCTCTTTGTAGTCCATGCCTCTCTTAATACAAGAAAGGACTTTGCTCGCTTTGGAAACCGCAGCTTGGCATTGCATGCTATTATTGAGCTTATGATCTACCAAAACCCCCAGATCCTTCACTATGGATCCCACCAGTTGTACTCCCCCTAGTATGTATGATGCATGCATATTCTTAGCCCCCAAGTGTCGAATCGTTGACATGATAATCGTAATCGAATCGTGAGGCCAGTGAAGATGCGCACCAATACTAAAAATTGCACCTGCAAAGCGCCTGTAAAATGCCTCTCCTGTCACTCCAGTGTGAAAGCCCTATGGCTTTCTCACTGGAGCGGTGCGCTTAAAAAAAGTCCTGCAAGTAGCAGTCTATTAAAATCAATGGGCATTGCCGTCGAAGCGCCTCGGCAGCGTCGCTTTGCGGGTGCTTTTAACCCTTTTTTGGCTGCTAGCGGGGGTTAAAAGCGTCCAGCTAGCGGCCGAAAAGCACCGCTAAAACGACGGTAAAGCGTTGCTAAAAATAGTGGCGCTTTACCGCCAACGCCCCAGTGTGAAAGTGCCCTTATAAAGATATTAAAAACTAAGGGTCCCAACACTGAAACTTGGGGTACACCACTGATAATCTCAGACCATTCAGAGTAAAGCCTTGTACACACGAACGAGTTTCTCTGCAAAAACCAGCAAGAAACTTGCTGGCAGAGATTTCTTGCCGAGAAATTTGTTCGTGTGTATGGTTTCTCGTCAAGAAAAGCGACAAGAATCTCGACGAGAAAATAGAGAACCTGCTCTCTATTTTCTCGTTGAGATTCTCGTCAGCCTGTTTCTCGACGAGAAAATTGTGTGTGTGTACACTTACCATTTCGCCGGGTAGCCTGCGCATGCTCGAAATGACTTTGACGCATGCGCGGTAGCTTCCTAGGCATAGGTAGGGTGAACAAAGATGGCGGCGACGGCATCGAATGTGACGAGCGCATGCTCGTCGTATTCGATGACGTCACCGCGTTCGCTCCATTCAAAGAACCGTGGGTTCTTTGAAAGGAGCGTGTGTACACTCGGCCGGGACAAGTTTCTTGTCCAAGAATCTCGTCTAAAAAAACGACATGTTTTTTTCGACGAGAATCTCGGCCGTGTGTACGAGGCATAAGAGTCATTAACCACTACTCTCTGAATTTGTTTTTTTATCCAGTTTTCTATCCATTTACAAATTGATCTTTCCAAGCCTGTAGACTTTACCTTACACATGAGCTGGGTGTGGGGAACTGTGTCAAACGCTTTTGCAAAATCCAGGTATACCACTTCCACAGTCACCCCTCTGTCCAAGGTTTTTACTTACCTCTTCATAAAAAGAAATCAGGTTTGTTTGACAACTTCTGTCTTTTATGAATCCATGCTGTCTGTTGCTTAAAATATTTTTTTCCAGCAAGACCTCTATGTGGTCTTTTATTAAACTCTCCAGTATCTTCCCGACTATAAAAGGTTTAAACTACCAGGTCTATAGTTACTTGGTAAATACTTTGATCCCTTTTTAAATATGGACACCACATTGGCCCTGCGCCAATCCAGTTTTACCATTCCAGTCATTAATGAGTCCCTAAATATTAGAAACAATGGCCTTGAAATGACAGAGCTCAATTCTTTTAGGATCCGTGGGTGGATGCCATCTGGTCCAGGTGCTTTATCCACCTTTATTCTGACTAAATATTTCTGGACCATATCACTTTTGAGCCATATGGACATGAGCTCCCCCGTGCTCCTTTGTATACACAGAGCTGAAGAAAGTATTTAATACATTTCTCTTTGTCCCCAGCCACCCACTCTAGATTATTTTGTAAAGGGCCTACATGTTCAGACCTGACCCTTTTACTATTAATATATTTTTGGGGGTTTGTCCTACTATCTTTTGCAATCTGTCGTTTGTTTTGAATTTTTGCATCCTTGATTTCCTTTTTACATGTTCTTTGTAACATTTAAACGATGATAGCGTTCCTTTATTTTTATATTTTTTTAAATCTCTTTTTTAAATATTTATAGCCATTTTAATTTTGGCCGTGAGCCACATAGGTTTTATTTTATGCCTTTTAAGCGTATTGCCCATGGGAATATACTTTGCAATGAGTTTACATACAGTCACTTTGAAGAATTCCCATTTCTGTTCTGTGTCCATTGATGCCAATATTCCCTCCCAGTCTAAGTCCTGGAGAGCAGCCCTCATCCTTGGAAAATTTGCTCTCTTAAAGTTAAGTGTTTTTATCTTGCCTGTATGTGTTTGTTGCTTACAGCTAACATTAAAATAAATCCTGGTATGGTCACTGCTACCCAGATGTTCTTTTATATGAATATTGGTAATAAGCTCTGCATGGTTTGAGATTACCAGGTCCAGCAGAGCTTAATTTCTAGTCAGGGCCTCAATAAACTGGACCATAAAATTGTCTTGCAATAGGTTTATAAAATGTTGCCCTTTAACTGTCCCAGCAGTGCCATTACTCCAGTCAATTTTCAGATAGTTAAAATCCCCCATTATTATCACTGTCCCAACCTTTGCAGCCCTTTCCATCTGTGAGTCTCCATCTCCTCACTAACACTGGGAGGTCTATAACAAACTCAATGACAACCTTTGTAGTACGCACACCCATGTGCAGTTCCACCCATAATGCTTCAGACTCATCACACTCTCCAATAACTAGGTCCTCTTTCACACTCGCTTTGAGAACACTTCTCACATAAAGACAGACACCACCACCCCTCGGTTTTACACTGTCTTTCCGAAATAGAGCATAGTCATGAGAAGAATGAAGCCAAGATTCAGCAATACCAATTAGATCATAGTTCTTCTCGTGCACCAGAGCTTCGAACTCACCTATTTTGCTTGGCAGACTTCTGGCATTGGTGAACAAACACGTTAATTCATTGTCACATTTTGCAAACGTATGTTGCATATTTTTTTATTTTAGTACAAATAGTACCTTTTCCACCTATTCTTGTTTGTAACATAGAAACCTTCATATCATCTGCCATTGCCCTCCCCCCACCTTTCGCCATTCCACCCATCAATAGGGGCTGACCCCTGTCTGACCCATTATAATCTAATTCTCCCTCTCCCGCAATCCTTGTTTAAATACTCCTCCAGCCTTCCCAAAAACCTCTCCCCCAGCACTGTAGACCCCCTTCAATTTAGGTGCAAACCATCTTTAGCATATAGGTTGTACCCCAATCATAAGTCAGCCCAGTGCTCTAAAAACCAAATACATCCGCCTTACACCAGGTCTTTAGCCATGCTCTCTAATCACCCCCTGCCTTTCCTGTGTTGCACGTGGCACAGGCAATATTTCAGAGAATATCACCTTGGAGGTCCTTCCCTTCAGATTGCAGCCTAGTTCTTTAAATTGGTTCTTAAGGAGCCTCCACCTTCCATATATTCTGTCATTGGTTCCAACATGGACCAAGACAGCTGGGTCATGCCCAGCCCCTCCCAGTAATTTATCAACCTGGTCCACCACATGCCGAACCCTGGCATCAGGGAGACAGCAAACCATTCGGTTGGGGCGATCCTGGTGACAAATTATTCTATCAGTCCTTCTGAATATAGAATCCTCTATTACCATCAACTGTCTAGGCCTACCTGCACTCCCCTCACCACCCGGCTGTTAGGTGGAGCAGTGACATCTAGGGCTGCCACCTCTGAGCTTGATACCCCCACATCTTCACCCAGCTTGGCAAATCTGTTAGGGTGCTCAAACTCAGGACTGGCCTTCCTTTTCTGTGAGCCCCTACCACTCCCTCTAACTGTATTTACCCACCTTCCTACCTGATAATCCTGACTTACCCCTTCACCCTCCCCATTAATCCCACTAGTCACCTGCTCAGTGAGCAGAGGACCCCTTTCAAGGTTGTCAGTTCTGCCCAGTGTTGCAATTTGCTCCTCCAGATCTCTAATGTGAGCTTCCAGAAGTGCAACCTGCTCACATCTGTCGCAGCGGTATCCATCCTGGAGCTGTTGCTCCATTGTTGTATACATGTGGCACACTGTGCACTACACAAAACCTTAAATCTTGCTAACCCCCATTTTCCCAGTTACAATAATAATATTACTAACAGGACATTTCAGATGTTACTTACAGGTTTGATGACTCCTGTTTTGGACTCTGGTTTTTAACTCACCACTTAGTCCAGTTCCACTTGGTCAGAGTTCCAGCAAGCAAAAAGATGACAAGCTCAAGGATAAGTAGGCTCAGAAATGAGTTCTACAGGAAGTTATATAGGACCTGAAGCACCTGTGACCAATTAACCACTCCCTTTTATTAGTAGTCTGAGGCTGGGTTCACACTAGTGCGACACGACATCTGTCCTACTTTGGATCCGACTTTGCCCTGCGACATGAAACCGACATATGTCCGACTTTCAATGAACGGGGATCCGACTTGGATCCCCGCCAATATAAGGCACTGTGTTTGGTATGAATCTTGAGGGGGAACTCCAGGCCAAATTTTAAATAAAAAACCGGCATGGGTTCCCCCTCCAGAGGCATACCAGGCCCTTGGGTCTGGTCTGGATTTGAAGGGGCGCCCCTACGCCGAAAAAACGGCGTGGGGGGTCCCCCCCAAAATCCAAACCAGACCCTTATCCGAGCACACAACCTGGTCGGCCGCAGGGGAAGAGGGGGGGACGAGAGAGCGGCCCCCCCTCCCTCCTGAACTGTACCAGGCCGCATGCCCTCAACATGGGGGGTTTGGTGCTCTGGGGCAGGGGGGCGACCTGCGCCCCCCCCACCCCAGAGCACCCTGCCCCCATGTTGATGAGGACAGGGCCTCTTCCCGACAACCCTGGCCATTGGTTGTCGGGGTCTGCGGGCGGGGGGCTTATCGGAATCCGGGAGCCCCCTTCAATAAGGGGGCCCCTGGATCCCGGCCCCCCCACCCTATGTGAATGAGTATGGGGTACATCGTACCCCTACCCATTCACCTGGTGGAAAAAAATTGCAATAAAAAAACCACACAGCTTTTTAAAGTATTTTATTGCACCGCTCCGGGGGTCTTCTTCCGACTTCGGGGGTCTCCGGTGTCGTTGCCGCGCTCTCCGGTTCTTTCTTCTGCCGGGCCTCCGCTAACTTCTTTTTAGCTCTTTTGCTAGCGGAGGCCCGGTCTTCTCCGTCGTCTCGTCCGACTCTCCGTTGTCCTTCTGCCGGCCCCTCCACTAACTTCTTTAGCTCTTTTGCTAGTGGAGGAGCCGGTCTTCCCGTCGTCGCCGTCTGCGTCTTCTTCTCTCTTCTCCTTCTCGACGTTGACGCGTCACTTCCTCCCGCTGTAATACTGGCTCTCCGCTCCGCATTAATATAGGCTTCCCATGACGTCACAGTCACATGTTCCCATGACGTCACAGTCACATGCTCCGGGCCATGTGCCCCGGAACATGTGACTGTGACGTCATGAGAAGCCTATATTAATGCGGAGCGGAGCTGAGAGCCAGTATTACAGCGGGAGGAAGCGACGCGTCAACATCGAGGAGAAGAGGGAAGAAGACGCCGACGGCGACGACGGGAAGACCGGCTCCTCCACTAGCAAAAGAGCTAAAGAAGTTAGTGGAGGGGCCGGCAGAAGGACAACGGAGAGCCGGACGAGACGACGGAGAAGACCGGGCCTCCGTTAGCAAAAGAGCTAAAAAGAAGTTAGCGGTGGCCCGGCAGAAGAAAGAACCGGAGAGCGCGGCGACGACACCGGAGACCCCCGAAGTCGGAAGAAGACCCCCGGAGCGGTGCAATAAAATACTTTAAAAAGCTGTGTGGTTTTTTTATTGCAATTTTTTTCCACCAGGTGAATGGGTAGGGGTACGATGTACCCCATACTCATTCACATAGGGTGGGGGGGCCGGGATCCGGGGGCCCCCTTATTGAAGGGGGCTCCCGGATTCCTATAATGCCCCCCGCCCGCAGACCCCGACAACCAACGGCCAGGGTTGTCGGGAAGAGGCCGTCCTCATCAACATGGGGGCAGGGTGCTCTGGGGTGGGGGGGCCGCAGGTCGCCCCCCTGCCCCAGAGCACCAAACCCCCCATGTTGAGGGCATGCGGCCTGGTACGGTTCAGGAGGGAGGGGGGGCCGCTCTCTCGTCCCCCCTCTTCCCCTGCGGCCAGCCAGGTTGTGTGCTCGGATAAGGGTCTGGTTTGGATTTTGGGGGGGACCCCCCACGCCGTTTTTTCGGCGTAGGGGCGCCCCTTCAAATCCAGACCAGACCCAAGGGCCTGGTATGCCTCTGGAGGGGGAACCCATGCCGGTTTTTTATTTAAAATTTGGCCTGGAGTTCCCCCTCAAGATTCATACCAAACACAGTGCCTGATATTGGCGGGGATCCAAGTCGGATCCCCGTTCATTGAAAGTCGGACATATGTCGGCTTCATGTCGCAGGGCAAAGTCGGATCCAAAGTAGGACAGATGTCGTGTCGCACTAGTGTGAACCCAGCCTCAAGGAAGGAAAGAAAAAAAGGCTATTTAAAAAAGTGACAGAAAAGGTGGTAACAAGCTGCAAAGAAAGACTCCAAAAAGAACCTAAAAATGCAAACACAGCAATCACCAGCAGTCAAAAGTAAAACTGTTTTTCACTCTCCACTCTAATGCCGTGTACACACGATCGATTTTCTCGACGGTGAAAACACTGTTGAGAAAATCGACGGGAAAAACGAGGAACGGCTTGTTCCCCTACACACGGCCGTTTTTCCCGAAATTTTTTCTCTTGGTCGAGAAAAACGACCGTGTGTAGGCTCCCTGGCAGTGTTTCCCTATGGGAAAACTGCCGCGGAAAAAAATGCCATGAATCACGACGAGAAAAATTAGAGCATGTTCTAATTTTTCTCGTCGTGATTAATGCCGTTTTTCTCTTCGGGAAATATGATCAAAAGCCCACACACGGTCGTTTTTCTCGTCAAAGAGAAAAAAATGTCATTTTTCCCGACGAGAAAAATGGTTGTGTGTACGCGGCAAAATTTCCCACTCTTCAGCTTACAACCAGCAAATCTGGCAAACAAAAAAAAAAGCATGCATGTAAAGAACCTTCAGCCTTCACAACCACTTTAGGATTAAATAAGAAATACAATTGGATTTCCAAAATCCCAGCTCTACTTTAGATCTAGTATCATCTCTGGAGCTGCTCCTGTATGATTAGTGATTTTTTTGTCTCAAAGTTTTTATTAGGATTTCATGTTATACATTAGACATAGGATTACAATTATAATTTGCAAATACAGCAAAAACAAAAACAAAATATCAGAATTTCAAATATGACACATGAGAAAAAATACAGTTGTTTAAAGCAAAAAAAAAAATAATAAACCTAAACGTTGGTTCATCCAATAAGCAAGATGCAGTAATAACAGCATATTATCTTAACACATTTGTATAACCTATAAAATAAGGGGAGGGGTAAGGGTAAAAAAAAATAAAAAAAATAGACCATACAGAATCACAGGGAAACCGGGCTCGAACCTCTGTAAATTATCGATAATGTAGTAAATGCCTATTTTCCCAGGTCAAGTTAATGTGAGGAATTGGATAGACGAAGAAACTCACCAGAGTTCACAAATTGAATCCAACATGCCCATTTAACATAAAATTATTTTGGGGAGTCCCTAGCTTGTAAGATCAAATCCTCCATTTCTGCTATCCTCCCAATCCTTTGGAGCCATTCGGAGATACTGGGAGGTGAAGTGTCCTTCCAGTGGACTGGAATACAAAGCCTAGCGGCATTAATGAGATGTATGACAATAGTTTTTTTGTATATGGAGCGTGGTAAGGAGGTATGATGTAGCAAGTATTGGGCTGCTGTGAAGTCAGGGGTGTATGTCGTAATATATGAAATTAGTCTGTGGACTTCCTTCCAATAAGGTTGTATACGGGGGCAATCCCACCAAATGTGATGAAGTGTCCCAAGGGAAGCTTCACATCGCCAGCAAACAGGAGGAACTCTAGGATTATATTTGTGAATTGTAGATGGCGTCCTGTACCATCTAGAGTACAATTTGAAGCCGTTTTCTTGAGCTAATACATTCATGGAACCTTTATGAATATACCTGAAAATGTGTTCCCCGTCCTCTTGAGAAAGATTTACGTCAAGGTCTCTTTCCCACTTTTGGCAGATTAGTGATTTTTAAATTGGTGAGGAAATATTCAAGGAACCACAGGAGAGGTGCAGAAAGTACAGATCCACAGAATGAATAAAGTAGAAGCAGGAAAGTTATTGCTAGGGTTGCCACCTGTCCGGTTTTGACCCAGACAGTCCAGGTTTGGACACATGTGCCTGGTTTTAAAGCCGCCTGAAACCCGGGCACATAACTGTTCAGCCGTCCTGTGATCAGTGGCCCCGGCCGCAACATCTAGAGCCGCGCATCCCGATTCCCGTGTCCGCCGCCATCAGTGTTACACACTCACTGTCAAAACATACACCCTGTGCGAGATTGACTGCATGGGTCATGTGCAAGCGGCGGACATAAAGGTCTGTGATTGGGTCAGTGGAGCTGGTGACTGGTCTTGTTACATGTGGAAGCGGGGCGGGGCTGGACTGTGGGTGATCGTGGCAGCCCAGAGTCCCGCCTCCCTGCCTGGCACGTGCTGTGTGTCTCGTCTCCTCCGAGTCCTGATTGAGGTCTCTCTGTCATCTCCCCTTCCACCAGCCTGTCTGTCAGCTTGCTGCTCTCTGTAAGTCCGCCCCCTCTGTAAGCCACCCCCCTCTGTCATACGTGCAGCCGGGGTCACACTCAGTCTGTGCATGTGCTCTCTCTCCCGCCGATGCCAGAGACAGTGAAAGGACCGTATCCTAGCATCCAGGGACGCATATGCAGGAGAATTCGAGAGCATGGTGTTAGACTCCGCCCCCTAACAGGTTTGCACACATTGTTGCAATGGCTCCTGGAAGGTAAGGGGGTTTTGTCTTGCTCTATGGGTCTCTAAGGGGGTCCTGGGGAGTGGGGAGGTCTGTACTATAACACAAGTAAAAAATGCGCATGAGTCCAAAGTCACTAATATCTCAAAGGTATATAATCAAATGGCGCATGTACAAAAAGATGTACAGTCAGTGAACATGGGGTCCAGGCTCCGGGGGGAGAGGGATGAAGCGGAGGCTGGAAGAATAGTAATAATAATAGGAGAAGTCACATGTGCAAGCTCAGGGCTGCCATTCAAGGTGAAACAGAAACCATGTTCCAGGGTACTGTAAAGAAAAGCAAGGGAGAGGCGCCTCTGAGTGCAGACGTTTTAAAACAATTTAATAAAAGATAGTGCTACAAGCAACTCACATTTGTATGGTTAAAAACGTGCATTGTACGAAATCCAGTTAGAAGAGGAAGATGTCATCAGGTCTGTCACGGAGTATCTCCTCCTGCTGGGGCGCTGTGCTGCTGATAGTCAGTTCACTGCTGTAGATGGTATGGATACGGCCGTCAGCGGTGAAGAAAAGCAGTGCAGGGCCTTGGAGATGTTGATTGAATAGCAGGCGAGGGCCGATGACGTCACTGGCGTGCGACGCGTTTCCCGAGCCGGCGTACTGCGTGTAGTGTGGCAGTCGCGCTCCTTTGTCAAGCTAGTGAATGGGTTGGAGGAGCTAGTATTTGATAGACAAGGCAGTGGGCGGACGGAAGCGGAGGGGGCGGAGATAGAAGAGAGACGGAACTGGGGCGGGGGAGGGGGGGGGTTTTGTTTGGAAGTGTCAGCAGAGAGAGCTCTAGATCAGTGTTTCTCAACTCCAGTCCTCGAGGCGCCCCAACAGGTCATGTTTTCAGGATTTCCATAAGATGAATCAGCTGTGGTAATTACTAAGGCAGTGAAACTGATCAAATCACCTGTGCAAAATAATGGCAAGCCTGAAAACATGACCTGTCGGGGCGCCTTGAGGACTGGAGTTGAGAAACACTGCTCTAGATAATGGGACCAGATGAAGGTGGTAGTATGGGGACAAATTGAACATGAAATGACATATAAAAAAAAAAAAAAAAAAAAAAAATTATATAAAATAAAAACGGAAATGGAGAGGGAACTGATAGTGTGGGAGGAGGGCAGGAAATATACATATACAAATGTATTCATGGGGAATAGCAGGGGCCAGCTGGGGTAGATGATAAAAAAAATAAATAAATAAATAAATAAATAAATAAATAAATAATAAAAAAATAAAAATAAAAATATTAATCTGTGCATAATAATGGTTTGAGGGGGGGGGGATGTTTGTGGGTTATTAGGGGGCTGTTTATGTTATTGCATTATATTAGCTAACACATATATTTGTATTTATATTTATATGGGGAGGGGGGGGGGAAAGGGGGGGGAAAGGATTGGTATAGTGACCAGCAGCGGATGGTGTATGTGCATATGGATGCCGAAGGTGTATGGAATGGGACCATAATGTCTAGAGGGATATATGAACATGAGGGACGGAAAAATATACACATATATATACATACACACATACACACATACATATACATACATATACATACATATATATATATATACATATGCACATGCATAAAACACACATATAAAAACATGCATACATAGAAAAGCATGTACAAAATATGTATGAACGACCAAGGTAATGAAAGTTATGTGTGCACATACATGCACATACACACACGCACATACAAATGCAAGTACATGATGGAAAATAACATGGGGTACATAGTAGTAGTAAATATGGCATTACAACAATACACAGATATCGAAAAATATGAAGAAATGTGTATACGTATGCATATATACACATATATACACATACACACATATACACATACATGAACAGCAACAGTAATCAATCAGGAAAAGGGGGGGGGGTGGGGGTTAGAGAAGGGAAGGGGATAATAAAGAAAAGAAGTAGGAGAGGGGGTGGGTAGAAACAGCAAGAGGGGGGGGGGGGGAGGGGGGGAAAGGAAGGGGGTAGGGGGGAAAAAGAGAAAGAGGGGGGGGTTGATTAGAAGAGAGACAGAAATATAGATAGGTGGCACAGGAGGGAAAGATAGAGAGGGGTCCACGGGGGGGTTGTTGTTTTTGGGGGCTATACTTACACACACCCGCCACCCCCAAGTATCGAAACAACAATATAGGGTATATGATAACCTGTAAAACACATATAGTATCAGAAGTGGAATTACATGTGGAATTACATGTTGGCAGGATAGGTTATCACAGTATTAAAGATATTAAAAATATTATGTATTGGAAATGGTCTCAAGATTGTTAGATTAAAGTTAATAATAGCAGCAGTAGCGTGGGAGAGGGAAAGAAAATATTAAAATATTGAAATATTAAAATATTAAATTTTTAAATATTATAAGATGGTGTGTATTTCGATGCTCTCATTGATACCTCCAGGTGAGAGAACATCTAGGCTATAAATCCAATAGGTCTCGCGGGCACATAGTTTCTTGAATCTTTCAGCTGCAGGGAGGGATTTATCGATTTGTTCGATAACCCACACCTGGAGTCCTACAGTGGCTCCTTGATGGAATCTGGCGAAATGTTTGGGGACGCTGCCCTTGTGGCCTAATGTACGTAGGCCGTACCATACGTCCATTAAGACAGAGATTTGGGGAACACCGTAGATTTATAGAGGGTGGTACAGACCCTCACAGCGTCCCCAAACATTTCGCCAGATTCCATCAAGGAGCCACTGTAGGACTCCAGGTGTGGGTTATCGAACAAATCGATAAATCCCTCCCTGCAGCTGAAAGATTCAAGAAACTATGTGCCCGCGAGACCTATTGGATTTATAGCCTAGATGTTCTCTCACCTGGAGGTATCAATGAGAGCATCGAAATACACACCATCTTATAATATTTAAAAATTTAATATTTTAATATTTCAATATTTTAATATTTTCTTTCCCTCTCCCACGCTACTGCTGCTATTATTAACTTTAATCTAACAATCTTGAGACCATTTCCAATACATAATATTTTTAATATCTTTAATACTGTGATAACCTATCCTGCCAACATGTAATTCCACATGTAATTCCACTTCTGATACTATATGTGTTTTACAGGTTATCATATACCCTATATTGTTGTTTCGATACTTGGGGGTGGCGGGTGTGTGTAAGTATAGCCCCCAAAAACAACAACCCCCCCGTGGACCCCTCTCTATCTTTCCCTCCTGTGCCACCTATCTATATTTCTGTCTCTCTTCTAATCAACCCCCCCTCTTTCTCTTTTTCCCCCCTACCCCCTTCCTTTCCCCCCCTCCCCCCCCCCCCCCTCTTGCTGTTTCTACCCACCCCCTCTCCTACTTCTTTTCTTTATTATCCCCTTCCCTTCTCTAACCCCCACCCCCCCCCCCCTTTTCCTGATTGATTACTGTTGCTGTTCATGTATGTGTATATGTGTGTATGTGTATATATGTGTATATATGCATACGTATACACATTTCTTCATATTTTTCGATATCTGTGTATTGTTGTAATGCCATATTTACTACTACTATGTACCCCATGTTATTTTCCATCATGTACTTGCATTTGTATGTGCGTGTGTGTATGTGCATGTATGTGCACACATAACTTTCATTACCTTGGTCGTTCATACATATTTTGTACATGCTTTTCTATGTATGCATGTTTTTATATGTGTGTTTTATGCATGTGCATATGTATATATATATATGTATGTATATGTATGTATATGTATGTGTGTATGTGTGTATGTATATATATGTGTATATTTTTCCGTCCCTCATGTTCATATATCCCTCTAGACATTATGGTCCCATTCCATACACCTTCGGCATCCATATGCACATACACCATCCGCTGCTGGTCACTATACCAATCCTTTCCCCCCCCTTTCCCCCCCCCCCCTCCCCATATAAATATAAATACAAATATATGTGTTAGCTAATATAATGCAATAACATAAACAGCCCCCTAATAACCCACAAACATCCCCCCCCCCTCAAACCATTATTATGCACAGATTAATATTTTTATTTTTATTTTTTTATTATTTATTTATTTATTTATTTTTATTTATTTTATTTTTTTTTATCATCTACCCCAGCTGGCCCCTGCTATTCCCCATGAATACATTTGTATATGTATATTTCCTGCCCTCCTCCCACACTATCAGTTCCCTCTCCATTTCCGTTTTTATTTTATATAATTTTTTTTTTTTTTTTTTTTTTTTTATATGTCATTTCATGTTCAATTTGTCCCCATACTACCACCTTCATCTGGTCCCATTATCTAGAGCTCTCTCTGCTGACACTTACAAAACCCCCCCCTCCCCCGCCCCAGTTCCGTCTCTCTTCTATCTCCGCCCCCTCCGCTTCCGTCCGCCCACTGCCTTGTCTATCAAATACTAGCTCCTCCAACCCATTCACTAGCTTGACAAAGGAGCGCGACTGCCACACTACACGCAGTACGCCGGCTCGGGAAACGCGTCGCACGCCAGTGACGTCATCGGCCCTCGCCTGCTATTCAATCAACATCTCCAAGGCCCTGCACTGCTTTTCTTCACCGCTGACGGCCGTATCCATACCATCTACAGCAGTGAACTGACTATCAGCAGCACAGCGCCCCAGCAGGAGGAGATACTCCGTGACAGACCTGATGACATCTTCCTCTTCTAACTGGATTTCGTACAATGCACGTTTTTAACCATACAAATGTGAGTTGCTTGTAGCACTATCTTTTATTAAATTGTTTTAAAACGTCTGCACTCAGAGGTCTGTACTATGCTGCTGATATAAAGGGGGGCCATGGGGGGGTCTATGCATGCTGCTGATATAAAGGGGGGCCCCTGTGGGAGGTCTATGCTGCTGAAATAAAGGGGGGCCGCGGGGGCTCTTGTATCACATCTGATGTAAGGGGGACCTGGTGTCACATCTGATGTAAGGGGGAGGAGGCTCTGGTGTCACATCTCATGTAAGAGGGGCTCTGGTGTCACATCTCATGTAAGGGGGGACCTGGTGTCACATGTGATGTAAGGGGGGGACCTGGTGTCACATCTCATGTAAGGGGGGACCTGGTGTCACATTTGATGTGAGGGGGGGCTATGGTGTCACATTTGATGTAAGGGGGGGCTCTGGTGTCACATCTCATGTAAGGGGGACCTGGTGTCACATTTGATGTAAGGGGGGACCTGGTGTCACATCTCATGTAAGGGGGGGGGCTGGTGTCACATTTGATGCAAGGGGGCTCTGGTGTCACATCTCATGTAAGGGGGGCTCTGGTGTCACATTTGATATAAGGGGGCTCTGGTGTCACATTTGATGTAAGGGGGGCTCTGGTGTCACATATGATGTAAGGGGGGGCTCTGGTGTCACATTTGATGTAAGGGGGGCTCTGGTGTCACATCTCATGTAAGGGGGGGACCTGGTATCACATTTGATGTAAGGGGGGGCTCTTGTGTCACATCTGATGTAAGGGAGGACCTGGTGTCACATCTGATGTAAGGGGGAGGGGGCTCTGGTGTCATATCTGATGTAGGGGGGTTTGTCACATCTGATGTAAGGGGGGGGGCTCTTGTGTCACATCTGATGGAAGGGGGCTCTGGTGTCATATCTGATGTAAGGGGGGACCTGGTGTCACATTTGATGTAAGGGGGGCTCTTGTGACTCACATCTGATGTAAGGAGGGACCTGGTGTCACATCTGATGTAAGGGGGGCCTCTTGTGTCACATCTCATGTAAGGGGGGCTCTTGCGACTCACATCTGATGTAAGGGGGGACCTGGTGTCACATCTGATGTAAGGGGGGACCTGGTGTCACATCTGATGTAAGGGGGGGGCTCTTGTGTCACATCATGTAAGGGGGGGCTCTGGTGTCATATCTGATGTAAGGGGGGGGCTCTTGTGTCACATTTGATGTAAGGGGGCTCTGGTGTCACAAAAATGGCCTGGTCAGGAAGGGGGTAAATTCTTCCGGGGCTGAAGTGGTTAAAGTGTTTGGGTTTGACTTGATGAAAAATGGCAACCCTAGTTATTGCAGATCCATGACGTGTATGTATTTCCCCCCAAAACATATTGCATCAAACAAACCAATGTTTAGATGTTGTGGCAGCATTCGTTTTCTGTTTGTAGTGCAGTGCTTCCCCCTGAAAATAGGCAAGTTCTCCCAAAGCAGCACAGAGACTGCCAACTTAGTTTTTTTTTTTTTTTTGGGGGGGGGGGGGTCATAAAAACAAAGACTGATTTGTTAAGGATAGTGACAGACTGCATCATATAAAGGCGGTTGTCATTTTTTTTTTATATTTTCAAAAAGTTTATTTTTTTCAGTAATTTAATTCAAAAAGTGAAACTCATATATTATACAGATTCATTACACTCAGAGTGATATATTTCAAGAATGTCTTTATTTTAATTTTGATGATTATGGCTAACAACTAGTGAAAGTGAAAAATTCTGTATCTCAGAAAATTAGAATAAATTACTTAAGACCAATAAAAAAAAGTTTTTTTAATACAGAAATGTTGGCTTACTGAAAAGTATGTCCATGTACAGTATAGTATGCACTCTATATTTGGCCAGGGCTCCTTTTGCATGAATTACTGCATCAATACGGCGTGGCATGGTGGCGATCAGCCTGTGGCACTGCTGATGTGTTTTGGAAGCCCAGGTTGCTTTGATAGTGGCCTTCAGCTCATCTGCATTGTTGGGTCTGGTGTCTCTCATCTTACTCTTGATAATACCCCACAGATTCTCTATGGGGTTTAGGTGGCCCATTGAGCACAGTGATACCATGATCATTAAACCAGGTACTTTTGACAGTGTGGGCAGGTGCCAAGTCCTGCTGGAAAATTAAATTAGCATCTCCATAAAGTTGGTCAGCAGAGGAAAGCATGAAGTGCTCTAGAATTTCCTGGTAGAGGGATGTGCTGACTTTGAACATGATTAAACACAGTGGACCAACACCGGCAGATAACATGGCTTCCCAAATCATCGCTGACCGTGAAAACTTCAAACTGGGCCTCATTCGAATTGGATTCTATGTCTATCCACTCTTCCTCTAGACTTTGGGACCTTGATTTCCAAATGAAATGCAATATTTACTTTCATCAGAAAAGAGGACTTTGGAGCACTGAGCAACAGTCCAAGACCTCTTTCTTCTTAGCCCAGGTAAGACGCTTCTGACATTGTCTCTGGTTGAGGATTGGCTTGACACAGTTAGCCCATGTCCTGGATACGTCTGTGTGTGGTGGCTCTTGAAGCACTGACACCAGCCATAGTCCACTCCTTGTGAATCTCCCCCAAATTCTTGAATGGCCTTTACTTCACAATCCTCTCAATAACTGCGGTTATCCGTGTTGCTTGTGCACCCTTTTCTACCATACGTTTTTCCTTCACTCAACTCTCCATTAACATGCTTGTGTAGCGGCCTCACCCTCTCTCTTATTCTTCAGCGGTTACTCTGGCTCCGGTCTAGGGGTACCTTGAAGGGGAGAGCGAGGTGCGCCACGGCCCATGTCCTCTAGATTACAGCATGTAGAGGTGAAGGCCAGCACCAGATTACCTTCGGGCTGTGTATACGCTCAGAGCCAAGTCTGTTCTGCCGATAACCCCCTTTGCTCCCAGTAATTGGAGTACCACACACTGAAAAGGTCCAACACTTATTTATTCCATAACGGCAAACAAATAGTCCTTTGCGAGCAGACAGTTTGAGACCCATAGAACAGTCCAGTACCGGGGGGGAGTAGGTCAAGGCACGATCCTCAAAGAAACTAAACCGTTGAGGATTCACCAACGGTTGCTAAGCACAGTGGCTGTAAAACGTACTTTTTGGCTTCAGAGTCTCTTCCAGCGACTTTAATGAACAGGAACTGGAGTTACCTTCGCTAGGCTGCAGCCCCTGTCAGGGGGAAGACATCCCTCCAAGGGAGTTACCAGAGGCCCCGCCGTCACCGGATTAATGCTGTACCAGGCTATTCGGAAGGGTTACACTCCTCGGCCTCCTCACCTCAGATACGGGTCCCAACACCTTGGGGCCCCTCGGACTCCTCCACCCTCGCGGAACCCAGTCGAAGTTACTGGGCCCCAGGCCTTGGCCATAGTACCTCCCCCCAGGCTTAAGGTGCCTGGGATGGACTCCATCTCTCGCTCCGGCCAGGTCAAGGGCACCTGAGCCTGGAACTCCGGAACGCCAGCACCCCGGCTGAAGGTGCCTGGGTGCGGCCGCGTCCTCCAACTCAGAATTTTGAACCCTGTGGTAAGGGCGTCCGCCCCTTTTATCCCCTCTTCCTTTGCGTCACAGTGGGTTCCCCGCCCCGCTGCACCAGCACCAGGAAAGGACAAAAAAAGAGCAGTCCTGCGGTGCAGGTTCAACTCCGGCCCAGGGCGACAACGCAGGCCGCAGGGAACCCTGCACCACCAGAGTCCTCCAAGAACCACAAAAGGGGTTCTCAGACTCCCTAACAATTAGTGCATCCGGGTTGAATAACCCAGATGCTCCCCCCCAAATTTTAATGCCCGCTACACTTGGATACAGCACTCTGAACAGCCAGCTTCTATCACAATGACCTCTTGTGACTTACCCTCCTTGTGGAGGGTGTCAATGACTGTCTTCTGGACAACTGTCAAGTCAGCAGTCTTCCTCATGATTGTGTAATGTACTGAACCAGACTGAGAGACAATTTAAAGGCTCAGGAAACCTTTACAGATGTTTTGAGTTAATTAGCTGAATGTGACACCATGAGTCTACAAAATATAATTTTTTCACAATATTCAAATTTTCGGAGACACAGAATTTGGTGTTTTCACTAGCTGTAAGCCATAATCATCAAAAAAAAAAAGAAAGACATGCTTGAAATATATCACTCTGTGTGTAATGAGTCTATGGCCTCGTACACACGACCGAGTTTCTCGGCAAGAACCAGCAAGAAACTTGCTGGCAGAGATGTCTTGCCGAGAAATTCGTTTGTGTGTATGGTTTCTCGTCAAGAAAACCGACAAGTAATCTCGACGAGAAAATAGAGAACCTGCTCTCTATTTTCTCGTCGAGATTCTCGTCGGCATGTTTCTCGACGAGAAAAGTGAGTGTGTGTACACTTACCTGTCCTCCCGGAAGCCCGCGCATGTTCGAAATGAATTTGACGCATGCGCGGTAGCTTCCTAGGCATAGGTAGGGTATACCAAGATGGCGGCGACGGCATCGAATGTGACGAGCGCATGCTCGTCGTAGTCGATGACGTCACCGCGTACGCTCCATTCAAAGAACCGCGGGTTCTTTGAATCGAGCGTGTGTACACTCGGCCGGGACAAGTTTCTTGTCCAAGAATCTCGTCGAAAAAAACGACATGTTTTTTTCGACGAGAATCTCGGCCGTGTGTACGAGGCTTAAATAATATATGAGTTTTACTTTTTAAATTGAATGAAATAAATCCACTTTTTTAATGATATTAAAATTTTTGAGATGCACCTGTATATATTTTCTGCTTTTTGCCTTTAGAACTACTTTAAGAAAAAAATTCTATCCAGCAAAAAACAAAAACAAAGTTAACCACTTGCTCACTGGGCACATATACCCCCTTCCTGCCCAGGCGAAATTATAGCTTTCGGCACTGTCACGCTTTGAATGACAATTACGCGGTCGTGCGACGTGGCTGCCAAACATAATTAACGTCCTGTTTTTCCCACAAATAGAGCTTTCTTTTGGTGGTATTTGATCATCTCTGCGGTTTTTATCTTTTGCGCTATAAACAAAAAAGTGCGACAATTTTGAAAAAAAACACAATATTTTTTGATTTTTGCTATAATAAATATCCCAATTTTTTTTTTTTTTATATTTTTTTCCTCAGTTTAGTCCGATACGTATTCTTCTACATATTTTTGGTAAAAAAAAAACGCAATCGGCGTTTATTGATTGGTTTGCGCAAAAGTTATAGCGTTTACAAAATAGGGGGTAGTTTTATGGCATTTTTATAAAAAAAAATGTTTTACTAGTAATGGCGGCGATCTGTGATTTTTTTTGTTACTGCGACATTATGGTGGACACATCGGACACTTTTGACACTATTTTGGGACCATTCACATTTATACAGCGAACAGTGCTATAAAAATGCACTGATTACTGTATAAATGTGACTGGCAGGGAAGGGGTTAACACTAGGGGGCGAGGAAGGGGTTAATGTGTGCCCTATTAGTGATTACTACTGTGTGGGGGAGGAGACTGACTGGGGGAGGTGACCGATCTGTGTCCCTATGTACAAGGGACACAGCATCGGTCTCCTCTCCCTGACAGGACATGGATCTCTGTGTTTACACACAGAGATCCACGTCCTTGTCTCTGTACCGGCCGATCTCGGGTACCTGGCGGACATCGCGGCCGCCAGGCATGCGCATCGGCTTGTCAGTGACACGCCAGGCATGTGCGCGCGCCCCCCAGTGGCTGTAGGAGCGGAGGCCGTAAAAAGACGGCCTCCCGGATTTCTAGAGCCACCTTGTGGCTGTATTTTGTACATGGCCCGGGTCAGAAGAAGTTAACTGCACATAACCAAATCTAACTTCAGCTCTCCAAATGCTAGCAGTCAAAGGCACAGAGTCTCAGATGATCTCACACTGTAGATATACAGCTTTGAAACTCTAGGCACTGCTATTTTTAGGCAAAATTCAAGACAAAGGGTAAAACTTTACCTGTACTGCTTAGGCACAATCAACATTTCTAGAGCCTAATGTGTTAACAGGTCCACTATAAGTACCGTATTTATCGGCGTATAACACGCACCAGCGTATAACACGCACCCCAAGTTTAGGAGGGAATTTTAAGGAAAAAAACTTTTAGGAGGGAAATTCAAGGAAAAAAAACTTACATTTAAATGCAGCATGCAGCCTTGCCCAGTGTCCATCTGCAGCCTTGCCCAGTGTCCATCTGTCCATCTGCAGCCGTGCCCAGTGTCCATCTGTCCATCTGCAACCGTGCCCAGTGTCCATCTGTCCATCTGCAGCCTTGCCCAGTGTCCATCTGTCCATCTGCAGCCTTGCCCAGTGTCCATCTGTCCATCTGCAGCCGTGCCCAGTGTCCATCTGTAGCCTTGCCCAGTGTCCATCTGTCCATCTGCAGCCGTGCCCAGTGTCCATCTGTCCATCTGCAGCCGTGCCCAGTGTTCATCTGTCCATCTGCAGCCTTGCCCAGTGCCTTTGCGATCGTGTCAGTCCCGGCGGTTTTTAAAATTTGGCGCCGATTTCTGTGGAGAGGAGCGAGCGGGGCCGAGTGTACTTCGGCTGGACTCGGCTCCTCTCGCAGTTCCGCCCATCTCCACTGACTGCGCCGCTGACGGAGAAAGCCGAGTGTACTTCGCCTAGACTCGTGTCTGCTCACAGTCACAGGCAGGACTGCGAGAGGAGCCGAGACTAGGCGAAGTACACTCGGCTTTCTCTATGTCAGCGGCGCAGTCAGAGATGGGCGGGACTGCGAGAGGAGCCGAGTAAAGCCGATTGTACTTCGGCTTCGGCTCCGCTCGCTCCTCTCGCTCGTTTTCAGCAGGGGAATTCGACGGAGTATCGGCGTATAACACGCACCCACGATTTTCCCCTGATTTTAAGGGGAAAAAAGTGCGTGTTATACGCCGATAAATACGGTATATTAAAGCGCATGAAGATGCAATGTGACAAAAATGTGTGATTTCAAACTAGTTTCAATAATTGAAATTGTAAATTGTAAACAATGAAGGATAAACTGTTATGCTGCGTACACACGACCGTTTTTAATGTCATTGAAAAAAACAGCGTTTTTCTCGACGCGATTCTTCTCAAGCCTGCCTTGCCTACACACTATCGTGGAAAAAAATTCTCAAGTAAAGCACGGTGACGTACAACACGTACGACGGCACTATAAAGGGGAAGTTCCATTCGGATGGCGCCACCCTTCATGTTAGTAAAGTTTGTTGAGAGACGATTCGTGCTTTTCAGCCTCGTGCTTTTCAGTCCGTTACAGCGTGACAAATGTGCTATCTCCATTACAAATGCTAGTTTTACCAGAACGAGCGCTCCCGTCTCATACTTGATTCTGAGCATGCGCATTTTTTTCACGTCGTTAAAGCCTACACACGGCCGCGAAAAACGACGAGAAAAATTAGAGCATGTTTCAATTTTTTCATGGCCATTTTTCACGTCGTGAAAAATGCTCTGAAGCCCACACACAATCATTTTTAATGACCATTTTAAAAAATGCCATTTTTCTCGTCATTAAAAATGGTCGTGTGTACGTGGCATTAAAGCAGTTTCAGACATAGCATCTTTCCAACAGGAACACAGAGAGCAATAAAAACCTAATAGTTGTTCTAACCATCTCCACTCTGTCCAAAACTAAAAATAAAACAACAAAAAAATATTTTGCCTTTATACTTTTAGTTCCACTTTAACTGTAATGACAAAAAGCTCTGATTTTATCACTGCTTGGAGAGGTGCTCGGCTTTCTTCAGCAAGACCTCAGCCCATCCTATGAAAGTCAGTGTTCTTCAAGTCAGCATGTTCCAAACATTTACAACCAAATTCCATAAATGTATTGTAAAATTAGCATCTTCCTACGACTTGGTTGCATAGCCTGGAAATAGGTAGGGTCGTTTGAACAGAGATAGCATCAGCTGATTGATTATTCTCCAATGCGATATAGCGGAGGAGGCTTTTTTGCTTTTGTTTAGAGTGAACCTGTGATATAACATTGTAGATTCAATATAATTCCCCTCTCTCCCACCAGCACCTACCTTGCTTTTAATACCCCACCATCCTGTGTGGAGCGAGAAAAAACAGCCTTGGGTTAGCTGTAGTTTGCTGTTACATAGAGCTGACTAGGGATGAGCCGAACACCCCCCTGTTCGGTTTGCACCAGAACCTGCGAACAGACAGAACGTTTGCGCGAACTTTAGAACCCTATTAAATACAATGGACTCGAACGTTCAAAATCAAAAGTGCTAATTATGAAGGCTAATATGCAAGTTATTGTCCTAAAAAGTGTTTGGGGACCCGGGTCCTGCCCCAGGGGACATGTATCAATGCAAAAAAAGTTTTAAAAACTGCAGTTTTTTCAGGAGCAGTGATTTTAATAATGTTTAAAGTGAAACAATAAAAGTGAAATATTCCTTTAAATTTAGTACCTGGGGGGTGTGTATAGTATGCCTGTAAAGTCGCGCTTGTTTCCCGTGCTTAGAACTGTCCTTGCACAAAGTGTAATTTCTGGAGGAAAAAAAGTCATTTAAAACTCACTCGCGGCTATAATGAATTGTCGGCTCCCGGCAATACATAGAAAAGTCATTGATAAAAAAAAAAATTCAATTACCAGGCCCTTCAGGTCTGGTATGGATATTAAGGGGAACCCTGCCGCAAATTTAAAAAAAAAATGTGTTGGGTTCCCCCAAATATCCATACCAGGCCCTTCAAGTCTGGTATGGATTTTAAGGGGAACTCCACCCAAAATGTAAAAAAAAATGACGTGGAGTTCCCCCAAAAATCCATACCAGACCCTTTATCCGAGCATGCAACCTGGAAGGCCACAGGAAAAGAGGGGGGGACGAGAGAGCGCGGGGGCCTCATCCCCACAAACCTTGCCCGGTGGTTGTGGGGGTCTGCGGGCAGGGGGCTTATCAGAATCTGGAAGACCCCTTGAACAAAGGGGACCCCCAGATCCCGGCCCCCCTATGTGAATTGGTAATGGGGTACATTGTACCCCTACCATTTCACAAAGAAAGTGTAACAAATTGTAAAAAAAAAACCACAGACACCGTTGGGAAAGTCCTTTATTAAAAAAATAAAATAAAAAAAACATTCCAGCGATGAAATCCAGTGTCCCGCGGTGATCCGATGTCCAGCGCTGTCCACATGAAACGTCATTGGCTGAGCCTGAGCGGACCTGATGGGAAACTTCCTCCGCAGTGTAATAAATGAATAGACCCGCCCTTTCTAAAGTTCCCCATCAGGTCCGCTCAGCCAATGACGTAGGTGTAAGGCTAAGCGGACCAGATGCGGAACGTGAGAAGGGGCGGGTCTATTAATTTATTACACTGCAGAGGAAGTTCCCAAACAGGTCCGCCCCCTCGTATGTCAGACCCCGCCTATGTCATTGGCTGAACGGACCTGATGGGGAACTTCCTCCGCAGTGTAATAAATTAATAGACCCGCCCCTTCTCACGTTCCGCATCTGGTCGGCTTAGCCTTACACCTACGTCATTGGCTGAGCAGACCTGATGGGGAACTTTAGAAGGGGCGGGTCTATTCATTTAATACACTGCGGAGGAAGTTCCCCATCAGGTCCGCTCAGGCTCAGCCAATGACGTTTCGTGTGGACAGCGCTGGACATCGGATCAACGCGGGACACTAGATTTCATTGGTGGAATGTTTTTTTTTATTTTTTATTTTTTTAAATTATTTTAATAAAGAACTTTCCCAACGGTGTCTGTGTTTTTTTTTTACAATTTGTTACACTTTCTTTGTGAAATGGTAGGGGTACATTGTACCCCATTACCAATTCACATAGAGGGGGGCCGGGATCTGAGGGTCCCCTTTGTTAAAGGTGTCTTCCAGATTCCGATAAGTCCCCCGCCCGCAGACCCCCACAACCACCGGGCAAGGGTTGTGGGGATGAGGCCCTTGTCCCCATCAACATGGGGACATCCTCCCCATGTTGAGGGCATGTGGCCTGGTATGGTTCAGTGGGGGGCGCTCTCTCGTCCCCCCTCTTTTCCTGCGGCCTGCGGCCTGCCAGGTTGCGTGCTTGGATAAAGATTCTGGTATGGATTTTTGGGGGAACTCCACGGCATTTTTTTTTATTTGGGGTGGAGTTCCCCTTAAAATCCATACCAGACCTGAAGGGCCTGGTATGGATATTTGGAGGGAACCCCACGCATTTTTTTTTACAATTTGCGGCAGGGTTCCCCTTAATATCCATACCAGACCTGAAGGGCCTGGTGATTGAATTCGGGGTTCCCCCACGCTTTTTTTTTCTTTTTTTATCAATGACTTTTCTCTATATTGCCGGGAGCCGACAATTCATTATAGCCGCGAGTGAGTTTTACATTTTTCTTCAGAAATTACACTTTGTGCAGGTACAGTTCTAAGCACGGGAAACAAGCGCAACTTTACAGGCATACTATACACACACCCTAGGTACGTAATTTAAAGGAATATTTCACTTTTATTGTTTCACTTTAAGCATTATTAAAATCACTGCTCCCGAAAAAACTGCAGTTTTTAAAACTTTTTTTTGCATTGATACATGTCCCCTGGGGCAGGACCCGGGTCCCCAAACACTTTTTATGACAATAACTTGCATATAAGCCTTTAAAATTAGCACTTTAGATTTCTCCCATAGAATTTTCGAATTTGCAGCGAACACCCCAAATTGTTCGCTGTCCGGCGAACGGGCGAACAGGCAATGTTCGAGTCGAACATGAGTTCAACTCGAACTCGAAGCTCATCCCTAGAGTTGACTGGCATGCTGTGACATGGGAGTGGGGTGACAATCACTATGTTCCTCCATGCTTGGAAGTACTAGGTATTTCTTCACTCCTGTCAGCTGAACAGTGCAGCATGGTGGCAAACAAAAGGTGAGTATATGATGCTTGGGAACTAGCCTTTATAAAGCATGCCTGTTGGTTTGCCTTAAACGAGGAAAGCACCAGTTTGTTTCAAAACTAAATTTCAGCAATCTGAAATGGTTTATTAAGAAATTCATACAGCTTGTTTAACATGCTGTAGTGAATAAAAGCTAAAAAAAATCTGTAAAACCTTAAATATCTCACTTACATCCAGTCCATGTGACCAGCATGTTCCTTGGTGTTATATGTATGCCACTGCTAGTAACAATCCTTGCCAGTGTTTGAGATATCATGATGGCATCCCTGTAGAGAACTCTGGGATGTCCATGGCCAGGCCAATGACATGGTACTTGGGAGCACAGCGCAGCAAGAAAAACAATAAAAAGAGCTGATCCCATTGCTTTAAATTCAATTTCTAATGTTTCTTACAGATTAATGTTTATCTTTGGCAAGTTACCATGTAATGCCGCGTACACACGACCGCTTTTCTCGACGTGAAAAACGGCATTTTTTTTTTTCGCCGAAAAAAACGATCGTCTGTGGGCTTTATGTCGTTTTTCTCGTTGAGAAAAACGGCAGAAAAAACGACGAGAAAAATTAGAACATGTTCTAAATTTTCACGCCGTTTTTCAGGTCGTCGTTTTTTTCATCATGAAAAATGATCGTGTGTAGGCTTTAACGACGTTAAAAAAGCGCGCACGATCAGAAGCAAGTGAGGAGAAGGGAGCGCTCGTTCTGGTAAAACTACTGTTCGGAATGGAGATGGCACATTCGTCATGCATGAAATTATTACATCGTTTAATGCAGCGCATTCTTTTCTTCGTTCTAATGCTGCAATATTCCAATTCTCTTGCTGCTGATATTCTCCCAGAGTTAGGACAATCTTTGGTCTTTATGATTTATTGTTTTATCATGATTAATCTCTATTTTGGGGAGCCAGATCTCCCTAAATACCCAAAACTTTTAAAATTTATTTTTATAATTTTTTTTTTTTGCTTTAATTTGTGGTCTTAGATTTTAGACTGTTTTTACATATTATTTGCTATTTTGGAGTGTGTCAAGTTACCACAACATTATTCTTTATTCTAATTTTGCCTCAATGAGGTTAGTGTCCCTTGTTAATTTCTCAAATTTTTATCCACTGTCCCTGCCTACTCACTTACAAACTGGCTATTTAGAAGAAAAACACATGTTAATTTTGTATCTTCAAAAAAAAATCCAATTTATTATGGCCTAATAACAAATTAAAAGGTAAGCCAAAACAAAACCATATGTAAACTACAAATCAAGAAGCCAGGAAGACAGCACTGGAGACCCTGCTGAAATTAGTGCACACCCAGATCACCACAGCAAACACCAAAGCATCTGAAGACCAAAACTAGCCCCATGTGAGGCACATATCCTGGGTTCATTTTCCTCTTTTTTGTTTGACCTTCCCTGCAGCCTTCCTTGGAGGCTGTGTCCGTGGAGGAGGGACTGGAGCAGGAGCAGGGTCTGGAACAGGAGCAGGGACTGGGACGGGAGCAGGGCCTGGGACGGGAGCATGGAGTGGGGCAGGAGCATGGAGTGGGGCAGGAGCATGGAGTGGGCCAGGAACTTGGGCAAAAAAATAGGAAAGGTCCACAACATCTGTGAACTCCTTTAGTTTGTTCAACAGGCCCATATTGACCACCTTCAATATAAGTGTTTCACACTTCAGCCTCTGGTCCAGTCCCATTTGTGGCAGTTTCTCCCCAATAAGGGCAGCAAATCCCTCTGCAGCAGTGGGGGGCTCTCGGAGTGCAGCAGTAGCCTCCCTAATTAGGGCCTGTGTCTCCTCCTCCATTTGAACCAGCCTCCTAGATCTTTTGGCAGGAATCCGCAGCAGAGGGATCTGGGGCCTGGTGTTGTGCTGGGTCCCACTGGGGCCTGCCTCTTCCTGGGTCCCACTGGGGCCTGCCTCTTCCTGGGTCCCACTGGGGCCTGCCTCTTCCTGGGTCCCACTGGGGCCTGCCTCTTCCTGGGTCCCACTGGGGCCTGCCTCCTCATCCTGTAAAAAAAAGGTACATCAAGTTAGTTTTGCCTTCATCTTTCACACACATTTGTCACCTCATGACATTTGGTAATTGAATGCTACTAAATATTAAAGTCAATCATTCTGACACCAGTATATTTCTTTTTGGTGCCCTTAATTTGTGGCCACTGCTGTCTATTGATATGTCAGACACTTTTTTTAAACTGTTAACATTTTACACACTTTTTTTGAAACGTTTACAACATTCAACTTTTATTACTCTAAATATTTTGTGAAATATTATACCTGGCTCCAAATATTTAAATCCGGCTCCTCCAGGACTTGAGTTTGTTCCTCCAAAGAGACCTCAACTTGGCTGGAGGCTTGGCTGCATGGAATGCTGGAGGGAAGGCTGGAGGGTTGGCTGGAGGGTTGGCTGCAAGGAAGGCTGGAGGTCGTTCTGGGTGGAAGGCTGGAAAGGGATTCCCTGGATTCCAGATGTTCATCTAGGAAACTCAGGTGCTGATAGTACCACAGATTTGGTATGTATCGGTCCTCTGCACCTGCTCCTGACAGCAGGGATTTTTGAACCTTATTCCTTTGAGCCCGGTATGTGCCCCTAATGGTCCCAATTTTGTTCTTCAGATCCTGTAGTGTTGCTGTGGGGATCTGAGTTTTCACAAATTCCAGCAAGGTCTCCAGTGCTCTCTTCCTGGCTTCTTTATTTTTATTATTTTTAGTCTCCCATAAAATTGGAAGATTCTTCCATCTTTGGAGGAATTCCAGCATAAAATCGGGGTCCTTAAATGCCTTCATTATCTGTGCAATTCAAAACCAAAAACCAAAAAAGGAATGTCAGTCAGGACTACTCCAAATCTTTCTAACCATATATAGGCCACTAACGTAGCAATTGATCAGTCATCATAGAGTTGAGTGGACACCTGGATGTTTGTGTTGAGCTCTTTTTAGCTAACTTTGTAAAAAGCTAGAGTTCGTGACCTGACTTTACCCGAACCCAAACCACATTTAAGTAAATTAAGCCCTGTAAAGAGGGTGAATAAAAGGACACCCCAAAAATAAAGGAGTACCTCGAACTGTCCCTGCACCAAGTGTCATATTTTATTAAATTTTAATTAACCCTAAATTCACTCCTGGGTATAATTAATTGTTGTCTCCTGTCAATTGCAATACATAGAAAAGTCATTGATACAAACATTGGGAAAGCATTGTGGTTCCCCCAAATATCCATATCAGGTCTGTCAAGGATTTTAAGGGGAACTCCCCCACAAATTCCATTAAAAAATGGCGTGGAGTCCCCCCCCCAAATCCATAACAGACCCTTATCCGAGCACGCAACCTGGCCGGCCGCAGGGGAAAAGGGGGGGACGAGAGAGCGGCCCCCCCTCCCTCCTGAACCGTACCAGGCCACATGCCCTCAACATGGGGAGGATGTCTCCATGTTGATGAGGACAAGGGCCTCATCCCCACAACCCTTGCCCGGTGGTTGTGGGGGTCTGCGGGCGGGGGGCTTATCGGAATCTGGAAGACCCCTTTAACAAAGGGGCCCCCCAGATCCCGCCCCCCCCTATGTGAAATGGTAATGGGGGACATTGTACCCCTACCATTTCACCTTAAAAAATGGCATTATCTGAAAAATGACACTACACGGTTTTTGACAATTCCTTTATTATTGGTTTTGTTTTTCAACCATCTTCTTCCTTCTTCTTTTCTGTATTGGAGTTTCTTCCTCTATCTTCCTCTTCATCTTCATCTTCCTTCTTGCTTCGGGCTTCTCGTCCGCATCTTGCTTCGGCTTCTTCTTTGTTCTCCCGCTGCTCCGTTTGAATTTGAGTTTCCCGTTGTGTGACGCAAAGTTAGGCAGTTCTCCTCTAGGTCCGCTGCGAGCCGGAGGACCCGCCCCCCTCTGACTGCACGGGGAAAGTACCTGTGAAATCTCTGTGCGTCAGAGGGGGGCGGGGTCGCCGGACCAAGAGGAGAACTGATGAACTGAGCATCCCACAGCGGGAACCTCCAATTCAAACGGAGCGGCCGGAGAAAGAAGAACCCGGAGCAAGATGCGGACGAGAACACCGAAGGAAGATGAAAAGGAAGAGGAAGATGGAGGAAGAAACACGAAGCGAGAAAAGAAGAAGAAGGAAGAAGATGGAAGAAAGACAAACTAAAAATTAAAGGAATTGTCAAAAACTGACTCTTGTCATTTTTTACATTTTGTACGCTTTCATCGTGAAATGGTAGAGGTACAATGTACCCCTTACCAATTCACATAGGGGGGGGCCGGGATCTGGGGGTCCCCTTTGTTAAAGGGGTCTTCCAGATTCCGATAAGCCCCCCGCCCGCAGACCCCCACAACCACCGGGCAAGGGTTGTGGGGATGAGGCCCTTGTCCCCATCAACATGGGGACATCCTCCCCATGTTGAGGGCATGTGGCCTGGTACGGTTCAGGAGGGAGGGGGGGCCGCTCTCGTCCCCCCCTCTTCCCCTGCGGCCGGCCAGGTTGCGTGCTCGGATAAAGGGTCTGTTGTGGATTTTGGGGGGGACTCCACGCCCTTTTTTTTCCTGATTTGGGGGTGGAGTTCCCCTTAAAATCCTTGACAGACCTGAAGGGCCTGCAACTCGAATTTGGGGGAACCCCACGTTTTTTTTTTTCAGGTACAAATCAGTTTTCAATGTCTTGCCATTTGCCGGGAGGCAAGAATTCATTTAGAGCCGCGATTGACTTTTCAAAGTTTATAGTCCCAATTCAAAAATGACACTTTGCGCACGGCCAGTACTAACAGCACGGGAAGCAAGCGCCAAGTTACATGCATATTGCCCAACTCCGGCCCCGAACATACAGTGAATGAATGTTTATAGGTTTAATGCTCCTGGACACAGCCATATCAAGTAAGAAAAATGTTACGTACCCGCGATCTACACGTTCGTCTCCTCCGACCTTCTTCCACTCACTGAACGTCGCTTTCAACGATGTTTTTTGGAGTTATATACAGTGCGCATGCGTGACGCTCCGCACGCTTTCCCGCCCCTGACGTTCGTATCACTACTTTCCCCGCCCCTTCTCGCTACTCCTTAATGACGGAGAGTGTAAACATGTCGGCGAATCACCAACATGATGTGGAAAGTGGGGAAGAAAGCAGGCCCCGACACAGAAGGTATAAAGCCACTAACATGAGCTTTGAGGAGATGGTGGAGATGGTGGAGATGGTCACCATATTGCTCCGGGATGATTACGACGCCAAACATGGGCCCTACAAAAAGCCAAATCAAGTGAAGTCCAAGATCATGGATAAAGTGGTCAAAGCGCTATGGCAGAAATTTGGTGTTCGCAGGTCGCGGGAACAGATCCGGAAACGATGGTCGGACATTAAGTTGCGTGAGCCGGATCAATATAAAAAGATTAAAAAAGTAATCAAAAAAAGTAAGTAGATTAACATTAAATGTGATTTTGCCTAATAACGTGGTGTTGCATGTGCTTTTTAAATAATGTATGTATTACAGTGAAAAATGTCATGTTTCATGTTTTTGGCCACACGAATCGATCGTATAAATGGTCGTTCAAACGTTCACTCAATCACAAGCTTTTGCCACGATTCATCATTGTTCGCACGACATTTTATCAATCACAAAATAATAGGCATGTTCGAATGTTTTTAGCAATGTATTCCACCAAAACATCGTTTGGGTGGTATTGAACGAGGATTTCAACGTTGGATTCTTGTGCCCAAGAACATGAAACAGGACATCATGAAATGTTTATGTGAGAAGTAATTATAAACATGTTTGTGTAGTTGTTGGTAATTATATTTGGCTAATGTAACTAGATTCAGTGTACGTTTACAAGAGTATATGCTCAGCAGCTGCTTACACATCTGGACTCATTAGCACAAGTGTGGGCCACAAGAACAACCTTTTGATGGTGTCACACACAGGTGATCCAGTGGATACCTGGTGTGTTTCCATGTGTGAAACATGACCTAAAGAGATTAATCTACCATCTTGGGAAATGGATACAATCATGTGTTCATCTTCTCCAAAATTATCAGTAATACAATTGTAACACACTTCCCAAGAATGATTAATATTCCTCTTTCACGCCTAAATATATTTAGTTACACAAGTCGACCTTTTGGTTATATCTCCTAGGGCTTCAAAGAGCTAAGAGACACGAGGCTGCAAACCCCGCACCACCAACTCAAGACCCACAACTGCAGGATGTGGCAGAAGAGGGAAATGGCAACTCACCAGGTCAGTGTCATACACCACAGCCTCACGTAATAGATGTTGGCCTGTATATTTAGTAAGACATTTCCTTTTCACAACTTAAAGGGACTTTAATGCCTGCGGCACCAGCAACCTTCACCAGAGCCACTGCCCAGATGTTGCTTCAAGAAGTGAGGGTCTGCTCTCGGGAGGTTGAAACCATCAAACACAACCTGGTCCAGATGTACCAAACAAACAAAATGATGGAGAAAAAATTACTAAAAATTGAGCATATTCTTGGGAGTGTTTAAAACTTGTATATATTTTTTTTTTAAAAAAAATTTTTGGGGGGGGAAATGTTTTATTTCTATAAAGGGATATTGTTCGTGTTGTACAGTTTTGTACTGAGTTGTAAAAAGCAAATGTTTTTGAAATTCCTCCAAAAATTGGGGTTATATTTTGATACAAACCTTACCAATTTTATACTCATAAAATTTTTTAAACAGTAAACAATGTGTGGCTTCTTATATCAATGTTGACCCCCCCCCCCAACAAAAATGTGTGTGTTTAGACTCTATAAATGCTTGTAATTTACTTGTTAGGAAAAAACATGGGACTACAACTGCACTAGTATAACCAAGGACAGTGATGGTGAACCTTGGCAACCCAGATGGTTTGGAACTACATTTCTAATGTTGCTCAGGCACTCTGCAGTGTAGTTGAGCATCATGGAAAATGGAGTTGAAAAACATCTGGAGTGGCAAGGTTCACCATCACTGACCTAGAAGAAAGAACAAATACAACAAAAGAAAAGCAAACAAGATGTTTTCAAGATATTATTTTTTATTATGAGCAACATTGATTTAAAACTAATCAGGCATTGCAATGGCCCCCCTACCCATAAAATATTCGACATAGCGTTGCCGCACATCACGGCCGCTTTGGGGGGCCAAGCCTGTAAGGCCAGCTAACTGGGCTGGCAATGGTCCATCCAAACCCTGTGTGCCCTGAAGGTCAAGTGTAGCAAGATAATTTGTGGAGTGTTTGATTAAAAAATTGTGCAGTATGCAACAACACATGACCAAATGGTTCCATTTATACTCCGCCATGTTTATTGCAGTCAGAAAAAGCCGGAAGCGACTGGCCATGATGCCAAAGGCGTTTTCCACCACCCTTCGCCCTCTGGCCAGACGATAATTAAACACCCTCCTCTCAGGGGTGAGGGACCTTTGGGGAAAAGGCCTCATCAAATGTGGTCCAAGCGCAAAAGCCTCATCTGCCAGGAACACAAAAGGGAGGCCATGTTCATTATCTTCAGCAGGTGGCAATGCCAGGTCCTCTGAAAGAAGCCGGTCTGCAAACTCGGTCTGGGCGAAAACACCACCATCAGACATCCGCCCATTTTTCCCAACATCAACAAATAGGAATTCATAGTTCGCAGACACCACCGCCATGAGCACAATACTGTGGAAGCCTTTGTAATTCCAAAAAAAAGACCCAGAATGGGCTGGTGGCACGATGCGGACGTGCTTGCCATCAATGGCTCCTCCACAGTTGGGAAAGTTCCACCGCTGAGAAAAATCAGATGCCACATTCTGCCATTCCTGTGGCGTCGATGGTAACTGTGGAGTCAAAGGAAAAAAAAACAAATATATACTTTACTACCTATACATTGCAAGCATGTTAGCACAAAACACTCTGGGCAAAACATCAGGATAGCATTAATTTGGAAGGAGGATTTTAGAGCGGAGCTACGCAGCCAAAATACTATAAAATAACACAGCAGCTCCAGCTACAGCAGCTGCAGAGGTTTGCTAATTGTACACTTACCTGTCCTGGAGTCCAGCAACGTCCGCAGCAGAGGACGAACAATTGCTCGTCACTCTGCTGCCCCCTCTGCCATCCTTGGTGAGGGAACCAGGAAGAGAAGCCTTGCGGCTTCACTGCCCGGTTCCCAAACGCACATGCACGAGAAGCGCTGCGCAGTTCTGACTGGTCCTCCTGTGTTCTGTGAGACAAGTGTTTACAAGAACACTACGGGTATTCTGCGGGAAGTGACTTGGCTCCGGCAGATTTGCCGCAGAGATGACTCCCGGATGTGGGTGAATATACCTGTCTTAAACAGGTATCTTCACCCCCCTCCCCCCTGAAAGGTGTCAATTTTGACACCGGGGGAGGGTTACAATGAGCGGACCCACAAAATTTAGGATGGAGGTGCGCTTGAATAAGATAGAAAAATAAGCAACAAAAACATCACCCACTCTGATGGACCTGAGAAATTCGGAGAGGGTGGAGGGTTTGAGATGAGTTGGGGACATCATAATTAAAATCTATAGTACGATGTAATTTATTTGGGTAGATTAGACAAACTTAAAAAATTAGGGGGGGGGGGGTGGGAATCAGGCAATCTAAGCACTACAATGGAGCGTACAAAACAAAAATGAGGATTGACTAGGCTAGGTGTGTTTGGGCCCAGGATCTAATGCTGGAGATTGCTTGACCAAAAAATATGCATGTAGCCCAAAAACATAGAACATTCAAAGCTTACAACATGCAGGGGGACAAAGGGGACATTCACAGCATATTCAAATCATGGTAATTAGAGACAGTTCAAAATATACTATACATTATCAAGCATAAAAAAACATAGATTGTGATGTTTATAAAGGAGAAAACTTACCTTAAGATAGTCCTCCTGAAGGACCTGGATAATGGCAGAGCAGGTCTCTGGGATAATGATGCCCAGAGCCTGGGGGGAGATGCCTGTCGAGAACTTGAGGTCCTGCAAGCTTCTCCCAGTCGCAAGGTATCGCAACGTGGCGATGAGCCTCTGCTCAGCAGTGATGGCTTCCCGCATAACGGTGTCCTGCCTGGTGATATAGGGGGACACCAAAGCCAAGAGCTGCTGAAAAACGGGGTCAGACATCCTAAGAAAATTCCTGAAATCATCAGGGTTATTCTCCCGGATCTCCCGCAGCAGAGGCATATGACATAATTGGTCCCTCTGGAGCAACCAATTCTTGGTCCATGAACTCCTCCTCACCCTCCTCATGGACCGGATCTGGGACATAGCAACAAGCCCAGCAGCAAGCACAGCACGATCTCGGCGACAAGAACGTACGCGCAACATGGCTTAGAAACGGTCGTCTAATCAGAACGAACTAAAAGAACGCACTGAAGAACAGCAAGGCCTATGAAGAACGAGCTGAAAAACAGTAACGCGCGGACAAGAACGCACTGCAAAAACAGATACGAACTCACTACACGCACTGAAAGCCAGATACGAACCCACAAGCACAAACTGAACTCCCGAAAACGATCTTTAAAGCACGAAGACTGAAAAGCGCGAATCGTCTCTTCCCAAACTTTTACTAACACGCGGAAACACGAAATCAGCAAAAGCAGCCAAAAGGGTGGCGCGAACAGAATGAAACTTCCCCTTTATAGTGCCGTCGTACGTGTTGGACGTCACCGCGCTTTGCTAGATCAGTTTTTTTCACGATCGTGTGTAGGCAAGGCATGCTTCAGAGGAAACAAGAAAGATAACGTCGAGAAAATCAACGTTTTTTTTCTTGACATGAAAAGCGGTCGTGTGTACGCAGCATAAGGCATTGTCTGGGGGATTACTGTGCATGTTTTCCAATGTACACGTCCAAGGTCAACTTGGACAATTAAGTGGTATGGAAAAACAAAGGCCATTAAAGCTGGTGAGTGCAATGGTCATAGTGAAAAAACAATACATTGAGATGCCTGATTTACCAGATTCAAAAATAAAACTGTAAATATATACTGGAAGACATAACTAGCGAGTTGGCTAGTGCAAAGTACTTCAGAGCTGTGGATGCTGTTCAGGATATTGGTAGATAAAAGTAAATAAGGTCAGTTCCACGCTTGCAACATTTAACACATCAGAAGGAAGGCATTTCTTTACCCACCTACCATTTGGCTTCCAATCTGCACAGCAAGTGTTCCAAAAGAAAGTAAATGAAACATATGCAAGACTCCGAGGGGCAGCCTTTTATGTGGATCATCTCTTAGTGTTTGGCAGCACTATAGAAGAACATGATTAAAATTTGAAAGCCATGTTTGAAAGACCCACAAAAAATGAGCTAAATTCAACATAGAAAAATGCATACTACGAGCAGGCGAAGTCAAGCATTTCTGACACTTTTTTTCATGAGAAAGCTTAAAACCAGATCCAGATAAAATTGCAGCAATCTCTTACCATTGACTATTGAAAAGCAGACAGAGATGGAAAAATTCAAAAAATGGCCAAGTGTCTGGCACATTTTTATTTTACATATTGCTGTTGTTTTATCACATGTAAGCAGACATTTTAAGAAAGACTGACTTTAAATGGAATAATTGGACCAAATGCATTAACGCTTTGCTAAAATTCAATCATTATCATTCAATGATGTTAGAAGACTAGCCGATTCTGGATAATGCTTCAAATCAGGAGAAATTGTCATTTTGTGTAACAGAGACAGAAACTTGCTTGTGTTCTTTTCAGCCTCTAATGTTGAGTAGAAAGTCTGTTTCCTGTCTGATTTTATAGGATTAGTAGCAGGCAGATAGAGTGAGGTGAGTTTATGGGAGGAGCTTACTGTGCCCATGTGGGGACCCAGAGAGAGTGCTCACTAGTTCCCCAAAGAAGGGCTGAGGCTGTTTAGTTCAAGGCTGGCATTAAGGCAGGACTCCAACTTAAAAATGACGCTTCTTCAAAAGTACACTCCTTGCAATCTGTGGCCCAACTTATCCACTCTTTACATTGTTTACATACAACAGTTCCTCCTTACACTCTGTGCACTATGAATAAAAGTTCATCAATACACTTCATAACTCTTCTCTCTGTATTGTGCAGCATTTCTTAGCTGGTACCGCTGAAGCTGTATTGGACTTCACCAGCCCAGCAACCTGTCACCTCACTTCCAGGGACATTGATTCATATATTACACTTGAATACTAGGAAGTTTGTCTTGTGTACTGTACAACACCATGCTTATTATTTTCCCGAGGCCTCACTCCACCTGACATTACAGGCTGGGTCGCTAAGATGCCCCATGGTGGGAGTTGGACCCAGTGTCTGGGTTCCAGTCACTAGGGAAGGTGCCTAAGCCCACAAGCTTCTTCACTGCCAGGGCCTTCTCTAACCTATGGCAAGTAACACTGCTTCCTAACTGGCTGGCTGCTTATGCAATCAACACTAGTACTGTAATAATCTGTAATATGGCCTCCTCCGAATAGCACACTGCACGTTAGACACTAGTACTGTATCTTTTCTGACTTGTCTTGTTCCTAATAAACCCTGTGCTTGTTATACGCCATACATGCATGCACCCCTTTTTTGTATTGTGCAACTTCAGACCAGGCAATTATCAATGGCAACAAAACTTCTCTTTTACTTCTATTACAGCTCACAGAATGTTACTATTTTCCCAGCATGGTTTACAGTTTCAGTTAAACTGTGGTGTCTCCTGGTAGCCCTCCGGCCCAGTAATTAACCACTTCAATACAGGGCACTTTCACCCCCTTCCTGCCCACGCCTATTTTGAGGTTTCGGCAGTGTCGCATTTTGAATGACAATTGTGCGGGCAACACTGTATCCAAATTAAACTTTTATCATTTTGTTCCCACAAATAGAGTTTTCTTTTGGTGGTATTTGATCACCACTGGATTTTTTTTTGTTTGCGCTACAAATTAAAAAAGACAGATTTAAAAAAAATTCTAGTTTTTTTGTTTTTGTTATAAAACCTTGTAAATAAGTATGTTTTCTCCTTCACTGGTGAGCACTGATGAGGCGGCACTGATGAGGTGACACTGATAATGAGGCACTTATATGCAGCACTGATGGGCATTGATAGGCTGCACTAATAAGCAGCACTGATGGGCACTGATATGCGGCACTGATAGATAGCACTGATAGGCAGCACTGATTAGACGGTACTGGTGGGAACTTATAGGCAGCACTGATGGGTACTGATAGGCGTCACTGATGGGCACTGATGAGCACTGATGGCTGGCACTGATGGGCACTGATAGATAGCACTGATAGGCAGCACTGATTAGGGGCACTGACAGGCATCACTGATGGGCACAGATTGGCTTTTCGAATGGGCACTGATTGGCATCCCTGGTGGGCTCTAGTTGGCATACCTGGTGGTCTCTAGTGGGCATCCCTGGTGGGCTCTAGTGGGCACCCTCGATGGGTCTGCACTGATAATCAATGTGCTGATTATCAGCGCAGACCCCCCCCCCATCAGGAGAGCAGCCGATCGGCTCTCCTCTACTCGGACACAGCGGATTGCAGCTTCTGGTACCTGGCCGCTTTACATGATCCCAATGTAAACACACTAAATTAAAAAATAAATTAAAAAAATGTTTAACCACTTCCATCAATCTGCTATAGGCCTGGTGGTGGCTTTCCCGTTCTGACTGGAAGTCATATAACATCCTTCAGAGTGGGCCGCTCATGCAGCATGACGAACCGTGGTGCAGTGTGTTCTTCAGACACAGGGCAGAACCAATCATGGTAAAGAGCCTGTAACATAGGATCTTTACCATGTGATCAGCTGTGTCCATTCACAGATGATGATAGTGTAAATAGGAAATGCCGGTTATCTGCATTCCTCTCCTCATGCTGATAGCATGTGAGGAGAGGAGAGCCGATAAATGGCTTATCTCAGTGGAGACATTCACACAGATAATCAGTGCAATCATTATCGGTGCAGCCCCATCAGTGATGCCCTCCAGTGCCAACCAGTGGTGCCCATCAGTGATGTCAATAAGTGCCCATCAGTGATGCCTGTCAGTGCCCATCAGTTTGCCTATCAGTACACATCCATGCTGCCTATCAGTGCCTATTTTTGCCAATCAGTGGTGCCTATCAGTGCCCATAAATGCTGCCTATTAGTGTCCATAAGTGCTGCCTATCATTGCCCATTAGTGCCCATCAGTGCCGCTCATCAGTTCTGCATATTAGTGCCTCCTCATGTGTGCCCATCAGTGCCACCTCATCAATGAAGTCTATCAGTGCCCGACAATGTAGCCTCATCAACAAAGGAGAAAAATTACTTATTTACAACATTTTATAACAGAAACTAAGAAAAACTTTTTGTTTTGTTCAAAAAATGATAACAATTTTGTTTGGGTACAGAGTTGCATGACCGCGCAATTGTCAATCAGTCAAGTGTGACAACACTGAAAGCTGAAAGTTAGCCTGGGCAGGAAGGGGGTGAAAGTGCCCAATATTGAAGTGGTTAAAAAAATGCATAAAAAAATGTTTACATTTGTTGTATTATTTTGTATTATAAAAAACCCAGTGGTGATCAAATACCACCAAAATAAATCTCTAATTGTTTGAAAAAATAAAATTATAATATAATAAAAAGATATCATTAAAATGTAATAAAAAGATATAAATGTCATTTGTGTAGTGTTGCTTGATCACACAATTGCCAGTTAAAGTAGCGCAGTGCTGAATAGAAAAAAATGGTCTGGTAATAAAGGGGGTAAAACTTCTAGGGGTCAAGTGGTTAAATAGTACAAACAAAATCATTACTTTTGTGAAAACTAACAAACTGAGACATATGCCACAATACTCTGCAGGCGTCTGCCTACAAATTTACTAAAATAATTGAGACTATTCAAGTAGATTAGTAAACAATGTTAAGCTGTATTTGAATAACCAGTCTTGTACAAGATAAATTGACAGTTAAACTCCAGGTATAAAAATGTTCATCTAAAGTTGCCTCACATTTTGTACCAAATGCCTTTGCAAACTGAATTATTACTATATAAAAGAATCAGTGATGTAATCACTATACTGTACATAGCTGTAGGCTTTTATCGCTGCCTGCAGAAAATTACAGAATGGGGCAGAGACAAGACCAGTCACAGTGAGTATTAAAGCGGAAGTAAACCCGTTGATTTAACAATTTCAAAAAGCAGTTACATTCCCGGCATGCCGGGAATGCCAACTGTCACATTGGTTGTGCTCTCAACCAAACGGTCAAACCATCCAATGGCTGGTGTCATAACTGATCACATGTGCAACATCATGGCAGTTGAAAATTAAACAGAGGCCAAGATGGCAGCTTCCTTGGCTGAAAATGATAGGAGGGTTTACTTCCACTTTAAGGAAAATCAGCTGTACTGGTCTATATAAGAGGATATTGACGATACACGTGCGTGTGTGCAGGTCCTCTCTGTGTCCATTTGAGAGTTTATGTTAGAAATAGCCCCCATCAGTGCCCATCAGTCCAGCCTGATCAATGCCCATCAATGCAGCCTCACCAGTGTCCCTTCAATGCAGCCTCCCCAGTGTCCCCTCAGGGCAGCCTCACCACTGTCCCCTTAATTCAGCCTCACCAGTGTCCCCTCAGGGCAGCCTCACCAGTGTCCCCTCAATGCAGCCTCACCAGTGTCCCCTCAATGCAGCCTCACCAGTGTCCCCTCAATGCAGCCTCACCAGTGTCCCCTCAGGGCAGCTTCACCAGTGTCCCCTCAATGCAGCCTCACCAGTGTCCCCTCAATGCAGCCTCACCAGTGTCACCTTAGGGCAGCCTCACCAGCGTCCCCTCAATGCAGCCTGATCAGTGCATGGGGGTTAGAGAGGAGAGCCACCGGATCACACAGAGCTGGTATCTCCCGCTGTGACACCTGGTGACTGCTGTCATCGGATGTCCTGCCTCCTGCAGCAGCTCCTTTGATAGACGTCACATGTCCTGGCATTGTACCAGTGTGACTTCTATTAAAGGAGCCGGTGCAGGAGGCGGGACATCTGATGACAGCGGTCGCTGGGTAAGCGGGAGATCCCCACTCTATGTGACCCGGCAGCGCTCGCCCTCCCCCTTACGATCTGAGACAGCACTGGGGCCCAGGCGGGCTCGAAAAGGCCTGAAAAGATGGTTGCCGGGGGCACGCGGCTGCAAGTTTTTTGTCCCTGGACCCCGGTCTGGCCCTGAGAGTTACAGCAGGTGACGCTGGCAGGCCCCCTTCAGCGGCCAGGCCCTCTGACCACGGCCAAATGGACTGACCGGTCAGTCTGCCCCTGAGTATCGGTAATTGGTATCAATGAGTACTAAAAAAAAAAAGGATCGGTACTCGTACTCATTGTGATAAAAATGGGTATGGTGCATCCATACTAGTGACTTTTTTTTTTAATCGCAAAATAACTTTTATTTAAAAAAGTACAATACATCCATTACCGGCATCAGAGCAATACATGTCGTTATACAAGCACAGGTACTGAAGGTTTCACACAAACGTGTACAGTGTATGCATCATCACACTAAATACTTTAAACAGCAACATGTGACAGAAGTGCAGTGGGTTATTCTGGATCCATACTAATGTAGCACATGGACCCTTTTCTCCTGCTTACCTCCACCTTGCAGGGATAAAGGCACACCGTGCCACATGCCCGGATCCTCCTGGTTTAGAAGGTTGAGTGGTGTTCTTTAATTTTGGGTCCTGCAGCGAGTTACCTCCATCCATTGGTTCTCGTCCCTAGAGTATAGAGAAAAGTCTATGTTCTTTCCCCAAAGAAAGTCAATATCCACACAACTTCAACTCCAACAAAAAGTTTATTTGCCTTTGTTTCAGTTAACGGGGAAATTGAAGAGAGAAAGAAGTTAGCGAAGTTAGGAGGTAGATTCAGGCACATACCACTTGGCTTACTCGTCGCCACTCGATCCCGAGTGGATTTAGCTCACCCGGATAGATCCCTCTCACAGTTCTAGCAGCCGGGGTGGAGCTCGAACAATACTGTAACTTTGTCCCCCGCCTGGGACGGGTTCAGGAGCTCCTCTAATAGAGCAGAATCCTGTTATTCCTGAATCCAGAACTTTACTTGAAACTCTGTAAAACTTAAAGAACCGATGATGCCAATGGGCACTTTACAGGGTTATCTTGCAGAGCAAGGAATCCTTCCCTCTGACAGGTCACCAGGCCTCTCCCGAGACAGCGACCTACTATCACTCATCTCCTCCGTGGGACCGATCCTCCCCTGGCTTCCTCTCAGTCAGAGCGGGTTACCCTCACCTGGGTACCCTGGGACTCCAGTGTTCTAATTGTAGGCCCAGTTGAAGGTACCGGGCCTACCCGGAACGTTGTAGCCTCGGGTTAAAGGTGCCCGAGACTCCTTGACCAGATCACGCACTCCCATGGGGCACACTCCCTTGCCCTCCTCCAGGGGCACACACACCTTCACCTCATGGCATCTGCCCTTTATGTATCCCCTCCCGGCATGCACAGCAGGTGAAACCCCGCCCACCGCATGGTAGCCGAGAGAGGACACCCAATCACGCCACTGTGTCACCTGAGGTTCAACCATGGGCCTGGGCAACAGTGTCACCCACAGGCCAAAGGGGAACCGTACACCAGACAACACTTACAGCAGAGCAGAGTCCAGTATAACAAATTAGAGAACCTGAGCCAACTATGGCTCATACTACCCCTAAATTTAGTACATAGCGACCCCCATAATTGGGGTACCCGCTACACTAAGAATTCAGCTATAGAGTAACAGTTACAGTAATCGATTCAATACCACTACTAGTAACCAGCTTGTGTCGCACTATATCTGATGCAATTCTAGCGTCTACCTTGCTAACCAAAGTCTATACTTCCAAACTTACTTACAAACCTTTGGTGCAGTAAACCCTACTGTTCTTTATTCTACCAGGGAATGGTATACCTCTTTAAAAAAAGTACACTTTATACCGAGGACTGGGGGTGGCTAAAAAAACAAGATAAAAAAAAAATAGCTAAAGAACTTCACCCAGGTATGTGAAAATTTAATGTCAGTAGTTACGAATCCTGTAGCTACTGACTTTTAAGAAACAGATACTTACTGTCAGGTCATCTAAGGCCAGGCGACAGATGCACACCGTTGGGGTCAGGAGTGCATTGCAAGGTAGTGGAAGCTATGATTGACTGCTGCCGATGGAGCTCCGGGTTGTTCAGGAAAGCAGGCCCTCTGAAGCACCAACACAGACCACACTGGGAGCTAGAGCATGAGTTTCCCCAGGGCGCGGAATCTAAGAGCCAGCAGGTGTTCACCAGGGCCCCTAATGGTGGAGATAGCCTTTGCTGCAGGCTGGCTCCAGGTCGCGGCCCCTAGGATCTCCCAGCTCATGGTAGACTATTGGAAGATAGAGAGGAAGCAGCAGACCGGGTCAAAAGGGATAGTCAGGAGATAAGCCAAAAGCTTGGGGCAACAAGCAGATAGGGATAGTCAAAGAACACACCAAAGGTCGGGATATGGAGCAGACAAGGACAGTCAAGAACAAGCCAAGATCGGTAAACAGGATCAGACGTAGAGCCCACAGCAAAACACACACAGGAAGCCAAACACACAATATTGATCAGCAAGGCTGGCTTACAGTACACAGGTTAATATAGTGTTCCCAGTTAGGGGCTGGGGTGGAGCCATGCTTGAGGGAAGATTACTTAAGCAGACAGGTGAAAGGAGGCCGGTCACTTAAGCTGAACACATGGAGAGGTAAGCAGACATGAACATTACTGCAGATCGATGACACTTACCAGCCCAAGGAGTCCAGGTAGCCAATTGTTCTCAGGGCTTTAAATCTTTACACCGCCATCTTGGCTGTCACTTCCTGCTAACTCACAGCTTGCTCCAAACAGCACATGTGTTAAATCAATGGATGCAGGGAGACTGGTCCTGTAGCTCCCCAGAGATTCTTGATGGTATCCTTGAAGGCTGTGGCCAGGAAGAGGGCTTGGGCTCAGATGATGTCAGGCGAGGAATGAGGAAGTGGGAGCAGGAACTCCCTGAAATCAAAGCTGCCGTTTAGAGGCTGGGGGCAGGTAAGGAATCAGAGCAACTTTTGTTTTCAGGTAAAGGTCCACTTTAACTCTATACAGTCTGCAAAGTCAGAAGGCCCTGATCTGCTACAAATCTGAAAAATAGAAACACAAATGAATGTTATTCAAAAAGTGATTACGCAGCTTTATGAGAAAGAATGGCCTACTTGGACAAAAAGTGTCTCTTAAAGCGGTTGTATACTCTATTTTTGAACTTTTACCTACAGGTAAGCCTATAAAAAGGCTTACCTATAGGTGAAAAAAATATCTCCTAAACCTGCACGGTTTAGGAGATATTCACCTCGCAATGAGCCGCTGACTGCAGCGGCGCATGCGCAGCGGGGATTCTCGGACCTTGCCGACGCGCGGGAGTGACAACATCGCCGCTCCAGCCACTCACAGCGCTGGAGCGGCGATACCTGGAAGGCACGTTGAGGCAAGATGACATCTCCCTCGCCTCGTTCTAAGGTAAGTATTTCATAATGAGCTAGTATGCGGTGCATACTAGCTCATTATGCCTTTTGCCTTTCAGGTATGAAAAAAAAAAAAAAAGCAGCAGCGGGTATACAACCGCTTTAAAGTGGTTGTAAACCCTTGTTTACAACTTTATGTTACAGGTAAGCCTATATTAAGGCTTACCTGTAACTAACAAGGATATCTCCCAAACCTGCATGGTTTAGGAGATATCCCTCTATGTGCCGCTGCTTCAGTTGTACTATGCCGTTCCCGTGCGCATTCACGGGAGTGACATCATCGCGGCTCCGGCCAATCTCAGTGCCGGAGCCGCAAGACTCGGAAGTCACTACGGGACAACATGTTGGCGGCCAAAGGGGGAGACGTTGGATCACTGCGGGGGCCTTGATCTAAGGTAAGTAATACATAATCAGCTAGTATGCGATGCATACTGGCTGATTATGCCTTTGCCTTGCAGGGTTTATTGCCCTTTCTGTTTCTTTGGGAGGGTTTACTTCCTCTTTAACGTACAGAAAGTTTGGTCCCAACTCACTCTCGGTTGCCAAGGACTAACTTAAGTCAGTGGACAGAAATGTAATCCCAAATACATGCAGATCTGGAATGCTAAGGAAACTACAAAAATATTATTAAAGGGAACGTACAGTGTTTCGTATATATTTTATTTATGCACTCATGTTCAGGGCTAAAAAACAAAATACATATTTATATTCAGATAAATATGAGGTATTACATTAACCCTTTCCATACAGGGCTTTTTATACCACTTCCATACCGGGCCTATTCTGGCACTTCTCTCCTACATGTACAAATCATCATTCTTTTGCTAGAAAATTACTCAGAACCCCCAAACATTATATATGTTTTTTTTAGCAGACACCCTAGGGAATAAAATGACGGTCGTTAGCCCAATTTTTTTGTAAAATATGAAAGCTTATGTTACGCCGAGTAAATAGATACCTAACATGTCACGCTTTAAAATTGCGCACACTCATGGAATGGTGACAAACTTCGGTATTTAAAAATCTCCATAGGCGACGCTTTGAAAAATTTTACAGGTTACCAGGTTAGAGTTACAGAGGAGGTCTAGTGTTAGAATTGTTGCATGCGCTCTAACGCACGAGGCGATACCTCACATATGTGGTTTGAACAGCGTTTACATATGTGGACGGGACTTACGTGTGCAGTCGCTTCTGAGCGCGAGCTAATGGCGACAGGGGCGTTTAAAAAAATATATATTATTTTTTTATTTTTTTTAACAATTTTTTTTATTTTTACACTTTTTTTTTTTGATCACTTTTATTCCTATTACAAGGAATGTAAACATCCCTTGTAATAGGAATGTGTGTGACAGGTCCTCTTTATGGAGAGATGCAGGGTCAATAAGACCCCATATCTCTCCTCCAGGCTGGAAAGCATGAGATCGTGAAAAAAAATTCACCGATCTCATGCTTACTACCCGCTATGGCGGCTTCGTTTACTTCTGAGGACCCGGGCGTGACGTCATCACATCGCGCCCGGGCCTCCGACGGTCATAGAGATGACTGGTGACCATCTGGTCACCAGTCATCTCTATGCTCCTCGTCATGTGACCACCGGCGCCGGACGATTCTTTCTCCGGGCCCCCGATGGCACGGGAGAGCCCGGAGAAACACCGGATGGCGATGGGAGGGGGGGATGTCCCCTCCCGCCGCCTATAAGAACGATCAAGCGGTGGAACCGCCGCTATGATAATTCTTATGGTGCGCAGAATCGCCGGCTGAAGACAAGGATATCTGAATGATGCCTCTAGCTGCAGGCATCATTCAGATATCCCCCCTCAAACCCCGGACATCATGTCCACCCGGAGGGAGAGAGGGTTCATGACGGTGTCATTTTACAATGACCCGGTATGGAAGTGGTTAAATTACTACTTAAATTACATTTTCACAAGAATGCTTTTTGTAGAGCAGAACATGATTATATTTTCTGGTTATATAATATAAGTGCTGCCCCAAGGACAGGAAGGGCCAGTGGATATACCTTACTGGTCGCATGGTTTAATTATATGCAGGACAAAAAAGAACCAACATACCAAGAACATGTGCAGCAACATATTTGGTATGTTTGGGTTTAGATCAAATACATTTACCTATTTTCAGCCAGTAGGTGGAGCTCTAGGTTCCCTTTCACATGTTTACAAGGCCAATTTCAACTGCTTTCCCTAAAAAGTATGTTGGTTACATTGCTTAATATCTCAAGGTTAGACCGCACACTCAACTGAATGAAATGACTGATTCCTCTCCCTCTCCCTGTGCGCTCTGTTGAACCTTCCATTTAACACAGTAGGGTGGCCTAAAGTGCTTTAGAGCAGTCTGGTATTGAAAGAGCTAAAGGTAGATAAAGATCAGTGTAAAATAGAGACTGGACTGGCCAAAAATATGCTGCCAGAGGGTAAAAGAGTAGTCATCAATATCTCTGGCAGTCTCCCTGCAGCTGATCTTTCCCCATTACTGACATACCATAACTTGTTCTGAATTGTATCTGTGTGTGGAGACAGTAATATTGGTCAAGTAAGGGCTCTGCCTCATGTCAGAGTCACCAGCAAGAAAAGCAGTAAACAACACAGTACTGACATCACTACATTTCAATTGGAATCTCTTGAGACTAGCAGAGGCAGCAGTGCCTTGGATCTCACACTGAAGTTTTACAGCTAAAAGACCATAGGCACATTCACCTACCAGAAAGTGCACTATTTTTCAGGATGAATTTAAGACAAAAGGTAGTTTTTAGGGTATTGCATAGTTACAAGTAACACTTCTAGATGTCCTCTACAACATAGCAAATGTTCCCTTTTTAAGTTCAGGTCTACATTAAAAGCAAATGCTCAAGCAAGATATGCTTTCCTGTGTTAGTCAAAACACAAATTGAAAAGAAAATTAGCAATCACAAAATAGGAGAATAAACATGTATACCTCTCGACTTTTTGAGATGGAAACGAGGGACACCTATAAGAAAAAGTATGTAGGCATAGGACACGCCCCCTGCCACACCCCTTAAAGGAGAATTATACAAAAAATATATTAGTTAACCCCACAAGTTTTTTTTTTTTTTTACCATTTTATATATGTAGCGCTACCCCCAGTTAAGAGAGCCGCTGAGTTTTTTTTCGGGCCCTGTATACAGCACCGCCAACCCCCGGCAATCTACTCAACCCACACTGGCACAGTTATTCTAGGGATTGTTACCTTGTAACGGTCTATACCTGATCTTACACAATCTGGCAGTATTTATAGATAACCACTATCTGCAAAGATGACACTAATACCAATGTGATAAAATATAACTGTATTTACTTTGGTATAAGGATTCAAAGTTAAACACATCACATAGTATACATGCAGAGCCCTGCAGCAATAAACATATTCTTCAGCGATAGTGCAGAGTGATCACCCGCCACGTGCAACTATCTTCTTTCCCTATGCGCAATATGGTGCAGCAACAAAGTTTTAACCCCTACCCTGGTCAGGCCTGACCCAGATTAAAACTCAGTCCCTTATGAGAACAATTCTTCGCATGCAACTTGAACGGTGGTGCACTTTCAGGAAACAATATTTGTAATCCAAGGGTAATTCAAAAATGAGAACACTTCACCGGAGACTATGCAACTCAGTTCCCCCGCTAGTCTCCGGTGGGATAGTAAATGTAAAAAGGAAAAGGGCCAAGGCAGTCGCTAGACCCCAAAAAGTACAGCTAATGTAGTGAGCAAGTGCTCGCTCACCCCTCCGGACGCGATCCCAGTCCGGGCTTTCACCTTCTGCGTATCCGCACACAGTGTTCTCCAACGGCCGGGTCTCTGGTCCAACTGATGTCAGCAACTTGAACAGGAACAGGTGCCACCCAGGCTCCGCGGTGAGGTGGAAGGTTCTTTGGAAGGTACGCAAGGCCCCGGATTCAGGCCCTTCACAGCAGCGGATCCGCACAGGGGGTCCTATTGCTTGCAGTGCGGTGTCCAAAGAGGCCGAGATTAGCCTCGCCCTCTTCTTATATAGCCCCACCCATGAGTCTCTGCAGCGGCCCAATGCACCCTGGGTGCCAAACGGGGTTCTGGGTAACGTAGTCCAGGGGCCTTAAAGGAGACCCCGCTACACACTCCCCCCACTTAAACTCTTTGGTCCCCAAAGATAAAAGTTAACACATACTACGCACAACATTTGACAAAGCTGCGTATGTTGTCGGCAGAGGAAGTTCCCACCAAAAACGAGGGGGGTATACTTCCCTGCCCACAGGTCACACTGTCATTCGTGGCCTGCCTAGCTGTGCCAGCGGGTGAGTTGGGGTTGCCCCCACTAAACAGACAGTGGAGGGGTCAGGGTCTTTCATTCTCCTCCTGGCAGTGACCACAGTGTCTTCTGAGCTCTCCCCCATTTGTGGGTAAGTAAATTTTCGGGGAGGCCTTATGGTCCTCATCCTTCGTTCCCTTGGGATTTCTGGTTCTGGTAATACAGGTTCTTCTTCTGGAACCGTCTTGGGAGTTTCCACTGGTTCTGGGACGCTCGACTCAGGAGCAGGGAGGTACATAGAATCTCTCTGATCCTCCTCTAAGAGTAAGTCACAGGCATCTTCCCAAGAATCCGACAAAGGACTGGACGGGATGAACTCAGTAGCTTCTGCATTCAGTGTACTATCTATGGCGTCTTCAGTAGGTGGAAGATCTATAGCAGAAGGTTCTGGGACCTGGGATGACCATAGCCAATCAAGTTCTTCTTTCTCATCCTCACTTAATTCAGAGACACCTGATTCCTCAATCTGAGGGGTCTGGGACCGAGTGCTTGGCTTGGGAGTATCCAGGATTGAAGTTGGGGGGATCCCTTGCAGGGGGTATCCGAACTGCTTCGGCAAGTGGGAGTAAATGGTTCCGATGCCAAGTCTTTAAGGGCCCCACTTTTCCTTCTGGCTTTAGTCTGTAAACAGGTAGGCCCAGCAGTTTCTTGCAAATAACGTAGGGTTCAGGTCTCCATCTGTCTGCAAGCTTGTGCTTTCCAGGGACCCCCAAGTTCCGTAGCAGCACTCTGTCCCCAGGTTGCAGATCCTGAATCCGGACCTTTAGATCAAAGTTTTTCTTGTTGCGAGCTCCCCTTTGATCCGAGGCTGCTTGTGCCTGCTCATAGGCCAATTTTAAACTGTGTCTGAGCCTATCTACATATCCCTCGTGTGAAGTGGCCGAGCAATGGTATATGTAGGTACCAAAAGCCAGATCTACCGGTAGTCTTGCTTCTCTTCCGAACATAAGTCGATAGGGCGAGTACCCTGTAGCATCACTTGTGGTACTGTTGTATGCATGTACAATTGCTGCTATATGCTTGCTCCAATGCTGCTTCTTTTCACTACTCAAAGTCCCCAGTATGTTGAGCAGGGTTTGGTTGAACCTCTCCCGCTGAGAATCCCCTTGTGGATGATAGGGGGTGAATCGGGTCTTCTTGATCCCTAAAGAATCCAGGAGCTTCCGAATCAGTCGACTTTCAAAGTCCCTCCCTTGATCCGAGTGGAGCTGTTGTGGTAGCCCGTAGTGTACAAAGTATTTCTCCATGAGTACTTTAGCTACAGTGGAAACCTTCTGGTCTTTGGTTGGGAAAGCCTGGGCATACCGTGTGAAATGGTCGGTTATCACCAGAACATTTCCTATAAATCAATGCATACCAAATCCAGTGGGCTTTGATTTTGCAGATGGCCCATTGGGGCAGCTTGGTGGGGTAAAGTCTTCCTCTGGATGCAGCGTGCACATGAGTGGCAGTATTCCTCGACTTCGGCCCTCATGCAGGGCCAATAGAACCGGTTCCTAACAAGCTGGAAGGTCCTTTCCGCTTCCAAGTGGCCATGATTGTCGTGTAAGGCGACCAGGACGGTCTCTCGATGTTTCTCGGGCAGAAACAGTTGCCATTTGTCTTCTAGGTCATCAGAGGGGCCCCTTCGGTAGACCACTCCCTGATGTACCTGCAGCCTGTCCCATTCCTTCCTCAGTAGAAGAGCTTCCTTTGAAGGGTGGCGTAAGAGTTTATCTGGATCCTGACTCTCCAGGGCTTCCAGGACCAATCTCCCCATGGGGTCTTCCAATTGATCGCACCTCAACTCTTTTTTTGACAGTTTTGGCAAATCAGCCTCTTCCAGCTGAGTTACCCCACAGTATGGTTTGGGGACCCCTACTACAGTGACTCCTATCTCTTCTGCTCTTGAACCACCACTGGCCTGGAGTTCAGCCCCCTGACAGAGGGCCCGCACCCCATCGGGTGCCACTTGGGTCCAGTCTTCTGTACTGCTGGTGGGAGCATGGGACCTTCTTGACAAGGCGTCCGCATCTCGATTTCCAACCCCAGGTCTATATTTCAGGCTAAAGTTGAACGCAGACAGGGCTGCCAGCCATCTGTGTCCTGTGGCATCCAGCTTTGCTGTGGTGAAGAGATAAGTAAGGGGGTTGTTATCAGTTTTCACGGTGAATTCTGCCCCATACAAGTAGTCTTTGAGCTTGTCAACTACAGCCCATTTGAGGGCCAGGAACTCCAACTTATGAGTGGGGTAGTTCTTTTCCGAGGGGGTTAGACTCCTGCTCACATATGCAGCGGGTCGCAGTTGCCCTTCATGCTCCTGATAGAGCACTCCTCGCAGGCCATCGTGACTGGCATTCACATGGAGTTCATAGGGTTTCTTTGGGTCTGCGTAAGCCAGGACAGGCGCAGTGGTTAGGCTTTTCTTCAACATCCGAAAGGCCTCTTCACACTTCTCGTTCCACTGGTTCTTGACTGACTCCCCCAGCTTCCTGGGGCCCGAGTCATCCTCTTCTCCTTCCGTCTTGAGCAGCTCATTTAGTGGTTTTGCAATCCGAGCAAATCCTTCCACGAACCTCCTGTAGCAGGAACAGAATCCCAAAAAGGATCTGAGTTCTGTCACAGTGGTGGGCCTAAGCCAGGAGGTGACTGCCTCCAACTTTTCAGGGTCTGTAGCTACCCCTTCTTCGGACACTATGTGTCCCAGGTAGTTGACGGATGACTGATAGAACTGGCATTTTTCAGGTGAAAGCTTGAGTCCCTCCTCACTGAGCCTTCTCAGAACCTTCTCCTGTCTCTCCTCATGCTCTTCCAGGGTCCTCCCAAAGACAATGATGTCATTCAAGTAAACAAGAACTTCAATGAGGTTCATGTCTCCCACAGTCTTTCCATAAGGCGTTGAAAGGTGGCTGGAACTCCAGAGAGACATTGGGGCATCCTGTCAAACTCAAAGAACCCCACTGGGGTTATGAAAGCTGTCTTCTCCTTTTCTTCTGGATGCATGGGGATCTGATAGTACCCACTCTTGAGATCCATTACACTGAACCACCTTGCTCCGGACAAGCTCTGTAAGGCATCCTCTATCCTTGGTGTGGTATACTGGTCAGGTATGGTTCTCCGGTTGAGGGTCCTGTAGTCTATACATAGCCTCAATGACCCATTCTTCTTCCTGACCACCACTATCAGAGAGGCATAGGGGCTTCTAGACTCCCGGATAACACCGGTTCGCTTGAGCTCGGCGAGCTGTTCCCTCAAATCTTCGAAGTCCGCCAATGGGACTCGCCGGACCCTCTCCCTGAAGGGCTTGTCTTCCTGGAGGCGGATTCGGTGGGTGGCACTCTTTGCACACCCCACATCGAACTCATCTTGGGAAAAGATCCTTCCCCACTTGGTCAACTGGGCCTTGGCTCTCTCTTTCCAAGCCCCTGGCAGGTTCGGGTTCTCCATGCAGAGCTTCTCCCAAATAGTCCTTTCTCCATCTGTCTTCTCCACATCTGACAAGACAACCGGGGTAGCAGGGCTCACCTGGCCCAGTAACATCCTGGCTGGGATTTCCATTGAACCATCCGTAGTATTCCTGACACTCACAGGTACTTTACAATGTGCCTTCTTCAAGGCCCTCAACGGGACCACTTCTGGGACTACTTCTAAGCCTGAGTGTTCTTCCCTTGGGTCAGGTTCCAACATGACAAAGGATCCAGGCTGCTCCCAAGTAAGCTTCACAGTACCTCTGAGACAGGTTACTTTGCCGGGTTTCAGCACTATTCCTCTTCCTACCAGCCTCCAGACCTTTCCTACCCCCTCTTCCGGGGCCTTCTGCTCTAAGACCAGTCGCTGGTAGGCGGTCTTCAGCATTGGGTGGGTCTTGGTGACCTGGGGTCCTTCTTTCGTACTAGAGGGGCCAAGAGTCTCCGAACCAGGTCCGTGTTGGTCCCTATTATTATGGAGCTCTTGCTAGCTCCAGGCAGACGGGGGCATACCACAGCCAGGGTGTCGAACACTTCAGCCTTCCCGGCTACAGATGGATCAAAGGTCAGTTTTATGGACAGATAGCCATCATAAGGGAAGCTCCTGGTCCCAATCCCCCATAACTTCAACTCTTCAATCTTCTGGATGGGTAAGTGGCTCAGATGCTTGTCATAAAAGTCTCTGTATAACAAGGTCACTTGTGCCCCAGTATCCAATATGGCTCTTGTGTAGACTCCCTCCACTTGGACAGGTACTATGGGTGAGGGGCCTACCAGCTTCTCTGGATATTGCTTCGAAGTGGTTCCTTTCTTTTGATCCTTGTATTTCCCTTTTGGACTCTCTTCCTTCCATTTCTCTTTGGACTTTAGTCTCTCTTGGGCTTGGTATGCATTGATCTCCCTCCTCTTAATGGGTGTAGCTACCCGTTGAGGGACACTATTCTCTTTCTTTTGTGTGTATTCCCACTGAGGAACACTGTGTCTCTTCTGAGGGGTGTTGTCCCCTCTCTTTCTATCCTTCTCATTCAGTTTGGAGCTCACTGGAGATGATGGGAACCCGGTTGACTCCTTCACTGGGGCCCTCTGAAGTTTTCCGCCGGCTTGCGGTTATTCATCTTTTTCTTCTTTGGACTGGAACACACTTTGGCGATATGACCAGCCCCTCCACAGTTGAAACAAATCACATCCCTCCAATCTTGCAGGGATGCGGGCGCTGATGTGTCTGGAAACAGCTCCTTCCTCAGACTTTCCCTCTCTGGTACCCCTTGATCCTTGGCCATCAGGGAGGTCAGCATCCCCAACACTTGGGACATCTGCGACTTCAAGGTATCCACCTCTGAGTCTCTCTCTAGGGTCATGGCCGTCCTGACCATCACCGCCGGAGGATGGGTTGGCTCAACTGTTTTGTTCCTTCTTTTGTCTTCCAGCATAGCCTCTTCCTCTCTGACCACTCAGATTAAGTCGGGGTACTCCAGGCTCTTCCCGTCCTGTCGAGTGCGTAACGCCAATGCGATGGGGTCTAGGGGCTGAGCTCCCCGCAACATCTGCTGAACACGGGCCTCATCCACCTTCCTTGGATCGATTCCCTTCTTCAGTATAATTTTATGCAGGATCTTATCCAGACGCCTCGTCATGAACTCTGACAGTTTCTCTCCAGTCTTCTGATAGCAGTGTTCCAGCTGGTACGTGAGCTCAGTGACTTTCTCGGTTCCACCGAATACATTCTGCAAAATGTCCAGATAATCCTGTGCATCACAGTCTTTCTTGCTCAGCTTTAGGTTGCGTATGGCCTCCAAGGCAGGCCCCTGCAGACTCTCTGTGATTCTCTGTTTCTTTCGGTGTTCTGGGACTTCCCATTCTTCTAAAGCCTGAGTGGCACTGTCTAGCCACTCCTCAAATCCCTCTTCCCCCAAAGGTACAGGCTTCCTTACAGAAAATATCCTAAGTTTTCTGTATCCCGACATTGGGTAGTCTGTAGGATCCTTCTTACACTGGGCTACAATCTCCCCCAGGATCGCGCATAATTCTGCGCTGAGGGTGGCCGGTGGTGATCCGGGACTCTCTTTCTTATGCCTTCCTGCTTATGGGGACTGCACTGGAAATATCTGTGGAGGTGATGGAATTGGTGTCTGAAACCATCCTCCCCTGACTGGCAGCGCATGCATTAAAACTATAGGTCTGATCATCCGTTGCTGTTATGCTTGGACTTTTGAAATGCTCTGGGATTTCATTCTTCCATTCTATTAGTGCGTGGGTCAGTGAAGAATTCGACCTGACATCTAGGGATGAGCTTTGTGTTCGAGTCGAACATACGTTCGACTCGAACATCGGCTGTTCGATCGTTCGACGAAGAACGAACGATTTGGGCCGTTCGCGCCAAATTCGAGTGACGCGAACGGCCCACAATGCACTACGCCATCGCAGTGTCATCCAGGCGCTGTGATTGGCCAAGCATGCACTGTGACCCCGCATGCTTGGCCAATCACAGCGCCGGCAGCGAGGAGAGCAATGATTGGCCACAGGCAGGATGCCTGTGGCCAATTATTGCTGAGGGGGTTTAGTACACGCCCCACACTATAAAAGGCCGCCAGCGCGGCGGCCTTGTGTAGTGTGTTCCGGAGCAGGGAAAGAGAAGCATAGGCAGGGACAGTGTCATTTTTTTTCCTTTACTAATCCTGGATTCCTTGTGTTTAGGGACAAATAAGGATAGGTAGGGAGAGTGTCAGTGTGTTATTCTGTGCTAAACCTGGTTTGTAGGGACAGAGAAGGACAGTGAGGGAAAGTGTCAGTGTGCTATTCTGTTCTAAACCAATCTTGCTGAACCATATTTGAAATCCTTGAGTTTAGGGACAGAGAGGTACAGTGAGGGAAAGTGTCAGTGTGCTATTCTGTTCTAAACCAATCTTGCTGAACCATATTTGAAATCCTTGAGTTTAGGGACAGAGAGGTACAGTGAGGGAAAGTGTCAGTGTGCTATTCTGTTCTAAACCAATCTTGCTGAACCATATTTGAAATCCTTGAGTTTAGGGACAGAGAAGGACACTTGTGGAAACTATCAGTGTGCTATTCTGTGCTAAATCTTGTTTGTAGGGACAGAGAAGGACAGTGAGGGAAACTGTCAGTGTGCTATTCTGTTCTAAACCAATCTTGCTGAACCATATTTGAAATCCTTGAGTTTAGGGACAGAGAGGTACAGTGAGGGAAAGTGTCAGTGTGCTATTCTGTTCTAAACCAATCTTGCTGAACCATATTTGAAATCCTTGAGTTTAGGGACAGAGAGGTACAGTGAGGGAAAGTGTCAGTGTGCTATTCTGTTCTAAACCAATCTTGCTGAACCATATTTGAAATCCTTGAGTTTAGGGACAGAGAAGGACACTCGTGGAAACTATCAGTGTGCTATTCTGTGCTAAATCTTGTTTGTAGGGACAGAGAAGGACAGTGAGGGAAACTGTCAGTGTGCTATTCTGTTCTAAACCAATCTTGCTGAACCATATTTGAAATCCTTGAGTTTAGGGACAGAGAGGTACAGTGAGGGAAAGTGTCAGTGTGCTATTCTGTTCTAAACCAATCTTGCTGAACCATATTTGAAATCCTTGAGTTTAGGGACAGAGAAGGACACTCGTGGAAACTATCAGTGTGCTATTCTGTGCTAAATCTTGTTTGTAGGGACAGAGAAGGACAGTGAGGGAAACTGTCAGTGTGCTATTCTGTTCTAAACCAATCTTGCTGAACCATATTTGAAATCCTTGAGTTTAGGGACAGAGAGGTACAGTGAGGGAAAGTGTCAGTGTGCTATTCTGTTCTAAACCAATCTTGCTGAACCATATTTGAAATCCTTGAGTTTAGGGACAGAGAAGGACACTCGTGGAAACTATCAGTGTGCTATTCTGTATTAAATCTTGTTTGTAGGGACAGAGAAGGACAGTGAGGGAAACTGTCAGTGTGCTATTCTGTTCTAAACCAATCTTGCTGAACCATATTTGAAATCCTTGAGTTTAGGGACAGAGAGGTACAGTGAGGTAAAGTGTCAGTGTGCTATTCTGTTCTAAATCAATCTTGCTGAACCATATTTGAAATCCTTGAGTTTAAGGACAGAGAAGGACACTTGTGGAAACTATCAGTGTGCTATTCTGTGCTAAATCTTGTTTGTAGGGACAGAGAAGGACAGTGAGGGAAACTGTCAGTGTGCTATTCTGTTCTAAACCAATCTTGCTGAACCATATTTGAAATCCTTGAGTTTAGGGACAGAGAGGTACAGTGAGGGAAAGTGTCAGTGTGCTATTCTGTTCTAAACCAATCTTGCTGAACCATATTTGAAATCCTTGAGTTTAGGGACAGAGAAGGACACTCGTGGAAACTATCAGTGTGCTATTCTGTGCTAAATCTTGTTTGTAGGGACAGAGAAGGACAGTGAGGGAAACTATCAGTGTGCTATTCTGTGCTAAACCAATCTTGCTGAACCATATTTGAAATCCTTGAGTTTAGGGACAGAGAGGTACAGTGAGATAAAGTGTCAGTGTGCTATTCTGTTCTAAATCAATCTCTGCAGCGGCCCAATGCACCCTGGGTGCCAAACGGGGTTCTGGGTAACGTAGTCCAGGGGCCTTAAAGGAGACCCCGCTACACACTCCCCCCACTTAAACTCTTTGGTCCCCAAAGATAAAAGTTAACACATACTACGCACAACATTTGACAAAGCTGCGTATGTTGTCGGCAGAGGAAGTTCCCACCAAAAACGAGGGGGGTATACTTCCCTGCCCACAGGTCACACTGTCATTCGTGGCCTGCCTAGCTGTGCCAGCGGGTGAGTTGGGGTTGCCCCCACTAAACAGACAGTGGAGGGGTCAGGGTCTTTCATTCTCCTCCTGGCAGTGACCACAGTGTCTTCTGAGCTCTCCCCCATTTGTGGGTAAGTAAATTTTCGGGGAGGCCTTATGGTCCTTCTCATCCTTCGTTCCCTTGGGATTTCTGGTTCTGGTAATACAGGTTCTTCTTCTGGAACCGTCTTGGGAGTTTCCACTGGTTCTGGGACGCTCGACTCAGGAGCAGGGAGGTACATAGAATCTCTCTGATCCTCCTCTAAGAGTAAGTCACAGGCATCTTCCCAAGAATCCGACAAAGGACTGGACGGGATGAACTCAGTAGCTTCTGCATTCAGTGTACTATCTATGGCGTCTTCAGTAGGTGGAAGATCTATAGCAGAAGGTTCTGGGACCTGGGATGACCATAGCCAATCAAGTTCTTCTTTCTCATCCTCACTTAATTCAGAGACACCTGATTCCTCAATCTGAGGGGTCTGGGACCGAGTGCTTGGCTTGGGAGTATCCAGGATTGAAGTTGGGGGGATCCCTTGCAGGGGGTATCCGAACTGCTTCGGCAAGTGGGAGTAAATGGTTCCGATGCCAAGTCTTTAAGGGCCCCACTTTTCCTTCTGGCTTTAGTCTGTAAACAGGTAGGCCCAGCAGTTTCTTGCAAATAACGTAGGGTTCAGGTCTCCATCTGTCTGCAAGCTTGTGCTTTCCAGGGACCCCCAAGTTCCGTAGCAGCACTCTGTCCCCAGGTTGCAGATCCTGAATCCGGACCTTTAGATCAAAGTTTTTCTTGTTGCGAGCTCCCCTTTGATCCGAGGCTGCTTGTGCCTGCTCATAGGCCAATTTTAAACTGTGTCTGAGCCTATCTACATATCCCTCGTGTGAAGTGGCCGAGCAATGGTATATGTAGGTACCAAAAGCCAGATCTACCGGTAGTCTTGCTTCTCTTCCGAACATAAGTCGATAGGGCGAGTACCCTGTAGCATCACTTGTGGTACTGTTGTATGCATGTACAATTGCTGCTATATGCTTGCTCCAATGCTGCTTCTTTTCACTACTCAAAGTCCCCAGTATGTTGAGCAGGGTTTGGTTGAACCTCTCCCGCTGAGCATCCCCTTGTGGATGATAGGGGGTGAATCGGGTCTTCTTGATCCCTAAAGAATCCAGGAGCTTCCGAATCAGTCGACTTTCAAAGTCCCTCCCTTGATCCGAGTGGAGCTGTTGTGGTAGCCCGTAGTGTACAAAGTATTTCTCCATGAGTACTTTAGCTACAGTGGAAACCTTCTGGTCTTTGGTTGGGAAAGCCTGGGCATACCGTGTGAAATGGTCGGTTATCACCAGAACATTTCCTATAAATCAATGCATACCAAATCCAGTGGGCTTTGATTTTGCAGATGGCCCATTGGGGCAGCTTGGTGGGGTAAAGTCTTCCTCTGGATGCAGCGTGCACATGAGTGGCAGTATTCCTCGACTTCGGCCCTCATGCAGGGCCAATAGAACCGGTTCCTAACAAGCTGGAAGGTCCTTTCCGCTTCCAAGTGGCCATGATTGTCGTGTAAGGCGACCAGGACGGTCTCTCGATGTTTCTCGGGCAGAAACAGTTGCCATTTGTCTTCTAGGTCATCAGAGGGGCCCCTTCGGTAGACCACTCCCTGATGTACCTGCAGCCTGTCCCATTCCTTCCTCAGTAGAAGAGCTTCCTTTGAAGGGTGGCGTAAGAGTTTATCTGGATCCTGACTCTCCAGGGCTTCCAGGACCAATCTCCCCATGGGGTCTTCCAATTGATCGCACCTCAACTCTTTTTTTGACAGTTTTGGCAAATCAGCCTCTTCCAGCTGAGTTACCCCACAGTATGGTTTGGGGACCCCTACTACAGTGACTCCTATCTCTTCTGCTCTTGAACCACCACTGGCCTGGAGTTCAGCCCCCTGACAGAGGGCCCGCACCCCATCGGGTGCCACTTGGGTCCAGTCTTCTGTACTGCTGGTGGGAGCATGGGACCTTCTTGACAAGGCGTCCGCATCTCGATTTCCAACCCCAGGTCTATATTTCAGGCTAAAGTTGAACGCAGACAGGGCTGCCAGCCATCTGTGTCCTGTGGCATCCAGCTTTGCTGTGGTGAAGAGATAAGTAAGGGGGTTGTTATCAGTTTTCACGGTGAATTCTGCCCCATACAAGTAGTCTTTGAGCTTGTCAACTACAGCCCATTTGAGGGCCAGGAACTCCAACTTATGAGTGGGGTAGTTCTTTTCCGAGGGGGTTAGACTCCTGCTCACATATGCAGCGGGTCGCAGTTGCCCTTCATGCTCCTGATAGAGCACTCCTCGCAGGCCATCGTGACTGGCATTCACATGGAGTTCATAGGGTTTCTTTGGGTCTGCGTAAGCCAGGACAGGCGCAGTGGTTAGGCTTTTCTTCAACATCCGAAAGGCCTCTTCACACTTCTCGTTCCACTGGTTCTTGACTGACTCCCCCAGCTTCCTGGGGCCCGAGTCATCCTCTTCTCCTTCCGTCTTGAGCAGCTCATTTAGTGGTTTTGCAATCCGAGTAAATCCTTCCACGAACCTCCTGTAGCAGGAACAGAATCCCAAAAAGGATCTGAGTTCTGTCACAGTGGTGGGCCTAAGCCAGGAGGTGACTGCCTCCAACTTTTCAGGGTCTGTAGCTACCCCTTCTTCGGACACTATGTGTCCCAGGTAGTTGACGGATGACTGATAGAACTGGCATTTTTCAGGTGAAAGCTTGAGTCCCTCCTCACTGAGCCTTCTCAGAACCTTCTCCTGTCTCTCCTCATGCTCTTCCAGGGTCCTCCCAAAGACAATGATGTCATTCAAGTAAACAAGAACTTCAATGAGGTTCATGTCTCCCACAGTCTTTCCATAAGGCGTTGAAAGGTGGCTGGAACTCCAGAGAGACATTGGGGCATCCTGTCAAACTCAAAGAACCCCACTGGGGTTATGAAAGCTGTCTTCTCCTTTTCTTCTGGATGCATGGGGATCTGATAGTACCCACTCTTGAGATCCATTACACTGAACCACCTTGCTCCGGACAAGCTCTGTAAGGCATCCTCTATCCTTGGTGTGGTATACTGGTCAGGTATGGTTCTCCGGTTGAGGGTCCTGTAGTCTATACATAGCCTCAATGACCCATTCTTCTTCCTGACCACCACTATCAGAGAGGCATAGGGGCTTCTAGACTCCCGGATAACACCGGTTCGCTTGAGCTCGGCGAGCTGTTCCCTCAAATCTTCGAAGTCCGCCAATGGGACTCGCCGGACCCTCTCCCTGAAGGGCTTGTCTTCCTGGAGGCGGATTCGGTGGGTGGCACTCTTTGCACACCCCACATCGAACTCATCTTGGGAAAAGATCCTTCCCCACTTGGTCAACTGGGCCTTGGCTCTCTCTTTCCAAGCCCCTGGCAGGTTCGGGTTCTCCATGCAGAGCTTCTCCCAAATAGTCCTTTCTCCATCTGTCTTCTCCACATCTGACAAGACAACCGGGGTAGCAGGGCTCACCTGGCCCAGTAACATCCTGGCTGGGATTTCCATTGAACCATCCGTAGTATTCCTGACACTCACAGGTACTTTACAATGTGCCTTCTTCAAGGCCCTCAATGGGACCACTTCTGGGACTACTTCTAAGCCTGAGTGTTCTTCCCTTGGGTCAGGTTCCAACATGACAAAGGATCCAGGCTGCTCCCAAGTAAGCTTCACAGTGCCTCTGAGACAGGTTACTTTGCCGGGTTTCAGCACTATTCCTCTTCCTACCAGCCTCCAGACCTTTCCTACCCCCTCTTCCGGGGCCTTCTGCTCTAAGACCAGTCGCTGGTAGGCGGTCTTCAGCATTGGGTGGGTCTTGGTGACCTGGGGTCCTTCTTTCGTACTAGAGGGGCCAAGAGTCTCCGAACCAGGTCCGTGTTGGTCCCTATTATTATGGAGCTCTTGCTAGCTCCAGGCAGACGGGGGCATACCACAGCCAGGGTGTCGAACACTTCAGCCTTCCCGGCTACAGATGGATCAAAGGTCAGTTTTATGGACAGATAGCCATCATAAGGGAAGCTCCTGGTCCCAATCCCCCATAACTTCAACTCTTCAATCTTCTGGATGGGTAAGTGGCTCAGATGCTTGTCATAAAAGTCTCTGTATAACAAGGTCACTTGTGCCCCAGTATCCAATATGGCTCTTGTGTAGACTCCCTCCACTTGGACAGGTACTATGGGTGAGGGGCCTACCAGCTTCTCTGGATATTGCTTCGAAGTGGTTCCTTTCTTTTGATCCTTGTATTTCCCTTTTGGACTCTCTTCCTTCCATTTCTCTTTGGACTTTAGTCTCTCTTGGGCTTGGTATGCATTGATCTCCCTCCTCTTAATGGGTGTAGCTACCCGTTGAGGGACACTATTCTCTTTCTTTTGTGTGTATTCCCACTGAGGAACACTGTGTCTCTTCTGAGGGTGTTGTCCCCTCTCTTTCTATCCTTCTCATTCAGTTTGGAGCTCACTGGAGATGATGGGAACCCGGTTGACTCCTTCACTGGGGCCCTCTGAAGTTTTCCGCCGGCTTGCGGTTATTCATCTTTTTCTTCTTTGGACTGGAACACACTTTGGCGATATGACCAGCCCCTCCACAGTTGAAACAAATCACATCCCTCCAATCTTGCAGGGATGCGGGCGCTGATGTGTCTGGAAACAGCTCCTTCCTCAGACTTTCCCTCTCTGGTACCCCTTGATCCTTGGCCATCAGGGAGGTCAGCATCCCCAACACTTGGGACATCTGCGACTTCAAGGTATCCACCTCTGAGTCTCTCTCTAGGGTCATGGCCGTCCTGACCATCACCGCCGGAGGATGGGTTGGCTCAACTGTTTTGTTCCTTCTTTTGTCTTCCAGCATAGCCTCTTCCTCTCTGACCACTCAGATTAAGTCGGGGTACTCCAGGCTCTTCCCGTCCTGTCGAGTGCGTAACGCCAATGCGATGGGGTCTAGGGGCTGAGCTCCCCGCAACATCTGCTGAACACGGGCCTCATCCACCTTCCTTGGATCGATTCCCTTCTTCAGTATAATTTTATGCAGGATCTTATCCAGACGCCTCGTCATGAACTCTGACAGTTTCTCTCCAGTCTTCTGATAGCAGTGTTCCAGCTGGTACGTGAGCTCAGTGACTTTCTCGGTTCCACCGAATACATTCTGCAAAATGTCCAGATAATCCTGTGCATCACAGTCTTTCTTGCTCAGCTTTAGGTTGCGTATGGCCTCCAAGGCAGGCCCCTGCAGACTCTCTGTGATTCTCTGTTTCTTTCGGTGTTCTGGGACTTCCCATTCTTCTAAAGCCTGAGTGGCACTGTCTAGCCACTCCTCAAATCCCTCTTCCCCCAAAGGTACAGGCTTCCTTACAGAAAATATCCTAAGTTTTCTGTATCCCGACATTGGGTAGTCTGTAGGATCCTTCTTACACTGGGCTACAATCTCCCCCAGGATCGCGCATAATTCTGCGCTGAGGGTGGCCGGTGGTGATCCGGGACTCTCTTTCTTATGCCTTCCTGCTTATGGGGACTGCACTGGAAATATCTGTGGAGGTGATGGAATTGGTGTCTGAAACCATCCTCCCCTGACTGGCAGCGCATGCATTAAAACTATAGGTCTGATCATCCGTTGCTGTTATGCTTGGACTTTTGAAATGCTCTGGGATTTCATTCTTCCATTCTATTAGTGCGTGGGTCAGTGAAGAATTCGACCTGACATCTAGGGATGAGCTTTGTGTTCGAGTCGAACATACGTTCGACTCGAACATCGGCTGTTCGATCGTTCGACGAAGAACGAACGATTTGGGCCGTTTGCGCCAAATTCGAGTGACGCGAACGGCCCACAATGCACTACGCCATTGCAGTGTCATCCAGGCGCTGTGATTGGCCAAGCATGCACTGTGACCCCGCATGCTTGGCCAATCACAGCGCCGGCAGCGAGGAGAGCAATGATTGGCCACAGGCAGGATGCCTGTGGCCAATTATTGCTGAGGGGGTTTAGTACACGCCCCACACTATAAAAGGCCGCCAGCGCGGCGGCCTTGTGTAGTGTGTTCCGGAGCAGGGAAAGAGAAGCATAGGCAGGGACAGTGTCATTTTTTTTCCTTTACTAATCCTGGATTCCTTGTGTTTAGGGACAAATAAGGATAGGTAGGGAGAGTGTCAGTGTGTTATTCTGTGCTAAACCTGGTTTGTAGGGACAGAGAAGGACAGTGAGGGAAAGTGTCAGTGTGCTATTCTGTTCTAAACCAATCTTGCTGAACCATATTTGAAATCCTTGAGTTTAGGGACAGAGAGGTACAGTGAGGGAAAGTGTCAGTGTGCTATTCTGTTCTAAACCAATCTTGCTGAACCATATTTGAAATCCTTGAGTTTAGGGACAGAGAGGTACAGTGAGGGAAAGTGTCAGTGTGCTATTCTGTTCTAAACCAATCTTGCTGAACCATATTTGAAATCCTTGAGTTTAGGGACAGAGAAGGACACTTGTGGAAACTATCAGTGTGCTATTCTGTGCTAAATCTTGTTTGTAGGGACAGAGAAGGACAGTGAGGGAAACTGTCAGTGTGCTATTCTGTTCTAAACCAATCTTGCTGAACCATATTTGAAATCCTTGAGTTTAGGGACAGAGAGGTACAGTGAGGGAAAGTGTCAGTGTGCTATTCTGTTCTAAACCAATCTTGCTGAACCATATTTGAAATCCTTGAGTTTAGGGACAGAGAGGTACAGTGAGGGAAAGTGTCAGTGTGCTATTCTGTTCTAAACCAATCTTGCTGAACCATATTTGAAATCCTTGAGTTTAGGGACAGAGAAGGACACTCGTGGAAACTATCAGTGTGCTATTCTGTGCTAAATCTTGTTTGTAGGGACAGAGAAGGACAGTGAGGGAAACTGTCAGTGTGCTATTCTGTGCTAAACCAATCTTGCTGAACCATATTTGAAATCCTTGAGTTTAGGGACAGAGAAGGACACTCGTGGAAACTATCAGTGTGCAATTCTGTGCTAAATCTTGTTTGTAGGGACAGAGAAGGACAGTGAGGGAAACTGTCAGTGTGCTATTCTGTTCTAAACCAATCTTGCTGAACCATATTTGAAATCCTTGAGTTTAGGGACAGAGAGGTACAGTGAGGGAAACTGTCAGTGTGCTATTCTGTTCTAAACCAATCTTGCTGAACCATATTTGAAATCCTTGAGTTTAGGGACAGAGAAGGACACTTGTGGAAACTATCAGTGTGCTATTCTGTGCTAAATCTTGTTTGTAGGGACAGAGAAGGACAGTGAGGGAAACTGTCAGTGTGCTATTCTGTTCTAAACCAATCTTGCTGAACCATATTTGAAATCCTTGAGTTTAGGGACAGAGAGGTACAGTGAGGGAAAGTGTCAGTGTGCTATTCTGTTCTAAACCAATCTTGCTGAACCATATTTGAAATCCTTGAGTTTAGGGACAGAGAGGTACAGTGAGGGAAAGTGTCAGTGTGCTATTCTGTTCTAAACCAATCTTGCTGAACCATATTTGAAATCCTTGAGTTTAGGGACAGAGAAGGACACTCGTGGAAACTATCAGTGTGCTATTCTGTGCTAAATCTTGTTTGTAGGGACAGAGAAGGACAGTGAGGGAAACTGTCAGTGTGCTATTCTGTTCTAAACCAATCTTGCTGAACCATATTTGAAATCCTTGAGTTTAGGGACAGAGAGGTACAGTGAGGGAAAGTGTCAGTGTGCTATTCTGTTCTAAATCAATCTTGCTGAACCATATTTGAAATCCTTGAGTTTAAGGACAGAGAAGGACACTTGTGGAAACTATCAGTGTGCTATTCTGTGCTAAATCTTGTTTGTAGGGACAGAGAAGGACAGTGAGGGAAACTGTCAGTGTGCTATTCTGTTCTAAACCAATCTTGCTGAACCATATTTGAAATCCTTGAGTTTAGGGACAGAGAAGGACACTCGTGAAAACTATCAGTGTGCTATTCTGTGCTAAATCTTGTTTGTAGGGACAGAGAAGGACAGTGAGGGAAACTATCAGTGTGCTATTCTGTGCTAAACCAATCTTGCTGAACCATATTTGAAATCCTTGAGTTTAGGGACAGAGAAGGACACTCGTGGAAACTATCAGTGTGCTATTCTGTGCTAAATCTTGTTTGTAGGGACAGAGAAGGACAGTGAGGGAAACTATCAGTGTGCTATTCTGTGCTAAACCAATCTTGCTGAACCATATTTGAAATCCTTAAATTTAGGGACAGAGAAGGACACTCGTGGAAACTATCAGTGTGCTATTCTGTGCTAAATCTTGTTTGTAGGGACAGAGAAGGACAGTGAGGGAAACTGTCAGTGTGCTATTCTGTGCTAAACCAATCTTGCTGAACCATATTTGAAATCCTTGAGTTTAGGGACAGAGAAGGACACTCGTGGAAACTATCAGTGTGCAATTCTGTGCTAAATCTTGTTTGTAGGGACAGAGAAGGACAGTGAGGGAAACTGTCAGTGTGCTATTCTGTTCTAAACCAATCTTGCTGAACCATATTTGAAATCCTTGAGTTTAGGGACAGAGAGGTACAGTGAGGGAAACTGTCAGTGTGCTATTCTGTTCTAAACCAATCTTGCTGAACCATATTTGAAATCCTTGAGTTTAGGGACAGAGAAGGACACTCGTGGAAACTATCAGTGTGCTATTCTGTGCTAAATCTTGTTTGTAGGGACAGAGAAGGACAGTGAGGGAAACTGTCAGTGTGCTATTCTGTTCTAAACCAATCTTGCTGAACCATATTTGAAATCCTTGAGTTTAGGGACAGAGAGGTACAGTGAGGGAAAGTGTCAGTGTGCTATTCTGTTCTAAACCAATCTTGCTGAACCATATTTGAAATCCTTGAGTTTAGGGACAGAGAAGGACACTCGTGGAAACTATCAGTGTGCTATTCTGTGCTAAATCTTGTTTGTAGGGACAGAGAAGGACAGTGAGGGAAACTGTCAGTGTGCTATTCTGTGCTAAACCAATCTTGCTGAAGCATATTGCAAATCCTTGTGTTTAGGGACAGAGAAGGATAGGCAGGGGACAGTGTCAGTGTCATTGTTGCTAAGCCTCCTGCACAGTATACACCTGAAGGTAGCCCTTATTGCTGTTTTTCCCATCTCCCTGCAGGCCATCCATTAAAATGTCTGGAAGGCAAACAAGGAGAGGCAGACAGTCAGGAGGCAAAAAAAGAGGGCAAGCAAGCTCTGTGTCTGGGGGCAACAGTGCTGGTCGTGGACGCGGTGCATTGTCATCAGCACATGGCCATGGGACACGCTTGTCCTTCTTTTCGGCAGCTGGACATGCTGAGCCACATCATGCCGAAGACTTGGTAGAGTGGATGACCAAGCCCACCTCATCCTCCTCATCCTCTCTCACCCAGGCTCAGGGTACTGGCAAAGCAGCTGCCAAAGCGTCCTCAATGTCATCATCAGTCATTCCTTCCCTAGACCCACCGTGTCCTCCTGAGGAGTCCCCCGAACTGTTTGAGCACAGTGTTGGGTACATGCTCCAGGAGGATGCCCAGCGTTTCAAAGGGTCTGAAGATGATACCCAGCTAGAGGAAGGCAGTAGCATGAGAGCAGAGAGAGGGGATGCTCAAGAAGGACACCAATCTGGCAGTCATGCTCCAGCAGCTGCAGCTGCCAAAGCGTCCTCTTCTCTGGTATCATTATCTTCATTAGTCAATCCTTCCCTAGACCCACCATGTCCTCCTCCTGAGTAGTCCCCCGAACTGTTTGAGCACAGTGTTGGGTACATGCTCCAGGAGGATGCCCAGCGTTTCGAAGGATCTGATGATGATACCCAGATAGAGGAAGGCAGTAGCGTGAGAGCAGAGAGAGGGGATGCTCAAGAAGGACACCAATCTGGCAGTCATGCTCCAGCAGCTGTAGCATACTGCCAGATTGGCTCCAGTGATGAGGAGGGAGGGGATGATGAGGTCACTGACTCCACGTGGGTGCCTAATAGGAGAGAGGAGGAGGAGGAGGATGAGGAGGAGGCACATCTCCAACGAGGCAGGATGCCCTTGGGTGGCCAGCGTATGGGCAGCACACCGACGGAATCACACCGCAGAGCTCCGCCTGTGCAGGGCGCTGCCTCTGCCCGTCATTCAAAAAAGTTCTTTGGTGTGGGCCTTTTTTGAGGCGAGTGCATCAGATCGCACAGCTGCTGTTTGCAACATATGTCTCAAGCGTATATCGCGTGGCCAAAACATCAGCCACTTGGGCACCACATGCTTGATCAGACATATGTTGACCTGCCATGCAGCTCGTTGGCAAGCCTACCTTAAAGACCCACACCAAAGAACAAAGCGGACCTCTCCTTGCACCGCATCAGCTGGGATCTCCAACCCCACTATACCTTCAGTCCTCTCTGAAACCTGCACTGAGAGGAATGAAGGTGTAGAATTAGGTGTGTCACAGCCAAGTACTTGCGGCCACTCTGCTAGCAGTACACCGACGTCCGATTCTAGCAGGCAAATTTCCCTGCCCCAGCTGCTGGACCGTCGAAAGAAGTTCACTCCCAGCCATCCACATGCCCAGCGGTTGAATGCTAGCTTGGCTAAATTGCTAGCGCTTCAACTGCTGCCTTTTCAGTTGGTAGACTCGGCCCCCTTCCGTGAGTTTGTGCAATGTGCGGTTCCTCAGTGGCAGGTTCCCAAACGCCACTTTTTCTCACGGAAGGCGATTCCGGCTCTCTACAGGCATGTGGAAGGCAATGTCTTGGCCTCGCTGGACAGGGCGGTCAGCGGTAAGGTGCATATTACCGCTGACTCATGGTCCAGCAGGCATGGACAGGGACGTTACCTTTCTTTCACGGCCCATTGGGTCACTCTTTTGGCAGCTGGGAAGGATGTAGGACAAGGTGCAGTAGTGTTGGAGGTTGTTCCACCTCCACGCCTCCAAAATGCTACTACTGGTTGTGACACACCTCTCTCCTCCACCCCCTCCTCTTCTTCTTCCTCCATGGCCTCTTCCTGTGCTTTGTCCTCGGAACCAGCGGTGCTCCGTAGGCGTTCAAGGGGCTACGCAAGTACTCAGGCAAAAAGATGCCATGCCGTGCTTGCGCTGGTGTGTTTGGGGGACAGGAGCCACACTGGGGCAGAGGTCCTGTCTGCTCTGCAGGGGCAGGCCGAGAGGTGGTTGACGCCACGCCAGCTTAAGCCAGGAATGGTGGTTTGCGACAATGGCACCAACCTCCTCTCCGCCCTCCGACAGGGACAACTGACCCATGTGCCCTGTGTGGCTCACGTCCTTAACCTGGTGGTGCAGCGGTTCTTGGGCAGGTACCCGGGCTTACAGGATGTCCTGAGGCAGGCCAGGAAAGTCTGTGTGCATTTCCGCAGATCTTATAATGCCAGTGCTCGCCTGGCTGAGCTGCAAAAGGAGTTGAACCTGCCCAAGAACTGCCTTATATGTGACATGCCCACCAGGTGGAACTCAATGTTGGCCATGCTGCAGCGGCTGCACACGCAGCAGAGGGCCATCAATGAGTACCTGTGCGACTACGGCACCAGGACAGGGTCAGGGGAGCTCGTTTTTTTTTCACCACGCCAGTGGGGCATGATCAGGGATGCATGCACTGTCCTGGCACCATTTGAGGAGGCCACGAGGATGGTGAGCAGTGTTAGTGCATGCATCAGTGACACTGTACCTCTTGTCCACCTGTTGGAGCACACGCTGCGTGGAATAATGGACAGGGCACTTGAGGCAGAACAGAGGCAGGAAGAGGAGGACTTTCTTGCCTCTCAAGGCCCCCTTTACCCAGACAGTGTTCCTTCTGTCCCACCCATCGCACAGGAAGAGGAGGAGGAGGAGGATTGTGTCAGCATGGAGGTGGAGGCTGGCACTCAGCATCATCAGCAGCAGTCTTTTAGGGATGATTTACAGTCCCAAGAAACCAGTGGACTTGTACGTAGCTGGGAGGAGGTGGCTGCGGATCATGTCGTCCTTAGTGACCCAGAGGACTCCGGACTGAATGCCTCAGCTAACCTACGCTGCATGGCCTCCCTGATCCTGCAAAGTCTGCGGAAGGATCCTCGTATTCTTCGGATCAAGGAGAGGGACCATTACTGGCTGGCCACTCTCCTTGATCCACGGTACAAGGGTAAGGTTGCGGACCTTATCTTACCGTCGCAGAGGGAGCAGAGGATGAGACAACTCCGGGAGGCCTTGCAGAAAGGTCTGTGCAACGCGTTGCCAGAGACTGGGAGGTTACAAACTCCTGGTCCTGGACAACGAGTTGCTGAGGCTTCGGGCAGTCAAAGAAGGAGCGGTGGGGAAGGTGGCCGTCTGACCGATGCGTTCAGACAATTCTTTAGTCCGCAGCCCCAAAGTATGATCGGTTCCAGCAACCATCGCCAGCGTCTGATATACATGGTGCAGGAATACCTAGGGGCAAGGTCAGACTTGGACACCTTCCCCACCGAAAATCCTCTGGCTTACTGGGTCTTGAGGATGGATCACTGGCCAGAGCTTGCACAGTATGCAATTGAGCTACTGGCCTGTCCTGCATCCAGCGTTCTTTCAGAACGCACATTCAGTGCTGCTGGAGGATTTGTCACGGATCACAGGGTGCGCCTGTCCACCGACTCGGTTGATCGACTGACTTTCATCAAGATGAACCAGTCTTGGATCACCACCAGCTACCACACACCTGATGCTGATATAACAGACTAATAGATTTTAAAATGTCACATCCCTTCAAGACTGATGCTGATGCTGAGTGCCTGTGCTGTTATGTTGACTGGCTATCCTCCTCCTCCTCCTCAATGATCGGATTAATGATGATAGCTTGGAAGATCATTTTGGTTTATGGGTGCCGCCACCAGTGGCTAAGGCCCAATTTTTCAGCCCCTGTTTAACAGGGGCGTGTAATTACAATTTTTGATGCAATACTTTGCAACAGGCCTCATTGCTGTGCTCCAAGTACAGTATCTGTGAGGGGTTGCAGTGTTGTGCCACCAGTGCCTAAGGCCCAATTTTTCAGCCCCTGTTCAACAGGGGCATGCAATTATAATTATTGATCTAATAATTCACAGCAGGGCCCATTGCTGCGCCCACCAAGAGTAACTGTCAGGCCTTACAGTGTTGTGTCAACACCACCACCACCACCACCACCACCAAAGGCCCAATTTTTCAGCCCCTGTTCAACAGGGGCATGCAATTATAATTATTGATCTAATAATTCACAGCAGGGCCCATTGCTGCGCCCACCAAGAGTAACTGTCAGGCCTTACAGTGTTGTGGCACCAGCACCACCATCAAAGGCCCAATTTTTACTACCACTGTTCAACAATTATATGTTATTACAATTCCTGATATAATAGTTGACAGCAGGGCGTTCCAGCACCCACCAAGAGTAACTGTGAGTGCTTACAGTGTTGTGCCAACACCAACACCTAAGGGGCCAATTTCTGCAGAGTATATACGGCAGGTCCCTACTTTCAAACATCCAACTTACAAACGACTACTACTTGCAAACGGAAGAAGACAACAGGAAGTGAGAGGAAATCTACCCCTTGGAAGGAAAATTCTCTCCTGTAAGAATTAATATGGGAGAAAGGTGTCTCCTCTCTACTGATGCTTTATCACCAATCCTTGTTTCAATAAAAACACCACATTTCAAAAACAGTTGTCATTGGGACGCAAAGTGAGGTGAAATGTTCTGAACAGGGGCACAGACAGCAAAACAAATGTTACAGGGGTGATAACCCTTCCCCATGTTTTCCAAAAAGCTTAAAAATAGGTATTTGGGCTGGAGCTACACTTAAACAATGTAGCTGTTCAAAATTACAAACAGATTCTACATAAGAACAAACCTACAGTCCCTGTCTTGTATGCACCGCCTGTATACGGCTGTTCAGAGTATATAGGGCCTTTTTTATTTTGTGTGCGGGGTTCCCCTTAATATCCATACAAGACCCAAAGGGGCTGGTAATGGGCTTGGGTGGGGGGGGGGGGGGGTTGATGGGGTAGCTATGCCATTTTTCTTAAAGATTTTCATCCATATTACCGGGACCAGACATTACATTAAAGCCGCAAGCAGTTTTAAATGGCTTTTTTTTCCTTTAGAAATGTTATTTTGTGCAGGGACAGTTCTAAACACGGGAAACACGTGGCACTTCACAGGCATACTTTAGACACCCCCCAGGTACAATATTTAAAGAAATATTTGACTCTTTTTTTTTCACTTTATGCATCATTAAAATGACTGCTCCCGGAAAACGTCAGTTTTTAAAACTTCTTTTTGCATTGATACATGTCCCCTGGTGCAGAACCCGGGTTCCCAAACTCTGTTTAGGACAATAACATGGATAATAGTCGTTATAATTAGCACTTTAGAATCCGAACGTTCGCATCCATTGTATTTAATAGGGTTCTAATGTTCGTGCGAACTTTCGGTCCGTTCGCGGGTTCTGGTGCGAACCGAACCCGGGGGTGTTCGGCTCATCACTACTGACATCCATGACCCATGCTTTCTGGTGTGGGGACAGCAACGTTATTAGCTGATTTACCGCTATTTCTTGCCAGATCCCCGGGAGTTCAATAACTACTGCCGCGGCTGAATCAATGCCAGCCACTGTGCACCACCGTTCCACTTCTAATGGATCCATGCCGGCACTTTTGGCGCGTTGCTTGCTGTATCAGGATCCCGGACTCGAGAGCCCCCACGTGTAGCGCTACCCCCAGTTAAGAGAGCCGCTGAGTTTTGTTTCGGGCCCTGTATACAGCACCGCCAACCCCCGGAAATCTACTCAACCCACACTGGCACAGTTAGTCTAGGGATTGTTACCTTGTAACGGTCTATACCTGATCTTACACAATCTGGCAGTATTTATAGATAACCACTATCTGCAAAGATGACACTAATACCAATGTGATAAAATATAACTGCATTTACTTTGGTATAAGGATTCAAAGTTAAACACATCACATAGTATACATGCAGAGCCCTGCAGCAATAAACATATTCTTCAGCGATAGTGCAGAGTGATCACCCGCCACGTGCAACTATCTTCTTTCCCTATGCGCAATATGGCGCAGCAACAACATTTTAACCCCCACCCTGGTCAGGCCTGACCCAGATTAAAACTCAGTCCCTTATGAGAACAATTTTTCGCATGCAACTTGAACAGTGGTGCACTTTCAGGAAACAATATTTGTAATCCAAGGGTAATTCACAAATGAGAACACTTCACCGGAGACTATGCAACTCAGTTCCCCCGCTAGTCTCCGGTGGGATAGTAAATGTAAAAAGGAAAAGGGCCAAGGCAGTCACTAGACCCAACAAAGTACAGCTAATGTAGTGAGCAAGTGCTCGCTCACCCCTCCGGACGCGATCCCAGTCCAGGCTTCCACCTTCTGTGTATCCGCACGCAGTGTTCTCCAACGGCCGGGTCTCCGGTCCAACTGATGTCAGCAACTTGAACAGGAACAGGTGCCACCCAGGCTCCGCGATGGGGTGGAAGGCTCTTTGGCAGGTACGCAAGGCCCCGGCTTCAGGCCCTTCACAGCAGCGGATCCGCACAGGGGGTCCTATTGCTTGCAGCGCGGTGTCTAAAGAGGCCGAGCTTAGCCTCGCCCTCTTCTTATATAGCCCCACCCATGAGTCTCTGCAGCGGCCCAATGCACTCTGGGTGCCAAACGGGGTTCTGGGTAACGTAGTCCAGGGGCCTTAAAGGAGACCCCACTACATATACAACTATATCGATTAGACCAAACTGAGGGACACATGAGGAGGAAAGAGGGACAGAGGGACTTTTTCCAAATCAAGGAGAGTCCCTCAAAATCAGGGACAGTTGGGAGATATGTGAACATCTATGAGAATATGTACAATCTTTTGATTATATACTGTATGTTCCAGGACCAAGGTGATTATTGATTACTGTTTTTATATCTATTTTATTTGTATATTTTTGCGATACATGTTTTGTTAACCACTTCAACTCTTGTACCTATATACCCATTATGTACCTGAACAATTTTTACATTTCTGATGTGCACCTGTTTTTACTTTGCAATAACATTGGCAATGTTGTCTTGTAAAAAATTATTATGGTTCTCTATGTCAGTGTTTCTCAACTCCAGTCCTCAAGGCGCCCCAACAGGTCATGTTTTCAGGATTTCCCTCAGATGAAACTGCTGTGGTAATTACTAAGGCAGTGAAACTGATCAAATCACCTGTTTAAAATAATGGAAAACCTGAAGACATGACCTGTTGGGGCGCCTTGAGGACTGGAGTTGAGAAACACTGCTCTATGTAATCTATAGATGAAAAAAATTAATTTTTTCCTATTTGTGGAGTGTTGTTCGTTTTAGGGTTCATGCACACTGGCTTAAAAAACGCTGCTTCTACAAGAGTTTTGAGTTTTGCCTGTAGAAGCAGCTCAATGTTATCCTATGTGTCCATACACATTAGGAAGTTTTTAAGCTCAGTGTTTAGGCTTCATGTACACGGGACATTGTTTAACCTCTCCTGAACTATTTAACTTTACAGCTAGAATCCAACATTTAAAAATGTCCATTTAGCTGTGTTTACATGCCGCGTTTAGCGACATTTTGCCGTGTTTGTGTTTAGTAGCGTTTTTTGTTAAAATGAAATACATCTGTAACGAAACGCTGCTAAACGCAAGTTACTGGGTTTAGCAGCGTTTACAAGCTGTTAAAGGCATTTGGCGTTTAAAATGCCTCTGAACATCCATCCTGAATGCATTTTGTTGCCTTCAAAAAAATGCTTCTAAACTCAACTGCCTAGTAACTATTATAAACGACCCCGTATACATGTACTGATAAGATAACATAGAGAGGAGAGTTCAGGGGCCCAACTGACGAAAATGCCCAACTGCTCCTAAACATTCATTTACCAGCAGCAGTGTACATGAGGCCTTATGCCGCGTACACACGATCGATTTTTTCAACGGTGAAAACACCGTAGAGAAAATCGACGTGAAAAACGAGGAACAGCTTGTTCCCCCCACACACGGCCGTTTTAAATTACTTTTTTTTTTTGGTAGAAAAAAACGACCGTGTGTGGGCTCCCCGGCAGTGTTTCCCTATGGGAAAACTGCCGCGGCAAAAAACGACGGGAATCACGACGAGAAAAATTAGAGCATGTTTTAATTTTTCTCGTCGTGATTAATGCCGTTTTTCCCATCGAGAAAAACGACAAAAAGCCCACAGACGATCGTTTTTCTCGTCCAAAGGGAAAATTTAAATTTTTCTCGACGGGAAAAATGATCGTGTGTACGCGGCATTACAGGCAGGAAAAAAATCCGCCTGGTTTGCCTTTTTGTTTGGAGTTTTCTGGCATAAAAATGCTAAACACTCCTAAACCCGCCCAAACATGTGTACAAAAATGCTCTATATATATTTTTTTTTGCCAGGGGGAACTGGTGTTTTTTTAAGCCCAGTGTGCAAACCAACACATGTCTAGTGTGAATTGGCCCTTAATACAGGAAGTGTGTTACTGGCCAGAACACCAGGTGAAAAATGAGGGAAAAAAGCCTAGAGAAAGGAAATTGATGCAACCACTACATCTAATGATTAGTAAACTACAATGTATTACATTTTTGGTTTTGAGTTTAATACCACTCTAACCATTTTTTGCTTCAGTTTATATTCAATAATGAAGCGCCATCTGAAAGCAAACAGCTTCTGCAGTGCTGTTTTTAAAAATACCCATAAAGCTCTGAAACCTCCGTGTCAGCATTGTGCCCTATTTTAAACTTAACTTCAGACTTATGTTTTGACCTAAATATTGTTAAGCCCCGTACACACGATCGGTTTGACTGATGAAAACCGTCCGATGGATGGTTTTCATCAGACCAACCGATCGTGTATGGTACCCATCGGTCTTTTTTCCATCGGTTGGAAAAAATAGAACTTGTTTTAAATTTTTCCGATGGATAAAAAACCGATGGGAATTTCCGATCGTCTATGGGCAAGTCCATCGGTTAAAATACCCACGCATGCTCAGACTGAATTAGGAGACGGGAGCGCTCGTTCTGGTAAAACTAGCGTTCCTAATGGAGAGAGCACATTCGAAATTCTGCAAGTTATTGCTTTGTTTAATGCAGCGCATGTTTTGTTGCTTTCGAACGGTCTTTAAAATGTCATTTTGGCAGCAGATCTTTCTCATGAGTTCTGACAAATGTATGTCTTTCTTCTTTCTTGTGATCTTAGGAATAATTTGTTTAATTCTTCAAGGCCGACCTCCCAAATTACACCTTTTTTTTTGTTTTTGTCTTTAAATTTGTTGTGCATTTTTTGGTGTGTCAATTTCTCAGAACAACATATTATTTTTATTTTTTACTCATGGTGGTTGGTGTCCCTTGTTATTAATTACACATTGTATTTATGAAATCTTATTGCTACTTCCAAAAAAAAACACATCAGGCATGTATGTTGGCTGAAATCAAATTTCCCTTTTATTTCGGAAAAAAAACAAACAAAAACCGAAGGGCAACTATTCCGAAATTAGCAGAGAATATAAAGTCATTAGATCCCAAATGCAGACCTGACTATGATCAATAATAAAATCAACAACAGCATGACATCAGGAGCAGCAGCCAAAGACATACATCATCCCAAGCTGTGGTACTCCATCGACCTTCAATTTCTGGATGAGCAGCTCGAGGCCAGGGAATCACCTCCTGCTCTTCCCTGTAGCCTTCCTTCCACGCCTCTCTGCAGCGTTCTCTCCACGGCCCCGTCCACGCACCCTTGCAAGCTGGGCCACTGTGGGTGGTGATGTGGCAGGAGGAGGAGGAGAAGGAGGAGAGGGATTGGCCTGCTGCGAGATATGGGTGGCCTCAGTCAGCAGCCCCCTCGCCCCCATGTGTACGGCCATATATATAAGGTGCTCACAAAGGGCCCATTGTCCCGCCTCCATTCTGAGCAACTTATCCGCCAGATAGGTGCTAAACCCCTCCGTAGGGTTGAGGGGGGCCCTCATGATAGCAGCAGCCTCCTGAATCATCTTTAGTGACTCCTCCTCCACTTGTGTCATCCGCCGTTGTTTTGGCGGTCTGACGTGAAGGGGAGCCACTTGGGAGATGGTGCTGCCACTAGGCCTGGGGACCTGCTGAGTCCCGCTTGGCCCTGCCTCCTCCTGCCTGCCACACTCCTGACCCTCTTCCTCCTGGCTTGCCTCATCCTGTTTTTAAAATACAATGAAAAATTTGATTATTTGGGGAATCTATCACACACAATTTTGATCTCTTTCCTGTTTTTTTTTTTGGGGGGGGATGATATCATTTATGGCTAATCCAAACAGTTCAACACAATATTACTTAGTGGACAATAATTATGATCAAAAATACTATACCTGGCTGAAGATGTGATGTAAGAAAAACATCCGTTTTTCATCCAATGCGCATGTGCGTGCGCCAATGCGCATGCACGTGCGCAACGGATTGCGTGCACGCGCAGGAGCGCGCTCCTAGCGCCAATTGGCGCCAGACAGCCTATTTAAGGAAGTGCCCTGACCCCAGACCCTTGCTGACTGGTCTTCAGCTGTTTCCTGAAGCTGTTTACTGAACTCTGTTGTTATCCTGCTTGATACCCGTTGCTGAACCTGGCTTGCCTTGACCCTGCTTCTGGACTCTGCTTCTTGTCTGATTACCGGTTCCTGATCCTGGCTACCCATTTGACCCTGCTTCTGCCTGCTGCCTTGTTCCTCGCTGCCTGCCTGTTATCTGACCCGGCTACCCTTGTGACTTGCATCAGCTTCCCGTGTGGTCCCGCACTGTCCTCCGAGTGTCTGCGACTTCAGTCTTGCGACTCTCAGCGACTTCCTGCTGCAAGTCTTCCTGGAACCCAACACCCTCTGAAGTTCCAGTGCCACTGTTCCAGCGGAGTGCCTCTTTAACCCCGGATGATCCTTGATGCACAGCGACCTTCCGTGATCCGATGGTCCTCCAGCTCATCCAGGCTCGCACCCCCTGCTACTAGTTTCAGGGCCTACATCTGCAGGCGCTCGTGTTCCTCCTGTCTCTCGGTTCCTTCTGTTCCACCTTCAGCGGGACCAGGGCCGGAGATACAAGAGAGGCCGACCTCGTCACTTCAGTCTCCCTTCAGGTACGTGACAGTACCAGTCAGCCAATGATGGAGTCTGAAAGGGAGGTCTCTCTTTCACTTACCCTCTGCAGGACTGTTACCGCACTCTCTCATGCAGTGCAAGGGTTACACATGGACTTGGTTCAACTCCACAACCAACTACAGCCTGCACCCAGTCTGGCTTCCACCTCTGAGGGTTCAAGAGTTAAGGATTCTGCTGCTCAAACCATGACTTATACTCCTGTTGAGCTTCCCTGTTCTCCTGAGCCCAGAGTTCCTCTACCTGAGCGTTTTTCTGGAGACCGTAAAAGATTCAGGACTTTTCAGAATGCCAGTGAACTTTACTTTTCTTTACTACCCCGCACCTTTTCTACTGAAGAAGTTAAGGTGGGATTCCTCATCTCTTTACTGCTGGAAGAACCCCAGGCTTGGGCTCACCAGCTTTGGGAGCAACGTGATCCTGTCCTAGTGTCTGCAAGTTCCTTTTTCACCGCCATGGCTCAACTATATGCTGACCCCTTCCAACAGCAGACGGCTGAAACTACTCTGAGCTACCTGCAACAGGGATCCAGACCCGTTGAGCATTATGTATTGGACTTTCGCTTGTGGAGCGCTGATACCAAATGGGATAACTCAGACTTACGTTTCCACTTTCGTCTCGGCTTGTCGGAAGCTATTAAGGATGAACTTGCCAGGGTGGGAATACCCGCTTCTCTAAATGACCTGATTCATCTCAGTATACAGATTGATCGCCGCCTCCGGGAGAGACAGTCTGAGAAAGCCAGGAATCTCCATCTGTTGCCTGTTTACTCTGAGATCCCTTTACCGGCCTCCTCCACAGCTATGCCTGAACACACCAAGGAGGGTTCACACGCCAGTTTTCCGAGGTCTCCTCTGTCCCAACAGGAACGATCTCATCGCTATCATAATAAACTCTGCCTTTACTGTGGTGATGAAGGACATTTTCTTCGGTCTTGTCCCCGAAGACACCGTAAGAGACCCTCACCTCCGTCACATATGGTTGCCTCTCTAAATCCGGGTCAGAACCACACTTCATTGCCAATCTCTCTTCAGTTTGCAGGAAAAACTCTCACAGTCTCCGCCATCGTGGACTCCGGGGCCTGTAGCTGTTTTGTGGACTCTTCCTTTGCAACCATGCATGAACTGCCCTTGTGTGCCAAGAAAAACAGCTTCTCGGTCCACCTAGCGGATGGTTCAGGTATTAAGTCTGGACCCGTCACTCTAGAGACTGTACCTATTCCCTGTTCTACTGCTTCTGGGCATCTGGAACTTCTACGTCTTGATGTCATCACATCTCCGCTTTTTCCTGTCATCCTTGGGCAACCCTGGTTAAGAGCACATAATCCCCTCATCAATTGGTCCTCTGGGGAAGTGTCTTTTTCTTCTAATTACTGCAAGGAACACTGTCTTCTTCCTACACCCAATTCTGAAGAATCATTCCTCTGCATCAATGTGGACTCTGAGACTGCTAAACTTGTGCCCTCTGTCTATCATGAATACCTAGATGTTTTCAATAAGAAAAATGCCGACACTCTTCCCCCTCACAGACCGTACGATTGTCCTATCGAACTTTTACCTGGCGCTGAAATTCCCTTTGGCAGAATCTACCCCCTCTCTGAACTTGAACTTGAAGAACTACGGAAGTACATTGATGAAAACCTTGAAAAGGGTTTTATCCGGCCTTCGTCTTCCCCTGCCGGAGCAGGGATATTCTTTGTTGAAAAGAAAGATCACACACTCCGGCCTTGTGTTGACTATCGAGACTTAAATAAAGTAACCATTAAAAATCGTTACCCCTTACCACTCATCCCTGAATTGTTTCAAAGACTGCGCGAAGCACGTGTTTTCTCCAAATTGGATTTAAGAGGAGCATACAACCTGATCAGAATCAGAGAGGGGGATGAGTGGAAGACAGCCTTTAGGTCTCGTTTTGGGCACTTTGAATACCTGGTGATGCCCTTTGGACTCTGTAATGCGCCAGCTACCTTCCAGCATTTTGTGAACGATGTATTTCGGGACTTTCTTGATGTGTTCACCATCGTCTACTTAGATGACATCTTAATTTTCTCAACTTCCCTTGAGGCTCATCGGGTCCATGTTAGGAAAGTACTAGACAGACTAAGGAAACACCATCTCTATGCCAAAGCAGAAAAGTGCGAGTTTGAGAAGTTTACTATTCAGTTCCTGGGTCTCATTATCTCCGCAGATGGGATTGCTATGGATCCACAGAAGGTATCTGCAGTACTTGACTGGCCAGCACCGACTGATAAGAAATCTGTACAGCGGTTTGTGGGATTCTCCAACTTTTATTGGAAATTCATCAAGAACTTTTCAGGTATCATCTCCCCTATTACGCAATTAACCAGACTACGCACAACCTTCACATGGACTTTTGAAGCTCAAGCTGCTTTTGAAAAACTGAAGGGCCTTTTCACATCTGCACCCATTCTGAGACACCCTGACCCTACCTTGCCCTATGTTCTCGAGGTCGATGCCTCTGAAATTGCCGTGAGAGCTATTCTATCCCAACGACAGGGGACAAAGTCCCTACTTCACCTTGTTGCCTTCTTTTCCAGAAAACTAAGTACCTCAGAAAGGAACTATGATGTTGGTGATCGGGAATTACTTGCTATCAAATCTGCCTTGGAAGAATGGCGATATCTTCTTGAAGGAGCGGCCCATCCCATTCTCGTGTTCACCGATCACAAGAACCTTGAATATTTAAGAGCAGCCAAGAGACTAAGACCCCGCCAGGCTAGATGGGCCCTCTTCTGCGCAAGATTCTGCTTCCACATTACCTATCGGCCCGGATCTAAGAACGGGAAGCCTGACGCTCTCTCCCGTATGTTCCAGGACACGGAGGCTCCCCCTGAACCTGACACTATTTTTCCGGCTAAGAACTTTCTTTTGTTACAGATCGATCTCATCCCTCAAATCAAATCAGCAGTCCAGAACCATCCTCCATCCCGGGAACTCCACCTTCAGTTGAAAGAGGGTCTCTATTTTCATGGTGAGCAGATCTTTGTTCCTGAACACTTACGGACGGCAGTTCTTTACATGTGCCATGACCACCCCTTGGCAGGGCACTTCAGAGCTCATAAAACTTCATATCTGGTTCTTCGCTCCTTCTGGTGGCCCAACCTGGTACAAAACTGCAAGGACTATATTAAATCCTGCACAACCTGTCTTCGAAATAAGTCTGATAAAGCCAAGAATTGGGGCCTGTTGGAACCCCTTCCTGTTTCTGATAAATTATGGACCATGATCACTATGGACTTTATTGTCAAATTACCTCCATCCGAAGGGTTCACCACCATTTTTGTGATTGTGGATCGATTATCTAAGATGGCCCACTTTGTGCCCCTGAAAAGTACCCCTTCCGCTGCAGAGACTGCTTCTTCTTTTATCAAGGAAATTGTACGCCTACATGGTATCCCTACTAGCATCACCTCTGACCGTGGAGTACAATTTACATCCCGATTTTGGAGATCCTTATGTGAAGCCCTGGGCATTAAACACTGTTTGTCTTCTGCTTACCATCCGCAGACTAATGGTCAAACAGAGAGGACAAACCAGACCCTGGAACAGTATCTGTTTTTCTTCATTTGCACAAGATGACTGGGTCCCTCTTTTACCGTTAGCAGAATTTGCATACAATAACTCTATACATGCTGCAATCAAACAAACTCCCTTTTTCGCAAATTACGGATTTCACCCATCCTTCTTGCCTGATATTCCCCGGGAATCTTCAGTCCCGGCAGTACAGGATCGTCTGGAGTTCTGGAGGTCCAACAACCAGCTCTTGCAGGAAACCATCACCAAGTCCCAGGAGAATAACAAGAAATTCTATGATCGGAGGAGAAGGGGTAACCTAGACCTTCAACCAGGGGATAAAGTGTGGCTTTCTACTGTGAACCTGAAGTTGGCTTGTCCCTCTAAAAAATTAGGACCAAGGTACATTGGCCCATTTCCAGTAAAGAAGAGGATCAATGCTGTTGCCTTCGAGCTTAGCCTGCCGGTGAGTTTGAGGATTCACCCGGTGTTTCACGTCTCCCTCTTAAAACGATCCATGGCTAACCCCTTCCCTGATCGTGAACCCGAAACTCCTGCTCCATTACTTGTTGAAGGAAACTAGGAATTTGTGGTTGAAGCTGTTTTGGATTGCAGGAAGAGAAGAGGTCAAACCCAGTTTTTAATCAAGTGGAAGGGCTATGGACCTGAAAACAACTCATGGGAACCTTCCACCAATGTACATGCTCCACAGTTAATTCGGGCCTATCTTCACCTTCACCCGGAGAAGAGTTCCCTGGTGGGCATCCGGAGGCTGCCCGTAAGGGGGGGGCAATGTAAGAAAACCATCCATTTTTCATCCAATGCGCATGTGCGTGCGCCAATGCGCATGCGCGTGCGCAACGGATTGCGTGCACGCGCAGGAGCGCGCTCCTAGCGCCAATTGGCGCCAGACAGCCTATTTAAGGAAGTGCCCTGACCCCAGACCCTTGCTGACTGGTCTTCAGCTGTTTCCTGATACCCTGAACTCTGTTGTTATCCTGCTTGATACCCGTTGCTGAACCTGGCTTGCCTTGACCCTGCTTCTGGACTCTGCTTCTTGTCTGATTACCGGTTCCTGATCCTGGCTACCCATTTGACCCTGCTTCTACCTGCTGCCTTGTACCTCGCTGCCTGCCTGTTATCTGACCTGGCTACCCTTGTGACTTGCATCAGCTTCCCGCGTGGTCCCGCACCGTCCTCCGAGTGTCTGCGACTCTCAGCGACTTCCTGCTGCAAGTCTTCCTGGAACCCAACACCCTCTGAAGTTCCAGTGCCACTGTTCCAGCGGAGTGCCTCTTTAACCCCGGATGATCCTTGATGCACAGCGACCTTCCGTGATCCGATGGTTCTCCAGCTCATCCAGGCTCGCACCCCCTGCTACTAGTTTCAGGGCCTACATCTGCAGGCGCTCGTGTTCCTCCTGTCCCTCGGTTCCTTCTGTTCCACCTTCAGCGGGACCAGGGCAGGAGATACAAGAGAGGCCGACCTCGTCACTTCAGTCTCCCTTCAGGTACGTGACATGTGAAGATCTGGCTCTTCTAGCTCAGGAGGCTCCTCCTCCGCCTCTGCAGGGGTGGAGGGAAGGGTGGAAGGAACGCTGGAGGGAAGGGTGGAAGGAAGGGTTGAGGGAAGGCTGGAAATAGATTCCTTGGCCTCGATCTGGTCATCCAGAAATTGAAGATGTCTGTAGTACCACAGCTTGGGCTTAACTACATCGTCGGCTGCTGCTCCTGATCTCTTTGACTGGCGCACTTCCTTGTATTTTTTTTATAGGAATTACGCAGGTTGTTCATTTTATTATTGATCATAGTGTAGTCTGCATCTGGGATCCATGGCTTCATATCCTCTGCTAACTTGGTAATAGTTGCCCGACGTACATCACTCTTGTGGTACGCAGGGTGTTTCAGTTCCCACAGGTTGCGCTGTTCCTTATATTTTTCTATAAAAATCAGCATCACCTCCGGCTCTCGTAGTTTATGCATCTTTTTGGAACAACAAGTAAAAAACAAAAGAAATAAAAGAAAAGGATCAGAATTGATTCTCCTCAACTTATCACAATATTGCCCTTTACAATCATGAAACATTAGAGGCCACTGCAGGCCCGAGTTCCCTTCTTACCTTAGTTCACTTTGTTGGTTCACTTCCGGTCGTCCTTACTCCGCGCATCCCTAATAACTTCTTTCCCCTTTTTATACCCTGCGCATGCGTGTAACTCCACCCTCGTCGCCCGCCCATGACGGACTTTTTCAGCATTTCCCCGCCCCTTAACGAACAGCGCACAGTGTGAGACGGCGACATGTCGCAAACACAGGTGGCTTCTTTACTAGAAATTACCGACGAGGAAAGCCCAGAGGCGGAAACGTCACGATCCAGTAAAAAAAGATACAAGGCGACTAATATGTCTTTTTCTGAGATGGCGGAGATGGTGGACATTCTGCGGAGGAAGGATTACGACGGCAAGCATGGCCCATACGACACCACTAATCTCCGGAAGTCACAAATTATGGACAAAGTGGCGAAGACTCTCTATAAAAAATATGGGGTCAGGAGATCCAAGGAACAACTCCGTAAAAGGTGGTCAGACCTGAAGCTCAGGGAGCCGGAGCAGTATAGGAAGCTTATAAAAAGCATTGAAAAAAGTAAGTTTATTTTACTGTGTTCTTTCACATTGTAATATGTATTCTTCCATGTTTTGCACCATGTGCTTGGCTTGACTGGTTTCACAATCTCAACTTTTATGTTAAGTGGAGAGTCCACTTATTTGCTAAATGTGTTGAAAAAAAAATTGCTGCTCTTCCCCCAAACATGTTTGGCACATATCCACGTAAACTACATGTGGGCATGCCTCATTTTACTTCAACAATGTTTATCTACACATTGTTGGCTAGATGATGTGTTGTAAGGAAATTTATAGAATGTGAATGAAAGAATAAACTGTATTCTGGGTAAAGGAGATGACACTCCAGCAGTTGTGTACTCTTTTTTTGTTCTTCATCAAGATACTATACTCTGGGCCACATGACCAAATTTCTTAACGGTGTCACACACAGGTGGTCCAGTGGATACCTTGGTGGTTATCCAAGTGTATTTGTGAGTGTCCTCCAAAATAACATGTTGCTTTGTTGAGTTTGCAAGATGTCATATGTTCATCTTCAAACTCAGGGCCAAATATCAATTGGACCCCACTTTAAAACATTGAGAATCCATTTTCAGGCCTAAAAAGTTTGTGTGCTAAAGGATACATTTTTTTTTCTATTCCCATAGGGGAGAGGAGAGTGGGAGGACACCATGCTCATGCGACGAGGAACCCAACACCACAGAAACTCCCCGAAGATCCCAAAGCAGACAAAGTTCAGCAGGTTCAGGAAGCGGAGGGGGAGAAAGTGGAGGTGGAGGAAGGGGAGGTGGAGGAAGGAGAGGTGGAGCTTATCAGCACAACAGGTCAGTGTCTGTCACCACAACTTCAAGGTAAATACAGATGTAGGCCTGAATAGTTTTAAAATATTTGTTTCTTTTTAGGGACTGAACGTGGGGGTGTGTCAGGAAGTCCAAATCCTCCATTCTCGAGTGCCAGCGCCAAAATAATCATTCAGGAAATCATGGAATGCAGTAGCGAAATGGACAATATGAGAAAGAGAATGATTGTGATTGAGCAAAAATATAAAAACATGATAGATATTTTGGGGAGAATAGTGTGACCCCCCCCTTTTTGTGTGTTTTGTTATGTGTCGGAATTTTTCTATGGGATTTCCACCAGCCCAAATGTGAGGATGCACACACTGAAGACTCAACATGTGCTATCTGCCGTCACAGGATATCTATGTCCCTGTTTTGGGGGTGCAACCTCTTCCTCCCTCCTCAAGTAGGGGAGAGGAAGGGTTTTCACCCCCAAAGCACGTCCATTGATCCCCCATGATGGCAGATAGCACATGTTTACCCTAGCCATGGGATCATGTTGAAGATACCCATTTGAGCCCCAAAAAGAAAGTGTGGTTCTTCACATTTGGGATGGATCAGGGGTAACATCACCCCATCTCCTGTTTGTATTTTTCACTGTGTTATTTTATTACTTTTTAATGAAAAAAAATGTGGCTTTTGACCTATGCATGTTTCTGCTAAAAAAGCCGCACAAAACACCAAAAAAAAATATTTCGAAAAAAAACCAAAACTGTGTTGCAATCAATAAAAACATTTGGGAAGTCGAAGAAAGGTGTGCCTTGTTGTTTCTATGCTCAATAGCAGTTCTGAAGATGCAAAAAGAGTGTTTTTACCTCTGAGATTGGAGGCTATTTACTAAGGAGAGATACACTTGGCACTACTAGAACCTGGGAGACACATAAACCACAAATAAAAGAATGACAACACAAGTTTGTAGTAAATCAAATATTTTTGTTTATTTAAAAAAGGTAAAATCATAGGTCAGATGTGGTCTGGCATTGCGATGGCCCCCCTACCTGTGAAGTACTCTACGTATTTCTGACGTACTTCACGGGCACTTTGGGGGGCCAAGCCAGTATGGGCAGTGCTGAGGCCGGTCAGATTTATCAGTTCAGAGGGACCGGCCTCAGACCCAACTGATGACACATAATTTGTGGAGAATTTTCTTTAAAAAATTGTGCAACAAGCAGCAGCAGTACACAATGTTGTTGAGTTTATAATCCGCCAAATTTATAGCTGTCTGAAACAGGCGGAACCGGCTGGCCATTATCCCGAAGGCATTCTCCACAACTCTCCGGGCTCTGGCCAGCCGGTAATTAAAAACCCTCCTCTCCGGGGTGAGGGTGCGTTGAGGAAACGGCCGCATGAGGTGTAGTCCTAGTCCAAAAGCTTCATCCGCAATGAAAACGAACGGTAGCCCTTCCACGTTCTCTGCATCTGGAGGCAGTGCAAGACCCCCAGCCTGCAGACGGTGAGCGAACTCCATCTCAGCGAATACTCCGCCATCGGACATCCGGCCGTTCTTCCCCACGTCCACATACAGGAACTCGTACCGTGCCGACACCACCGCCATTAACACTATGCTATTAAAACCTTTATAGTTAAAATAGTATGACCCCGAACGGGGTGGCGGCACTATGTGGACGTGCTTCCCATCAATTGCCCCTCCGCAGTTGGGGAAATCCCACCGCTGGGCAAATTGGGAGGCCACAGTCAGCCATTCCTGTGGTGTGCTAGGGAACTGTGGAGTCAAACAAAAAGAAGACATTAGTACGGTTTATGTTTACAGTGCAAGCAGATTACACACAAAAACAATGTTGACCAACATCATTCTAACATTATTATTTAGGGGAGTATTTCCTACCAATAAACAAAGGCCCACTTAGCAGATGCCTCACCCCCGCTGAGTGGACATTCTAAAATAATCTAAGGGGGGGGCCTAAGGTGATTGTGGGGGATCCAAAAAAAGGCTCTACCACTCTGCTGAGCTTGATTGAGAACTAAAAAATTCTTTACATCTTTAGGGGGGGGAGGGAGGGTTGTCAAACTACGAGGGCAATGACCCCAAAAAAAGGAAAAGGAAAATAGAAGGCTAGCTGGGTTTGCGCCCACGATAGCATGCTGGAGAGGTTAGTGAAGGGAAATAGGCATGTAGGGCCCAAAAAGGCCTTTACAGGTAAAAAAAATGCATGGGGAAAATGGGGACATTACCAGGATATTACAAACAGGCAAATTTGGGTTAGGAGGGAAAAAATAAGAAGATTCAAAAACAATCAAAACATATATTGTGAGGTTAAAGGAGCAAAATGACCTTCATATAGTCCTTCTGCAGGACCTGAATGATGGCCGAACACGTCTCAGGGATAATGATCCCGAGAGCCTGGGGGGAGATGCCTGTTGAGAACTTGAGGTCCTGCAAGCTTCTCCCAGTCGCCAGGTATCTCAACGTGGCAATAAGCCTCTGCTCGGCAGTGATGGCCTGGCGCATCACTGTGTCCTGCCTCGTGATATAGGGGGACAGCAAATCCAACAGACGGTGAAATACGGGGTCCGTCATCCTGAGATAATTCCTGAAATCATCAGGATTATTCTCATGGTTTTCCCGCAGCAGAGGCATATGAGAGAATTGGTCCCGCTGGAGCAACCAATTCTTAGTCCATGAACTCCTCCTCACCCTGTTCACGGACTGAACTCGGGTTACAGTGTTAACTGCAACACCAAGCCCAAAGCCAGCACGAGCTCGAGAACGAGAACGCACTTCAAACATGGTTTTAAACCGGTCGGCTGGTCAGAACGCACTCAAACAGAACGCACCGTGGAACAGCAAGGCCTGAGAAGAACGACCTGAAAAACAGTAAACGAACGGCCAAGAAGGCACTGCAAGGCAGTAACGACCTGACTGCACGCACTGAATCACAAATACAAACCCACAAGCACAAACTGAACACCAGGAAACGATCTGCAAAGCATGGAGACTGAAAAGCGCGAATCGGCTCTCACCAAACTTTTACTAACACGCGGTAACACGAAATCAGCAAAAGCAGCCCAAGGGGTGGCGCCATTAGCTTTGTTCGGCCCTTTTATAGCGCGTCGTACGTTTTGTATGTGCCGTCGTTTTCTTGCCGTCGGTTTTTAAACTGATTGTGTGTGGCCAAGACTGATGAAAAACAGTTTCATCGGATTTCCGATGGTCAAATCCATCGGACGAAAATCCATAGGTTATCCGATCGTGTGTATGGGGCTTCAGAGTTAACATACCTGTTAGTATAGTATATATACAGTATCTCACAAAAGTAAGTACACCCCTCAAATTTTTGAAAATATTTTATTATATCTTTTCATGTGACAACACTGAAGAAATGACACTTTGCTACAATGTAAAGTAGTGAGTGTACAGCTTGTATAACAATGTAAATTTGCTGTCCCCTCAAAATGATCCAACACACAGCCATTAATGTCTAAACCGCTGGCAACAAAAGTGAGTACACCCCTAAATGAAAATGTCCAAATTGGGCCCAAAGTGTCAATTAGGGATGAGCCGAACACCCCCCGGGTTAGGTTCGCGGCAGAACATGCGAACGGACCGAAAGTTCGCGCAAACTATCGAACATCGTTAAAGTGCAAATTTTAAAGGCTAATATGCAAGTTATTGTCCTAAAAAGTGTTTGGGGACCCGGGTCATGCCCCAGGGGATAAGTATCAATGCAAAAAAAAGTTTTTAAAAACGGCAGTTTTTTCGGGAGCAATGATTTTAATAATGCTTAAAGTGAAAAAATAAAAGTGAAATATTCCTTTAAATATCGTACATGGGGGTGTCTATCGTATGCCTGTAAATTGGTGCATGTTTCCCGTGTTTAGAACAGTCCCTGCACAAAATGACATTTCTAAAGGAATAAAAGGAACTGTTCCGAGGGAATGGTGAGAAGCAGGGATGAGCCGAACACCCCCCTGTTCGGTACGCACCAGAACCTGCGAACAGACAAAATGTTCGTGTGAACTTTAGAACCCTATTAAATACAATGGACTCGAACGTTCGAAATCTAAAGTGTTAATTATAAAGGCTAATATGCAAGTTATTGTCCTAAAAAGTGTTTGGGGACCCGGGTCCTGCCCCAGGGGACGTGTATCAATGCAAAAAGAAGTTTTAAAAACGGCCGTTTTTTCGGGAGCAGTGATTTTAATAATGCTTAAAATGAAACAATAAAAGTGAAATATTCCTTTAAATTTCGTACCTGGGGGGTGTGTATGATATGCATGTAAAGTGGCGCATGTTTCCCGTGCTTAGAACTGTCCCTGCAAAAAATGTCATTTTTGAAAGAAAAAAATGCATTTAAAACTGACTCGCAGCTATTAATGAATTGTCGGCTCCCGGCAATACATACAAAAGTCATTGATTAAAAAAAAAAAAAAAAGCGTGGGGGTTCCCCAGAATTCAATTACCAGGCCCTTCAGGTCTGGAATGGATATTAAGGGGAACCCCGCCGCAAATTTTTTAAAAAAATGGCGTGGAGTCCCCCTAAAAATCCATACCAGACCCCTTATCCGAGCACGCAACCTGGCCGGCCACAGGGGAAAAGGGGGGGATGAGAGAGCGCCCCCCCCTCCCTCCTGAACCGTACCAAGCCACATGCCCTCAACATGGGGAGGATGTCCCCATGTTGATGGGGACAAGGGCCTCATCCCCACAACCCTTGCCCGGTGGTTGTGGGGGTCTGCGGGCGGGGGGCTTATCGGAATCTGGAAGACCCCTTTAACAAAGGGGACCCCCAGATCCCGGCCCCCCCCCTATGTGAATTGGTAAGGGGTACATTGTACCCCTACCATTTCACGAAGAAAGCGTAAAAAAATGTTAAAAAAAAAACACACAAACACCTTGAAAAAGTCCTTTATTAAAAAAATTAAAAAAATTAAAAAAAAAAACATTCCAGCGGTGAAATCCAGTGTCCCCACTATACAGTGAAGGAAGTTCCCCGCTCAAGCCAATGACGTAGGCGGGTCCGACATACCGAGGGGGCGGACCTGATGGGGAACTGCTCTCACTTTGGTAATACATGTATAGACCCGTCCCTTCTCATGTTCCGCATCTGGTCCGCTGAGCGGACCTGATGGGGAACTTTAGAAGGGGCGGGTCTATACATTTAAAATACTGAGAGGGAGTTCCCCATCAGGTCCGCTCAGGCACAACCAATGAAGGACAGCGCTGGACATCGGGATCACCGCGGGACACTGGATTTCACCGCTGGAATGTTTTTTTTTTTTTTTTTTTTAAATAAAGGACTTTTTCAAGGTGTTTGTGTGTTTTTTTAAACATTTTTTTACGCTTTCTTCGTGAAATGGTAGGGGTACAATGTACCCCTTACCAATTCACATAGGGGGGGGGCCGGGATCTGGGGGTCCCCTTTGTTAAAGGGGTCTTCCAGATTCCGATAAGCCCCCCGCCCGCAGACCCCCACAACCACCGGGCAAGGGTTGTGGGGATGAGGCCCTTGTCCCCATCAACATGGGGACATCCTCCCCATGTTGAGGGCATGTGGCTTGGTACGGTTCAGGAGGGAGGGGGGGCCGCTCTCTCGTCCCCCCTTTTCCCCTGCGGCCGGCCAGGTTGCGTGCTCGGATAATGGGTCTGGTATGGATTTTTAGGGGGACTCCACGCCATTTTTAAAAAAAATTTGGGGTGGAGTTCCCCTTAAAATCCATGCCAGATCTGAAGGGCCTGGAATGGATATTTGGGGGAACCCCACGTCAATTTTTTTTTAATTTGCGGCAGGGTTCCCCTTAATATCCATTCCAGACCTGAAGGGCCTGGTAATTGAATTCTGGGGAACCCTCACGCTTTTTTTTTTTTTTTTATCAATGACTTTTGTATGTATTGCCGGGAGCCGACAATTCATTAATAGCCGCGAGTCAGTTTTAAATGCATTTTTTTCTTTCAAAAATGACATTTTTTGCAGGGACAGTTCTAAGCACGGGAAACATGCGCCACTTTACATGCATATCATGCACACCCCCCAGGTACGAAATTTAAAGGAATATTTCACTTTTATTTTTTCATTTTAAGCATTATTAAAATCACTGCTCCCGAAAAAACGGCCGTTTTTAAAACTTATTTTTGCATTGATACATGTCCCCTGGGGCAGGACCCGGGTCCCCAAACACTTTTTAGGAAATAACTTGCATATAAGCCTTTATAATTAGCACTTTAGATTTCTCCCATAGATTTTTCGAATTTGCCGCGAACACCCCAATTTGTTCGCTGTTCGGCGAACGGGCGAACAGGCAATGTTCGAGTCGAACATGAGTTTGACTCGAACTCGAAGCTCATCCCTAGTGAGAAGTCACAGTGAAGGAAGGCGCCCGGTAACTCTCTGGAGGGATGTCTTCTCCTTACAAAGAGGCCAAGTTTTGAAAACCAAGTTCACCGGGTCTGTGGCAGAGACTAATGCCGCGTACACACGATAGTTTTTCTTGCCATTTTTTTTCTTGCCGTTTTTCACGTCGTTTTTTTTCATGTTTCCTCTCAAGCTTGTCTTGCGTACACACGATCATTTTAAAAAACGATCAAGCAAAGCGCAGTGACGTATACCACGTACGACGGCACTATAAAGGGGAAGTTCCGTTCTAATGACGCCACCCTTTGGGTCGCTTTTGCTAATTCCGTGTTACCGCGTGTTAGTAAAAGTTTGGTGAGAGACGATTCGCGCTTTTCAGTCTTCGTGCTTTGAAGATCGTTTTGTGAAGTTCAATTTGTGCTTGTGGGTTCGTATCTGTTTGGCAGGGCTTGTAGTCAGTTCATATCTGTTTATTCAGTGCGTTCTCGTCTGCTCGGTCCTGTTTTTCAGCTTGTTCTTCATAGGCCTTGCTGTTCTTCCATGCGTTCTTCTACTTCGTTCTGAGCTTGCGACCGTTATCTAGCCATGTTGCGGCTACGTACTCGTTGTAGAGTTCGTGCTGTAGTTGGTGCAGGGGTTTATGCTGTATCCCGACTCCATGCCATGAGCAGGGTCAGGAGGAGTTCATGGACCAAGAATTGGTTGCTCCAGCGGCACCAGTTCTGTCATATGCCTTTGTTGCGGGAGATCAGGAAGAATAATCCTGATGACTATAGCAATTTTCTCCGGATGTCTGACCCCGTATTTCAGCATCTGTTGGCTTTGGTTTTCCCCCTACATTACCAGGCAGGACACCGTTATGCGTGAAGCCATCAGTGCTGAGCAGAGGCTCATTGCCACGTTGCGATACCTGGCGACTGGGAGAAGCCTGCAGGACTTAAAGTTCTCCACAGGCATATCCCCCCAGGCTCTGGGTATCATTATACCAGAGACGTGTTCTGCCATCCTCCAAGTTTTGCAGGAGGACTATATTAAGGTAAGTGTTCTTATTTCAAACATCACATTGTATGTATTTTTTAGAATGTTTTTTTTTGGGGGGGTTTATTAGCAGTCCCTAATTCCCATGATTCTTAGCTGCAGGGAATTTCCCCTTTCTCCACATGCTAATTTTTGTTTTTGAATTTTTTCATTAGGCCTACATTAACATTTGCCTTACCTAACCTCTCCAGCATGCTATCCTGGGGCCATACCCACCTTGCCTAGTCCTTTCCATGTATTTTAATCTATCCTCCATCGTAGTGCTTTACCCTAAACGCCCCCTAAATATTGCCTAGGAATGTAACATTTGTCCTAAATTCAGACAGAGTGCTCCAGCCTTCATTTGTGATCTCCCCAACTCATCTTCAACCCCCCCCCATTTTTTTTTTTTTGCTTTTTTTGTTGCTTACTACTAATGTTTTAATTTTTCTGTTTCCCCCAATGTTGGCCATGAATGATTTTCTTAAATCTGCTTTCAATGTTTCAGTCTCAAAGTATTAATTTATTTTTGATTTCATTCCACAGTTCCCTTCTACGCCACATGAATGGCAGAATGTGGCATCGGACTTTGCCCAACGATGGAACTTTCCAAACTGTGGAGGGGCCATCGACGGCAAACATGTTCGGGTCGTCCCACCACCCCATTCAGGATCCTTTTATTATAACTATAAGGGGTTCCACAGCATCGTCATGATGGCAGTGGTGTCGGCCACCTACGAATTCCTCTATGTGGACGTTGGCAAGAATGGTAGGATGTCTGATGGAGGAGTTTTTGCACAGACGGAGTTTGGGGAACGGCTCCTTTTGGATCAGCTGGCCTTGCCACCAGCGGAGCAGAATGTGGAGGGACTCCCATTTGTGTTTGTGGAGGATGAGGCGTTTGGCCTGGGTCCCCATTTGATGAGGCCATTCCCGCAGCGCACCCTCACCCCTGAGAGGAGGGTGTACAACTATCGGCTGGCCAGAGCAAGAAGGGTGGTTGAAAATGCCTTTGGCATCATGGCCAGCCGCTTCCGCCTGTTCCTCACCTCCATCCACCTTGCCCCTTACAAATGGAACCATGTTGTAATGGCGTGTTGTGTCCTACATAATTATCTCCGGGTGCATTCCACAAATTATCTGACTTTGACTGGGCCTGAGGCCACCTTAATGGAAGCAGAAGATCTTGTGGCCCTGGAAGCTGGCCGTCCAGGCTTGGCCCCCCCAACCGGACGTGAGGTCCATGACAAATATGTGGATTATTTTGTGGGTAGGGGGGCCATTGAAATGCCTGATGACTTTTAACCTTTTAATTTAGAAAAATAAAACATTATTTTTCTCAAAGATTGGTTTCGTGTATAATTTTAATAATGGTTTATGTTTTTCTGAGGTTTACCTAGTGGACTTGTATTGCCATGTGTATTGTGCATTCTTAATTCGCCTTCATTGTCAGTGTAAACACAAAACATTGCTTAGTTCACTTACCACAACATTTACATAATGAAGCCACAACTTCTTGATACCAAAATACCATTTTTTATTTTAGTATTGAACAAATCCTTTTAAATGTAGATGTCCTAAACATTTTTTGCTTGTTAAAACGCATGAACAGCCATGCATCCCAAAAAAATATTAAAAAATATCTCTGAAAAATTTACATTACTAGTCCTAAAAGGTTCAATGAAAAACATACCTGCCAAAACACAGCAAGTTCAACGTTAATTTTTAAAAAAACATTAGACACGCCCAAGCACAGCCATGATCTTTTGTAGCCTTTCCTCCACTCGCTTGGTATTTTCCCTGATCTCTATCAAGTCTCGCTTTAATTTTTGAAGGTCACGACAGCAGACCATCAGGTATTGGATCAGGATCTGGGCACTGTGATGTGTCAAATTTTTGGGGTCTTCGGCCAGAACTGCACCTACATAAAAAAAAAAAACATGTAGTATAGAATATGTGGGCCTACATCTATTAACCTGCATCTGTCTGGTTTGACACTGACCTGTTGAGGTGCCACTTTCCACTTCCACAACCTCATGTTCCTCTCCATCATGTGGGTCTGGGGCTATTGTTGAAGGTGTTGGATTTCGAGGCTCATCTGACGTAGCTTTTTGAAGCCCTATGGAGATTGCAAGAAAAGGTATATATTCATTATTAGTGTTGATTTTTGGTAGAAAAATAAACCATGAGAAAAAAATTTGCAAACATTCTTTTAAAGTGTGGTCCATTGTTCAATGGACTCCCAGTGACAACAGGAACACATGATTGGATACATAGCCAAATACATAGCATCTATTTGTTATAACAAAGTTTGACACATTGTAACACCCCAAAGTATATACACAGGATCACCTGTGTGTGACACCCTCAAACTTTGGGGCTTTTGGCCCACACTTGTACTACTGCATTCAGATGTTTCATCAGCTGCTGAGCATTCTCTCCCTTAACATTACCATGCATATCCTTTTTTTTTTTCAAAAATGTCCTTTTGGATTTGATCCCTTAAAATATTTGGTGACCAAATTCGCTACCCCAAAAAAATAAATAAAATGGGTGTTCACACTGGATGATCCAAAAACATCGTTTGATGAACTGTACGGAGAAAGAGGTTTAATACCTCTGTTTACTTTGCGGACGAACCAGAAAGATGGTATTTTTCACTGTACGATATCAAAGACAAACATACACGACATAATACAAGTAATAATCTCTAGCAGGGAAAATAGCAATAAAAAACTTACTTTTTCGTATAACTTCCTTGATTCGTTTGTATTGGTCGGGCTCCCGCAACTTCAGATCAGACCATCGTTTTCTGAGCTGTTCCTTCGTTCTGCACACCCCGAATTTTTGGTGAAGACTTTTAACCACTTTGCCCATAAGTTTGGACTTGACCAGATTCGGCCTTTTATACGGCCCATGCTTGGCATCATAATCCTCCCTCTTTAAAATGGCGACCATCTCCACCATTTCCTCGAATGACATGTTGGATGCCTTATATCTCCTGGATCGGGATTTGGGCTCCTCAGGAATTTCATCCCCTGTCGAGGTAATCTCAGCCACCTGTGTCTCCGCCATGTTGCTAAGCACTACGACGAGCGAGAAATGGTGGGGAAAGTACAATATCGAACGTCAGGGGCGGGGAAAGCGTGCGGAGTTCCACGCATGCGCAGTGTATATCAAGTGCCGATCCATGTGTCGAAAATACGTTCATTTGGCGGGAGAGGGAGTTCGCAACGAACGTGTTGACCAAGGTACATAACATTATAAGGATTTTGGGTTCCGCAGAGGAGGAGATTTGGGGCTTTTATATCTGTCCAAAATGCTGATTTGATGATTGTTGCCTGAAACATATGTCTTTTCTTGGTTTTTGATTTTACAGAGAGAATGAATACATTCAAAAACCCGGAGTTCATTGACAAATGGAAAGAACTCCCTATCCTGTAGCAGACCAAAAGTGGGTCCAATAAAAACAAAACGGCCAGGACAGCAGCACTGGAGAGCCTGCTTGCATTTGTCCAAACCCAGATACCCACAACAACTCTCCAAGATGTGAAAAACAAAATTGCTACCATCAGGGGGACATACAGGACCCAGAGGAATATGGTCCTGAAGTCCTAGAGGTCAGGTGCTGCAGCAGATAAGGTTTATAAACCCAGTCTGTGGTACTACAGCAAGCTCTCTTTTCTGGATGACCAGCTGGAAGTGCAGGAATCTCTCTCCACCCTTCCCCCCAGAGGTCAATCCAGCCTTCCTTGTAGCCAGCCCTCCAGCCTTCCTTGCAGCCAGCCCTCCAGCCTTCCTGGCAACCCTGCTCTGGCTTCCTCTGAGGATCAAGATCAGGCCATTGAGGAGGTAGATTTGGATATATGGAGCCAGGTAAAGTATTGATATCTCCATTTAAGCCCCGTACACACGATTGGATAACCTATGGATTTTCGTCCGATGGATTTGTCCATCGGATATCCGATGAAACTGTTTTCCATCAGTCTTGCCCACACACTATCAGTCAAAAAACCGACCGTTCCAAACGCGGTGACGTAAAACACTCTGATGAGCCGAGAAAAATGAAGTTTAATGCTTCTGAGCATGCGTCGACTTGATTCTGAGCATGCGTGGGTTTTTGATCCGATGGACTTGCCCATAGACGATCGGAAATTCCCATCGGTTTTTTATCCATCGGAAAATTTTAAAACAAGTTCTATTTTTTACAACCGATGGAAAAAAGACCGATGGGTACCATACACGATCGGTTGGTCTGATGAAAACCATCCATCGGACGGTTTTCATCAGTCAAACCGATCGTGTGTACGGGGCTTTAGATGTTACAAAAGTGATGCATTTAAAATGAGGTTAGTATTGTTAGGTATTTTATGTAAAAAAAAAGGATTTAAAGACCAAGATACAGTAGTGGTCAATTTTGATGTGGACAAGGCAACAATATCAGGAGGCGGAATCTGTGAGACTTTTCTAAATTTGCACATTCATGTCAAAAATGTCTGGAGGTGAACAATGTGTGTGATTGATGGTGGCAAAAAAATAATAAAGTCCCTTTCTTTTTTTACAGCCAGAGCAGAGCCAGGAAGAGGGTGATGGTGGGGACCAGGAGGAGGCAGGGCCAAGTGGCACCCAGGAGGAGGCTGGGCCAAGTGGCACCTAGGAGGAGGCTGGGCCCAGCACAAGAGCCCAGATGCCTCCCCTGGTAATGAAACCACGAGGGCCAAGGAGAGGTAGGCAGGTGGAGGAGGAAACAAGAGCCTTTATCAAAGAGGCTACTGCGGCCCTGAGAGAGGCACCCTCTGCTGAGGAGGGCTTTGCCGCAGTCCTGGCCAATAAGCTAGCCCAAATGGACCTGCGGCAAAAGCTGTATAGTGAGACCCTCCTGTTGAAGGTGATCAACAAGGGATTGCTCGGTGAACTCACCAAGTTCACCGACCTCACGGAGGTTGTCCCTACTCCTCCACCTCCTCCTCCTCCTCCTACTACTCCTCCTGCCACAACCTCTCCTCCTGATCCCCAGCCTCCGAGGAAGAAACCAACCAAGGCTGCAGGGAAGGCTGGAGAGAAGGCTACAAGGAAGAGAAAAAAATAATGCCTTCTGTAGTACCACAGACTGGGGACATATATGACTTAGCTGCTGCGGTTCCTGACCTCTGGGAGTTCAAGCCAAGATTGGCCTCCTTTTTGGTTTTCACATCTTGGATGGTTGTTGTGGGGTCCAAGGGATGAACAAATGCAAGCAGGCTCTCCAGTGCTGCCATCCCCTTTAATTTGTTATGTTCCGAAATAAAGGATACTTTTTTTTGGCTTTAAATACTTGACTATGTGATTTGTATTTAAAAAGAGAGTTTGCTAGGGAGCAGGCAGGGACATTTCAAATAATATTATTGTTATTAACAAGGGACACAAACCTCCTTGAGGCAAAATGAGACAAATTTTGAAGGTTGGTGTGGGACATTTACCCAAACATAATTTAAGGAAAAAAAAAAAGGCCCAGAAAAATGAAGAGGCTAACTTAATTACTAAAAAAAAAATGCAAAAAGAGCCAAAATAAAAAAAAAAGATCTTTACATTTCTCCATGCATTTATGAGGGAGATGTGGCTTGAAAAGAATAATTTTCTATCATTAAAAAAAATTAGGAATTACTTGAGAAACAAGTTTGGCATAACTCTCAATGTCATTATCAAAAGAGGGTAATTGTTCAAGCATTCTCTAAAGAAGAACGGAATGCGCAGCATTAAAACTATGCTATTAATTCAACCGTGACGAATGTGCCATATCGATTTCCAACGCTAGCTTTACCAAAACGAGCGCTCCCGTCTCATACTTGATTCTGAGCATGCGCGTTTTTTTCACGTCGTTAAAGCATACACACTATCGTTTTTCACGTCGTTAAAAAAAACGACATGAAAAACGACGTGAAAAAAGAGCGCATGTTCGACATTTTTAATGGCCGTTTTTCACGTCGTTAAAAATGCTCTGGAGCCTACACACGATCATTTTTAATTGCATGAAAAACGATCGTGTGTATGGGGCATAAGTGTACCAGTGTGTAGTGATTGTGCAGTTAGTTTGAGTACCACTTTGGCTGCTAGTCCCTATCTGGGGAGACTATCCAAATGGGCTAAGTCTGCTTGAGAAGCCAAGCAGTGAAGTGTATTGCGTTTGTGCCTGGACCTCTCCCACACCTTATGCTGTCCTGTTCTCTCTCCAACCTTTCCTATCAGAGACTGTCATTTAAGAGAAATAAACTCTACGTTGGAGTTACAGCTGGTGTGGACATTGAAGTCATTGGGGGAAATAGAGACTTGTCTTTATTGGCTATAGAGATAAGAACCATTCTGTGGGAGAATCTGGCTGCGGAGACTCATCATAACACCGCTCAACCTCTGTCAGAGAACTCACCTTGCCGGACGTGCTGTTCGTCGCCTTGGGGTGCTCGCGCCGACGCGAGCTGCTGTTGTGCGTTCTCCTGTGCGCGTGGGTGCGTGTGCGCCAATGTGCATGCGTGTGCGCCGATGCACACCAAATGGCCTATTTAAATCCCTGGAACACTTCAGCCCGGTGCTGTCTGATCTGCAGCTCCCTGTGTACCCTGCCCCTGCTGTATGCCTGAAATCTGACCCTCTGACCACCCGGCTTGTTACTTGGACTTCTCCTGCCTTCCGCCTGCATCTGACCACGGCTTGCCCTTGACCCTGAACCTGTCTGCTCCTCTGTATCACGTTGCCTGACCGTTGCCAAGCCCTGCCTGTTATTTGACCATTCTGTGTTGCTCCTGCTCAGCTTCACCCTCCAGCATCCCTGCCTGCCTGTCTGCAGCCTGTGAGGCTCATCTTCCCTTCTGCATCCGGATCCTGAGCCATCCTCCAGCAAATATCCACCAGGCTCTCTTAACCTTCCGTACTCCTGTGCCTCCTGTCTGCACTACCAGGGGGCGCGAGTCGGATCTGTACGAGGGACCTTCCTCTGCTCCGTTGGGCTCGTCGACCAGATACGTGTAAGTCTGACAACCTCCTCACACAGGAGGGTACGGGCATGTGGGGCTGGGTGTGCCTTCTTCCTCCTGCTAGGAGCCGAAATACAAGGAGGAGAGGGTGGTAAGCGCCACACGTGGGGGCTAGAGTCCGGGATTTCTGCAGCCGGAAAGAAGAAAAAAAACCCCCAGAGTTTGGACTTTATTCCCCCTGTGAGGCTCCGTGGAGGTCGGCCATCTTTGAGAGAAAGTGACTGTGCCACGAGGAGAGCCCAAGCTGCGTAGTTCATGGGTGTGTCAAGAGTAAGAAAGCCTGCGAACATTGCAGAGGATGGGAGGATCCTCGCCATGTGATGAGTTGCACGTGGTGACGTTAGCGGAAAAGGGACAGTGCACAATGAATCGGCAAGCGGAGAACATGGCGTCTAATGCCCCATGGATTCCAGTTCCTTCTACCATGAACGTTACTTTGTTTGCTGCTTCTTTGATGTATACGGGGATTCGACTGAAGCCTCGGGGTCGCTTCGCCCTCTACGTTCATAGAGATGCGGAGGCCCTTGGAGTGGTTTGTCCTGGATGCCAGGGACTGGTAGTGCACCTTCGGCCTTTCGGAAGATGTGAGAGATGCAAAGAGTTCCTGTTCGAGGTAGAACAACCCACAGAAAAGCCTTGGGCCTTCCGGCTGAATTGCCTTACGAGCGCCACTACTCTTGAGGAGGAAACCAGCGCTTCTGCAGTCACCCCTACGCACACTATTGAGACTTTGGAGGAAGTCGTTGTTGAGACTGTTCCGGTAGTTGAGGAACCGGAGACGGAGAAACCGGAGGATGCTGCCTCGGTTGTCGCAGAATCCTTGCTCCCACCGCCCAAGCGGAAGGTCGGCTACGTGAAAGCCTCCTGTGGTCGCGGTCGAGCTATGCCCCAGCGGTTACCTGTGTCGGATCGCCCAGTCGGAGGGACCTCCAGACGATCCGCAACTGCTACAGGTCGAGGTAAGCCGGGGAAGGGAACAAAGAGAAGCATCCAGAGTATTGGGGATGCTTGGGTTCCGGACCCCAAGGAATTTGAACTTGCCAGAGACAGTGATTCCCCTGCTACAAGGAATTACATCCTAGCAGAGGACTGTGATACCTCGGATCTAGAATTGTTTTCCGATGTGGGAGAAGACGCTGAAATAGATGAACTATTCATTAAAAAGGGCTGGGACAGAATACCCCTATCCTCCGCCAGAAGTAGAAGGGACTCACCCAAGTCTGCTGGGGATGTTACACCCCGGGTGGAAGTCCATATGTCAGAGGAAGGACCTGTCCCCATGCCTGAGTCGTCCGGACCTGTGGTGCCCGTACACATTGCCACGGATGATTGTGTATTACTACGTGCTGCTGTAATGGGTCCCCGGGCAGTGAAAGTGCCCAGGCATCCAGAGGCCATTGTTTTGCCAGGTGCGGGAGACCATACCACACTTCCACCACTCTCCAGACTGCAGCGGCTGTTCAACCAAAAGGTGGCTGCTGATTACGGATTGGAGTACCCGTATGTCACCAGAGACCTACTATTCGAGGTGGAGGCCTACAGAGAGAGATGGTACGCGGATTTCCTGTGGAACCACTTGAAAGTCCAACACGCCCGCAGGTATCTCTCTTGTTCTGCGGCTGTTGCCGAGAGATATCGGGGGTGCAAGAAAGAATGGATGTTGGGTCGGCACATTCATGTGGATCGGGTAGTTGTGTGTCGGAAGGAGCGTGAAGATGCAGTTTATTCCATAGAGACCTTTGACAAAAGCTCCTCATTCTACCTGATCCAAAGTTTTATTTGTGAGAGACTGAACTTTTTTTGCGCTTTTATTCCGGAGTGTGCCCTCCTGAAGGTTCAGGAACTTTGCCCTTGTCAATTGGGGTAGTCTACTCAGCTGGAGAGCAGGGGGAGCTGTTGATTTTTTTCTTTTTCTCTCTCCGCTCACAGCTTAACAAAGACAGAGACTTTGGGGTAGAGATAGTTTAGGGACAAATTCAAGAAGAAGAGGAAGATTTGCCTTCAACGCAAGAAAAGTTTTTTTTTGGGACAAGTGTCTTGATGGTGGCACTTCCACTAGGTGACGGTGTTGCCTAAGTTTGCTTAAGTTTGAACTGCACTTGAAAGTATTTTACTTTTAGAAGGAAAGGATTTTTCCCTCGGGGAGAGTCTTTTCTCTTCTAACGTACATAGAAGTTTAGGATGTCTGATTTATTGGTTATGTGTGTGTTTTTTTTCTCTCTTTCTGCAGGTGGATACCAAGCGGCCACTGAGGATGGGTGGGTCTAGCTATTGCAGGAGGGGAGGGAAATGTGAATGAAAAATAAAAATGTGTTTGCTTTTAAATATGTGACATTTGAGAATGGGATGTACACATTTGTTCTCTACTACTTTTTGTTCTTCTCTTCATTTACCTCCCTTTCCCCATTCAGGTTCCGGCACAAACAAACATTTTTTTTTCAAATTTGTTTTTGTATATAGTTTCTGCAATAGGTCTATGTTGACTCAGGCTTGAGAGGCATAGATTTGCTTCAGACACTGGGAACAGTGTCTATTTAAGCAGGGGGAGTGTGTAGCGGGGTCCTCAATTTAGGGGTAGTGTTTGAGTGGTAGTTATGCTCAAACACCTACATTTTTAGGACATTATCAACCATTTTGTCTGCAGGAAGAGTATCAGTGTATTGTTCCCTGTGGTCTGCAGGTGGCGCTGCCATAGTGGGCCAGGGTTGAACTGCTGATACAGTGCTGTGCCTTGTGTGTTCCTTCTCGGCAACCATACAGTGGGAGTGGTCGGCCTGCTGTGTATGCTGGGAGAGGATATAAAAGGGGCAGACGCTGCCTGTTCAGGGTTGGTTGGTCGTCGGGTGTCCTACTCCCAGGGAGTGTGTTCCTGTCCGCCATGGGCACCTTTTGGCCCAGGGGTGGAGGTCGGTGAATCAGTCCCAGGCACCTTTAGCCCTGGGGCTGCAACTAAAGGCCTTGGGCCCAGCACCTTCGGATGGGGCCTGTCAAGGATCGAGGAATCTCAGGGTGCCGCCTTGTGAGGGGACCCGCATCTTAGACGAGGAGGCCGGGGTAGGACCGTTCCGAGGGACTGGTGAGAAGTCACAGTGAAGGAAGGGGCCTGGTAACTCTCTGGAGGCATGTCTTCTCCTTACAAAGAGGTCAAGCTTTGAAAACCAACTTCACCGGGTCTGCGGCAGAGACTAAGTGTACCAGTGTGTAGTGATTGTGCAGTTAGTTCGAGTACCACTTTGGCTGCTAGTCCCTATCTGGGGAGACTATCCAAATGGGCTAAGTCTGCTTGAGAAGCCAAGCAGTGAAGTGTATTGCATTTGTGCCTGGACCTCTCCTACACCCTATGCTGTCCTGTTCTCTCTCCAACCTTTCCTATCAGAGACTGTCGTTTAAGAGAAATAAACTCTACGTTGGAGTTACAGCTGGTGTGGACATTGAAGTCATTGGGGGAAATAGAGACTTGTCTTTATTGGCCATAGAGATAAGAACCATTCTGTGGGAGAATCTGGCTGCGGAGACTCATCATAACACCGCTCAACCTCCTCAAACAGGAGGGTACGGCATGTGGGGCTGGGTGTGCCTTCTTCCTCCTGCTTGGAGTCGAAATACAAGGAGGAGAGGGTGGTAAGCGCCACATTAGCTAATCCTTTTCACATTGGCATTTATTTTATTTTTTTTCTGCCTAGAAATACCTTTTTTCTTTTATTTCTTCTTGACTTCCGCCCTTAATCGCCTCGGCGATTTGCAAGGGTTCCTGGGATAGCGGCGTCATGTAACCCAGGAGTCCTTGCGAATCGCCTACTGCCGAGATCTTGCGTTATTTGCAGATGAAGCGAATGGGTGAAAGAGCCGCTCTCTCTTCTCTGATGACAGGAGAAAGGGAGGAGGGGGGCGAGCGGTAGGAAACATTCTGACAGCCCGCAGCTCGCCTCCTCCCCGTCACACGGCCGCTGCCTGAATTGTGCTGAGGGGGGGGAGGGGTGACGACTTGACAACACCTGCTACAACAGGCTGACGCTGACATTGTTATAGCCACCGCTGTGGCATTACTGCGCATGCACAAAAATCCGGGAAATTAACACAGAAGGGCTTCAGATGCCCACAGCCAAAATGGAACCTACCTGCTTCCGAGATCTGTGAGTAAAAAACATTTTTTCAAGAAAGTAAAGGCGCAATAAAATATTACATGTTAGAAATGTTAATTTACAGGTTTTGACAATTACAGAGCAGTCTTTTAAAAAAAAAAGGTTTGGGGGACAGGAACTCCCCTTTAAGTTAAATCTATTTGTAATTTGGAACAGGTACATTTTGTAAGTGTAGCTCCAGCCAAAACATCTATTTTTAAGCTTTTTGGATAACATAGGGAAGGGTTATCATAACCCCTGTAACATTTGTTTTGCTGTCTGTGCCCCTGTTAAGAAGATTTCACCTCACTTTCTGTCCCAATGACAATTGTATTTAGAAAATTTGGGGTTTTTAGGAAAACAGGGATTGGTGGTAAAGCCTCAGTGGAGACACCTTTTTCCCATATTAACTCTTATGCCGCGTACACACGACCGTTTTTCTCGACGTGAAAAAAAACGTCGTTTTTCTCGACGTTATTTTTCGTGTTTCCTCTCAAGCCTGCCTTGGCTACACACTATCGTGAAAAAAACTGATCTAGCAAAGCGCGGTGACGTCCAACACGTACGACGGCACTATAAAGGGGAAGTTTCATTCTGTTCGCGCCACCCTTTTGGCTGCTTTTGCTGATTTCGTGTTACCGCGTGTTAGTAAAAGTTTGGGAAGAGACGATTCACGCTTTTCAGTCTTCGTGCTTTAAAGATCGTTTTCGGGAGTTCAGTTTGTGCTTGTGGGTGCGTATCTGGCTTTCAGTGCGTGTAGTGAGTTCGTATCTGTTTTTGCAGTGCGTTCTTGTCCGCTCGTTACTGTTTTTCAGCTCGTTCTTCAGAGGCCTTGCTGTTCTTCAGTGCGTTCTTTTAGTTCGTTCTGATTAGACGACCGCTTTGAAGCCATGTTGCGGGTACGTTCTTGTCACCGAGATCGTGCTGTGCTTGCTTCTGGGCTTGTTGCTATGTCCCAGATCCGGTCCATGAACAGGGTGAGGAGGAGTTCTTGGACCAAGAATTGGTTGCTCCAGCGGGACCAATTCTGTCACATGCCTCTGCTGCGGGAGATCCAGGAGAATAACCCTGATGACTTCAGGAATTTTCTTAGGATGTCTGACCCCGTTTTTCAGCAGCTTTTGGCTTTGGTGTCCCCCTATATCACCAGGCAGGACACCGTTATGCGGGAAGCCATTACTGCTGAGCAGAGGCTCATCGCCACGTTGCGATACCTTGCGACTGGGAGAAGCTTGCAGGACCTCAAGTTCTCGACAGGCATCTCCCCCCAGGCTCTGGGCGTCATTATCCCAGAAACCTGCTCTGCCATTATCCAGGTCCTTCAGGAGGACTATATTAAGGTAAGTTTTCTCCTTTATAAACATCACAATCTATGTTTTTTTATGCTTGCTAATGTATAGTATTTTTGGAACTGTCTCTAATTACCATGATTCGAATATGCTGTGAATGTCCCCTTTGTCCCCATGCATGTTGTAAGCTTTGAATGTTCCTTTTTTTGGGCCTACATGCATATTTTCCAAAACCAACCTCTCCAGCATTATATCCTGGGCCCAAACACACCTAGCCTAGTCACTCCCCAATGTTTTTTGGCCGCTCCATTGTAGTGCTTAGATTGCCTGAACCCCCCCCCCCCCCCCTAATTATTTGCTTTTGTCTAATCTAACAAAATAAATTACATAGTACTAGAGCTTTTAATTATGATGTCCCCAACTCATCTCAAGACCCCCACCCTAAAAGAATTTCACAGGTCCATCAGAGTGGGTGATGTTTTTTGTGCTCATTTTTAGCTCTTATTAAAGTGGAGCTCCACCCTAAAGTTTATTTTCCGCTCATCGTAACCCTCCCCCCCTCCGGTGTCAAAATTGACACCTTTCAGGGGGGAGGGGGGTGAAGATACCTGTTTAAGACAGGTATTTTTACCCACATCCAGGAGTCATCTCTACGGCAAATCTGCCGGAGACAAGTCACTTCCCGCAGAATACCCATAGTGTTCTTGGAGACACTTGGCTCCCAGAACACAGGAGGACCAGTCAGAACTGCGCAGCGCTTCTCGTGCATGTGCGCTAGGGAACCGGGCAGTGAAGCCGCAAGGCTTCTCTTCCTGGTTCCCTCACCGAGGATGGCGGAGGGGGCAGCAGAGTGACGAGCGATTGTTCGTCCTCTGCTGCGGACGTTGTTGGACTCCAGGACAGGTAAGTGTCCAATTCTAAAAACTCTGCAGCTGCTGTAGCTGGAGCTGCTGGGTAATTTGGTATTATTTTGGCTGCGGAGCTCTGCTCTAAAACCCTCCTTCCAAATTAATGCTATACTGATGTTTTGCCCAGAGTGTTTTGTGCTAACATGCTTGCAATGTTTAGTTAGCAAAGTATATTCATTTTTAGTTTGTGTTTGACTCCACAGTTCCCATCGACGCCACAGGAATGGCAGAATGTGGCATCTGAGTTTTCTCAGCGGTGGAACTTTCCCAACTGTGGAGGAGCCATTGATGGCAAGCACGTCCGCATCGTGCCACCACCCCAATCGGGATCCTTTTTTTATAATTATAAAGGGTTCCACAGTATTGTGCTGATGGCGGTGGTGTCTGCCAACTATGAATTTCTCTATCTTGATGTTGGGAAAAATGGGCGGATGTCTGACGGTGGTGTTTTTGCCCAGACCGAGTTTGCCGACCGGCTTCTTTCAGAGGACCTGGCATTGCCACCTGCTGAAGAAAATGAACATGGCCTCCCCTTTGTTTTCCTGGCAGATGAGGCATTTGCGCTTGGACCCCATTTGATGAGGCCTTTTCCACAAAGGACCCTCACCCCTGAGAGGAGGGTCTTTAATTATAGGCTGGCCAGAGCGAGAAGGGTGGTCGAAAATGCCTTTGGCATCATGGCCAGTCGTTTCCGCATTTTTCAGACTGCTCTCAACATGGCGGAGTACAAATGGAACCATTTAATCATGTGCTGTTGCATACTCCACAATTTAAAAAGAAAATTCAAACAATTATCTCTCTTCAGTTGCCCTTCAGGGCACACAGTTCTTGGATGGACCATTGCCAGCCCAGGTAGCTGGCCCTACAGGCTTGGCCCCCCAAAGCGGCCGTGATGTGCGGCAACGCTATGTGGAATATTTTATGGGTAGGGGGGCCATTGCCATGCCTGATCATTTTTTAAATTATTTTTGGAATAATAAAAAAAATATAATGAAAACATCTTGTTTGCTTTTATTTTGTTGGATTTGTTATTTCTCCTAGGTCAGTGATGGTAAACCTTGGCACTCCAGATGTTTTGCAACTACATTTCCCATGATGCTCAACTCCACTGCAGAGTGCCTTAGCAACATGGGAAATGTAGTTCCAAACCATCTGGGGTGCCAAGGTTCACCATCACTGTCCTAGGTTATACTAGTGCAGTTGTAGTGCCATGTGTTTTTGTAACAAGTAAATTACCATCATTTAGAGTGTAAACACACACATTTTTTATGGGGGGGGGGGGTGCAACATTGATATAAGAAGCCACACATTGTTTATTTTAAAATATTTTTTATAGGAGCATAAAATTTGTCTTACTTTTTATAAAAATTTTAAATATTTTTTTTTGGGTTTTTAACCACTTAAGCCCCGGACCATTTGGTAGCTAAAGGACCAGAGGTGAATTCAGAATTTTGCACTGCGCTGCTTTAACTGTAAATTGTGCGGACATGCAATGTTGTACCCAAATGAAATTTGCGTCCTTTTCTTCCCACAAATAGAGCTTTCTTTTAATGGTATTTGATTGCCTCTGCGATTTTTATTTTTTGCGATATAAACGGAAAAAGACCGAAAATTTTGAAAAAAAATGATATTTTCTACTTTTTGTTATAAGAAAAATCGAATAAACTCAATTGTAGTCATACATTTAGGCCAAAATGTATTCAGCCACATGTTTTTAGTAAAAAAAATGTCAATAAGCGTATATTTATTGGTTTGCGCAAAAGTTATAGAGTTTACAAACTAGGGTACATTTTCTGAAATTTACACAGCTTTAAATTTATGACTGCCTATCTCATTTCTTGAGGTGCTAAAATGACAGGGCAGTACAAAACCCCCCCAAATGACCCCATTTTGGAAAGTAGACACCCCAAGGAAATTGCTGAGAGGCATGTTGAGCCCATTGATTTTTTTTTTTGTCTTAAGTGATTGAATAATGACTAAAAAAAATAAAAAAATAAAAAAAATTACAAAAAGTTGTCACTAAATGATATATTGCTCACACATGCCATGGTTATATGTGGAATTTCACCCCAAAATACATTTTTCTGCTTCTCCTGAGTACGGGGATACCACATGTGTGGGACTTTTTGGGAGCCTAGCCGCGTACGGGACCCCGGAAACCAAGCACCGCCTTCAGGATTTCTAAGGGCGCAAATTTTTGATTTCACTCCTCACTACCTATCACAGTTTCGAAGGCCATAAAATGCCAAAATAGCACAAAACTCCCCCAAATGACCCCATTTTAGAAAGTAGACACCCCAAGGAAATTGCTGAGAGGCCTGTTGAGCCCATTGAATATATTTTTTTTGTCCCAAGTGATTGAATAATGACAAAAAAAAATAAAAAATTACAAAAAGTTGTCACTAAATGATATATTGCTCACACATGCCATGGTTATATGTGGAATTACACCCCAAAATACATTTTTCTGCTTCTCTTGAGTACGGGGATACCACATGTGTGGGACTTTTTAGGAGCCTAGCCGCGTACGGGACCCCGAAAACCAAGCACCGCCTTCAGGATTTCTAGGCACAAATTTTTGATTTCACTCCTCACTACCTATCACAGTTTCGAAGGCCATAAAATGCCAAAATAGCACAAAACCCCCCAAATGACCCCATTTTGGAATATAGACACCCCAAGCTATTTGCTGAGAGGCATGGCGAGTATTTTACAGCTCTCATTTGTTTTTGAAAATTAAGAAAGAAAATATATATATATATATATTTTTTTTTTTCAATTTTCAAAACTTTGTGACAAAAAGCGAGATCTGCAAAATACTCACCATACCTCTCAGCAAATAGCTTGGGGTGTCTACTTTCCAAAATGGGGTCATTTGGGGGGGTTTTGTGCCATCTGGGCATTCCATGGCCTCCGAAACTGTGATAGGCAGTGAGAAGTGAAATCAAAAATTTACACCCTTAGAAAGCCTGAAGGCGGTGCTTGGTTTTTGGGGTCCCGTACGTGGTTAGGCTCCCAAAAAGTCTCACACATGTGGTATCCCCGTACTCAGGAGAAGCAACAGAATGTATTTTGGGGTGTAATTCCACATATGCCCATGGCATGTTTGAGCAATATATCATTTAGTGACAACTTTGTGCAAAAAAAATAAAAAAATAAAAAAATTGTTGTTTTTCCGCAACTTGTGTCAACATATAAAATACACTTTTTTTAATTTTAATGCACTAAAACACACTATATTGCCCAAATGTTTGATGAAATAAAAAAGATGATCTTAGGCCGAGTACATAGATACCAAACACGACATGCTTTAAAATTTCGCACAAACGCGCATTGGCGACAAACTACATACATTTTTAAAAGCCTTTAAAAGCCTTTACAGGTTACCCCAGTAGATTTACAGAGGAGGTCTACTGCTAAAATGACTGCCCTCGATCTGACCTTCGCAGTGATACCTCACATGCATGGTGCAATTGCTGTTTACATATGACGCCAGACCGACGCTTGCGTTCGCCATTGGGCAAGAGCAGGGCAGGACAGGGGTGCTTTTTTTTTTTTTCTTTTTTTTTTATTATTAATTTTGCTTTTTTATTTTATTTTTAAATTGTTCCTTCCAAGTATATTTTTTTTTTATCATTTTTATTGTTATCTCAGGGAATGTAAATATCCCCTATGATAGCAATAGGTAGTGACAGGTACTCTTTTTTTGAAAAAACTGGGGTCTTCTAGACCCTAGATTTTTCCTCTGCCCTCAACGCATCTGACCACACCAAGATCGGTGTGATAAAATGCTTTCCCAATTTCCCAATGGCGCTTTTTATATCCGGGGGGGGGCATTCCCTCCCACTGCTTGTAAAAGCAGTCCAGAGGCTAATTAGCCGCTAGGATTGCTTTTACATGAAAGCCGGCCGCAGGCTGAAAAGAATGATACCAAGATGATACCTAAACCCGCAGGCATCATTCTGGTATAAACATTCAAAGTCCAGCAACATACCAGTACGTTGCTGGTCCTTGTTGGACATGTATTGTAATCTTTTTTTTTCATGCAGCCAGTTGGCTGAACGAAAAAAGAGATTGATCGGTGGGTATGCCCACCATTAGAATACCGCCCTTCATCCACCCACTTCCAATGATGGGCATACACGCACCATTTATATATGCCGAAGCATGGGGGCATCCTCCCGCAAAAAAGTTATGCCACACACACATGGTCGGACTTTTCCACGGGCAAGCCTCCGTCGGAATTTCGACCGTATGTACGCGGCATTAGGAGCAAAATCGCTCCTCCGCCCCTGCTGCCCCAATGCTTTGGCATATTTGCTTTTTTTTTTAACTGTGGTGGTGAAATCACCTCCTACAGCACTGGAGTCGCAGGGATCAGGCCTGTCTCTGCGAACGCTGCAGTTATGTGTGTTTTTGTTTTGTAAGTGACAGCGATCGATCGATACTGCACTTGGGTGGCCTGGGCTGGACGGAGGGGCAAAACGCAGGTGCCAGCAAGTATCTGGGCTGATCCCGCTAACACTGCGTTTTTGGGAACCCTAAACTGCTGGGGACGCTAGTATAGATCTGATCAGAACAGATATTGATCTGTTCAGATACTATACCACTAAGGGGGGTGTATGCTTCACGCGTGGGTGTTAGCGTTACTGGCACTAACCTGACGCTGCCTGGGGTGTGACGCAGACCCTCTCTGACGCTAAAACCTAATTGATATCACCCGCCGGGCGATCAGGGGGTTAAACCTTTATTGGGTTATATACGGCGGGTGCCCTGACACTATAAAAAGCAAACTAACTAACCAGCGTCACCCGTAACACTTATATGGTGATCACTGGTGAAAGGGTTAACTAGGGGCAATCAGGGGGTTAAAACCTTTATTAGATAATATATGGGGGTACCTGACGCTATAAAAACCTGCGGCAAACCTAAAAAAAATTACCAGCTACCGATCTGCATCACCGACGCTAAGACAGCGTTTAGAAAAACGATCGCTTAGCGACAGTGGTGATGGGGGTGAAAGGGTTACCTGGGGGGCAATCAAGGGGGTTAAACCTTTATTAGATAATATATTGGGGTACCTGACGCTATAAAAACATGCGGCGAACCTAAAAAAAATTACTGGCTACCGATCTGCATCACCGACACTAAGACAGCGTTTAGAAAAACGATCGCTTAGCGACAGTGGTGATAGGGGGTGAAAGGGTTACCTGGGGGGCGATCAAGGGGGTTAAACCTTTATTAGATAATATATTGGGGTACCTGACGCTATAAAAACCTGCGGCGAACCTAAAAAAAATTACTGGCTACCGATCTGCATCACCGACACTAAGACAGCGTTTAGAAAACTGATCGCTTAGCGACAGTGGTGATAGGGGGTGAAAGGGTTACCTGGGGGGCGATCAAGGGGGTTAAACCTTTATTAGATAATATATTGGGGTACCTGACGCTATAAAAACCTGCGGCGAACCTAAAAAAAATTACTGGCTACCGATCTGCATCACCGACACTAAGACAGCGTTTAGAAAACTGATCGCTTAGCGACAGTGGTGATAGGGGGTGAAAGGATTACCTGGGGGGCGATCAAGGGGGTTAAACCTTTATTAGATAATATATTGGGGTACCTGACGCTATAAAAACCTGCGGCGAACATAAAAAAAATTACCGGCTACCGATCTGCATCACCGACACTAAGACAGCGTTTAGAAAAACGATCGCTTAGTGACAGTGGTGATAGGGGGTGAAAGGGTTACCTGGGGGGCGATCAAGGGGGTTAAACCTTTATTAGATAATATATTGGGGTACCTGACGCTATAAAAACATGCAGCGAACCTAAAAAAAAATTACTGGCTGCCGATCGGCATCACTGACGCTAAGACAGCGATCAGAAAAATGATCGCTTAGCGACAGTGGTGATAGGGGGTGAAAGGGTTATCTGGGGGGTGATCAGGGGGTTAAACCTTTATTAGGGGGGGTTAGGGGGCTACACTGGACCTAAGACTAAACTTTGGTGACACTTTTACAGTCACAAATGTCACTGATTGCAGTGATCACTAAATAAATGGTCACTGCAATCAGTGACACTGTGACTGGGGGCTGGGGGGGTGATCTGGGGGGTGATCTGGGTGTCTGGGGGGGCCTGGGGGGGCAATTTATGTCCCTATGTGTCCTGGTGTCAGTGTAGTGTTGTGTGCACTGACCTGATGTCTTCTCTTGTACGGCGCTCGGTATATGTGAGCGCCGCACCAGAGATGACATCACTTCCTCCTGCTTCCTCTGTCTGACACAGACAGAGGGGGCATTTCCATTCGCCGGGAGCGATCGCGAGGGGGTGGCTGGAAACGAATGGCTGCCCCCTCATCCCGGAACGCTCCCGGACACTTAGCCACCGCTCACTGTATAGGAGGGGGGTCCGATTGGACCCCCCAACTATACAAAGGCAATCACGTACACTCTACATGATTGTGCCTGTCGGTGCCATTCTGCCGACGTATATATACAGTGAGCGGTCGTTAAGTGGTTAAAGAACATTTTTGGGATAAAACTCTTGACAAAAATGTACAACATGTACAATATTAATTTTCAAAATTAAAAGATTCCCCAAAAAAAGTGCAAATCTACAAATACAAAAAAAAGAAGAAAACAGAATTTGAAAACATATCAAATTTTTAAACCCTCCCAAGAACATGTTCTATTTTTAGTATTCTTTGCTCCATCTGCTTAGTGTTTTGCCTCATCTGGAACAAGTTCTCTTTCATTGTTTCCAGCTCAAGAGAGCAGACCCTCAGTTCTTTCAGCAACATCTGGGCAGTGTGTCGGGTGAAGGTTGCTGGGGCCGCAGGCATTAAAGTACCTTAAATTAGAAAAATACAAACGTCTTACTAAATATACAGGCCTACATCTATTACCTGAGGCTGTGGTGTATGACACTGACCTGTTGAGTTGTCATTTCCCTCTTCAGCCACATCCTGCGGTTGTGGGTCTTGGGTTGGTGGTGCAGGGTTTGCAGCCTCCTGTCTCTTAGCTCTTTGAAGCCCTAGGAGATAGAACCCAAAGGTAGACTTGTGTAACTAAATATATTTAGGCCTGAAAGAGGAATATTAATCATTCTTTGGAAGTGTGTTACAATTGTATTTATTGAAATTATTTAGAAGATGAACACATGATTGTATCCATTTCCCAAGCTGGTAGATTAATCTATTTTGGTCATGTTTCACACATGGAAACACACCAAGTATCCACTGGATCACCTGTGTGTGACACCATCAAAAGGTTGTTCTTGTGGCCCACACTTGTGCTAATGAGTCCAGATGTGTAAGCAGCTGCTGAGCATACTCTCGTAACCGTACACTGAATCCAGTTACATTAGTTAAATATAGTTACCAACACCTACACAACCATGTTTATAATTAATTATCACATAAACAGTTCAAGATGTCCTGTTTCATGTTCTTCGTCCCAAGAATCATCAGTCGTAGAAATCCTCGTTCAAACGTTCACTAAATGACGATCTTTTGGTCCGATTCAGTGTTAACTACCTTTGATCATTCCTAAAAATAGGCATGTTCAAATTTAGTTAGCACTGTATTCCTCCAAAACATCGTTTTGGTGGTTTTGAACGAGGATTTTGACGTTTGATTCGTGTGCCCAAGAACATGAAACAGGACATCTTTAACAGTAAAAGATGTCCTGTTTCATGTTCTTGGGCACACGAATCGATCGTAGAAATCCTTGTTCAAACGTTCACTAAATGACGATCTTTTGGTCCGATTCAGTGTTAACTACATTTGATCATTCCTAATAATAGGCATGTTCAAATTTAGTTAGCACTGTATTCCCCCAAAACATCGTTTTGGTGGTATTGAACGAGGATTTCGACGTTTGATTCGTGTGCCCAAGAACATGAGACAGGACATCTTGAACAGTAAAAGATGTCCTGTTTCATGTTCTTGGGCACACGAATCAAACGTCGAAATCCTCGTTCAATACCACCAAAACGATGTTTTGGGGGAATACAGTGATAACTAAATTTGAACATGCCTATTATTAGGAATGATCAAATGTAGTTAACACTGAATCGGACCAAAAGATCGTCATTTAGTGAACGTTTGAACGAGGATTTCTACGATCGATTCGTGTGCCCAAGAACATGAAACAGGACATCTTAAACTGTACTACATACATTAAAGAAAAAGCACATGCAGCACCACGCTATTAATAAAAATCACAGTAAATGTAAATATACTTACTTTTTCAGATCTTTTTTTTTATTTTTTTATATTGCTGCGGCTCACGCAATTTAATGTCCGACCATAATTTGCGGATTTGCTCCTTCGACCTGCGAACCCCAAATTTCCGGAACAGCGTTTTGACCACTTTATCCATAATCTGGCCCTTCACCTGATTTGGCTTTTTGTAGGGCCCATGTTTGGCGTCATAATCCTCCCTCAGCAATATGGTGACCATATCCACCATCTCCTCAAACGACATGTTAGTGGCTTTATATCTTCTGTGTCTGGGCCTGCCTCCTTCCACAGTTTCCACTTCATCTGGGTGATTCTCCGCCATGTTGTCAGTCTCCGTCATTAAGGATGAGCGAGAAGGGCCGGGGAAAGTAGTCTAACGAACGTCAGGGGCGGGAAAGCGTGCGGAGCGTCACGCATGTGCACTGTATATAACGTTAAAAAACATCGTTGAAAGCGACGTTCAGTGAGTGGAAGAAGGTCGGAAGCAACGAACGTGTAGATCGCGGGTACGTAACATTTTTCATACTTGATATGTCGAGGGTTGAGCGGCCCCGAACAGAAAATTTAGTGACCGTACAGGCCTATTTTTTGGGCTGGGTCCCGGGGCAGAAACCTAAACATTCACTGTATGTTCGGGGCTGGTGTTGGGCAATATGCATGTAACTTCGCGCTTGCTTCCCGTGCTGTTAATCCTGGCCCTGCACAAAGTGTCATTTTCGAAGTTGGAAAAATCATTTAAAAGTCAATCGCGGCTAGAATGAATTCTCGGCTCCCGGCAAATGGCAATACATTGAAAACTCAGTTTTATAGCTAAAAAAAAACGTGGGGGGTCCCCCCAAATTCTATTTGCAGGCCCTTCAGGTCTGGCAGGGATTTTAAGGGGAACTCCACCCAAAATTCTTGAAAAAAATGGCGTGGAGTCCCCCCAAAAATCCATACCAGACCCTTATCCGAGCACGCAACCTGGCCGGCCGCAGGGGAAGAGGGGGGGACGAGAGAGCGGCCCCCCCTCCCTCCTGAACCGTACCAGGCCACATGCCCTCAACATGGGGAGGATGGTTGTGGGGGTCTGTGGGGGTCTGCGGGCGGGGGCTTATCGGAATCTGGAAGACCCCTTTAACAAAGGGGACCACCAGATCCCGCCCCCCCCCCTAGGTGAATTGGTAAGGGGTACATTGTACCTCTACCATTTCACGAAGAAAGTGTACAAAATGAAAAAAATTACAATAGACGGTTTTTGACCATTCCTTTATTTTTTGTTTTGGCTTTCTTCCATCTTCTTCTTCCATCTTCTTCCTTCTTCTTTTCTCGATTTGTGTTTCTTCATCCATCTTCCTCTTCCTCTTCATCTTCCTTCTTCCTTCGGTGTTCTCGTCCGCATCTTGCTCTGGCATCTTGCTCCGACTTCTTCTTTCTCCGGCCGCTCCGTATGAATTGGAGGTTCCCGCTGTGTGACGCTTCAGTTCATCAGTTCTCTTCTTGGTCCGGGGAACCCGCCCCCCTCTGACGCACATGGATTTCACGGATACTTTCCCCGTGTTGTCAGAGGGGGGCAGGGCCACCTGCTCGCAGCGGACCTAGAGGAGAACTGCATAACTTAAGCGTCACACAGCGGCAAACTCAAATTCAAACAGAGCGGCGGGAGAAGAAAGAAGAAGCCGGAGCAAGATGCGGACGAGAAGCCCGAAGCAAGAAGGAAGAAGAAAGATGAAGATGGAGATGAAGATGAAGAGGAAGAGGAAGATGGAGGAAGAAACTTGAATGCAGAAAAGAAGAAGGAAGAAGATGGAAGAAAAACAAAAACAATAATAAAGGAATTGTCAAAAAACGTCTATTGTAATTTTTTGTATTTTGTCAAGTTTTGGGGTGAAATGGTAGGGGTACAATGTACCCCATTACCATTTCACATAGGGGGGGCTGGGATCTGGGGGTCCCCTTTGTTAAAGGGGTCTTCCAGATCCCGATAAGCCCCCCGCCCGCAGACCCCCACAACCACCGGGCAAGGGTTGTGGGGATGAGGCCCTTGTCCCCATCAACATGGGGACATCCTCCCCATGTTAAGGGCATGTGGCCTGGTACGGTTCAGGAGGGAGGGGGGGCCGCTCTCTTGTCCCCCCCTCTTCCCCTGTGGCCGGCCAGGTTGCGTGCTCGGATAAGGGTCTGGAATGGATTTTTGGGGGGACTCCACGCCATATTTTTCCAGAATTTGGGGTGGAGTTCCCCTTAAAATCCTTGCCAGACCTGAAGGGCCTGGTATGGATATTTGGGGGGACTCCACGCCATATTTTTCCAGAATTTGGGGTGGAGTTCCCCTTAAAATCCTTGCCAGACCTGAAGGGCCTGGTATGGATATTTGGGGGACTCCACGCCATATTTTTCCAGAATTTGGGGTGGAGTTCCCCTTAAAATCCTTGCCAGACCTGAAGGGCCTGGTATGGATATTTGGGGGGACCACACGCATTTTGAAAAACATGGGCGGCGGGTTTACCTTAATATCCATTCCAGACATGAAGGGCCTGGTAAGAGAAATTGGGGGAACCACAATGCTTTCTCAATGTTTGTATCAATGACTTTTCTATGTATTGCATTTGACGGGAGACAACAATTCATTATACCCAGGAGTGAATTTTGAGTTAATTTTGGAAAAGCACAAATGACACTTTGTGCAGGGACAGTTCTAGGTACTCCTTTACTTTTTTGGAGTCCTTTTAGTCCGCAGATTTTCGGGGCAACATTGACTTCAATGGGGTTTGGGTTCGGGGTCAAGTTCGGGTCAAGTCACGTCACGAACTCTAGCTTTTTACCAAGTTTACAAAAAAGAGTTCAACACAAACATCCAGGTGTCCACTCAACTCTATGATGACTGATCAATTGCTACGTTAGTGGCCTATATATGGTGAGAAAGATTTGGTGTAGTCTTGACTGACATTCGATTTTTGGTGTGTTTTTTGACTTGCAGCAAAAATGCAGGTATTTAAGGACCCCGACTTCATGTTGGAATTCGTGCAAAGATGGAAGAATCTTCCTGTTTTATGGGAGACCAAAAACAAAAAAAGTAAAAATAAAGAAGCCAGGAAGAGAGCACTGGAGACCTTGCTGGAATTTGTGCAAACTCATATCCCCACAGCAACACTACAGGATGTGAAGACAAAAATTGGGACCATTAGAGGGACATACCGGACTCAACGAAACAAAGTCCGAACATCTATGCAGTCAGGAGCAGCTGCAGAGGACAGATATATTCCAATTCTCTGGTACTACCAGCATCTCAGTTTCCTCGATGACCACCTGGAATCCAGGGAATCCCTTTCCACCCTTTCACCCAGAACGAGCTCCAGCCTTCCCTGCAGCCAACCCTCCAGCCTTCCTTGCAGCCAACCCTCCAGCCTTCCCTCCAGCATTCCCTGCAGCCAACCCTCCAGCCAAGTTGAGGTCTCTTTGGAGGAACAAGCTCAACTCCTGGAGGAGCCGGATTTGAATATTTGGAGCCAGGTATAATATTTTGCAAAAGATTTCTAGTAATAAAAGTCTAATGTTGTCAAAGTTGAAAAAATTGTGTGAAAAATGTTACCAGTTAAACCAAAGTGTCTGACATATCAATAGACAGCAGTGGCCAAAAATTAGGGGGACAAGAATGAAAAATGCTGGTGTCAGAATGATTAACTTTAATATTTATTAGCATTCAATTAGCAAATGTCATGAGGTGACAAATGTGTGTGAAAGATGAAGGCTAAAATAACTATATGTAACTTTTTTTAACAGGATGAGGAGGCAGGCGTCAGTGTGACACACAAGGAGGCAGGTGCCAGTGGAACCCAGGAGGAGGCAGGCCCCAGTGTGACCCACGAGGAGGCAGGTGCCAGTGGCAGCCAGGAGGAGGCAGGCCCCAGTGGAAGCCAGGAGGAGGCAGGCCCCAGTGGGACACAGGAGGAGGCAGGCCCCAGTGGGACACAGCGCAACACCAGGCCCCAGATACCTCCGCTGCGGATTCCACCAAAAAGGGCAAGGAGGCTTCTTCAAATGGAGGAGGAGACCCAGGCCCTAATTAGGGAGGCTACTGCAGCCCTCAGAGAGCCCCCCACCGCTGCAGAGGGATTTGCTGCCCTTATTGGGGACAAACTGCCCCAAATGAAAATGGCCCAGCGTCTGAAAAGTGAGACCCTGATATTGAAGGTTGTAAATATGGGCATGTTGGGGAAACTGAATGATTTTACGGACATTGTGGACGTTTCTTATGTCCTTGCTTCAGTTCCTGCCCCACTCCCTGCTCCTGCCCCACTCCCTGCTCCTGTCCCAGTCCCTGCTCCTGTCCCTGCTCCTGCTCCAGTCCCTCCTCCACGGACACAGCCTCCAAGGAAGGCTGCAGGGAAGCCTTCAGGGAAGGCAAAAAAGAAAAGCAGAAAATGAGCCCAGGATATGTCCCTCAGATGGTCCCAATTTTCGTCTTCTCATCCTTTGGTGTTTGCTGTGGTGATCTGGGTCTGCACTAATTTCAGCAGTTCCTGGCTTCTTTAGATTTACTTTACATCTGGTTTTGTTTTGGCTTACCCTTTAATTTGTTTTTAGGCCAGAATAAATGGAATTTTTGTTTGATTTTACAAAATGAACATGTGTTTTTATTCTAAATAGACAGTTTGGTAGTGAGTAGGCAGGAACAGTGGATAAAAAATTGGGAAATTAACAAGGGACACTAACCTCCTTGAGGGTAAATTAGAATAAATAATAATGTTGTTGTGGTAACTTGACACACTCAAAAATATCAAATAATATGGAAAAACAGTCTAAAATATTATAAAAAAACTCCTAAAAAATACATCTTCAAAACAAGATGGAAACTCTAAAATATTGGGTATTTAGGGAGATCTGGCTTACAATAAATATAGATTAATCATGAGAAAACAATAAATACTAAAGACCAAACTTTTTCCTAACTCTGTGAGAATATCAGCAGCAAGAGAATTGGATTATTGCAGCATTAAAACGAAGAAAAGAATGCGCTGCATTAAACGATGCAATAATTTCCTGCATGACGAATGTGCCATCTCCATTCTTAACGGTAGTTTTACCAGAACGAGCGCTCCCTTCTCATCACTTGCTTCTGATCATGCGCGCTTTTTTCACGTCGTTAAAGCCTACACACGACCATTTTTCATGACGAGAAAAACGACGACGTGCAAAACGGCGAGAAAAATTAGAGCATGTTCTAATTTTTCTCGTAGTTTTTAATGCCGTTTTTCTCGTCGAGAAAAACGACCTAAAGCCAACAGACGATCGTTTTTCTCGTCGAAAGGAAAAAATTCAGTTTTTCACGTCGAGAAAAAAAGTCGTGTGTACGCGGCATAACAGGAGAGAATTTACCTTCCATGGGGTAGATTTCCCCTCACTTCCTGTTGTCTACCTCCGTTTGTAAGTTGGAGTCGTTTGTAAGTCAGATGTTTGAAAGTAGGAGACCGACTATATATACTATACGGCCTGCCCTATATACTCTGCAGAAAATTGGGCCTTAGGTGTTGGTGGTACCAGAACACTGTAAGCCCTCTAAGTTACTCTTGGTGGGCGCTGGAACGGGTCCTGCTGTGAAATATTATATCAAGAATTGTAATCACATGCCCCTGTTGAACAGGGGCAGAAAAATTGGGCCTTAGGCAGTGGTGGCGGTGGTGGTGGTGGTGGCACAACACTGTAAAGTCTCACAGATACTCTTGTTGAGCGCAGGAACGGGCCCTGCTGAGAAATATTACAGAAAAAATTGTAATTACGTGCCCCTGCTAAACAGGGGCAGAAAAATTGGGCCTTAGGCACTGGTGGTGGTGCCACAACACTGTTACCCCTCACAGATACTCTAGTTGAGCGCAGGAACAAGCCCTGTTGCGAAATATTACAGCAAAAAATTTAATTACACGCCCCTGTTAAACAGGGGCAGAATAATTGGGCCTTAGCCACTGGTGGTGGTGCCCAGAAACCTAAATGTTCTTAGAAGCTATCAACATGAACATTGAGGAGGAATAGGATAGTCACTCAGCATAACAGTATAGTCACTCAGCATCAGCATAGGCAGTCTTAAAGGGATCTCACATTCATAGTAAAATTTATCGGTTACATCAGCATCAGGTGCTTGGTAGCTGGTGATCCAAGACTGATTCATTTTTATGAAGGTGAGCCAATCAACAGAGTCTGTGGACAGGCGCACTCTGTGATCGGTTACAAAGCCTCCAGCAGCACTGAATGTGCGTTCAGATAGAACGCTAGATCCAGGACAGGCCAGTAGCTCAATTGCATACTGTGCAAGCTCTGGCCAGTGATCCATCCTCAAGACCCAGTAACCCAGTGGATTTTCGGTTGGAAAGGTCTCCAAGTCTGATCTTGCCCCTAGGTATTCCTGCACCATGTAAATCAGTTGCTGGCGATGGTTGCTTCAACCGATCAGACCTTGGGGTCTGCGGGCTAAAAAATTGTCTGAACGCATCGGTCAAACGGCCACCTTCTCCACCGCTCCTTCTGTGACTGACCGAAGCCTCAGAAACACGTTGTCCAGGAGGACCAGAAAATTGTAACCTCCCAGGCTCTGGAAACGCATTGCACAAACCTTTCTGCAAGGCATCCTGAAGATGTTTCATCCTCTGCTCCCTCTGCGAAGGCTGGATAAGTTCCGCAACCTTACCCTTGTAACGTAGATCAAGAAGGGTTGCCAGCCAGTACTGATTCCTCTCCTTGATACCACGAATCTAAGGGTCCTTTCGCAGGCTTTGCTGGATCAGGGAGGCCATGCAGTTTAGGTTTGCTGAGGCATTTGGTCCGGAGTCCTCTGGGTTACTAAGGATGACATGATCGGCAGCCACCTCCTTCCAGCCACGTACAAGTCCATGGGTTTCTGGGGACTGAAAACGATCCCTTGAAGACTGCTGCTGAGTGCTAGGCTCCACCTCCGTGCTGACACAATCCTCATCCTCCTCCTCCTCCTCCTCCTCCTCCTTCTCCTCCGTGATAGGCGGGCCTGCAGGAATACTGTCTGGATAAAGGGGGCCTTGAGAGGTAAGGAAGTCCTCCTCTTCCTCCCTCTGTTCTGCCCTGTCCATTATTCCACGCAGCGTGTGCTCCAACAGGAAGACAAGAGGGACAGTATCACTGATGCATGCACTGTCACTGCTCACCATCCTCGTGGCCTCCTGAAATGGTGACAGGACAGTGCATGCATCCTTGATCATTAGCCACTGGCGTGGCGAAAAAAAGCTAAGCTCCCCTGACCATGTCCTGGTGCCATACTCGCACAGGTACTCATTGATGGCCCTCTGCTGCGTGTGCAGCTGCTGCAGCATTGCCAACGTTGAGTTCCACCTGGTGGGCATGTCACAAATGAGGCGGTTCTTGGGCAGATTGCATTCCTTTTGAAGGTCAGCCAGCTGAGCACTGGCATTATGTGACTGGCCAAAATGCCCACAGACTTTCCTGGCCTGCCTCAGGAGATCCTGTAAGCCAGGATACCTGCACAAGAACCGCTGCACCACCAAATTAAGGACGTGAGCCAAACAGGGCACATGGGTCAAGTGCCCCTGTCGGAGAGCAGAGAGGAGGTTGGTGCCATTTTCGCAAACCACCATTCCTGGCTGAAGCTGGCGTGGCGTCAACCACCTCTGAGCCTGCCCCTGCAGAGCTGACAGTATCTCTGCCCCAGTGTGGCTCCTGTCCCCTAAGCAGACTAACTCAAGCACCGCATGGCATATTTTTGCCTGAGTGCTTGCGTAGCCCCTAGAACTTCTACGGAGCACCGCTGGTTTCGAGGACAAATCTGCACAGGAAGAGGCCATAGAGGAAGAAGAAGTGGAGGGGGTGGAGGAGAGAGGTGTGGCAGAATAACCACTACCAGCATGTTGGAGGCGTGGTGGTGGAACAAGCTCCAACATTACTGCACCCTGTCCTGCATCCTTCCCAGCTGCCAGCAGAGTTACCCAGTGTGTCGTGAAAGAAAGGTAACGTCCCTGTCCATGCCTGTTGGACCATGAGTCAGCGGCAGGGATGAGCCGAACACCCCCCTGTTCGGTTCGCACCAGAACCTGCGAACAGACAAAATGTTCGTGTGAAATTTAGAACCCTATTAAATACAACGGACTCGAACGTTCGAAATCTAAAGTGTTAATTATAAAGGCTAATATGCAAGTTATTGTCCTAAAAAGTGTTTGGGGACCTGGGTCCTGCCTCAGGGGACATGTATCAATGCAAAAAAAAGTTTTAAAAACGGCCGTTTTTTCGGGAGCAGTGATTTTAATAATGCTTAAAATGAAAAAATAAAAGTGAAATATTCCTTTAAATTTCGTACCTGGGGGGTGTGTATGATATGCATGTGAAGTGGCGCATGTTTCCCATGCTTAGAACTGTCCCTGCAAAAAATGTCATTTTTGAAAGAAAAAAAGTCATTTAAAACTGACTCGCGGCTATTAATGAATTGTCGGCTCCCGGCAATACATTTAAAAGTCATTGATAAAAAAAAAAAAAAAAAAGTGGGGGTTCTCCAGAATTCAATTACCAGGCCCTTCAGGTCTGGAATGGATATTAAGGGGAACCCCGCCGCAAATTTTAAAAAAAATTGATGTGGGGTTCCCCCAAATATCCATTCCAGGCCCTTCAGATCTGACATGGATTTTAAGGGGAACTCCACCCCAAATTTTAAAAAAAATGGCGTGGAGTCCCCCTAAAAATCCATACCAGACCCTTTATCTGAGCACGTAAGCCGGCCGCAGGGGAAGAGGGGGGGACGAGAGAGCGGCCCCCCCTCCCTCCTGAACCGTACCAGGCCACATGCCCTCAACATGGGGAGGATGTCCCCACGTTGATGGGGACAAGGGCCTCATCCCCACAACCCTTGCCCGGTGGTTGTGGGGGTCTGCGGGCGGGGGGATTATCGGAATCTGGAAGACCCCTTTAACAAAGGGGACCCCCAGATCCCGGCCCCCCTATGTGAATTGGTAAGGGGTACATTGTACCCCTACCATTTCACGAAGAAAGCGTAAAAAAATGTTTAAAAAAACACACAAACACCTTAAAAAAGTCCTTTATTTAAAAAAAAAACTAAAAAAACATTCCAGCGGTGAAATCCAGTGTCCCGCGGTGATCCCGATGTCCAGCGCTGTCCTTCATTGGTTGTGCCTGAGCGGACCTGATGGGGAACTCCCTCTCAGTGTTTTAAATGTATAGACCCGCCCCTTCTAAAGTTCCCCATCAGGTCCGCTCAGCGGACCAGATGCGGAACATGAGAAGGGGCGGGTCTATACATGTATTACCAAAGTGAGAGCAGTTCCCCATCAGGTCCGCCCCCTCGGTATGTCGGACCCGCCTACGTCATTGGCTTGAGCGGGGAACTTCCTTCACTGTGTAAATTTAAATTACACAGTGAAGGAAGTTCCCCGCTCAAGCCAATGACGTAGGCGGGTCCGACATACCGAGGGGGCGGACCTGATGGGGAACTGCTCTCACTTTGGTAATACATGTATAGACCCGCCCCTTCTCATGTTCCGCATCTGGTCCGCTGAGCGGACCTGATGGGGAACTTTAGAAGGGGCGGGTCTATACATTTAAAATACTGAGAGGGAGTTCCCTATCAGGTCCGCTCAGGCACAACCAATGAAGGACAGCGCTGGACATCGGGATCGCCGTGGGACACTGGATTTCACCGCTGGAATGTTTTGTTTTGTTTTTTTTTAAATAAAGGACTTTTTCAAGGTGTTTGTGTGGTTTTTTTTAAAAAAAAATACGCTTTCTTCGTGAAATGGTAGGGGTACAATGTACCCCTTACCAATTCACATAGGGGGGGGGCGGGATCTGGGGGTCCCCTTTGTTAAAGGGGTCTTCCAGATTCCGATAAGCCCCCAGCCCGCAGACCCCCACAACCACCGGGCAAGGGTTGTGGGGATGAGGCCCTTGTCCCCATCAACATGGGGACATCCTCCCCATGTTGAGGGCATGTGGCCTGGTACGGTTCAGGAGGGAGGGGGCCGCTCTCTCGTCCCCCCCTTTTCCCCTGCGGCCGGCCAGGTTGCGTGCTCGGATAAGGGGTCTGGTATGGATTTTTAGGGGGACTCCACGCCATTTTTTTTTTAAAATTTGGGGTGGAGTTCCCCTTAAAATCCATGCCAGATCTGAAGGGCCTGGAATGGATATTTGGGGGAACCCCACGTCAATTTTTTTTTTAATTTGCGGCGGGGTTCCCCTTAATATCCATTCCAGACCTGAAGGGCCTGGTAATTGAATTCTGGGGAACCCCCACGCTTTTTTTTTTTTTTTTATCAATGACTTTTAAATGTATTGCCGGGAGCCGACAATTCATTAAAAGCCGCGAGTCAGTTTTAAATGACATTTTTTGCAGGGACAGTTCTAAGCACGGGAAACATGCGCCACTTTACATGCATATCATACACACCACCCAGGTACGAAATTTAAAGGAATATTTCACTTTTATTTTTTCATTTTAAGCATTATTAAAATCACTGCTCCCGAAAAAACGGCCGTTTTTAAAACTTCTTTTTGCATTGATACATGTCCCCTGGGGCAGGACCCGGGTCCCCAAACACTTTTTAGGACAATAACTTGCATATAAGCCTTTATAATTAGCACTTTAGATTTCTCCCATAGATTTTTCGAATTTGCCGCGAACACCCCAATTTGTTCGCTGTTCGGCGAACGGGCGAACAGGCAATGTTCGAGTCGAACATGAGTTCGACTCGAACTCGAAGCTCATCCCTAGTCAGTGGTAATATGCACCTTACTGCTGACCGCCCTGTCCAGCGAGGCCAAGACATTGCCTTCCACATGCCGGTAGAAAGCCTCTGAGGTACCGCACATTCCACAAATTCTCGAAAGGGGGCAGGGTCTACCAGCTGAAAAGGCAGCAGTTGGAGTGCTAGCAATTTAGCAATTTAGCCAAACTAGCATTCCCCCTGCTGAGCAGGTGGATGGCTGGGACCGAATTTCTTTTGACGGTTTAGCAACTGGGGTAGGGAAATTTGCCTGCTACAATCAGATTTAGGTGTACCGCTAGCAGATTGCCCGCAAGTGCTTGGGACACCGAATTCTACACCTTCATTCCTCTCAGTGCAGGTCTCTGAGAGGAATAAAGGTATAGTGGGGTTGGAGATCCCAGCTGATGAGGAGCAAGGAGAGGTCCGCCTTGTTCTTTGGTGTGGGTCTTTTAAGTACTGTTGCCAACGGATTGCATGGGAGCTCGACATATGTCTGGTCAAGCATGTGGTGCCCAAGCGACTGTTTTGGCCACGCTTGATACGTTTCAGACATATGTTGCAAACAGCAACAGTGCGATCTGCTGAACACGTCGCAAAAAAGGCCTAGACCAAAGAACTTTTGAAAAAGCGTGCAGAGTGACCAGCGCCCTGCACATGCGGAGCTCTGCGGTGTGATGCAGTCGGCTGCCCTTAAACTGGCCCCTGGAGGGCATCCTGCCTCGTTGGAGATGAGTCTCCTCCTCCTCCTCTCTTCTATCAGGCACCCACGTAGAGTCAGTGACCTCATCATCCCCTTCCTCCTCGCCACTGGAGCAAACCTGGCAGTATGCTGCAGCTGGGGGAACATGACTGCCAGTTTCTTGTCCTTCTTGGGCACCTCCTCTCTCTAGGTTCACGTTACTGCCTTCATCCTCAACCTGGGTACCATCATCGGAGCCTTAATAATGCTGCGCATCCTCCTGCTGCATGTACCCGACACTGTGGTCGAACAGTTCAGGGGACTCCTCAGGACACGATGGTGGGGCTAGGGAAAGAGTGACTGATGCCATTGAGCCAATGACATAGGCCGCTTTGGAATCTGCATTGGCAGCCAAAGTACTCTGATCCTCGGTGACAGAGGATGAGGAGGATGAGGACGGCTTTGTGATCCACTCTACCAACTCTTCTGCATGTTGTGGCTCAACACAGCCAGCTGTCGAAAAAAAAGGACAAGTGTGCACCACTTCCGCGCGCTGAGGATGCACTGTGTCCACGACCAGCACTGTTGGCTGTAGACACAGACCCTGCTTGGCCCTCTTTTAGTGGCCTGTGAGCGTCTGCCTTTCCTTGGTGGCCTTCCAGACATGCTGTAAAGTTGGATTAGCAAAACAACGCCTGAAGTTTACTAGAAAAATTACACCAGGAATGGCCTGCAGTCGGGTATAGTCTTGGCTAGACTAGAATGCAGTGGATATATATGTATGTAGCGGGGTGTTGTTTGAGGAACCCAGAGACTACCATACCCAGGATGCATTTCCCCGCACAAGGACTGCTGGGGTGGGGTATTTAAAAAGGGGGCGGACTGGAGTACAGTCTCTTTGGACATCGCCCGCCCAGTAAGGGGAACTCTCTGCTGAGTCTGCAGTTCTGGACAGGGCCTGTAGCCAGGGCCCTGTATTTCCAAAGAGCCTTCCGTTTCCACCAAGGAGCCTGAGGGACGTCTCATCCTGCCATCCGTCTGCTGCTGCCAGGAGAACCGAAGACCCGGGTGTCGTGGAACCTGTGTACCGAGACACAGCAACGGAAGATACGGACGTGGACTGGTCCGGTTGGGTGAGAGAGCAACTGTTTTTTGTTGCGGGATTGTGTTGCCTAAATTTGCAGGCCTCACCATCCTATCATCCCCTACTAACTGTGCCAAGGGAGGGTAGAGCCAATTGCTGGGGGTTGACAGCGGTGTGTTACAGGCCCGAAAATCATATCAGCGGCTCCCTTAGCTGGGGGTATCGCTACACGTGGGGGCTCAGAGTCCGGGATCCTGTAGGCTGCAGTCAAGCCTGCCAGAAGTACCGGCATGGATCTTTTAGCAGTGACCCAGTGGTGCGCATCAGCCGGCACTTTTCCAGACAAGGCTGTAGTCCTTGAGCTTCCCAGGGAAGACTGGCCTGGAAGCGATGTAGAGCGGCTCATGGAGCTATCCCCGAGCCAGAAAGCATGGTTACTTGATCTCAGGCCAGATGAAGAGACCTCCTATACCTATGCATTGGTAGAATGGACAGAGGAGATACCTGAGAGTTTCAGAGGCCAGAGTGTGCAGTCCATAGATCAGAAGATATACCGATTGGCGCATGCGAAGGCTGTAAAGAAGGAACCTCCGCAGTCACCCAAAAGTCCAAAAAGTTCTAAAGACATGACAGCTTCGGGGACACCTTTAACCGCTATAGGCCCTGAACTTTTAAATGCTTTAGGGGACCTTGTCACGAAGTGCCAGAAGAGTAGCACAGTACATGTAGAAGCTGGGTACCGGAAGCTCAGGATCTTTTCAGGGAAGCAACCTGTACCACTTGGGGAAGAGGATTTCGACACCTGGATGGAACAGGCGATGCAGGCTGTGGAAGGATGGGAAATACCGGAGGCCCAGAAGAAGCAGCGCATAAGAGAAAGTTTAAAGGGTGCTGCTGCTGAAGCCGTGAAGAACCTTAGGTTCAGCAATGCTGCTTGTACTGCCTATGACTATTTAACTATGTTGCAGGAAGAGTTCGGCCAATTGGAGAAAGTGGCCAATTTAATCTATCAGTTTGAGCATACCCTTCAACTTCCAGGAGAAAGACTGTCTGAATATGTTCGCAGATTTAACAAGATGCTGTGCCAAATTGTCCTTAAGAAGGTATATAAAGGGTAAAAAACTGCGCTAATAAACAATTAAAAAATTACAATAGAGAACTAAACAATAGGCGGCAGAAAATAGTGTGACAACACCTTATGCAATGGAAGAGAAAAAACTGCGCCACTTATAGGAAATTAATTGACCAAAGTCTAATATGAATATTAAATGCACATAATAAACCAGCAGGCTTTTCACCAACTAGTCCAGTAATATTCCACAAATGTCCATAAATCCTTATGGCGGGGGAGCCACAGATATCACACCACAGTGACTATTCACAATAAACCGTGAGGTATCCACCACCAACAGAAGGGGAAGCAGCTTACCAGAAGGCAAGCGGTTTAGGGCATCCGACTGTTACCCAGCCGCGGCCTTTAGTGCTGTAATCCTCCCTTCGTGAGCCAGTGCATCCCGTTCGGATGGACCGTGAGTCACAATATCCAGATCACCCCAGCATGGAATAGAGAGGGCAGACCAATAGTGTAATTCCGTAGAAAATTGGTTTAATAAAAAACGTAAGTTATACTTACAGAGGTAACAGTAAAAACAGCATGTGAACAATAAATGCCGGCCGGCATATCAGGAGCCTCACTCCTCAAGCGTGGTGACGTCACTGAGCGTCCTCCTAGACGCGTTTCGTCATCACGTAGACGTTTTCAATAGGAGTCCTTAACCACTTCTCTACTGTGCACGAAAACCCCCTTCCTGCCCAAGCCATTTTTCAGCTTTCAGCACTGTCACACTTTGAATGACAATTGCGCGGTCGTGCGACGTGGCTCCCAAACGAAATTTGTGTCCTTTTTTTCCCACAAATAGAGCTTTCTTTTGGTGGTATTTGATCACCTCTGCGGTTTTTATTCTTTGCGCTATAAACAAAAGAAGAGCGTCCAGTTTGGAAAAAAAACACTATTTTTTACTTTTTGCTATAATAAATACCCATTTTTTTTTTTTTTATAAAATTTTCCTCAGTTTAGGCCGATACGTATTCTTCTACATATTTTTGGTAAAAAAAAAAAAATCACAATAAGCGCGTATTGATTGGTTTGCGCAAAAGTTATAGCGTGTACAAAATAGGGGATAGATTTATAGCATTTTTATTTTTTTATTTTTTTATTAGTAATGGCGGCGATCTGCAATTTTTTATTGTGACTGCGATATTGCGGCGGACACATCGGACACTTTTGACACATTTTTGGGACCATTCACGTTTATACAGCGATCCCTGCTATAAAAATGCATTGATTACTGTATAAATGTGATTGGCAGGGAAGGGGTTAACCACTAGGGGGCGGGAAGGGGTTAAATATGTTCCCTCAATGTGTTCTTACTGTGGGGGGAGGTGACTGACTGGGGGAGGTGACCGATGGTTGTCCCTATGTACAAGGGACACACCATCGGTCCCCTCTCCCTCACAGGACGTGGATCTCTGTGTTTACACACAGAGATCCACTTTCCTGCTCGTTTCCCGGGCAATCGCGGGTGCCCGGCGACAATCGCGGGTGCCCGGCGGCAATCGCGGCTGCCGGGCACGCGCACCGGGGCCTTGTGAACGCGGTGGGCGCGCGCGCGCGCCGCTGGCGGCGAGCGCGCGCCTCCTAGCTCGTTTTAAAGGGAGGACGTCATATGACGTCCTCCCAGAACGAGAGTATCCTCCGCCCGCCTTCCATTGACAGTGGGCGGGGACAAGTGGTTAAGAAGGGGATGCTGCCACAAGCCATAGATGCGGCTAGGATGAAGCAGATTTTAAAGGGAGCATTGCGTTCTGATCCAGTTTGGCTCCATCTGAAAACCACCGGAGGGGTCATGTTCCTCAACTACCCGGACCTTGAACGAATAATAAGGGATGAAGAGGCTCTGCTGAAAGACCAACAGGTGACCGAGAAGCCCACTACTTCCTACTCAGTTGGGGTCAGATCCGCAATGGCCACTGAGCGGGACTCGGAAGTGGAGGTCTTGAAGTCGCAGATGACCCAAGTGTTAGAGATGCTGACCTCTTTAATGGCCAAGAACTCAGGAGTTGGAGAAAAAGAAGAAGTCAGGAAAGAGCTGTACCAGAGTGTTTCAACCCCAGTCTCCCCACGGGATAGAGGAGAAGCTGTTTGCTTTAACTGCGGAGGAATTGGCCATTTTGGGCGAGTGTGCCCCAGTCCAAGGAAGACCCGAGGCAACTACCGCCAGGTGGCGGAAAACTCCAGAGGGTCCCAGTGAAGGAGTCAATCGGGTGCCCATCATCTCCAGCAAGCTCCATTGGAATAAGAAAGCAAGAGAAACCAAGAAGTGAGGGGAATAATTCCACATAATACCCCTCCCTTGGAGGTAAAACCCCAAAAATCGCAAGAGATCAATGCATACCAGGCCCAACAGGGATTAAGATCCAGGAAAAGATGAAAAAAGAAAAAAACACCAAAGGCCAAAACCAGGGGCCCAGGAAAAGAGGCCTCTCCAACGAAGTTCCCAGCCAAGTTAGTGGAACCTTCCCCAGTGGTCCCTATTCAAGTGGAGGGAGTCTACACGAAGGCCATTCTGGATACAGGGGCCCAAGTAACCCTCCTGTACCGGATTTCTACCAAAAGCATTTGAGACATTTGCCCTTACAGAAGTTAGAAGACTTGGAAATATGGGGAATTGGCACCCAGAGCTTTCCTTATGATGGTTACCTCCCGATTAGATTGGCTTTTGATCCCTCAGTAGCAGGAGAGGCAGAGGTCTTTGACACCCTGGCAGTAGTTTGTCCTCGCCCACCAGGGGCCAATAAAAGTTTGCTGATAATAGGAACAAACACTGACCTGGTCAGGAGATTATTGGCCCCCTTGGTACAAGAGCAGGGCGCCTCAACAGCCAGAATCCATCCCATGTTGCAGTTGGCCTACCAGCGAGCGATTGATCTTAGAGCAGAAGGCCCCAGAAGAGGGGGTGGGGAAAGTTTGGAGACTGGAGAAGAGAGAGAGAGTGTTGCAGCCTGGTGAAGTAGCCTGCTTGAGAGCCACTGTGAAGCTCACCTGGGAACAACCTGGCCCCTTTGTAGTCCTGGAACCAGACCCTCTGGGTACTCACCCAGGACTGGAGGTAATCCCCAAAGTAGTCCCGCTGTGAGTCCTAAAGAAGGCGAACGGCAGGGTGCCAGTGAGTTTTAGAAACACCACTGATTCGCCTGTGAAGATTCCAGCCATGGTGCTGTTGGGCCAAGTGAATCCCGCTACCCCAGTCGCCTTACCTGACTTAGAGAAGGAAGAAGGGGAACCCACCTTGGAGAACCTGGCCCTACCCCTGGCGTGGAAGGAGAGGGCCAGGGCCCAATTGGCGAAGTGGCGGAAGATCTTCTCCAAGGATGAGTTTGATGTAGGATGTGCGAAAAGTGCCACTCACAAGATCCGCCTACAGGAAGACAAACCCTTTAGAGAGAGAGTCCGGTGAGTCCCCCTGGCTGATCTGGAAGATCTGCGTGAGCAACTTGCAGAGCTCAAGAGAACGGGTGTTATCCGAGAATCCAGGAGCCCATATGCCTCTCCAGTTGTGGTAGTCAGGAAAAAGAATGGGTCATTGAGACTCTGTATAGACTACAGGACCCTCAACAGGAGGACAATACCTGATCAATACACCACCCCAAGAATAGAGGATGCTCTGGAGAGTCTGTCTGGAGCAAAATGGTTCAGCGTAATGGACCTGAAGAGTGGGTACTACCAGATCCCAATGCACCCAGAAGACAGAGAGAAGACTGCCTTTATCACCCCAGTGGGGTTCTATGAATTCGACCGTATGCCTCAAGGTCTGTCAGGAGCCCCTGCCACTTTCCAGCGGTTAATGGAGAAGACAGTGGGAGACATGAACCTCATTGAAGTCCTAGTATACCTAGATGACATCATCATCTTTGTGAAGACTCTGGAGGAGCATGAGGAGAGGTTAGAGAAGGTCTTGAAGAGACTCAGTGATGAGGAACTCAAGCTCTCCCGGGAGAAGTGTGAGTTCTACCAGTCTTCAGTCCATTACCTGGGACACATAGTGTCTGAAGAAGGAGTATCCACAGATCCTGACAAGTTGGAGGCAGTCACCTCCTGGCCCTGGCCCACCACAGTGACTGAGCTCAGGTCATTTCTGGGGTTCTGCTTCTACTATCCCAGGTTTGTGGAGGGGTTTGCAAGAATTGCCAAGCCCCTGAATGAGCTGTTGAAGACAGATGGAGAGGAGGATGACTCAGGCCCCAGGAAACCGGGGGAGTCGGTGGAAGACCAGTGGACTGGAAAGTGTGAAGAGGCTTTCATTAAGCTGAAGGAGAGTTTGACAACTGCCCCTGCCTTGGCCTATGCAGACACCCAAAAGCCCTATGAATTACACGTGGATGCCAGCCATGATGGTTTGGGAGGAGTGCTATATCAGGAATATGAAGAGCAGCTAAGACCCGTTGCCTATGTGAGTAGGAGTTTAACCCCAGCCGAAAAAAACAACTCCACCCACAAGTTGGAATTTCTGGCCTTGAAGTGGGCTGTGGTGGACAAGCTGAAGTACTACTTGTATGAAGCTGACTTTGTGGTTAAGACAGACAATAACCCACTCACTTACCTTCTAACCACAGCAAAACTGGACATCATTGGTTGGCAGTCCTATCAGGGTTCAATTTCAGCCTGAAGTACAGGCCTGGGACTGGGAACCGAGATGCTGATGCCTTGTCCCGAAGATCTCATGCTCCCACTTGCATGGCAGAAGATTGGACCCAGGTAACCCCAGAAGGGGTACAGGCTCTGTGTCAGGGAGCAGAACTCCAGGCTGGTGGAGGATCCAGGGCAGAAGAAATTGGAGTCTCAGTTGTTGGAGTGCCCAAATATTATTGTGATGTAACTCAGATTGGTGAAGAGGACTTGCCCAAATTATCAAAGAAGGATATAAGACGGGACAAGCTGGAAGACCCATTGGGAAGATTGGCTTTGGAAGCCTTAAAAGACCAGGTTCCGGACAGACTCCTGCATGATCCCTCAAAGGAAGCCCGCTTACTGCGCAAGGAATGGGACAGGTTGCAGGTGCATCAAGGGGTGGTCTACCGAAGGGGCCCCTCTGATGACCTGGAAGACAAGTGGCAACTATTCCTACCAGAAAAACACTGAAAGACTGTTATGATTGCCCTGCATGACAACCATGGTCACTTAGGAGAAGAGAGAACCTTTAGAACCTTTCAGCTCATAAGGAGCAGATTCTATTGGCCCTGTATGCGGGCTGAAGTGGAGGAATACTGTCACTCATGTGCTCGCTGCATACAAAGGAAAACACTGCCTCACCAAGCTGTCTTTGTCTGGAACCTGATTTGGGGGGACATGGAAATGTTCTGGTGGTAACCGACCATTTCACCCGTTACGCCCAGGCCTTTCCAACTAAAGACCAGAAGGCTTCCACTGTGGCCAAGATACTTGTAGAGAAGTATTTCGTACACTATGGATTACCTCAACGCCTTCACTCGGATCAAGGGAGGGATTTCGAAAGTCGACTGATCCGGAAGTTACTGGATTCCCTAGGCATAAAGAAGACCCGCACAACCCCCTATCACCCGCAAGGAGATGCCCAACCAGAAAGGTTTAACAGAACTTTGTTGAATATGCTGGGGACCCTGAGTAGCAAGGAAAAACAGCATTGGAGCAAGCACATAGCTGCCATAGTGCACGCTTATAATAGCACAACTAGTGATGTCACCGGATACTCCCCTTACAGATTAATGTTCAGTAGAGAAGCAAGACTACCTGTAGACCTGGCCTTTGGTACCTCGATAGACCACACATCAGCTGCTTCACACAAGGGATATGTGAACAGGCTGCGGAGAAGCTTAAGACTGGCTTATGAGAAGGCACAAGCCACCTCTGACCAGAGAGGAGCCCGGAACAAACTGAATTTTGATCTCAGAGTCCAGATCCATGACTTGCAACCAGGAGACAGTGTGTTGTTGCGGAATCTTGGTGTTCCAGGGAAGCATAAGCTTGCTGACAGATGGAAATCACAGCTGTATATAATCTGTAAAAAATTGCCTGGCTTGCCAGTGTACCAGCTGAAACCTGAAGGAAAAGTAGGGCCTTTGAAAACCTGGCACAGGAACCACTTATTGCCTCTCTCTGAAGCAGTCCGGATACCTTCTACTCCGGATTCTTCTGAATCACCTTCGATCCCCAATACCCCTAGGCCCAACACCAGATCTCAAACCACCCAGTCAGGAGAGATGAATACCACAGACTGGAGTTAAGATGAGGAAATGGAACTGAGCTGGCTTTGGCCCACTCAGACAACTGAACCCATGGTCATGGACCCAGCACCTTGTGAAGCTACCATCGATGGCACCCTAAACGCTGAAGCTGCCAAGTTCATTCCATCATACACTCTAATTGAGGAATGGGAAGATGCCCTAGAGTCGATTCCAGCTGAAGACCCAAGAGATTCTTTGTACCTCTCTGCACCAGAGCCGGATGCCCCTGAAGCAGTAGGATCCATTGCGCCTGTCCCAGTGGAAGGAAGAATTGAAGAACCTATTGTACCTGATACCTCAGCTCCCAGGGAACAAAGAGTGAAAAGAGCCATTCGCCCTCCCCGAAAACTAACTTACACTCAGATGGGAGAATGCTCTGAAGATACTGTTGTGACTGCGAGAAGGACAATGGAGAAACCTGGCCCCTCCACTGTGCATTTGGTGGCGGGCAACCCCAGCTCACTCTCTGGCACAGTTAGGCAGGTCACTTCTACCAATATGACCTGTAGACAAGACAATCTCCCTTACCAAGTTTGGTGAGAGGTTCCCTTGCCCAGCTCCTTTGCAAGCATAAACTGTATTGCTTGTAGATAATGGTAATTTTATCTTTGGGGACCAATTACTTCAAGTGGGGGGAGTGTGTAGCGGGGTGTTGTTTGAGGAACCCAGAGACTACCATACCCAGGATGCATTTCCCCACGCAAGGACTGCTGGGGTGGGGTATTTAACAAGGGGGTGAACCGGAGTATGGTCTCTTTGGACATCGCCCGCCCAGTAAGTGGAACTCTCTGCTGAGTCTGCTGTTCCGGACAGGGCCTGAAGCCTGGGCCCTGTATTTACAAAGAGCCTTCCGTTTCCACCAAGGAGCCTGAGGGACGTCTCATCCTGCCATCCGTCTGCTGCTGCCAGGAGGACTGAAGACCAGGGTGTCGTGGAACCTGTGTACCGAGACACAGCAACGGAAGATATAGACATGGACTGGTCCGGTTGGGTGAGAGAGCACCTGCTCAGAGATTAGTGCAGGACCTCTATGCCTAGTGTTTGTTGTTTGGGACTCACTCGCTAGAGTTTGCATAAGCATACCGGAGGAACAGTGCATTGAATAGCGTTAGTGACTTCATCTTTATTCACCAAGTTTGTCTACTTTCATTCCTGTGGATTACAATTTGTCTCCAAAAGTGCAGCACCATTTGCTAGCGCAGATTCTTCTCTGCGGAACTTACACATAGTTACAGTCAGGCCTGACTTATCAGTGTAGACATTGCTGGGTGCCATTTTGCCCACGAGGGAGGAGAGTTGCAAAGGGGGAGCCTATTAGTTATCTTTGTACAGGATTGTGTATCTGCATATGCTAAAGTATACTGTATTAATCTGTTTAATCATTTCCTTTAGTAAAAGTACCAGGATTAATCAGACTAGTTGTCAGTGTTATTGCTGTGCAGAAGGAACAGTCAGTATTCGCTATATCACTGTGTGTGTTTTTTGTTGCGGGATTGTGTTGCCTAAAGTTGCAGGCCTCACCATCCTATCATCCCCTACTAACTGTGCCAAGGGAGGGTAGAGCCAATTTCTGGGGGTTGACAGCGGTGTGTTACAGGCCCGAAAATCATATCAGCGGCTCCCTTAGCTACATGTAGGAGACTGTATATATATTTTATGCACTGCAGATCACTGAATCACCTGCCTGGCCTGCCTGCCTGTAAGTGTCTTTGAATAAGTACACAAGGAATGGCCTATGGTCAGGTATAGGCTTTGCTAGACTAGAATGCAGTGGATTTATATGTAGGAGACTGTATATATATCTTTATGCACTGCAGATCACTGAATCACCTGCCTGGCATTCCTGCCTGAAAGTGTAGTTGAAAACGTACACCAGGAATGGCCTGTAGTCAGGCATAGGTGTAGCGGGTATGTACTTTCCCGGGTGTAATTTGAACTTGGCAGAGACATTAGTGATGTGTAATTCCCTGCAGCCCAGCAGGTGGCGCTGTCGCCCTGGGCTGGGGTTGAATCATTGCTGTGTGTCGTGCCTCCTTTTTGTTCTCCCTCGGCAGCGGTATGGTGGGGCGGGGAACCCGCCGTGCTTGCCGGGAGAGGGTATAAAGGGGCCGGCCATCTTTGTCTCGGGGTCGAGTCCCAGGCACCTTCAGCCTGAGGGCGGTGGTTCGTGTCGGTTCTCTAGGCGGGCCTAGGCCTAGAGGACAGTCGGAGGTCGTGTTCCATCCCAGGCACCTTTAGCCGGGGGTGAGGTACTCAGATGGAGGTCCGGAGCTCAGTGCCCAACACTGAGTTCCGCGAGGGAAGGAGATCCTAGGGAACCCCGGGAGTGGGTACCCGAATCCGGAAGGCGTCATGGACCGGGGGGAGCTCCTCACTTGAAGACCTGGTGCAGCATATTGCCAGTGACGGGTGAGTCTCTCATCGGAGACCGCCTGGAAGGAAATTCCCCCAACTGATTGTGTTCATTCGAGAAGAATAAAGGAGTGTTGAACTTTAATGGTGTGGGGGTCATTTCCTGACAGACATTGTTCAAGGTAACTCTTGGTGGAGGCTCCAGGTGCACAGCACTGACCCGAAGGTAAAAGAACTCTGCTTATACCACACTGACATCTGTGGTGGAGGCCAGGCATGGTGTCCCCGCTCCCTTCCCCTCTAAGGTACGCCTAGACAAGAGAAAAGACGAGCTGAAGACAAAGAGGGGAGTGAGGAGGGTGCTACACGTGGGGGCTTGGGTCCGGTATAGTGTTTGTGCACCACGGAATTGAACGTGTCTGCTGGAAGAGTTACGCGAGTAGGCAGGCCTTCATTGGCCGAAGTGCATCCCTGTGCTCGAAGTCGTGGACATGACCCATTGAAGGGAAAGGCCCGCGCAGAAGAGCGAGGAAAGGGGGAAGCTCAGCCGTGTGAAGTACTACACGTGGGGGTTTCTATTTGCACTGCGCCACCAGGCACACCCCCATCGCTTAGTTCGTGGGCGTGATTCAAAAGGAAAAAAGAACAAAAGCCCGCGAACTGTAGCAAAGGGGAGGAGTCCAATACGTGTGAAGGACTACACGTGGGACGTTGGCGCAAAAACTTTGCAGTGTGCGATGGATCAGCAACAGGTCGCCATGTTCGGACATACATCGTGGATTCCAGTTCACCCTTCCACCACGACATTGACTGCTGCTGCTCCGGTAACAGATACGGGGATCCGGCTAAAGCCAAGGGGTCGATTCGCCCTGTATTCGTGCATGGACGTTGAGGCCCTGGGTGTGATTTGTCCCGGCTGTTTGGGACTGGTGTGCCAACTGAAGCCATTCGGGCGATGTGAGGCCTGTGGGGAGTTTCTGTTCGAAGTGGATCCGCCGGTTGAGAAGCCGAGAACCATCTACCCCGGCCGTGCTACGGGCAACACCACTCAGAGAGGAGGAATCACTGCTGTGACAGCCATCCCTGCGCACACTGCAGCGACCGCGGAGGAGGTCGTGAAAACTCAACGGCAGAAATCCGAGGATGCTGACTCGGTCGCCACGATCTCGCAGCGTCCACCACCGAAGAGAAAGACCGGCATGGTAGCCCCGACCAGCGGTTGTGATGGACCGTCTCGCCCGCTTACGCCCGGCCCGGATGGATTTGTCGACAAGAGTTCCGGACGTCCCGTTTCAAGTAAAGGCCGAGGTAAGCCAGGCGGAGAGATTTGGTGTGTGGGAAGAGGTGAAAACTCAGTCTCCACTACCGGCTACTTACCCGCGGAGGAGTGTGACACCTCTGACCTGGAGTCGCTCTCGGACATGGGAGAAGACGTTGTTATAGACAAACTGTTTGCCGAAAAGGGCTGGGACAAAGTACCTCTCGCTTCATCCCGGAGAACCAGGGATCCACCCATGTCTACAGGGGAAAGTACACCCCGGGTGGAGGCACCAGTGCCTGAAGAGGAGTCCCGTCCCCAGCCTGCCTCTACAACCCCGGTACCATCTGTACCGAAGACCAGGGAAAAGAGACTGCTGTTGCGGGCACCAATGCCCAGACCAGATGTGGTCAAGGTCCCTCGCCACCCGGACTCAATAGTTTTACCTGGCGAAGGGGACAGAGCTACCATGCCTCCTTTGGCGAGACTACAACGCCTATTTGGCCAGAAGGTTGCTGCAGAGTACGAATGGGAGTACCCGTACTTGTCTAAGGAGTTGCTCTATGAGGTGGAAGTGTGCCGGGAGTGCTGGTACAATGACTTTGTGTGGACCCACCTTCAGATTCCACACGCCCGCAGGTACCTGGCATGCTCTCCAAAGGCCTCTCAACGTTTTAAAGACTGCAAGGCAGAGTGGATGTTGGGACGGCACATCCATGCAGACAAAGTGTTGATCCGGCGCAAAGAAGGAGAAGATGTGGAGTATCATCTGGAGACCATGGATCAACACTTGAAGCCACTTGTTCTGCCGCATCCCCACTTTTACCTGTAGGAGAGAAAAGACTCCGTCCTTGTTATGCTGCTGAACTTTCTGGGGCCCGTTGCTTTTGTGGCCAAAGGAATGAAGGACTGTTCCTGTTGTTCTTCACTTTTCTGCAAGAGATCACAGACTCTGGGGTAGATAGGGTCAAAGAGAAGAGGGAAAATTCCATGAGTGCAGTTACCACGGTGCTGTCACCAGGTGGCAGTGTTGCGCAACGTTAAACACTTTTCACGCACTCACTCTTTGGAGAAAAGGGATTTCTTCCAGGAGAAGTTTCTTTTCTCTCACACGAATACATGTGTCAGGGTTATGTGTGCTAATCCCTTTTCTTTTCCCTCTGCAGGAGAGCATCCCATCAAGACCACTGAGTATGGGGTGGGTCTTAGTCAGGATGGGTGGGAAAAGTAAAATGTGAATATGTGATTCAAAGTTATGGTTTAATGCTATTGTTTTTCTCCCTTCCTTCTTCCCTTTTTATTACAGGGCTCAGACACAATGTTTCAGTTGGGTAGTTTTTCTAAAGGGTTGTTTTTGTACAATTGTTAGTCGGTTTCTGGATTGGATTATGTCAGCCGTTGAGGGCATGATTTACTCCAGACACTGGGGACCAGTGTCAGACCACCAGGGGGAGAGTGTAGCGGGTATGTACTTTCCCGGGTGTAATTTGAACTTGGCAGAGACATTAGTGATGTGTAATTCCCTGCAGCCCAGCAGGTGGTGCTGTCGCCCTGGGCTGGGGTTGAATCATTGCTGTGTGTCGTGCCTCCTTTTTGTCCTCCCTCGGCAGCGGTATGGTGGGGCGGGGAACCCGCCATACTTGCGAGAGAGGGTATAAAGGGGCCGGCCATCTTTGTCACGGGGTCGAATCCCAGGCACCTTCAGCCTGAGGGCGGTGGTTCATGTCGGTTCTCTAGGCGGGCCTAGGCCTAGAGGACAGTTGGAGGTCGTGTTCCATCCCAGGCACCTTTAGCCGGGGGTGAGGTACTCAGATGGAGGTCCGGAGCTCAGTGCCCAACACTGAGTTCCGCGAGGGAAGGAGATCCTAGGGAACCCTGGGAGTGGGTACCCAAATCCGGAAGGCGTAATGGACCGGGGGGAGCTCCTCACTTGAAGACCTGGTGCAGCATATTGCCAGTGATGGGTGAGTCTCTCATCGGAGACCGCCTGGATGGAAATTCCCCCTCGCTCGGAGACCGCAACTCACTTTCAGGGAGGAAAGTGGAGAACACATTGTGTCTGGGCCTACTTGCATCCACACCTCCTTTTCTGTTCTGTTTCTACAGGGGAGTTCAACTGATTGTGTTAATTCGAGAAGAATAAAGGAGTGTTGAACTTTAATGGTGTGGGGCTCATTTCCTGACAGACATTGTTCAAGGTAACTCTTGGTGGAGGTTCCAGGTGCACAGCACTGACCCGAAGGTAAAAGAACTCTGCTTATACCACACTGACATCTGTGGTGGAGGCCAGGCGTGGTGTCCCCACTCCCTTCCCCTCTAAGGTACCCCTAGACCAGGGATATGCAATTAGCGGACCTCCAGCTGTTGCCAAACTACAAGTCCCATGAGGCATAGCGAGTCTCTGACAGCAGCAAGCATGACACCCAGAGGCAGAGGCATGATGGGACTTGTAGTTTTGCAACAGCTGGAGGTCCGCTAATTGCATATCCATGCCCTAGACAAGAGAAAAGACGAGCTGAAGACAAAGAGGGGAGTGAGGAGGGTGCTACATAGGCTTGGCTAGACTAGAATGCAGTGGATATATATGTAGGAGACAGTATATATATTTTATGCAGTGCAGATCACTGAATCACCTGCCTGGCCTACCTTCCTGAAAGTGTCTTTGAATACGTACACCAGGAATGGCCTATAGTCAGGTATAGGCTTGGCTACACTAGAATGCAGTGGATATATATTTAGGAGACAGTATATATATTTTATGCACTGCAGATCACTGAATCACCTGCCTGGCCTACCTGCCTGAAATTGTCTTTGAATACGTACACCAGGAATGGCTTATAGTCAGGTATAGGCTTGGCTAGACTAGAATGCAGTGGATATATATGTAGCAGACAGTATATATATCTTTATGCACTGCAGATCACTGAATCACCTGCCTGCCTAAAAGTGTAGTTGAAAACGTACACCAGGAAAGGCCTGCAGTCAGATCTAGCTACACAGGATATAGTGTATGTGTGTATATATATATATATATATATATATATATACAAGCCGGGATGTATATGTAGCGGGTATTTGAATTTAGGGGAGGCATCTGGGTGGTAGTGTAACCCAGATGCACTGATTGTTAGGGAATCTGAGACCCTTTTATGGTTATTGGAGGACTCTGGTGGTGTGAGGTTCCCTGCGGCCTGCAGGTGGCGCTGTCGCCCTGGGCCGGAGCTGAACACTCACTGCAAGACTGCATCCCTTTTTGTCCTTTCCTGGCGCTGGTACAGCGGGGCGGGGAACCTGCTGTGACGCAAAGGGAGAGGAGATAAAAGGGGTGGACGCCCTGACCTTGGGGTTCAGAGTCGGAGGATGCAGCCGCGCCCAGGCACCTTCAGCCTGGGTGCTGGCATTCCGGAGTTCCGGGCCCAGGTGCCCTTGACCTGGCCCGAGCGGGAGATGGAGTCCATCCCAGACACCTTTAGCCTGGGGTGAGGTACTAATGCGGAGGCCTGGGACTCAGTACCTTCGACTGAGTTCCGCGAGGGTGGAGGAATCCGAGGGGGCCCTAATGCCTTGGGTGCCCGTGTCTGAGATTGAGGAGGCCTGTGAGCGGAACTTCTCCGGAAAGTCTGGCGCAGCATTTGCCAGTGACGGAGAGGCCTCCGGTAACTCTCTTGGACGGTCGTCTTCCCTCTGACAGGGGCTGTGATAGCGAAGGTAATTCATGCTCTTGTTCTATATAGTCGGTGGCAGTGACTATACATCATAACCATTGGTGACACCACAGTGGTTAGCTCTACTTAAAGAAATGTGCCTTGACCTACTCCCCAAAAATACTGAAGTGTTGTATGAGTCTCAACCTGTCTGTGCTGTATGACTATTTATTGCTGGAAGAGAATAAATACGAGTTGGACCTTTTCAGTGTGTGGAACTCTGGTTACTAGGAGCAAAGGGAGTCAATTTGAGGAAAGGATTTGACTCTGGGATACACACACAAAACCCGATAGTTCTGGCTTTCACCTCCAGTCTCTCTGGAGGACATGGGCCGTGGTGTATCGCATCCCTCTCCCCAGTGTTGCCAACCCCCGAAGTGAAATTTACTGGCAGGACGCCAAAATTTGCGAACGCCACCAATGTTTTACTGACAGAAAATCATGAAATTTACTGGCAGAGCCGGATTTTTTACTGGCGCTGCAAAAAAATACCTACAATGGCAGTTTTCAGTGCTAATCAGTGCAAATAATAGGATTTTTATAACAGCTTACCTGTAAAATCCTTTTCTTGGAGTACATCACGGGACACAGAGCGACATAGTCATTACTAATGGGTTATATAGATACCGTCAGGTGCTGGCACTGGCAACTTCCAAAACCGGAAGTACCCTCCCCTATATAAGCCCCTCCCATCCGGGAGCACCTCAGTTTTGTAGCAAAGCAATAAGTGTCCCCAAAGAGGGGCGGGAGCTCTGTGTCCCGTGATGTACTCCAAGAAAAGGATTTTACAGGTAAGCTGTTATAAAAATCCTATTTTCTTTCTCGTACATCACGGGACACAGAGCGACATAGTCATTACTAATGGGATGTCCTAACGCAATGCCAAATGAGGGGGGGGATACACCATATATAAGCTGAGCGCTATCAGACATGAGGATCTTTTGCGGCCTGCAACACACTGCGCCCAAAGGCGACATCCTCCTGACTTCTAACGTCCACCTGGTAGAACCTAGTAAACGTGTGTACTGAAGACCATGTTGCGGCCTTACAGACTTGAGCCAGGGAGGCCTGGTGATGCACTGCCCATGAAGTTCCAACTGCTCTCGTGGAGTGCGCCCTAACTTTGAACGGAGGCGGTCTACTTCTCAAGCTATAGGCTTGTATTATGACCTGTCGAATCCACTTGGCTAAAGTAGATTTTGACGCTGCCTGACCCCTTCTGGGGCCTTCCGGCAGAATAAACAAAGTATCCGTTCTGCGAATCTGAGCAGTGGCTTTTAGATAAGCTTTAACTGCTCTTACTACATCCAAAGAATGCAATAACTTTTCCTCTACCGAAGTAGGTTTGGGGAAAAAAGAAGGAAGAACCACATCTTGGTTCAAATGAAACCTCGATACCACCTTAGGAAGAAAAGCTGGATGAGGACGTAACACTACTCTATCCTTATGGATAACCAGATATGGCTCCTTACAGGACATAGCTGCTAATTCCGACACTCTTTTAGCCGAACAAATGGCTACTAGAAAAATCAATTTCCTGGTGAGAAGCACCAAAGAAATATGATGTAATGGTTCAAATGGTTGTTTCTGTAGAACCGACAGAACCAAGTTTAGATCCCATGGACATATGGGAATATTAACCGGAGGACTAATACGCATCACTCCTTGTATAAAGGCTTTGACTAGTGAATGCGAAGCCAAGGGCCTTTGAAAAAATATTGACAAGGCCGAAATCTGACCCTTGATAGTACTCAAGGCAAGCTTCCTATCTACAGCCCACTGTAGGAAGTCCAGAATCCTACCTATTACGTACTTATGTGGATGCCATTTCTTGGCCTCACACCACGCGATGTACGCCTTCCAGATTCTATAGTAGATCTGCCTGGATACCGGCTTCCTGGCATTGATCATGGTAGATACCACAGGATTAGAGAGCCCTCTCTTTTTTAGAATGTGGGCTTCAATAGCCAGGCCGTCAAACCTAGGGCTGGTAAGGAAGGGTGGTATATTGGTCCTTGCGAAAGCAGGTCCGGACGACGTGGGAGAGACCAAGGACTCCCCACTGACATTTTACAATCTCCGCGTACCACGCTCTTCGGGGCCACGCTGGAGCCACCAGAATCACTGGTTCCTTTTCTACCCTGATTCTGCGGAGTCATCGAGGTAACCATTGTGGCGGTGTGAATGCATATATCAGCTTGAACTGATCCCAAGGGAACACTAGGGCATCCGAGCCGCAAGCTAGGGGATCCCTTGTCCGAGAGACAAACCTGTCCACCTTTGCGTTGAATCTGGATGCTAGAAGATCTACATCCGATGTTCCCCACCGCTGACATATTGTCCAGAAAACCTCGGGGTGAAGGGACCCTTCCTCTGGGCATAATTGCTGGCGACTTAGAAAGTCCGCCTTCCAATTCTCCACTCCTGGAATAAATACCGCAGATATGGCTGGGACATATCTTTCTCCCCATTTCAGGATGTAATTTACTTCCCTCTGGGCTGCACGACTCCTGGTGCCCCCCTGATGATTGATATATGCCACTGCTGTGGCATTGTCTGATTGAATTCTGACAGGGGACCCTTGGAGTTTGGATGTCCATGCTACTAGGGCATACCGGGCTGCTCGTATCTCTAAGAGATTGATGGGCAGGGCCTTCTGCATCCGACCATCTGCCCTGGAGAGACCATTGCTCCAGTACTGCTCCCCAGCCTATAAGGCTGGCATCTGTAGTGACCACCTTCCAAGAAATCGGACTGAAGGATTTCCTTTTTTCCAGATTCTGGGGAACCAACCACCAACGGAGGCTCTTGCGAACGGAAGGGGACAAGGACATTGTAAGTCTAGGGCCTGAACTTTTTTGTTCCAGGCTGACAGTATGGCCCCTTGCAAATTCCTTGAATGGAATTGACCGTAGGGTACTGCTTCGAATGATGCCACCATCTTTCCCAGCAGCCTCATATACAGGCGTATGGACGGCTGTCTTTTTTGTACCCACTAAGTGGATCAAATCTTTCAAAGACAACACCTTTCCTCGAGGCAAGAATATTTTTCTCTGGCCTGAATCCAACCTTAGCCCCAAGTATTCCAGACTTTTGACTGGTTTTTAGGGCTGACTTGTCTCGGTTGATAATCCAACCGTGAGATTCCAGATACTTGATTGTCTTGTGAACGACCACGTCTAGTTTTTTCACTGAGTGGTCTATCAGCAACAAGTCATCTAGATATGCCATTATCATTACACCTTGTGTTCTTAGATTGGCCAATAAAGGGCCAGAATTTTTGTAAACACTCGTGGTGCTGTGGCCGAACCGAAGGGTAAGGCTCTGAACTGAAAATGGCGCCCTTCTACTGCAAAGCGTAGAAATTTTTGGTGGACTGGAAAGATGGGAATGCGAAAATAAGCATCTTTGATGTCGATCGCGGCTAACCAATCCTCCCCTTGTAGGGCAGTGGCCACCGATCGGATTGACTCCATTGGAAAGTCCTGATATACAGGAATTTGTATAGCCCTTTTAGAATTAATATGGGCCTCCCGTCCGCGTTTGCTTCGGGACTGTAAAGAGGTTTGAGTAAAACCCGAACCCTCATTCTTCCAGGGGAACCTCCATAATTACTCCTTGGAGCAATAGTTGTTCTAGTGCCAACAGGAGGGACTCTCTCTTCCGGGGATCCCTTGGCACGTTTGACCTCAAAAATGGGAAGGAGGAGAGTCTTTTAACTCCAAACTGTATCCCAAACATACTGCGGAGAGCACCTATCTGTCTTGATCGTGTCCCGCCAGGTCTCTTGCGAACAACTGGAGTCCTCCCCGCACCCGACTGAGTGGGGGCTTCAATGAATTTAACTTTGGGGGAGGTTTTGTACCTCCCCTGACCCAGGGTTTCTCATTACCCTGCTATTGTCCCTGTTTTTTACCCCCGGGAATTGACCGAGGAGGCCGTCGGAACTGTTACACAGCCGATGCCCCAGGGACTGGAGAAGCAGGCCTCTTAAAGAGGGACCTCTAACTCTGTTTTTAACCGGCAAGAGCGTATTTTTACCGCTGGAAATTTTCTGGATATATTTGTCCAGGTTTTCCCTGAATAAGCGTTCACCATGAAATGGGACGCTAACCAGCCATTCTTTACAGGGAGCTTCAGCAGATCAGTTTTTTAGCCATAGGAGCCTACGCATATGTACTATAGACAGCGTAAGGCGGGAGGCCTGATGGACTCTTGCAAATTCCTTGAATCCTTTATGGCGTCAACCGCAAAGCCTAAGGCTCTAGGTAGATCAGCTAGGGCAAAGCCTGCTGATCTGTCAAGTCCCTCAAGACCTGTTTCAACTGATCCTTCACTGCTTAGCAGACCCCAATAGCTGCTACTGCTGGTTGTGTCACCAAGCTTGCTGTAGAAAGAAGCAGATTTTCATAAGGACTCCAATCTTTTATCTATTGGGTTCTTGAACATTTGGACATTATCCACTGGACATGTCAGTGATTTATACATACAAGAGATGGCTGCGTCCACTGTAGGGACCTTCCATTTTTTTTTTTTTTTGATGAACTTATCCTCCATGGGATAGACCACCGGAAATCTCTTGGGGGGAATAAATATTTTCTCAGGACGTTCCCAATCCTGGTAAATGAGCCCTTTCAGTAAAGGGTGAAGTGGAAAAGAACAGACAGTCTGGGGGCTTCTAGCGACCCCAACGAGGATACAGTAGTGGTTGATGGTTCCGCAAGGTGCATTTTTAAATGCTGATCGGACCATGTTAGTCAGAGACTGAACCCATAATCTTTCAGCTTGAGATGCTGAGAAAAGGTTCCCCCACTGTTGATTCCTCTATAACAGAATCAACCTCATCCTGATCCCCTTCAGGCAGGTCGATCCCTGTATGGGACTGTTGCTCTGCTAACAGGCACTCTGAAGGAGGAGACGGAGATCGGGCGTGCTTTCCCTGACAGGGAGGCAGCGATAAATGTTGCAATCTCTCTCTAATCCTCCCAGAGCTGAGGAAAAAACCTCCTCTGTTACATACACAGGAGCAGGTGAACTGAGGACAGCCACAGTACCAAGTACCCCTGCGGGGTCTCTACGGTCACTTACCTCTGAACTTCAGGGGAGACTGGTGCAGCAGAAGTATGCCCAAGATCCTCCGAGCCCGATGAGACCCCCTTCGCTTCCTGGAAGATTCAGTTCCGGAGCTTCTGGACGGCATATTCCTAAGCCTAAAGCTGAGGTATTCCAGCCGTAATACACCACTTTTACTGAGAATAGTCTAGCACAATTGCTGCTATATCACAGTTGGTGTCTACTAATGTGCCTTTCTAGGGGATGCCTGTATCAACCGCTTGCTGTATGCCCTTTTTTAAATGTTGCCAGCTCTGTCTCTGTACTTCATAGCCAGCTCACCACACAAAACTGTGGTTTTTACATGCTGGGACGCCCGCACATGCGCAGAAGCGCTGCGGCGCACACAGAGCGTCATCCCCCAGGCTCCGCCCCCTTTCCTGCTCACCTCTATATATAGAGGCGTGTGCACGCGCACGCGCGCGGCCACGTGCGCCTTCGGCGCTAATTTTGAAAAATGGAGACTAGGGACAAGAGCCAGGGCCCCTCTTTGCCGCAGGCCGGGGGATGGACGAGCATTGCAACATGGCAGAGGAAGCAGTTTCCCATAAGAGAACTCACCATCTGCCTGGACTTGCTCTGCTGAGAAGAAACTAGTCCACATGACAAGAAAACATTCCACAGCGGCCTCTAGTGGACAAACACAGGTACCGCAGTCTAATATATTAAATATATAAAAAAAAAAAAAATTTTCTTGACCACCATTAAAAATTATTACATTTTTTTTTTTAGTAGTTACAGGCATGCACAGAATTTTGCGGGAATACCATTAGGTAACAGACAGAAAGACAAATTAGGCTTGGGGGTCCCCCAATAGAACCAAGTTCCTGGGGGCCCCCACTTACCTGTTCCCCGCCGCAGGACTTTGTTTGGTCCACAAAAGCCCAAACTTCACCTATCACGGCAGGCATTGTAATCAAACCTTCAGGGACCGGGTTCCCAAGGATTCCACTCCCCTGGACCTGTATAGCACCCTGCACAGAAAACATCTTGGTCGTGGGTATGACCAGAGCTCTGGATCCCAGGGTCCAGCTCTCCTAAGAGAAGCATTACAGGCAAAACCTTGCTCTTCTCTGCAAGGCCCGGGTACCGACCGTTTAGCTATGAAGCTTTTTTGGTCGGATCCGGAATAGCTTACTGAGGCCCAAAAGAACCTGTACGCAAGCTCAGTGAAAAACACATGTTTCTTCTTGGCCAACACCTTAGACACTGGCAAAAAAACTGAGGTGCTCCCGGATGGGAGGGGCTTATATAGGGGAGGGTACTTCCGGTTTTGGAAGTTGCCAGTGCCAGCACCTGACGGTATCTATATAACCCATTAGTAATGACTATGTCGCTCTGTGTCCCGTGATGTACGAGAAAGAAATCAATATTTAAACTTTAAACATGTAGCTAGTGCTATTAGTAATGTGTTTAAATTTAAACAAAATTCAAAAACCATATTTCTCCATTTACATGAAGGTCAGATTAATATAACCCAACACAGAGATCCCCCTTACAGAGTCTGCAGGATTCCCCCTTACAGTGCAAGGGAACTCTGATATAAAGGGGAATGCTGCAGACCATGATTTAAGAGGGAACTCTAATGTAAGGGGGGGGCTCTGGTCACCAGAGACCACCTTACATCAGAGTCCACTGCATTCCCCTTTACATCAGAGTTCCCGCTTACATCAGGATCTGCAGCATTGCCCTTTACATCAGAGTTCCCCTTTACAGCAGGGTCCAGCACAGAGTTCCCCCTTGCAGTGTAAGGGGGAATCCTACACAATCTGATGTAAAGGGAAATGCCAGGAACTCTGATGTAGGGGGGGGGGGGCTCTGGTGACCAGAGATCACCATCCGCAGAGTGAATACACTAAGGTAAGGGGGGGATTACTAATACAAGGGAGAACCTTTTTATCAATGCCCCCTTAAATTATTGTATTCACTCCCCCCCTTACATCAGTGACCTCAGACTGGCCTGGCGGCGCTGTCACTGACCTCCTCTCAGGTGCACTGTGCAGGGCTCAGTCAGACGGCTCCAGGTTGGTGGCTTAGGTGTTATCCTGTAGTCTCCTCTCCATAGTCCACACACATCTGACTCCTCCAGGAATTCCTATCCCAGTGGCGCTCCCACTCTTGCTTCCTCTCCAGACTCCCCCTCACAGACTGTAGACATGATAAAAGTCAAGAGATGGTCAGAGACTGCAGACATGATACAAGCAGTGGTCTTCACCTCCTGCCCCCACCACAACCTTCTGCCACCACCACCTTCTGCCACCACCAGCTCCTGCCACCACAGCTCCTGCCCCCACCACCACCACCTCCTGCACCCACCACCACCACCTCCTGCCACAATCAGCTCCTGTCAGCTCTTGCCACCATCACCTCCTGCTCCCACCACCTCTGGCCCCAAACACCACCACCTCCTGCACCCACCACCACCTTCTGTCACAATCACCTCCTGCCCCCAGCAGCTCCTGCCACAATAACCTCATCCACCTCCTGCCACCATTACCTCATGCCCCCACCACATCCTGCCACCATCCCCTCTCGCCACCACCAGCGGCAGCTTCTTAATTACCTTAAAGCAAGGAAGGCTTGCCTGAGCTGGTCCACTTGTGCTGTGGATGTTGGCTGGGCTCCTCCGGGCTGGGCTGGGCTCCTCCATTCCGCCTGCTCAGCTCCTGCCTGGCTGCCTCATGTGATGGTGATTGGTGATGACTATTTTTAAAGGCTGGCGCCGCGCGCCTGGCGGGATGCGCCATGACATCACTCGCATCTCCGCAAATAGCGAGCGCGCGCCGCACAGCCTCTGTCCTATCCGCCCGCCGGCGCTGGCCGAATACAGGATCGGATGAGCTCGGGAGTCGGGCAGCTCGTCGAAACTGCGCATGTGCAGTTCAAAGCCGTCAGGTCACGGCTTTTTACAAGCACTTTTGTCCTATCACGGACATTCACGTACGCTTAAAAAATGACTTGTTTTTACGTGCTGTCCGTAAATATACGGACGGTTGGCAACACTGCCTCTCCCCAGTACTAACCCCCCTAGACAAGACCAACAAGCCGAGAATGAGAAGGGGTGAGAGGGGTGAGGTCGCTACATATATATATATACTAAATGCACTGCAGCTAGCTGAATCACCTGCCTGCCTGAAGTATATTAGAAACAGTACACCAGGAACGGTCTGCAGTGAGATCTAGCTACACAGGATACAGTGTGTGTGTGTGTATGTGTGTAGATATATATATATATGTATAGGTATATATATACACAAGCCGGGATGTGTATATATATATACTAAATACACGGCAGTTGCAGCTAACTGAATCACCTGCCTGAAGTATATTAGAAACAGTACACCAGGAACGGTCTGCAGTGAGATCTAGCTAAACTGAATACAGTGTGTAGAGATGTCCCGAACTCTTCGCCGGCGAATAGTTCCCGGCGAACATAGCTTGTTCGCGTTCGCCGCAGCGGGCGAACATATGCGATGTTCGGTCCGCCCCCTATTTGTCATCATTAAGCAAACTTTGACCCTGTACCTCACAGTCAGCAGACACATTCCAGCCAAACAGCAGCATACCCTCCCTCCCAGACCCTCCCACCTCCTGGACAGCATCCATTTTAGATTCATTCGGAAGCTGCAGTCTTAGTGAGAGGAGGGACAGTGTAGCTGCTGCTGATTTAATAGGGAAATCTATAGCTAGGCCAGTGTATTCAGTGTCCACTCCAGTCCTGAAAGATTCATCTGATCTCTGCTGTCAGGACAGCGTCCTGACAGCACCCCAAAAAGCCCTTTTTAGGGCTAGTACATCAGTCTGCTTTTTTTTTTTCCTCTGTAATCTAATTGCAGTTGCCTGCCAGCATGTGTGTATTCAGTGTCCACTCCAGTCCTGAAAGACTCATCTGATCTCTGCTGTAAGGACAGCATCCTGACAGCACCCCAAAAGACACTTTTTAGGGCTAGTACATCAGTCTGCTTGTTTTTTTTTTCCTCTGTAATCTAATTGCAGTTGCCTGCCAGCGTGTGTGTATTCAGTGTCCACTCCAGTCCTGAAAGACTCATCTGATCTCTGCTGTAAGGACAGCGTCCTGACAGCACCCCAAAAAGCACTTTTTAGGGCTAGTACATCAGTCTGCTTTTTTTTTTTTTTCCTCTGTAATCTAATTGCAGTTGCCTGCCAGCGTGTGTGTATTCAGTGTCCACTCCAGTACTGAAAGACTCATCTGATCTCTGCTGTAAGGACAGCGTCCTGACAGCACCCCAAAAAGCACTTTTTAGGGCTAGTACATCAGTCTGCTTCTTTTTTTTTTCCTCTGTAATCTAATTGCAGTTACCTGCCAGTGTGTGTGTATTCAGTGTCCACTCCAGTCCTGAAAGACTCATCTGATCTCTGCTGTAAGGACAGCGTCCTGACAGCACCCCAAAAAGCACTTTTTAGGGCTAGTACATCAGTCTGCTTTTTCTTTTTCCTCTGTAATCTAATTGCAGTTGCCTGCCAGCGTGTGTGTATTCAGTGTCCACTCCAGTCCTGAAAGACTCATCTGATCTCTGCTGTAAGGACAGAATCCTGATAGCACCCCAAAAAGCACTTTTTAGGGCTAGTACATCAGTCTGCTTTTTTTTTTTCCTCTGTAATCTAATTGCAGTTGCCTGCCAGCGTGTGTGTATTCAGTGTCCACTTCAGTCCTGAAAGACTCAACTGATCTCTGCTGTAAGGACAGCATCCTGACAGCACCCCAAAAAGCACTTTTTAGGGCTAGTACATCAGTCTGCTTTTTTTTTCCCTCTGTAATCTAATTGCAGTTGCCTGCCAGCGTGTGTGTGTCAGGCTCACAGCGTATACTGTGCCCACTTGCCCTGTGCCACCACTCATATAGCTTGTGTCACAGAAGAGTACATTTAAAAATACAAAAACAATTTTGACTGCAATAGAATAGCAGTCAGTTGCCTGCCAGCGTGTGTGTCAGGCCTACAGCGTCTACTCTGCCAACTTCTGCCAGTGCACAGTGCCACTCATATCTGGTGTCACAGTAGCTTGCATGCATAGTACAACTAAACTAAAAAAAATGACAGACAGAGGCAGGCAACCCCGCAGGGGCCGTCGTGGTCATTGTGCTGTGATTCCCTTTGGCCCTAGAATAATGCCCAGTGTTCAGAGGCCACGTACCCTGAACTCGAAAAGTTCTGAGGACATAGTTGACTGGCTAACACAGGACACCCAATCTTCTACAGCTTCCACTCGGAACCTTGATGCACCATCCTCCTCCAGCTCAGCTTCGGGCACCTCTCAAGTTACCACTCGCCCGCCTGCCGTCACCACCCACCTGCCGCCACCACCAACACTAGCACCACAGCTGCTTCACTTGATCTGTCAGAGGAGTTATTTACACATGAGTTGGAAGAAATGACTGATGCGCAACAATTATTGCCAGAGGATGTAGATAAAAGGGATATGTCTCAGTCAGGCAGCATTACACACATGGAAGTACGGTGTGATGATGATGATGTTGTACCCGCTGCTGTTTCCTTTGCTGAGTTGTCAGATACAAGTGAAGCGGTTGATGATGACAATGTGTCCGTTGATGTCACATGGGTGCCCGCTCAAAGAGAAGAAGAACAGGGGGAAAGTTCAGATGGGGAGACAGAGAGGAGGAGGAGACGAGTTGGAAGCAGGGGTAGGTCGTCGCAAGGAGCTAGTGGCACAGTCAGACAGCATGTATCAGCACCCGGGGTCAGCCAGACAGCACACCAATCAACGCATGCTGTTGCCACCACCAGAATGCCGTCATTGCAAAGCTCAGCAGTGTGGCATTTTTTTTGTGTGTCTGCCTCTGATAACAGCGATGCCATTTGCAACCTGTGCCAAAAGAAACTGGGTCGTGGGAAATCCAACACAAACCTAGGTACAACTGCTTTGCGAAGGCACATGATCGCACATCACAAATGCCTATGGGATCAACACATGATGACGAGTACAAGCAGCACACAAGCTCAAAGCCACCATCCTCCTCCTGGTCCAGCATCTTCAGCCACGTCAACCACTGCTGTCCTCCTTGCCCCCTCTCAACCATCCGCCACTCCGTCTCTCGCCTTGAGCAGTTCCTGCTCATCTGACCACAGTCAGGTGTCTGTCAAGGACATGTTTGAGCGTAAGAAGCCAATGTCACAGGGTCAACCCCTTGCCCGGCGTCTGACAGCTGGCTTGTCGGAACTCTTAGCCCGCCAGCTTTTACCATACAAGCTGGTGGAGTCTAAGGCCTTCAAAAAATTTGTAGCTATTGGGACACCGCAGTGGAAGGTACACGGCCAAAATTTCTTTTCACAAAAGGCAATCCCCAACCTGTACTCTATTGTGCAAAAGGAAGTCATGGCATGTCTGGCACACAGTGTTGGGGCAAGGGTCCACCTGACCACTGATACCTGGTCTGCAAAGCACGGTCAGGGCAGGTATATCACCTACACTGCGCATTGGGTAAACCTGCTGACGGCTGCCAAGCATGTAATGTGTCGCTCTGCAGAGGAGTTGGTGGTGACACCACCACGACTTGCAGGCAGGCCTGCTGCCACCTCCTTTACTCCTCCTGCTCCATCCTCTTCGATAACCTACTCGGGTGAGTCCTCTTTTGCTGCTGCGTCTTGCTCCACATCAACTGCACCCCCCCCCCAGCTCCCCAGGGGCTATTCCACATCCCGGATACGACAGTGTCACGCTGTCTTGGGGTTGACTTGCCTGAAAGCAGAGAGTCACACCGGACCAGCACTCCTGTCTGCCCTCAACGCACAGGTGGATCAGTGGCTGACTCCGCACCAACTGGAGATCGACAAAGTGGTGTGTGACAACGGAAGCAATTTGTTGGCGGCATTGAATTTGGGCAAGTTGACACATGTGTTGAATCTGATTGTACAACACTTTGTGCATAAGTACCCAGACTTACAGGACGTCCTCAAGCAGGCCAGGAAGGTGTGTGGCCATTTCAGGCGTTCCTACGCAGCCATGGCGCACTTTTCAGATATCCAGCGGCGAAACAACATGCCAGTGAGGCGCTTGATTTGCGACAGCCCGACACGTTGGAATTCAACACTCCTAATGTTCGACTGCCTGCTCCAACAAGAAAAAGCCATCAACGAGTATTTGTATGACTGGGGTGCTAGGACAGCCTCTGCGCAGCTGGGAATTTTTTGGCCACGTTACTGGACGCTCATGCGCAATGCCTGTAGGCTCATGCATCTTTTTGAGGAGGTGACAAACCTAGTCAGTGGCACTGAAGGTACCATGAGTGACATCATCCCATTTGTTTTCTTCCTGGAGCGTGCCCTGCGAAGAGTGCTGGATCAGGCCGTAGATGATCGTGAAGAGGAAGAGTTGTGGTCACCATCACCACCAGAAACAGCCTTATCAGCATCGCTTGCTGGACCTGCGGCAATGCTGGAAGAGGAGTCTGAGGAAGAGGAGTCAGAGGAGGAATGTGGCTTTGAGGAGGAGGAGGAAGACCAACCACAGCAGGCATCCCAGGGTGATCGTTGTCACCTATCTGGTACCCGTGGTGTTGTACGTGGCTGGGGGGAAGAACAGACCTTCAGTGAGATCAGTGAGGACGAGGAACGGGACATGAGTAGCTCGGCATCCAACCTTGTGCAAATGGGGTCTTTCATGCTGTCGTGCCTGTTGAGGGACCCTCATATAAAAAGGCTGAAGGAGAACGACCTGTACTGGGTGGCCACGCTACTAGACCCCCGGTATAAGCAGAACGTGCCTGAAATGTTACTGAATTACCGGAAGTCGGAAAGGATGCAGCAGTTCCAAAATAAATTAAAAAGTATGCTTTACACAGCGTATAAGGGTGATGTCACAGCACAACGGGAATCTAACAGGGGAAGAGGTGAAAGTAATCCTCCTCCTACCACGACCACGCCGGCAAGGACAGGACGCTTTACAGACGTGTTGTTGATGGAGGACATGCGGAGCTTTTTATGTCCTACGCATCGCCACAGCCCTTCGGGGTTCACCCTCAGAGAACGACTCGACCGACAGGTAGCAGACTACCTCGCCTTAACTGCAGATATCGACACTCTGAGGAGCGATGAACCCCTTGACTACTGGGTGTGCAGGCTTGACCTGCTGCCTGAGCTATCCCAATTTGCGATAGAACTTCTGGCCTGCCCCGCTTCAAGTGTCCTTTCAGAAAGGACCTTCAGTGCAGCAGGAGGTATTGTCACTGAGAAGAGAAGTCGCCTAGGTCAAAAAAGTCTAGATTACCTCACCTTTATTAAGATGAATGAGGCATGGATCCTGAAGAGACTGACAGTGGGCGATACATTTGACTAAAAAAGGCTTGATGAGATGAGCTGCCTTGGGCTAAAAATGGTCCACACGCTGCTGTATTTTATCTCTGCATGCCGGATGACTTGCGTGACTTATCCGCCACCAACTAGGGTTCAAGCCTGTCAGGTCACCTGTGGCCAGATGACAGATGCACACTGTAGGAGGACAGGAGTGCACCACAAGATAGTGAACCCTATGGCTGACTGCTGCGGATAGGAAACTGGGTGGTTGTGGAAAGCGGGACCAGAGGAGCACAACTGGAATCCACAGGAAGCTAGAGCTGAGATTCCCCAGGGCGCGGAGTCTAAGACCCAGCAGGTCTTCACCAGAGCCTCTAGTAGTGAGGATGTTACGCTGCAGCTAGGTCCAGGTCGCGGCCCCTAGAGTCTCCTAGCTCACGCCCCGTAGGGTAAGGGGGAAAGAGGGGAAGCAGCAGCATAGGATAGAAGAATAGCAAAGGACAAGCCGAAGGTCAAGGGTCACAAGCAGACAAGGATAAACGAAGGACAAGTCGAAGGTCAAGGGTCACAAGCAGACAGGGATAGTCAGGAACAAGCCAATATCGTAACAGAGAGACAGACGTAGCACACGGCAGGCAGGAACCCAAACACACAATGCTTAACAAACACGTTGAACAGCAAAGCAGGCTTGCAGTGCACAGGTTAATATAGTGTTCTGTGATAGGGCCTGAGGTGGAGTCAGGCTGGGAGGAGATTATAAAGGAAGCCAGGTGAAGGGGTCTGGCCTCTAAGATGAACACATGAGGAGGAAAGGTAAGATGGCAGACAGACATTAGTGCATATCCATGACAAAGCCGCAATGTTTTAGGGCACTTTCTGCCTGGAAAACATCAATTTTTCTGCCCGCTGCTACAGCAGCGGCTGCAACAATACCTAATTTTTCAGGCATGTGTACATGCCTAATTTTTCTGGCCTCTGGTGCTGCACTGTGGCTGCAAAAACAAAACAAAAAAAAAAAGCACATACATGTGTCAATTCCCCTTCGTGATCGTTACCTTGTTGTGGTGACTGGTGAAGGGGCTTGCATATCACAATGAAGCGACCACCTCTATGAGTGTGTTGGCAATGGCAAATTTTGGCACACCCCAGATGATAGGTCGTTGCTTCATTGTGAACAGACCAAAAGCGATCGGCTGGATAATTTTGCATAGAAAAAACATTAATTTTCTTTGTGATCATCTAAGGTGATCATTAAAGCCTTGCGGTTGTGCAAATGGACTGTTTGCGGTTGTTTGCGGTGCGTTAAACGGGGAGTTTGGTCTGTCAGAGTTTGGTCTGTCACTGTGAAGCGGGCATAACCCTTACACTACCTTGATTGATACAACATCATACCTGATGTTTTAAAGCACGTTATTCCAAACAATTTAGGAATGTTAGGTGATTTATGCCCTTTATGGATTAAAACCAGACTCTGCGTCAACTATGTAATTTTCCATGGGAGTTTTGCCATGGATCCCCCTCCGGCATGCCACAGTCCAGGTGTTAGTCCCCTTGAAACAACTTATTTGAATTTGTAAGGACTTTGGTGGTGTGAAGTTCCCTGGGGTCTCTGGGTGGCGCTGTTGCCTTGGGCCGGAGCTGAACATACACTGCGAACCGTGCCTTTTTGTCCTCCCCTGGACCTGGTACAGCGGGGCGGGGAACCCGCTGTGATGCAAAGGGAGAGGTCATAAAAGGGGCGGAGGCCCTGATTTTAGGGAGAGAGTCGGAGGACGTGGCCGCACCCAGGCACCTTCAGCTTGGGTGCTGGCGTTCCGGTGTTCCAGGCCTAGGCGCCCTTGGCCTAGCTGGAACAGAGATGGAGTCCATTCCAGGCACCTTTAGCCTGGGGTGAGGTACTATGGCGGATGCCTGGGACTCAGTACCTTCGACTGAGTTCCGTGAGGGTGAAGAATCCGAGGGGGCCCTAACGCCTTGGGTGCCCGTGTCTGAGTTCGTGAGGACTGGTGCGCAGTAACTTCTCCGAAGAGTCTGGCGCAGCATCGCTGGTGACGGAGAGGCCTATATTTCTCCCTTGGACGGATTTCTTCCCCTGACAGGGGCAAAGTGAGAGAAGGTAAATTCACGTTCTAAATTACCTAGTCAGTGGCAGTGACTATCCACCACTGGTGATAGTACAGTGGGCGGCAGCAAGAAGGGAAAGGATTGTGCCTCGATCTGTTTCCCCATTATTCAAAAGGAGAAAGACTGTTTTATTGCTTGGCAAGAAGAATAAAACTGAGTTGTACCTATTCACTGCGTGGAACTTGGGTTACTAAGCAAAGGAGCCAGGGACGAAGGACTGGACTTGGCTCTAGGACACCTACACAAAAGCCCAAATCCTTGGCCTTCACCTCCTGGTTACGGGAGGACACGGGCCGTGGTGTGTATCATCTCTCTCTCCCAGGTACCCCTAGACAACAGCCATATAACCGATGAAGCAAGGGAGAGAGGTGAGGCCGCTACATATGTGTATATATATATATATATATATATATATATATATATATATATATAAAGCCTGTAGAGGTGAAGGCCAGCATCAGATTACCTTCGGGCTGTGTATACGCTCAGAGCCAAGTCTGTTCTGCTGCTCCCAGTAATTGGAGTACCACACACTGAAAAGGTCCAACACTTATTTCTTTCATAACGGCAAACAAATAGTCCTTTGCGAGCAGACAGTTTGAGACCCATAGAACAGTTCAGTATTGGTGGGGAGTAGGTCAAGGCACAATCCTCAAAGAAACTAAACCGTTAAGGTTTCACCAACGGTTGCTAAGCACAGTGGCTGTAAAACGTAATTTTTGGCTTCAGAGTCTCTTCCAGCGACTCTAGTGAACAGGAACTGGAGTTACCTTCGCTACGTTGCAGCCCCTGTCTGGGGGAAGACATCCCTCCAAGAGAGTTACCGGAGGCCCCGCCGTCACCGGATTAATGCTGTACCGGGCTATTCGGAAGGGTTACACTCCCCGGCCTCCTCACCTCAGATACGGGTCCCAACACCTTAGGGCCCCTCGGACTCCTCCACCCTCGCTTAACCCAGTTGAAGTTACTGGGCCCCAGGCCTTGGTCATAGTACCTCACCCCAGGCTTAAGGTGCCTGGGATGGACTCCATCCCTCGCTCCGGCCAGGTCAAGGGCACGCCAGCACCCAGGCTGAAGGTGCCTGGGCGCGGCCGCATCCTCCAACTCTGAACCCCGCGGTCAGGCCGTCCGCCCCTTTTATCTCCTCTCCCTTTGCGTCACAGCAGGTTCCCCGCCCCGCTGTACCAGCGCCAGGAAAGGACAAAAAGGAACAGTCTTGTGGTGCAGGTTCAACTCCGGCCCAGGGCGACAACGCCACCTGCAGGCCACAGGGAACCTTGCACCACCAGAGTCCTCCAAGAACCACAAAAGGGATTCTCAGATTCCCTAACAATTAGTACATCTGGGTTAAATAACCCAGATGCTCCCCGCCAAATTTAAATGCCCGCTACACGTTATTTCCCAAAGACAACCTCTGGATATGACACTGAGCACATGCACTCAACTTCTTTGGTCGACCATGTTCTGAGTGGAACCTGTCCTGTTAAACTGCTGTATGGTCTTGGACACCGTGCTGCAGCTAAGTTTCAGGGTCTTGGCAATCTTCTTATAGCCTAGACCATCTTTATGTAGAGCAAGAATTCTTTTTTTTCAGCTCATCAGAGAGTTCTCTGCCATGAGGTTCCATATTGAACTTCCAGTGACCAGTATGAGAGAGTGAGCGCAATAACACCAAATTTAACAGCAAAATAGAGCAACAGTATCTAAACTGTGTATCTCACACGTACAGATATGCAGGAAACGCTGCAATTTTTTTTTTTGTTGCCCTAAATGTGTTTTTTTTTAAATATCAGAATAGAGCAACAGTATCTAAAGGGTGTACCTCACACGTATAGATACAGACTAGGCCGCAATTTAAGATTTTTCCCCAAAATGTTTTTTTTTTAATAGCAGAATAGTGCAACAGTATCTAAAGGGTGTATCTCACACGTACAGATATGCAGGAAACGCAGCAAAAAAAAATTATTTGCCCTAAATGGGTGTTTTTTGAATAGCAGAATAGAGCAACAGTATCTAAAGGGTGTATCTCACAGTAACATATGCAGTACTGGTGCATTAAGCTTGCATAAAATACAAGCTTAGTGCACCAGCCAACCTAACAGACGCCAACCTAACTAACAGATGGATAAAAGTTATCTTTTCTCTGGCACTGGGCTCAGGGCAGGGTAAAAAGATTGTGCACTGCACCCACACAACAAAATCAAGGTAGATCGCTGAGTAATTTGATTTCTGAATCAGGACTCCTATCTAATTCTCTGCCTCAAAGCAGCAGCAGCAGCAACCTTTGCCTACACTATCTAAAGCAGAGTGCTGTGCTATGTAGATCGCTGAGTAATTTGATTTCTGAATCAGGACTCCTATGATAATTCTCTCCCTCAAAGCAGCAGTAGCAACCTTTCCCTACACTATCTAAAGCAGAGTGACGTGGTGTGCTATGTAGATCGCTGAGTAATTTGATTTCTGAATCAGGACTCCTATGATAATTCTCTCCCTCAAAGCAGCAGCAGCAACCTTTCGCTACACTATCTAAAGCAGAGTGACGTGCTGTGCTATGTGCCTCTAGCTTATATAGAGGCTGGGTCACATGCTGCACTGGCCAGTCACAGCCATGCCATTAGTAGGCATGGCTGTGATGACTTCTAAGGGCACACGAGTTAAACGAATGTTGATTGGCTGCCCTGCAGCACGCCATTATATTGCCAAACACCGAACCCGTACATACAGTAAATTGTTCGGGTCCGGGTACAAAAACCCAAAAGTCCGGTACGAACCCGAACTTTACAGTTCGGGTTCGCTCGACCCTACAACCCTACTTGTAACACTAACAAGTCACATGACACCGGGGAGGGAAAATGGCTAATTAGGCCCAATTTGGACATTTTCACTTAGGGGTGTACTCACTTTTGTTCACAGCAGTTTAGACATTAATGGCTTTAATGGCATTACACTCACTACTTTACATTGTAGCAAAGTGTCATTTCTTCAGTGATGTTACATGAAAAGATATAATAAAATATTTACAAAAATGTGAAGGGTGTACTCACTTTTGTGAGATACTGTAAATATATATCTATATATATATATATATATATATATATATATATATATATATATATATATATATATATATACACACACTGTGTGTTTATGTATATATAAAATACACATATATATATGTAGCGGGTATGTACTATTTAGGGGCAGCAACTGGGTGGTAGTATGACCCAGATGCACTATTGGTAGAGCAGGGCTATGTTTTATTTGTGTGAGGACATCAGTGGTGTTGAGTTCCCTGCGGCTCAGTAGGTGGCGTTGTCATTCTGAGCTGGGGTTGAACCACTACTGCAGTGCCGTACCCTTTGTGACCTCTCGCAGCAGCTGTACTGCGGGGCGGGGAACATGCTGTGCTTGCTGGGAGAGGGTATAAAGGGGGCGGACATCTTAACCACGAGGTCCGAGTCCTAGGCACCTTCAGCCTGAGAGCTGCTGTCCGCGCCCTTGGCCTGTACACGTGGAGTTTGTGTTCCATCCCAGACACCTTCAGTCTGGGGTGAGGTACTCAACCGGCGGCCTGGGGCCCAGGGAGGGATTGTCCTAGGGTGCCCCAGGTGTTGGGCACCCGAATCCAGAGGCGTAAGGGACCAGAGGAGGGATTCAACCAAAGATCTGGTGCAGCATATTGCCAATCCTTCCCGAACAAGGGCCAATTCATCAGGGAAGGTGATTCATGTTCTATGACCGGTGGCAGCGGTTCATCTAGTCAACTCAGGTCGGTGGCAGAGACCCGCTATTAGGCCTGTGGCAGGGGCCTCAACAGTTCACCCGGTCTGTGGCAGCGACCAATCTCACGGTCGGTGGCAGAGACCGTGCGCCAAACCTATTCGCAAGAAAAAGGAATAGGAGTGTTCACTGTGCCTGGGCCTACTCGTATCCACACCCTGTCTGTTTGTTTTAAAAGTTCAACTGATGCTATTCATGTGAAAGAAGAATAAAGGAGTGTTGGACTTTTTATGGTGTGGGGCTTCATTACTGACAGTCAAACTTTCCCTCTGCGGGAGGGCCAGAGGCTCCGTCTAGAACACAGACCCGAAGGTAACATAAGTGTTGGCTTTCACCTCTACATACTAGAGGACATGGGCCGTAGTGAACCTCATCCTCCTCCCGTATTCCCCTAGACAAGCCAGCTGTTCTATTTACAAGGGGGACGGGGGGTGAGGCCGCTACATATACATATACTGTATATATTTTTTTTTCTTTGGTAGTGGTGGTGTTAGTGGTGGTGTGTGGGGGTGGGGGGTTAATCATGTAAGCTCTCGCTCCTGTGTATCCTTTACAAACCAGAGCAAGCTTTACATTTCTGCCATGGGTCTACTGATTCAGCAAACTGTTTTACACTTATGTAGAAGGAAAGGAAGAAGTCAGGTTTAAAAAGAGGGTAAAATGTACAATTTTAAGTTAAAAATAAAAAAATTCACTTCCATGTTTTTTATAACTGATAGAAAAACAGAAATAAACACAGTGCATGGACATGCACAGAACTCGGGGTACAGCTAACGCTAACAGCTGTACCCCGTGTTCTGTGCATGTCCATGCACTGTGTTTATGGCCTTTTGTCAGTTGCATTTTGTGAGTACCCACTTTTACACAAAAAATTCTTATTAAATTATCTCTGGGAATGCTCTAGGTGTGCGCGCCTTCCATTTCTGTTTTTCTTGTAGTTCCTTTCGGATTACCCCATCTGAGGAAGGCAGCATCCACTTAGCTTTGGGATACCATATATACCCTTCACACCACCATTTTATCTGATATCTGTTACGCCACACCTTGGAAGACCTATTAGCGCTGGAAGTGACTGTGTTTTTGTATTTCTATTGTTATAACTGATATTATGTTCAGATTAAAAGGACACTCTTCTGATTTACACATACAATAACAATGCATTGTGACAACAATTCTGTTCCAACACTTGTATAAATTGAATTTGCAAATACTGCTTGCTGGCTTGCACAAGTGTACAAAGCATGTCCAATGTCTTTGGATGAAGTTTTGTGGGCATGCCATATATTCCCAAGGTCAAGTGGTTTTGAAAGGGGATGTGCTATGTATTTATCAAATTGACAAATAAAAAATGCAGCTCGACAACAAAGTGTCTTCTATAATTATAGAATGTTGGCAACTAATAATGAGACCTGCTAGCCATTGAAAAACCTAACTTCCGTTCCAATTAGTTGCAGAATATTCCAGCTGAAAAGTACATTTGCTAATTTGGATTTCTTATACGTCATGGGATTCTGCCAATGTTCTTGTTTTGGTACCTATTTGTGGCTGAAACCTTAAAGCTGGATTTTAAGTCTACTTGTTTTTTTTCTTTTTATATCCCCCCCCCCCCTTTGCCTCTTTATCAACATGCCAGTGACATCTTAAAACCTTATCATTGGGTCGCCATACTTCTCTGTGCAATGCAGATAGATCATGGCTGGTAGACGGGCCAGCAGGGTGCTGTAAGTCGTTTCTTAAAACATCACAGCACACTGCCTCTTTAGTCATCTTAAAAACCCTCAACATTGACTCATGATGGGGACTAGCCTTTCGAAAAAGTTATTCAAATATGCAAATATCATAATTACTTGAGGAGGTGTGGGCATTCTAAGGCAAATCACTCTAGGTAAAATCTATATGTGATGAGAGAAGCTCACAGTGTGCGGTAAAATTAAACATTTTCAGTGCAGTACAACTGTACATGACTGAAGGTAAGACTTTAAGACTGGAGTTCAGCTTTAAATTCATTCCAGCCCTAAAACTAAGAATGACTTGGGAGAGACCTGCAGAAAAGAACCCTTGGGCCTAAAAAGATAACTGCGACAATAAGAAGGGCTTAATTCAGCTAGGAATTGAAAAACCTTTACCTACTCATTTTGCATTCAGTATATTATTAAAGAATTTGAAGAAGCAAGGCATGTGTTTCATGAATGTTTCATGCTTTTCAGTTTTAAATTTTTATTACTTTGCTTTCCAGTAAGTACATGCATATTTTCTGCTTTCTGTTGAAAAAACATCACCTCTGGACCATGTATAAAATCTAGGGAGATAATAATGTTCTGTAAATTCATGCAAACGGAGGGGGATTCAGGGAAATGTTGCAAGCTCTTTTAAAAACTAATGCAAACACACTGCTATATTTTCTGCTGCATAAAACAGAAAATAACTGCCAATTTTCAGCATGAACTGTGTACTTGTTGGCATAGTGTCCATTTTGCATCGAAAGTTAGAGACCAGTGAGATCCAAAAAGATAAACATTTCCTTTGAGTCCAGGGTTTTTTAACCACTTAAGCCCCGGACCATTACGCAGCTTAATGACCAGAGGAGGTGTTTTTACAATTTGGCACTGCGCTGCTTTAACTGGTCTCACACATGTGGTATCCCCGTACTCAGGAGAAGCAACAGAAAGTATTTTGGGGTGTAATTCCACATATGCCCATGGCATGTTTGAGTAATATATCATTTAGTGACAACTTTGTGCAAAAAAAAAAAAATATATATATATTTTCCGCAACTTGTGTCAACATATAAAATATTCCATGGACTTAACATGCCTCTCAGAAAATAGCTTGGGGTGTCTACTTTCCAAAATGGGGTCATTTGGGGGGTTTTGACCTGTCCTGGCATTTTATACACAACATTAGGAAGCTTATGTCACACATCATCCACTCTTCTAACCACTTGAAGACAAAGCCCTTTCTGACACTTTTTGTTTACATGAAAACATTTTATTTTTTTTTGCAAGAAAATTAAGTTGAACCCCCAAACATTATATATTTTTTTAAAGCAAAGGCCCTACAGATTAAAATTGTGGGTGTTGATGTTTTTTTCCACACAATATTTGTGCAGCGATTTTTTTCAAACGCATTTTTTGGGGAAAAAATATACTTTTTTTCATTTTAATGCACTAAAACACACTATATTGCCCAAATGTTTGATGAAATAAAAAATATGATCTTAGGCCGAGTACATGGATACCAAACACGACATGCTTTAAAATTTCACACAAACGCGCAGTGGCGACAAACTACATACAAGCCTTTACAGGTTACCACATTAGATTTACAGAGGAGGTCTACTGCTAAAATTACTGCCCTCGATCTGACCTTTGCGGTGATACCTCCCATGCATGATGCAATTGCTGTTTACATATGACACCAGACTGACGCTTGCGTTCGCCTTTGCGCAAGAGCAGGGCAGGACAGGAGTGCCTTTTTTTTTCTTTTTAATTATTAATTTTTCTTTTTTCTTTTATTTTTAAACTGTTCCTTCCATATTAATTTTTTATTATTTTTTATCATTTTTATTGTTATCTCAGGGAATGTAAATATCCCCTATGATAGCAATAGGTAGTGACAGGTACTCTTTTTTTGAAAAAACTGGGGTCTATTAGACCCTAGATCTTTCCTCTGCCCTCAAAGCATCTGACCACACAAAGATCGGTGTAATAAAATGCTTTCCCAATGGCGCTTTTTATATCCGGGGGGGTCATTCCCTCCCACTGCTTGTAAAAGCAGTCCAGAGGCTAATTAGCCGCTAGGATTGCTTTTACATGAAAGCCGGCCGCTGGCTGAAAAGAATGATACCAAGATGATACCTAAATCCGCAGGCATCATTCTGGTATAACCATTCAAAGTCCAGCAACATACCAGTACGTTGCTGGTCCTTGTTGGTCATGTATTGTAATCTTTTTTTTGTTCATGCAGCCTGTTGGCTGAACGAAAAAAAGAGATTGATCGGTGGGCATGCCCACCATTAGAATACCTCCCTTCATCCATCCACTTCTAATGATGGGCATACATGCACCATTTATATATTCCGAAGCATGGGGGCATCCTCCCGCATGTACACACGGTCTGACTTTTCCACGGGCAAGCCTCCGTCGGAATTTCGACCATATGTACGAGGCATTAGGAGCAAAATCGCTCCTCCACCCCTGCTGCCCCCATGCTTCGGCATATATGCTCTTTTTTTTTAACTGTGGTGGTGAAATCACCTCCTATAGCACTGGAGTCGCAGGGATCAGGCCTGTCTCTGCGAACGCTGCAGTTATGTGTGTTGTGTTTTGTAAGTGACAGTGATCGATCGATACTGCACTTGGGTGGCCTGGGCTGAACGGAGGGGCAAAACGCAGGTGCTAGCAGGTATCTGGGCTGATCCCGCTAACACTGCGTTTTTTGGAACCCTAAACTGCTGGGGACGCTAGTATAGATCTGATCAGATATTGATCTGTTCAGATACTATACCACTAAGGGAGGTGTATGCTTCACGCGTGGGTGTTAGCGCTATTGGCACTAACCTGACGCTGCCTGGGGTGTGACGCAAACCCTCTCTGACGCTAAAACCTAATTGATATCACCCGGCGGGCGATCAGGGGGTTAAACCTTTATTGGGTTATATACGGCGGGTGCCCTGACACTATAAAAAGCAAACTAACCAGCGTCACCCATAACACTTATACGGTGATCACTGGTGAAAGGGTTAATTAGGGGCAATCAGAGGGTTAAAACCTTTATTAGGTAATATATGGGGGTACCTGACCCTATATAAAAACCTGACACTGAACCTAAATAACGAAATAACGAACTGGCTAACCAGTGTCACCAGTGACACTTATACGGTGATCACTGGTGAAAGGGTTAACTCTAGGGGCAATCAGGTGGTTAAAATCTTTATTAGATAATATATGGGGGTACCTGACGCTATAAAAACCTGGCGGCGAACCTAAAAAAATAACTGACTACCTAGCGGCACCAGCATACCTAATACAGTGATCAGAAAAACTATCACTTAGTGACACTGGCAAAAGGGGGTGAAAGGGTTACCTGGGGGGCGATCAAGGGGTTAAACCTTTATTGGGTAATATATGGAGGTACCCCACGCTATAAAAACCTGGCGGCGAACCTAAAAAAATAACTGACTACCTAGCGGCATCACCGACGCTAATACAGCGATCAGAAAAACGATCGCTTAGTGACAGTGGTGCTAGGGGGTGAAAGGGTTACCTGGGGGGCGATCAAGGGGTTAAACCTTTATGGGGGGGTTAGGGGGCTACCCTGGACCTAAAGGGATCTACACTAACTGCCCTGACACTTTTACAGTTACAAATGTCACTGTTTGCAGTGATCAGTAAATAAATGATCACTGCAATCAGTGACACTGTGACTGGGGGGTGATCTGGGGGTGACTGGGGGGGCGATCGTGTGCCTATGTGTCCTGGTGTCAGTGTAGTGTTTGTGCACTAACCTGAAATCTTCTCTCCACGGCGCTCCGGTATGTGTGAGCGCCGCAGGGAGAGATGACATCACTTCCTCTGCCTGTGTTTACATTACACAGGCTGAGGAAGCATCTCATTCGCTGGGAACGATCGTGAGGGGGTGGCCAGAAACCAATGGCTGCCCCCCCATCACCGATCGCTCCCGGAGCGATACCAACTGCTCACTGTACCGGAGGGGGGTCCGATCGGACCCCCCACCCATACGAAGGCAGGTACGTGATTGTGCCTGTCCGTGCCATTTTGCCGACGTATATATATATACAGTTAAGTGGTTAAATGCTGTTCCTTTTTTATTTTTATAGACATATTGTAAAGAAAATCATTAAAAATACATCAAAAAGGAAAACATTCTCTAAAACTTGCACTATACATGAAAGATGAGACATATCAAACAACAAAAATACATCAGAAAACCATAATAATCTATCATATAAGACACATATAACAATTACAAGAAACATGTTGGATGTGTTAAAAGGAACCAAAGTTCCTTTAGTGTGGTAACCATTTATTTTGAAAGTTAGTGCTGTCACTCTGTACAGTACAGGATTATTTTACTACTTTTGGTGTCTTTAATTGTAAATACTTCATGTATTATGCCTTTATAATGGTGTGATACAGTGGTGGCGCCTATCCATGCCACAGCCCCCAATATCCATGTAACAGGCCCCTTGCAGGATGCTGGATGCATGATGCATGAATTCCAATACGGAGGGTCTTTTTTTGAAGCACTGATTAGAGCCAGAGTGTCAATACCAGGGCTCGAACCTGGGACCTCTTCTGTGTTTGGCATTGATTCTTCTCACCAGTGGCGGCTGGTGCTCAAATTTTTTTGGGGGGCGCAAACAAACTGAAAAAAAAAAATCATCAATTGCCGCCACTGTGCCCATTAAAACGCAGCCACTGTGCCCAAACGCCACTAGTTTGTCCCCAAATGCAGCCAGTTTCCCCCCAATATACAGCCAGTTTGTCCCCTAATAATACAGCCAGTTTCTCCCCCATAATACAGCCAGTTTCTCCCTCAATAATACAGCCAGTTTCTCCCCCAATAATACAGCCAGTTTCTCCCCCAATAATACAGCCAGTTTCTCCCCCAATAATACAGCCAGTTTCTCCCCCAATAATGCAGCCAGTTTCTCCCCCATAATGCAGCCAGTTTGTCCCCCATAATACAGCCAGTTTGTCCCCCATATACAGCCAGTTTCTCCCCCAATAATACAGCTAGTTTCTCCCCCAATAATACAGCCAGTTTCTCCCCCAATAATACAGCCAGTTTCTCCCCTCATAATACAGCCAGTTTCTCCCCCATATGCAGCCAGTTTCTCCCCCATAATACAGCCAGTTTCTCCCCTCATAATACAGCCAGTTTCTCCCCCATATGCAGCCAGTTTCTCCCCCATATGCAGCCAGTTTCTCCCCCATATGCAGCCAGTTTCTCCCCCAATAATACAGCCAGTTTCTCCCCCAATAATACAGCCAGTTTCTTCCCCATAATGCAGCCAGTTTCTCCCCCATATGCAGCCAGTTTCTCCCCCATATGCAGCCAGTTTCTCCCCCATAATACAGCCAGTTTCTCCCCCATATGCAGCCAGTTTCTCCCCCATAATACAGCCAGTTTCTCTCCCATAATACAGCCAGTTTCTCCCCCATATGCAGCCAGTTTCTCCCTCATATGCAGCCAGTTTCTCCCCCATATGCAGCCAGTTTCTCCCCCAAATGCAGCCAGTTTCTCCCCCAAATGCAGCCAGTTTCTCCCCCATATGCAGCCAGTTTCTCCCCCATATGCAGCCAGTTTCTCCCCCATATGCAGCCAGTTTCTCCCCCAAATGCAGCCAGTTTCTCCCCCATATTGCAGCCAGTTTCTCCCCCAAATGCAGCCAGTTTCTCCCCCATATGCAGCCAGTTTCTCCCCCATATGCAGCCAGTTTCTCCCCCATATGCAGCCAGTTTCTCCCCCAAATGCAGCCAGTTTCTCCCCCATATTGCAGCCAGTTTCTCCCCCAAATGCAGCCAGTTTCTCCCCCATATGCAGCCAGTTTCTCCCCCATATGCAGCCAGTTTCTCCCCCAATAATACAGCCAGTTTCTCCCCCAATAATGCAGCCAGTTCCTCCCCCAATAATACAGCCAGTTTCTCCCCCAATAATACAGCCAGTTTCTCCCCCAATAATACAGCCAGTTTCTCCCCAATAATACAGCCAGTTTCTCCCCCAATAATGCAGCCAGTTTCTCCCCCAATAATGCAGCCAGTTTCTCCCCCATAATGCAGCCAGTTTGTCCCCCATAATACAGCCAGTTTCTCCCCCAATAATACAGCCAGTTTCTCCCCCAATAATACAGCCAGTTTCTCCCCCAATAATACAGCCAGTTTCTCCCCTCATAATACAGCCAGTTTCTCCCCCATATGCAGCCAGTTTCTCCCCCATATGCAGCCAGTTTCTCCCCATATGCAGCCAGTTTCTCCCCCAATAATACAGCCAGTTTCTCCCCCAATAATACAGCCAGTTTCTCCCCCATAATGCAGCCAGTTTCTCCCCCATATGCAGCCAGTTTCTCCCCCATAATACAGCCAGTTTCTCCCCCATATGCAGCCAGTTTCTCCCCCATATGCAGCCAGTTTCTCCCCCATAATACAGCCAGTTTCTCCCCCATAATACAGCCAGTTTCTCCCCCATAATACAGCCAGTTTCTCCCCCAAAATACAGCCAGTTTCTCCCCCATATGCAGCCAGTTTCTCCCCCATATGCAGCCAGTTTCTCCCCCATATGCAGCCAGTTTCTCCCCCAAATGCAGCCAGTTTCTCCCCCATAATGCAGCCAGTTTCTCCCCCATAATGCAGCCAGTTTCTCCCCCATATGCAGCCAGTTTCTCCCCCATATGCAGCCAGTTTCTCCCCCAAATGCAGCCAGTTTCTCCCCCATATGCAGCCAGTTTCTCCCCCATATGCAGCCAGTTTCTCCCCCATATGCAGCCAGTTTCTCCCCAAAATGCAGCCAGTTTCTCCCCCATAATGCAGCCATTTTCTCCCCCAAATGCAGCCAGTTTCTCCCCCATATGCAGCCAGTTTCTCCCCCATATGCAGCCATTTTCTCCCCCATAATGCAGCCAGTTTCTCCCCCATATTGCAGCCAGTTTCTCCCCCAAATGCAGCCAGTTTCTCCCCCATATGCAGCCAGTTTCTCCCCCAAATGCAGCCAGTTTCTCCCCCAAATGCAGTCAGTTTCTCCCCCATATGCAGCCAGTTTCTCCCCCATATGCAGCCAGTTTCTCCCCCATATGCAGCCAGTTTCTCCCCCAAATGCAGCCAGTTTCTCCCCCATATTGCAGCCAGTTTCTCCCCCAAATGCAGCCAGTTTCTCCCCCATATGCAGCCAGTTTCTCCCCCATATGCAGCCAGTTTCTCCCCCATATGCAGCCAGTTTCTCCCCCAAATGCAGCCAGTTTCTCCCCCATATTGCAGCCAGTTTCTCCCCCAAATGCAGCCAGTTTCTCCCCCATATGCAGCCAGTTTCTCCCCCATATGCAGCCAGTTTCTCCCCCAATAATACAGCCAGTTTCTCCCCCAATAATGCAGCCAGTTTCTCCCCCAATAATACAGCCAGTTTCTCCCCCAATAATACAGCCAGTTTCTCCCCCAATAATACAGCCAGTTTCTCCCCAATAATACAGCCAGTTTCTCCCCCAATAATGCAGCCAGTTTCTCCCCCAATAATGCAGCCAGTTTCTCCCCCATAATGCAGCCAGTTTGTCCCCCATAATACAGCCAGTTTCTCCCCCAATAATACAGCCAGTTTCTCCCCCAATAATACAGCCAGTTTCTCCCCCAATAATACAGCCAGTTTCTCCCCTCATAATACAGCCAGTTTCTCCCCCATATGCAGCCAGTTTCTCCCCCATATGCAGCCAGTTTCTCCCCATATGCAGCCAGTTTCTCCCCCAATAATACAGCCAGTTTCTCCCCCAATAATACAGCCAGTTTCTCCCCCATAATGCAGCCAGTTTCTCCCCCATATGCAGCCAGTTTCTCCCCCATAATACAGCCAGTTTCTCCCCCATATGCAGCCAGTTTCTCCCCCATATGCAGCCAGTTTCTCCCCCATAATACAGCCAGTTTCTCCCCCATAATACAGCCAGTTTCTCCCCCATAATACAGCCAGTTTCTCCCCCAAAATACAGCCAGTTTCTCCCCCATATGCAGCCAGTTTCTCCCCCATATGCAGCCAGTTTCTCCCCCATATGCAGCCAGTTTCTCCCCCAAATGCAGCCAGTTTCTCCCCCATAATGCAGCCAGTTTCTCCCCCATAATGCAGCCAGTTTCTCCCCCATATGCAGCCAGTTTCTCCCCCATATGCAGCCAGTTTCTCCCCCAAATGCAGCCAGTTTCTCCCCCATATGCAGCCAGTTTCTCCCCCATATGCAGCCAGTTTCTCCCCCATATGCAGCCAGTTTCTCCCCAAAATGCAGCCAGTTTCTCCCCCATAATGCAGCCATTTTCTCCCCCAAATGCAGCCAGTTTCTCCTCCATATGCAGCCAGTTTCTCCCCCATATGCAGCCATTTTCTCCCCCATAATGCAGCCAGTTTCTCCCCCATATTGCAGCCAGTTTCTCCCCCAAATGCAGCCAGTTTCTCCCCCATATGCAGCCAGTTTCTCCCCCATAATGCAGCCAGTTTCTCCCCCATAATGCAGCCAGTTTCTCCCCCATAATGCATCCAGTTTCTCCCCCATAATGCAGCCAGTTTCACCCCCAAATGCAGCCAGTTTCTCCCCCATAATGCAGCCAGTTTCTCCCCCATAATGCAGCCAGTTTCTCCCCCATATGCAGCCAGTTTCTCCCCCATATGCAGCCAGTTTCTCCCCCAAATGCAGCCAGTTTCTCCCCCAAATGCAGCCAGTTTCTCCCCCAAATGCAGCCAGTTTCTCCCCCATAATGCAGCCAGTTTCTCCCCCAAATGCAGCCAGTTTCTCCCCCAAATGCAGCCAGTTTCTCCCCCAAATGCAGCCAGTTTCTCCCCCATAATGCAGCCAGTTTCTCCCCCAAATGCAGCCAGTTTCTCCCCCATAATGCAGCCAGTTTCTCCCCCATAATGCAGCCAGTTTCTCCCCCCATATGCAGCCAGTTTCTCCCCCATATGCAGCCAGTTTCTCCCCCATATGCAGCCAGTTTCTCCCCCAAATGCAGCCAGTTTCTCCCCCATAATGCAGCCAGTTTCTCCCCCCAGCCCTGCACTTACCTTCCTCGAGTCAGCACCGTCCTTCTTCCGTCCTCAATGTCTTCTCCCGCCCTCGATGTCACTTCAGCCAATCAGGTTTCCGGTAACCAGACCCGGTGAACCTGATTGGCCAGGGAACGAACCCCTGTGCGTCCTCTCATTAGGTATTTAGAAGCCGATTACAGCCCTCAGGCTGTAGTCGGGAAGCCTATCAGAGCCTGCTGGCTCTGATAGGCACTTCTAAAGGCCAATCAGACGCTGTGATTCAGATGGCCGGCGCTCAAGGGGCCGGCCATCTGAATAGTGGGCGGCAGCAATACATAGGTTCATGCAATGCATGAACCTATGTATTGGTGTGGTGAGTGACGGCCGGGCGCAGAAGCGAGTGGTAGCGGCGCTTCTGCGCCCACTATGGTCGCGCCGCCATGTGTAAAAAAAAGACATTTAAAAAAAAATAAAAAAACTCTTAAAGGGCCGGTTTTTTTATTATTTTTTATTTTTTGGTGACCACAGGAGGGGGGGCGGCGCCCGGGCGCCCCCTATGGACGGGCCGCCACTGCTTCTCACTGAGCTAACTGGAATGCTGGACAGCTCCCTGCCTGATCTATTTGACAATCCTGCCTGATCCATTGGAAAACCCTGCCCCGTGAGTTGATTGCTCTTGAACCTTGAACTCCTTGCTTCTCCCATGAACTTCCTATATAAGCCTTGCCTCTGCACTGCCTGTCGCCAGATTATTGTGGTCTGATCCTGCTTACTACTGCCATTGCTGTTTATAAACTACTTTGGTTTGTGACCCCGACTACGAAACTCTCCTCCTGCATGAACTTTGGCTTGTGACCCTGACTACAAAACTCTCCTCCTGCATCAACCTTGGCTTGTGACCCCAACACTGATCATAGGTCTAGCTATTCAGACTTTCTCTCGCAGACCTGAGAACTGAGCATGTCTGGCGTTGTCGGCCATTTGTTTGCACTCATTACAGGTATTCTCCTAACACAGAGTCTCTAATAGGCTCGAGGTGCAGAGAATGCGCTCAGGGCCCACCCAGATGTGTTACAATAGCAAATGAATATTCACTATTGTAACACTGATCCTCCTCCCCGACCAATTAGGAAGCAGATCAGAGACCCGTCACCCGATTGGCTGAAAGGACAGGCGATCCTATTGGATGCCTAGAGGGAGGTGTCACGTATCAGATAAGACCAGAAATGTGTGGACTGCAACAGAGGAAACCCAGACGTGTTTAAGTGAAATATGATAATTTATTAAAGATAAGTGAAATAATATAAATATAACCACCTCCAATACCACACAGTGCACAACAACCAATACCAACAGAACCCACAAATAATAACAGTAACAGATCAATATGTACAAGTAATGGGGTAAACCAGAATCATAAACAGGGCCAGGCCAGGGTCGACAATGGGAGGTCAGCAGCTGGGGAAAGGGAAAACAAACAGGACAAGGAGAGGATGGATGGATCACAGGAGGGACGGGTACAGGTACAAGGCTCAGGGTTCAGGGTTCAGATAACAGACAGGATCAGATGCAGAGCTTCTCAGGGTCAGGGCGCAAGGAGAGGTACCAAGGCGAAGTATGATTGTGTCTGCCAGGTATTTATACAGCTCTCCTGCAATCAGCCTCAGGTGACGCCTGACTGCAGGAGAAGATGTCGGCCCCACACTGCCAGGAACGCCAGTACTGCGGCCCAAATATCACATAATACCACCACCAGGGGAGAGCTCCCATGGCAGTTCCAGACTGCCAGGAGACACCTGCTGGTGGACCACAGTACTGCACGCCAAATATCATGCAGTGTCACCAGTGGATGGAACCTTTCCTGACAGGAGGAGACACAAGGCCAATGGAGGAAAGGACACAGGAGCCGATGCCCAATGCCTGATGCTTGCTGCCCAGAAAGGGAAGGTGATCGAAACCATAAGAAGAAAATAAGAAGTTTTAAAGTCTTAACCACTTGACGAGCGTCTAACGACAATATACAGAATGGCACAGCTGTGAAAAGCAACATACCTGTGCGTTGCTCTGAATTTGCCGCCTCGCGGGCATGCACCACCGCGTGCTCTGTGCCAGAGGGACCCACAGACTTGATGTCCGTTGGTGTCACGCGATCATGTCACGGAGCTGCAGAAAAGGGAGATGCCTATGTAAACAAGGCATTTCCCTGTTCTACTTAGTAAAAAGGACATTGATCTACTACTCACTGTCATCGGGAGCAGTGATCACTGTCCTATCACTTGTAGCCCAGCCCCCCATAGTTAGAATCACTCCCTAGGACACACTTAACCCCTTCATCGCCCCCTAGTGTTTAACCCCTACCCTGCCACTGTCATTTACACAGTAATCAGTGCATTTTTATAGCACTGATCGCAGTATAAATGACAATGGTCCCAAAATAGTGTCAAAAGTGTCCGATGTGTCCGCCATAATGTCGCAGTCATGATAAAAATCGCTGATCGCTGCCATTACTATCCCCTATTTTGTAGAAGCTATAACTTTTGCACAAACCAATCAATATACGCTTATTGCAATTTTTTTTTTTTTTTTTTTACCAAAAATATGAAGAATACATATCGGCCTAAACTGAGAAAGAAATTAGTTTTTTATATATATTTTTGGGTATATTTATTATAGCAAAAAGTAAAAAATATTGCTTTTTTTTTACAAAATTGTCGCAGTTTTTTTGTTTATAGCGCAAAAAAAAAAAAACGCAGAGGTGATCAAATACCACCAAAAGAAAGCTCTATTTGTGGGAAAAAAAGGACGTAAATTTCGTTTGAGTGCAACGTCGCACGACTGTACAATTGTCAGTTAAAGGGACGCAGTGCCGAATCGCAAAAAGTCCTCCTTGTTAGGAAGGTAGTAAATTCTTCCGGGGCTGAAGTGGTTAAAGAACAAATATCATAAATAAAAGCTAATTATTTTATATTTATTTGTCTACCTCAGTTATCCAAACAATATTCAGAGCGGACTTTACAGCTAAATAGAAAGGTCCACTTATTTAGCGTGGTCCCCTCCTCATTGCTAAAAAAAACCTGCATTAACCCTAAAAAAAGTGGGGGAAGACATTGGATAACATACTTGCCTTTCCCCTGGCTCCTGCCCCTGGTTCCTAGGTGAGGATGACATCAGCATCCTCCCAGCAAGATTGTGGAATGTTGAGTGCCCAAAATCTCACAAAATGGCAAAATTGCACTATAGTATGCTGCAGCATCTTCTTGTGAGGTTTGGAGTGCTCATCATTTTACAAGATGTTATCTGCAAGCTAATGATGTCACCCTCGGCTCTATGGAAGCCGGGAGAAAAGGTAAGTATACAAGCTAAATGTCTTCCCTCAGTATTTTTTAGCTTATTGTGGAGTTTTAACAAGGGGGGTCACTTGGTTAACAAATATAATTTCATTAGCACAATGGTCATCAGAGCCCATAAGTCCAGTCTCATCTGTGCCCATAGGTCTGGTCCCATCTGTGCCCATAGGTCTGGTCCCATCTTTGCCCATAGGTCCGGTCCCATCTGTGCCCAGAGGTCCGGTCCCATCTGTGCCCAGAGGTCCGGTCCCATCTGTGCCCATAAGCGCGGTCCCATCTGAGTCCATAAGTGCGGTCCCATCTGTGCCCATAAGTGCGGTCTCACCAGAGCCCATAGGTGCGGTCTCACCAGAGACCATAGGTGCGGTCTCCTCTATGCCCATAGGTGCGGTCTCCTCTATGCCCATAGGTGCGGTCTCATCTATGCCCATAAGTGTGGTTTAATCAATGCCCATAAGTGTGGTTTCATCAGTGCCCATAAGTGCGGTTTTATCAGTGCCTATCAGTGCGGTCTCATATGTGCCCATAGGTGCAGTCTCAGAGCCCATAAGTGCGGTCCTATCTATGCCCATAAGTGCAGAGCGGGGATCATTACCAGACATCAGCCGTGTTACAAAGCGGAGATGGCGGGGCTGTACGGTGATCAGTGTTTCAAATACAAGATACAAGATTTGTCACAGCCCCGAGATATCCGCTCTGTCACCCGACCAGTGTCTCGTAATCATCTGCAGTGAGAGATGACAGGTGGGTGGTTGGAGGCGGTGGAGGGGCGGAGCAGAGGAGGAGGAGAGGAAACCACCTCCATGGGCGGTACAGACTGGAGGCTGTGAGACCCCTCCGCCCACTACAGCAAGCAGGGATGGAAATAGATGTCCCTGCTTGCTTTTAGAGAACTACAAGGGGGAAGTGACAAGACTGCTGGCTGGGAGTACAGGAGGAATAGCAGCCAGCGAGCCTTACAAACAGGAGACACTGGGCAGTAACGTTTTTTCAGCAAAATCAGCAGACTATTACAGAGGAACTACAGAGCTCAGAAGAACATGGAAGGCATAGTCAGTGAAGGTACAGTGCCTTGCAAACGTATTCATCCCCTTGACATTTTTCGTGTTTTGGTGCCTCACAACCTGAATTTAACATGGATTGTTTGAGGATTTGCATCATTTAATTTACAGAACATGCCCACAACTTTGAAGATGTTTTTTTATTGTGAAGCAAACAACAAATAGGACAAAATAACAAGTCAATACTTTGTGGAGCCACCTTTTGTGGCTATCACAGCTCCAAGTCACTTTGGATAAGTCTCTATGAGCTTGCTACATCTTACCACTGGGATTTTTGCCCATTCCTCCTTGCAAAACTGCTCCAGCTCCTTCAAGTCTGACCACAGATTTTCTATTGGATTGAGGTCTGGGCTTTGACTAGGCCATTCCAACACATTTACATGTTACTTTAGCAGTGTGTTTGGGGTCATTGTCCTGCTGGAAGGTCAAACTCTGTCCTAGCCTCAAATCACACACAGAGTGGTACAGGTTTTTCTCAAGAATATCCCTGTATTTAGCACCATCCATCTTTCCCTCAACTCTGACCAGTTTCCCAGTCCGACTGCTGAAAAACTTCCCCACAGATGTTTTTCTTTGGGTGATGTGATGTGTTGGGTTTGCGCCAGACATAGCGTTTTCTTTGATGGCCAAAAAGTTCAATTTTAGTCTCATCAGACCAGAGCACCTTCCTCCATACATTTTGGGAGTCTTCCACATGCCTTTTTGCAAACACAAAACGTGCCATTTTGTTTTTTGCTGAAAGTATCGTCTTTCTTCTGCCACTCTGCCATAAAGCCCAACTCTATGGAGTATATTGTTGTCCTATGTACAGATTCTCCAGTTCCTGCTGTGGAACTATGCAGCTCCTCCAGGGTTACCTTAGGTCCCTGTGCTGCCTCTCTGATTAATGCCCTCCTTGCCCGGTCCGTGAGTTTTGGTGTGCGGCTGTCTCTTGGCAGGTTTGCCGTTGTGCCATGTTCTTTCCATTTGGTTATGATAGATTTGATGGTGCTCCTAGGGATCATCAAAGATTTGGATATTTTTTTATAACCTAGCCCTGACTTGTACTTCTCAACAACATTGCCCCTTACTTGTTTGGAGAGTTCCTTGGTCCTCATGGCAGTGCTTGGTTAGTGCTGCCTCTTGCTTAGGTGTTGCAGCCTCTGGGGCCTTTCAAAAAGGTGTGTATATGTAATGACAGTTCATGTGACACTTAGATTACGCACATGCCAATTATCAGTTTTTTATTTCTGAAAAATAGTTTTATGTATATATATTCCTAATTTTACTTCACCAACTTAGACTATTGTGTTCTGATCCATCACATATAATACAGATTAAAAAACATTACAGCCTTTAGTTCAATGTTAACAAAATAGGTAAAAAGCCAAGGGGGGTTGAATACTTTTGCAAGGCGCTGTAGGAGATCAGCAACAAGGACATGGAAAAAAAAATTGTTCCAGAGTTCTGCTTTAATCACTTGACAACTGGGCACATAACCCCCTTCCTGCCCAGGTGAAATTTCAGCTTTCGGCACTGTCACGCTTTGAATGACAATTGCGCGGTCGTGCGACGTGGCTCCCAAACAAAATTGACGTCCTTTTTTTCCCACAAATAGAGCTTTCTTTTGGTGGTATTTGATCATTTCTGCGGTTTTTATTTTATTTAAACAAAAAAATAGCGACAATTTTGAAAAAACACAATATTTTTAGATTTTTGCTATAATAAATATCCAATTTTTTATTTATTTTTTAACTATTTTTTTTCTCCGTTTAGGCCGATATGTATTCTTCTACATATTTTAGGTAAAACAAATCGCAATAAACGTACAGTGATTGGTTTGCGCAAAAGTTATACCGCCTACAAAATAGGGGATAGAATTATGATTTTTTTTTTTACTAGTAATGGCGGCGATCTGCAATTTTTATTGTGACTGCGACATTATGGCGGACACATCGGACACTTTTGACACATTTTTTGGGACCATTCACATTTATACAGCGAACAGTGCTATAAATATGCACTGATTACTGTATAAATGTGACTGTCAGGGAAGGTGTTAACACTAGGGGGCGATCAAGGGGTTAATATGAATCCTGCTAGGTGATTCTTACTGTGGGGGGAGGGGACTGACTGGGGGAGGTGACCGATGGTTGTCCCTATGTACAAGGGGCACACTATCAGTCTCCTCTCCCTGACAGGACGTGGATCTCTGCGTTTACACACAGAGATCCATGTCCCTGGGTCTGTGACAGCCAATCGCAGGTACCTGGCGGACATCGCGGCCGCCAGGCACGCGCATCGGCACCCGCGTGACACGGCGGGCACAGCTCTTCCGCGATGCGCGCCGCCGGGGGCGCGCATCGCGGAAGTAAACAGGAGGACGTTCATGGACGTCCTCCCGGCAATTGAGCGCCGCAATGCGGCCCTCTTTTCATAATGGCCCAGGCACGAAGTGGTTAACCACTTCAGCCCCAGACCATTTGGCTGGCCAAAGACCAGAGCACCTTTTGCAATTCGGCATTGCGTTGCTCTAACTGACAATTGCGCGGTCATGCGACGTGGCACCCAAACAAAATTGACGTCCTTTTTTTCCCACAAATAGAGCTTTCTTTTGGTGGTATTTGATCACCTCTGTGGTTTTAATTTTTTGCGCTATAAACAAAAATAGAGCAGCAATTTTGAAAAAAAAAAGCAATATTTTTTTACTTTTTACTTTTTGCTATAATAAATATCCCCAAAAAATATATAAAAAAAAAAATTTTTCCTCAGTGTAGGCCGATACGTATTCTTCTACATATTTTTGGTAAAAAAAAATCGCAATAAGCGTTTATTGATTGGTTTGCGCAAAAGTTATAGCGTCTACAAAATAGGGGATAGTTTTATGGCATTTTTATTAATATATTTTTTTTACTAGTAATGGCGGCGATCTGCGATTTTTTTCGTGACTGCAACATTAGGGCGGACACATCGGACACTTTTGGCGCCACTTTGGGACCATTCACATTTATACAGCGATCAGTGCTATAAAAATGCACTTATTACTGTGTAAATGTGACTGACAGTGAAGGGGTTAACCAGTAGGGGGTTGGGAAGGGGTTAAGTGTGTCCTAGGGATGTGTTCTAACTGTAGGGGGGATGGGCTACATGTGACACGACACTGATCACCACTCCCGATCACAGGGAGCTGTGATCAGTGTCCTGTCACTAGGAAGAATGGGGAAATGCTTGTTTACATTAGCATTTCCCCGTTCTTCCTCTCCATGAGATGATCGCGGGACTCCCGGTGGACATCGATTCCGCGGGACCCGCGGTCGAACTCACGGAGCTTGCGGCGGGCGCGCGCCCACAATGCCGCATCTTAAAGTGGACGTATATATACGTCGATCTGCCCAGCTGTGCCATTCTGCCGACGTATATAGTCGTGCAACGGTCAGTAAGTGGTTAAGTAAAGTCAGAGTTTGGTGCCTGTTACAGGCCTTATTTATGAGGTGTGTCTCTTATCCTAACCATATATTTCTCTAACTGGAAAGTGGAAGTGGCTGGATATATGGGAAAAACTGTCACTTTTAATAAATCAGACCAAAATTTAGTTAACTGATATTGTGTGACAGGGCTTTAGATCCCTGTAGCTAAGGCTTAGCAGTAGATGTACTGGTTTGCATGAATTAGTAGTTCCACTGTGACTCTCAAAGCACAAATATTATATTACTACCTTAGATTTCTAAGCAGTTTACAATTTTGTTACAAACTTACATTTAAATTAGATCAACCAGTCAAATGCTTCATTTGCTTTGAAGTACCGGTACACTTCATGTAAAAGATTAACTGTTCAAATGCTCATTGTTGGATATGTAGATGTTTGTATTGCGATGTATCTTTCCTAGAAACAATGTCATGTTTCAAAAACACTGCAGTCAAATCTACCCAATCCTTTTACCTGGTGAGATCAAAACCACAAACACATACCCAGCCACAGATTTTTCTTGGCAGTGATGTCATAAACATGACAACGTGCTATATTGCCTGGGGGGCTTTGCATGCTTGTAACCAGTAATATTTTTTGCATTAGTAAATACGTACATAGTATGACAGTTTATGGCATAATGAACTTTCAAAGACCTCGATATATGTATAGTAGTATAATGAAGTGTGTCTCAGTGTAACTTAAGAATGAATAAAGAAAAAATAGCAGTACATTTTTGCAATTTGATCATTGTATGATTTTTTTATTTTATTTTTTCATGTTTTTTTTTTCTGCTTACATTTTAATGTAGACTTTAACTTCTTGCAACTGAGAAGGGCTGCACCGAGCACATAGGAGAAAGGCCAAATGGCAGGGTGAGCTGGAAGGCAGGAGAATGGTTAAGAATGGGTGGGGAATGGTTTAAGGATATGATGTAGGGAGAAGGGAGGAAGTGGCCATAGCTTAGAGAAACTTCAAGAAGGAACAGACAGCGTGGTGAATGTATGGATATGGCTATGATTGAGAGTGCATGGGTTTGGGGAAACTGAGGTATGCAAAGAGAATGGTGGACTTGTGGGGCATATTGTTCTTTTGTCACAGCATTGGTGGGTCCTTGATCGTGCCAAAAATGTAAGATCGTTGGTAATGTGTGGACCTAATAGTCACAAAGATGTATGATTATGTGGCGTTTATGAATAAAGTACTTACTAAGGTTTATTCCAGGTGAATAATGGTGTAAACATTACTGGTATATATACCCACTGAGCTGGTTGTAGATGGCTAGTGGCTGGTACAGGTTTACAACAGAACAAGATATTCCAGGTGAATAATGGTGTAAAAATGACTGGTGTTTAGCCACCAAGTTGGTTGTAGATGGCTGGTGGCCGGTATGGGTTTACAACGGAACATGTTATTGGGTGGCAATGTAAAGGACCTTGCTTTAAAGGTTGTATCAGCATTGTTGAATGTTTTTGAAGAATTGGTGTTTAAATCATGTTATTGTTATTATCTTGTTATTTAATAAAAGCTGTGGCCACAATACCCCAATAAAAATAATTTGTGTCATGAGGTTTAATGTGTTTGGTTTTAATGTTCAATACCCCTCAGTCCTACCCAGATCATGGCCTGCAGGGATTCTAGAGAACAGAAATGGGAACAGGGTCTGGTTAAGTGATAAGATAGTAGAGTTTCAAATTTGTAGAACTTACTTCCTGCAGCTGCTTCCTGATTTCGCAAGACCCCAGTGAACCTTTACAGACATACAGAACAGTACTGGAAAACTTCTTCTAGACACTTCTTCAATCACTTCTAATTATAAGAAGTGATTGATCAGCGTGTGTGCGACCACATCTTCATTGCTGTCCATCCTGGCACCCACTGGGCTGTTTCTCTAGAACTATGGTGCCATGAAACTTTTTAAAGAATTCTGCTGCTTCTGATGGAGAACAGAAGACAAATAATTATTGTTTTGATCAAAGATGGTATGGCTCAGAACAGTGGGAAACAAAGTCTTACTTTGGAAGTTTGCAGTCAGGGTGTCCAAGCTGAGGTGTCCTCCCACACACCAATAGACAAACGGTCATTGAGTAAAAGAAGCAGCCGACAACTCCATAACATCAAGCGTATTTATTGTGAAGCCTTCACAGTGAATACAGTCAGCAGCAGACTAGTTTCGGCGATAAGCCTTGTTCACAGCACACATGTATGTTGAAAGGCATGAACATATATATATATATATATATATATATATATATATAAGATGGTCACATGACTACTGCTCCTCTCCAATCAACAATGTGTTCAATTAAAATCAGGTGATTGGTTACAGATTGTCAACAGATTGGTAGATGACAAATGAGAAGCAAATAGTCTAGCTATAATATGTAGCACTACCCCAGTAGGAGCTGCTGGTTAATTTTGGGTCTGCACTCTGCCTGTCAACCCCTTGAAGTTTGGCTCAATCCCCTCCTTGGCACAACTGGACAATAATATAATTGTGGAACCCTATGGACATAGGGGACCACAATAACACCACACAGTAATATATATGTAAATATTGTTACCTTGGTGCTGGTCATCTGACCCACAGCTGTAATAGACAGAGTTCCACACAAGATGTAGCTTAACCAGTGGTAATGTGTTTACTTGGCAAAAGAATAAAACAAAAAGGTTACACAGCTAAGATTGACTACCCACAGCTCCCTGTAACAGTCAATGTGACACCACTGGTACAGAATGTATTTGTTACTAGGCCCAAATAACACGACCTGGGGCCAGATATGAGTGAGTGCAGGGAGGAGGAATCTCCCAATGTGATTATACCAGCACTGGGACACCTCTCCACAGAGGCGGCTCTCTAATTAGGCTAATTAGGCGGTCGCCTTAGGCCTCGCCCCCTTAAAGAGGCCTCGCCTCGCGGCCGCCTAATTTGCCCATACCGCAACCTTGATGATTCGCCGGGACCGTCCTGTAATATGATCCAGAGTCCCGGCGAATCAGAGTCCAGCGGCAATGCCCGCGGCTTGTGCGGGGTGTCTCCATTCCCGCACGCCGCAAGCTTGCACTTTACTGTGTATTCAAGCCGGCCCGGCATCTCTCCCCAGCTGCGTGACACACACACAGTGCAGTGAGTGCACTGCAGAGCGGAGCGAACTGAAGCCGCCCCTCCGCCTCCTGTGCTGTAATGTTTTCCTGTCACTGTGCACAGGACAGAGGTCAGAGGAGGAGGGAAGGAGGCATACTACCTGTACGGAGAGCAAGCTGGTCTTGACAGTCTGATTAATCTAAAAGTGAGTCGGACTCGAGGAGGGGGGCATGAAGAAGAGGGTGAGGGACAGGGACAAGCAAAGAGTTCACTTGCAGTGATTTGGGGGAGAGGATATCCATCCACCCCCCCCTTCCGATCCAATCCCAGCTCCATCTATCCCCCCATCCCATCCCAGCTCCATCCACCCCCCATCCCATCGTCCTATCATTCTGGGTCCCCTATAAGATAGTGCCCGGATAAGTCTGCGCATGCTCGTAGTTGGAGCATGCGCAGTTAACATAGCGCTCGCTCCCCGCCGCTATCAGATGAGGACCCATCTAGATAGAAGAGCGCTGGCCCCGCTCAACTCAATACAGCAAGGGGCAAGATGGTTATATAAAAGGGGCGGGTGTATTATTGAGGAACCATCTCGATAGGAGAGCGCTGGCCGCGCTCACTCCCTGCACTCGCTCCCGCCGCTCGTTCTGCGTGTATAATCATATCTGCCCCTTGCTGTATTTGACTGAGCGTGGCCAGAGCTCTCCTATCGAGATGGGTCCTCAATAAAACACCCGCCCCTTTTATATAACCATCCCACCCCTTGCTGTAATTGAGTTGAGCGCGGCCGGCGCTCTTCTATGTAGATGGATCCCCATCTGATACAACGAGCGGCGGGAGCGAGCGCGTGTTAACTGCGCATGCTCCAACTACAGCTGATGGAACAGCTGTTCAGTCTCGGAGATCTCCGTCATCTCCGATTGCGCATGCGCAGTCTTACATGGGCACTATCTGATGGGGGACCCAGGATGTTAGAACACCGGCTCCATCCACCCCACCCCAATACCATCCCAGCTCCATCCAATCCCCCATACCATCCCTCCCCCCATCCCATCCCAGCTCCATCCACCCCCCATCCCATCCCGGCTCCATCCACCCCACCCCAATACCATCCCTGCTCCATATAATCCCCCATACCATCCCAGCTCCATCCACCCCCCCCTCCCAGCTCCATCCACCCCCCATCCAATCATGGCTCCATCCACCTAACCCCGATCCCATCCCAGCACCATCCATCCCCCTGATCCAATCCCAACTCCATCCATCCCCCATACCATCCCAGCTCCATTCAGCCCCCACCAATCCCATCCTGGCTCCATCCATCCCCCATTTAATCCCGGCTCCATCCACCCAAACTCAATCCCATTCTGGCTCTATCCATTCCCCCGATCCCATTCCAACTCTATTCCCCCTCCCCTCAATCCCATACCTGCTCCATCCATTGTGGCAGATTAAGAGGGGAGAGCCACACCGATGCACTAGCCTGCTAAGTGCAGGGGGGTGACACCATGTTCTGCCACACCAGGTGACACCAACCCTAGTGATGCCACTGTGTGCTAGGGGGCACTTTAGGACTTGTGCTACAAGGGGGCTTGGATATGAAATCCACCCCCCAGCACGTCTTCTCCCCTCCCAAAGCCCCCCTAGCACATATCCCCCCCAATCAAATAGATGCTGTCTGCCACAAAAGGGGTGGCTCTAGGCACCCCACAAGAGATGTGGATACATGGGGCACTGTGGCTGCAATTGATGGAACAGTGACTGCATTTGATGGGCACAGTGGCTGCATTTGATGGGCACAGTGGCTGCATTTGATGGGTACAGTGGCTGCATTTGATGGGCACAGTGGCTGCACTTGATGGGCACAGTGGCTGCATTGGATGGGCACAGTGGCTGCATTGGATGTGCACATTGGCTGCATTTGATGGCGCAGTGGCTGCATTTGATGGGTACAGTGGCTGCATTGGATGAGCACAGTGGCTGCATTGGATGGGCACAGTGGCTGCATTTGATGGGCACAGTGGCTGCATTGAATGGGCACAGTGGCTGCATTTGATGGGTACAGTGGCTGCATTTGATGGGTACAGTGGCTGCATTTGATGGGCACAGTAGCTGCATTGGATGGGCACAGTGGCTGCATTGGATGGGCACAGTGGCTGCATTGGATGGGCACAGTGGCTGCATTGGATGGGTACAGTGGCTGCATTTGATGGGTACAGTCAGTAGTGTATTTAGGTTTTGTGCTGCCCTAGGCCTTACTAAGATCGTGCACCCCCTAATTTAAATATGACCCACCCCATCCTGTCAAGTCCACACCCCCTTCAGTTGAAGACCCGCTCTGAAATTTTTGAGCAGAGACACTAGTTCTGAGAGCCTGAGGCAATGGACTCCCTTAATTTGCATAGATTTCCTCTCACTTCCTGTTTGGGTATGGGGCAGGAAGTGAAGGGAAATCTCTGCAATGGGACAGGGGCTATAAAAAATAAACTGACAGGGGCTATAACCCTCCCTTACTCTATCCAAAATGAACAAAAAAAAGTGTTGCCTTTAGTTCTACCTTAACCACTTCCTTACTGGGCACATAAACCCCCTTCCTGCCCAGGCGAAATTTCAGCTTTCGGCACTGTCACGCTTTGAATGACAATTGCGTGGTCGTGCGACGTGGCTCCCAAAAAAAGTTGGCGTCCTTTTTTTCCCACAAATAGAGCTTTCTTTTGGTGGTGTTTGATCACCTCTACGGTTTTTATTTTTTGCGCTACAAACAAAGAAATAGCGACAATTTTGAAAAAAACACAATTTCTTTCTCGTACATCACGGGACACAGAGCGACATAGTCATTACTAATGGGTTATATAGTTACCGTCAGGTGCTGGCACTGGCAACTTCCAAAACCGGAAGTACCCTCCCCTATATAAGCCCCTCCCATCCGGGAGCACCTCAGTTTTTTGCCAGTGTCTAAGGTGTTGGCCAAGAAGAAACATGTGTTTTTCACTGAGCTTGCGTACAGGTTCTTTTGGGCCTCAGTAAGCTATTCCGGATCCGACCAAAAAAGCTTCATAGCTAAACGGTCGGTACCCGGGCCTTGCAGAGAAGAGCAAGGTTCTGCCTGTAATGCTTCTCTTAGGAGAGCTGGACCCTGGGATCCAGAGCTCTGGTCATACCCACGACCAAGATGTTTTCTGTGCAGGGTGCTATACAGGTCCAGGGGAGTGGAATCCTTGGGAACCCGGTCCCTGAAGGTTTGATTACAATGCCTGCCGTGATAGGTGAAGTTTGGGCTTTTGTGGACCAAACAAAGTCCTGCGGCGGGGAACAGGTAAGTGGGGGCCCCCAGGAACTTGGTTCTATTGGGGGACCCCCAAGCCTAATTTGTCTTTCTGTCTGTTACCTAACGGTATTCCCGCTAATATCTGTGCATGCCTGTAACTACTAAAAAAATGTAATAATTTTTAATGGTGGTCAAGAAAAAAAAAAAAAAAAAGAATGTTTTTTTATATATGTTTAGTATATTAAACTGCGGTACCTGTGTTTGTCCACTAGAGGCCGCTGTGGAATGTTTTTCTTGTCATATGGACTAGTTTCTTCTCAGAGAGCAAAGTCCAGGCAGCTGGTGAGTTCTCCTACAGGAAACTGTTTCCTCTGCCATGTTGCAGTGTTCGTCTATCCCCCGGCCTGCGGCAAAGGGGGCCCTGGCTCCTGTCCCTGGTTTCCATGTTTGAAAATTAGCGCCGAGGCGCACGTGGCCGCGCGCGTGCGCGTGCACGCACCTCTATATATAGAGGTGGCCGGAAAAAGGGGCGGGGCCTGGGGGATGACGCTCTGTGCGCGCCGCAGCGCTTCTGCGCATGTGCGGGCGTCCCAGCAGGTTTTTAAAAAGCCACATTATTGCAGATAAGCTGGTTATGAAGTACAGAGACAGAGCTGGCAACATTTAAAGGCATACAGCATAGCGGTTGATACAGGCATCCCCTAGAAAGGCACATTAGTAGACACCAACTGTGATATAGCAGCAATTGTGCTAGACTATTCTCAGTAAAAGTGGTGTATTACGGCTGGAATACCTCAGCTTTAGGCTTAGGAATATGCCGTCCAGTAGCTCCGGAACTGAATCTTCCAGGAAGCGAAGGGGGTCTCATCGGGCTCTGAGGATCTTGGGCATACTCCTGCTGCACCAGTCTCCCCTGAAGTTCAGAGGTAAGTGACCGTAGAGACCCCGCAGGGGTACTTGGTACTGTGGCTGTCCTCAGTCACCTGCTCCTGTGTATGTAACAGAGGAGGTTTTTTCCTCAGCTCTGGGAGGATTAGAGAGAGATTGTCAAAATTTATCGCTGCCTCCCTGTCAGGGAAAGCACGCCCGATCTCCGTCTCCTCCTTCAGAGTGCCTGTTAGCAGAGCAACAGTCCCATACAGGGATCGACCTGCCTGAAGGGGATCAGGATAAGGTTGATTCTGTTATAGAGGAATCAACAGTGGGGGAACCTTTTCTCAGCATCTCAAGCTGAAAGATTATGGGTTCAGTCTCTGACTAACATGGTCCGATCAGCATTTAAAAATGCACCTTGCGGAACCATCAACCACTACTGTATCCTCGTTGGGGTCGCTAGAAGCCCCCAGACTGTTTGTTCTTTTCCACTTCACCCTTTACTGAAAGGGCTCATTTACCAGGATTGGGAACGTCCTGAGAAAATATTTATTCCCCCAAGAGATTTCCGGTGGTCTATCCCATGGAGGATAAGTTCATCAAAAAAAATAAAAAAAAATAAATGGAAGGTCCCTACAGTGGACGCAGCCATCTCTTGTATGTATAAATCACTGACATGTCCAGTGGATAATGTCCAAATGTTCAAGAACCCAATAGATAAAAGATTGGAGTCCTTATGAAAATCTGCTTGGTGATACAACCAGCAGTAGCAGCTATTGGGGTCTGCTAAGCAGTGAAGGATCAGTTGAAACAGGTCTTGAGGGACTTGACAGATCAGCAGGCTTTGCCCTAGCTGATCTACCTAGAGCCTTAGGCTTTGCGGTTGATGCCATAGAGGATTCAGTCCATCAGGCCTCCCGCCTTACGCTGTCTATAGTACATATGCGTAGGCTCCTATGGCTCAGAAACTGGTCTGCTGAAGCTCCCTGTAAAGAATGGCTGGTTAGCGTCCCATTTCATGGTGAACGCTTATTCAGGGAAAACCTGGACAAATATATCCAGAAAATTTCCAGCGGTAAAAATACGCTCTTGCCGGTTAAAAGCAGAGTTAGAGGTCCCTCTTTAAGAGGCCTGCTTCTCCAGTCCCTGGGGCATCGGCTGTGTAACAGTTCCGACGGCCTCCTCGGTCAAATCCCGGGGGTAAAAAACAGGGACAGTAGCAGGGTAATAAGAAACCCTGGGTCAGGGGAGGTACAAAACCTCCCCCAAAGTGAAATTCATTGAAGCCCCCACTCAGTCGGGTGGGGGGAGGACTCCAGTTGTTCGCAAGAGACCTGGCGGGACACGATCAAGACAGATAGGTGCTCTCCGCAGTAGGTTTGGGATACAGTTTGGAGTTAAAAGACTCTCCTCTTTCCCATTTTTGAGGTCAAACGTGCCAAGGGATCCCCGGAAGTGAGAGTCCCTCCTGTTGGCACTAGAACAACTATTGCTCCAAGGAGTAATTATGGAGGTTCCCCTGGAAGAATGAGGGTTCGAGTTTTACTCAAACCTCTTTACAGTCCCGAAGCAAACGCGGTCGGGAGGCCCATATTAATTCTAAAAGGGCTATACAAATTCCTGTATATCAGGACTTTCCGATGGAGTCGATCCGATCGGTGGCCACTGCCCTACAAGGGGAGGATTGGTTAGCCACGATCGACATCAAAGATGCTTATTTGCACATTCCCATCTTTCCAGTCCACCAAAAATTTCTACGCTTTGCAGTAGAAGGGCGCCATTTTCAGTTCAGAGCCTTACCCTTCGGTTTGGCCACAGCACCACGAGTGTTTACAAAAATTCTGGCCCTTTATTGGCCAATCTAAGAACACAAGGTGTAATGATAATGGCATATCTGGATGACTTGTTGCTGATAGACCACTCAGTGAAAAAACTAGACGTGGTCGTTCACAAGACGATCAAGTATCTGGAATCTCACGGTTGGATTATCAACCGAGACAAGTCAGCCCTAAAAACCAGTCAAAAGTCTGGAATACTTGGGGCTAAGGTTGGATTCAGGCCAGAGAAAAATATTCTTGCCTCGAGGAAAGGTGTTGTCTTTGAAAGATTTGATCCACTTAGTGGGTACAAAAAAGACAGCCGTCCATACGCCTGTATATGAGGCTGCTGGGAAAAATGGTGGCATCATGCGAAGCAGTACCCTACGGTCAATTCCATTCAAGGAATTTGCAAGGGGCCATACTGTCAGCCTGGAACAAAAAAGTTCAGGCCCTAGACTTACAATGTCCTTGTCCCCTTCCGTTCGCAAGAGCCTCCGTTGGTGGTTGGTTCCCCAGAATCTGGAAAAAAGGAAATCCTTCAGTCCGATTTCTTGGAAGGTGGTCACTACAGATGCCAGCCTTATAGGCTGGGGAGCAGTATTGGAGCAATAGTCTCTCCAGGGCAGATGGTCGGATGCAGAAAAGGCCCTGCCCATCAATCTCTTAGAGATACGAGCAGCCCGGTATGCCCTAGTAGCATGGACATCCAAACTCCAAGGGTCCCCTGTCAGAATTCAATCAGACAATGCCACAGCAGTGGCATATATCAATCATCAGGGGGGCACCAGGAGTCGTGCAGCCCAGAGGGAAGTAAATTACATCCTGAAATGGGCAGAAAAATATGTCCCAGCCATATCTGCGGTATTCATTCCAGGAGTGGAGAATTGGAAGGCGGACTTTCTAAGTCGCCAGCAATTAGGCCCAGAGGAAGGGTCCCTTCACCCCGAGGTTTTCTGGACAATATGTCAGCGGTGGGGAACATCGGATGTAGATCTTCTAGCATCCAGATTCAACGCAAAGGGGGACAGGTTTGTCTCTCGGACAAGGGATCCCCTAGCTTGCGGCTCGGATGCCCTAGTGTTCCCTTGGGATCAGTTCAAGCTGATATATGCATTCACACCGCCAATGGTTACCTCGATTACTCCGCAGAATCAGGGTAGAAAAGAAACCAGTGATTCCGGTGGCTCCAGCGTGGCCCCGAAGAGCGTGGTACGCGGAGATTGTAAAATTTCAGTGGGGAGTCCTTGGACTCTCCCACGTCGTCCGGCTTTCGCAAGGACCGATATACCACCCTTCCTTACCAGCCCTAGGTTTGACGGCCTGGCTATTGAAGCCCACATTCTAAAAAAGAGAGGGCTCTCTAATGCTGTGGTATCTACCATGATCAATGCCAGGAAGCCGGTATCCAGGCAGATCTACTATAGAATCTGGAAGGCGTACATCGCGTGGTGTGAGGCCAAGAAATGGCATCCACATAAGTACGTAATAGGTAGGATTCTGGACTTCCTACAATGGGCTGTAGATAGGAAGCTTGCCTTGAGTACTATCAAGGGTCAGATTTCGGCCTTGTCAATATTTTTTCAAAGGCCCTTGGCTTCGCATTCACTAGTCAAAGCCTTTATACAAGGAGTGATGCGTATTAGTCCTCCGGTTAATATTCCCATATGTCCATGGGATCTAAACTTGGTTCTGTCGGTTCTACAGAAACAACCATTTGAACCATTACAGCATATTTCCTTAGTGCTTCTCACCAGGAAATTGATTTTTCTAGTAGCCATTTGTTCGGCTAAAAGAGTATCGGAATTAGCAGCTATGTCCTGTAAGGAGCCATATCTGGTTATCCATAAGGACAGAGTAGTGTTACGTCCTCATCCAGCCTTTCTTCCTAAGGTGGTATCGAGGTTTCATTTGAACCAAGATGTGGTTCTTCCTTCTTTTTTCCCCAAGCCTACTTCGGTAGAGGAAAAGTTATTGCATTCTTTGGATGTAGTAAGAGCAGTTAAAGCTTATCTAAAAGCCACTGCTCAGATTCGCAGAACGGATACTTTGTTTATTCTGCCGGAAGGCCCCAGAAGGGGTCAGGCAGCGTCAAAATCTACTTTAGCCAAGTGGATTCGACAGGTCATAATACAAGCCTATAGCTTGAGAAGTAGACCGCCTCCGTTCAAAGTTAGGGCGCACTCCACGAGAGCAGTTGGAACTTCATGGGCAGTGCATCACCAGGCCTCCCTGGCTCAAGTCTGTAAGGCCGCAACATGGTCTTCAGTACACACGTTTACTAGGTTCTACCAGGTGGACGTTAGAAGTCAGGAGGATGTCGCCTTTGGGCGCAGTGTGTTGCAGGCCGCAAAAGATCCTCATGTCTGATAGCGCTCAGCTTATATATGGTGTATCCCCCCCCTCATTTGGCATTGCTTTAGGACATCCCATTAGTAATGACTATGTCGCTCTGTGTCCCGTGATGTACGAGAAAGAAAATAGGATTTTTATAACAGCTTACCTGTAAAATCCTTTTCTTGGAGTACATCACGGGACACAGAGCTCCCGCCCCTCTTTGGGGACACTTATTGCTTTGCTACAAAACTGAGGTGCTCCCGGATGGGAGGGGCTTATATAGGGGAGGGTACTTCCGGTTTTGGAAGTTGCCAGTGCCAGCACCTGACGGTAACTATATAACCCATTAGTAATGACTATGTCGCTCTGTGTCCCGTGATGTACTCCAAGAAAAGGATTTTACAGGTAAGCTGTTATAAAAATCCTATTATTTTTAGATTTTTGCTATAATAAATATCCCAATTTTTTTTTTAAAAAACATTTTTTTTTCTTAAATTTAAGCCGATACGTATTCTTCTACATATTTTTCGTTAAAAAAATCGCAATCGGCGTTTATTGATTGGTTTGCGCAAAAGTTATAGCGTTTACAAAATAGGGGATAGATTTATGGCATTTTTATAAAAAAAATATTTTTTATTAGTAATGGCGGCGATCAGTGATTTTTTTCGTGACTGCGACATTATGGCGGACACATCGGACACTTTTGACACATTTTTGGGACCATTCACATTTATACAGCGAACAGTGCTATAAATATGCACTGATTACTGTATAATTGTGACTGGCAGGGAAGGGGTTAACACTAGTGGGCGAGGAAGGGGTTAAATGTATTCCCTATTGGTGATTCTTACTGTGGGGGGAGGGGACCGACTGGGGGAGGAGACCGATCTGTGTCCCTATGTACAAGGGACACACCATCGGTCTCCTCTCCCTGACAGGACATGGATCTGTGTGTTTACACACACAGATCCATGTCCTTGTCTGTGTAACCGCTGAACGTGGGTGCCTGGTGGACATCGCGGCCGCCAGGCACGCGCATCGGTATTACAGTGACGCGCCGGGCATGCGCGCGCCTCCGGCGGCGCTCGCGCGCCCCCCAGTGGCCAAAGAAGCGGAGGCCGTAAAAAGACGGCCTCCCGGATTTGTAGAGCCACCTCTCGGCCGTATATAGTCGTACGGCCGGAGCGAGGTGGTTAAGCACAAATTTCTGATAATTTTATGGAGAGGACTAAGAATATATATGCCAATGGTGCAGCAGAAAATATTTAGCACGGTGAGGAAGGTTTGTGGTCCAGGATGATAGGATAGTCAAAATTAGAAGAAGCGCCCCCCCCCCCCCACAGTTGCGGAATGCCGGCCTCCCGCATACTGGAAGTATAATTTGCCTCTCAGCCCAGTCCGCCCCATCAGACTGGCGCTACACTAACAGTGTAGCGAAAGCCGGTGGGGACTCTTTCCGTGCTGCCCCCCTGCAAAGTGCTGCCCTAGGCCTGGGCCTTGTTGGCCTAGGCCAGGATACAGCGTTGGGTACAGTGGCTGCATTTGATTGGTACAGTGGCTGCATTTGATGGGCCCAGTGGTTGCATTTGATGGGTACAGTGGCTGCATTTGATGGGTACAGTGGTTACATTTGATGGGCACAGTGGCTGCATTTGATGTGTGATCTCTTGTATCATGTCTGCAGCCTCTGACCATCTTTTGTATCATGTCTGCACAGTCTCTGATCATCTCCTGTATGATGTCTGCAGTCTCTGACCATCTCCTGTATGATGTCTGCAGTCTCTGACCATCTCTTGTATCATGTCTATGACTTTCTCACTCTGCGGAAGTTGCTCCAGAGCCCCCTCTACATTAGAGTTCCCATTTTAAATGCAAGTTGGAACACTGTGACGTAAAGGGAAATGCAGTGGACTCTGATATAAAGGTAATCTTTGGTCACCAGAGTTTCCCCCCTCCCTTACATTAGAGTCCCCCCTTAGATCATGATCCGCAGCATTCCCCTTTATATCAGAGTTCCCTTGCACTGTAAGGGGGAATCCTGCAGACTCTGATATACAGGGGAGCTCTGTGCTGGCTGGGTTATATTAACCTGACCTTCATGTAAATAGAGAAATATGAGTGTAATATATATATTTGATTAAAGAAGAGTTGGTTAGAGAAAATTCTATAAACAGTGAATTCATAGTTCATAGACTTTAAAACTCTTAATATATGCAATTTATACAGTTAATTTCTATCACTTGAATTATTTTTCCCATTATGGGCGGGAGTGGGGCCTCATGTCTCAGATTTGCCTAAGGCCTCACAAAGCCTAGAGCCGCCTCTGCCTCTCCACTAGTGATGAGCCGAACACCCCCGGGTTCGGTTCGCACCAGAACCCGCGAACGGACCGAAAGTTCGTACGAACATTAGAACCCTATTAAATACAATGGATGCGAACGTTCGAATTCTAAAGTGCTAATTATAACGACTATTATGCATGTTATTGTCCTAAAAAGGGTTTGGGAACCCGGGTTCTGCACCAGGGGACATGTATCAATGCAAAAAGAAGTTTTAAAAACGGTCGTTTTTCGGGAGCAGTCATTTTAATGATGCATAAAGTGAAAAAAAAAAAGTCAAATATTCCTTTAAATATCGTACCTGGGGGGTGTCTAAAGTATGCCTGTGAAGTGCCACGTGTTTCCCGTGTTTAGAACTGTCCCTGCACAAAATGACACTTCTAAAGGAAAAAAAAGCCATTTAAAACTGCTTGCGGCTTTAATGTAATGTCTGGTCCCGGTAATATGGATGAAAATCTTTAAGAAAAATGGCATAGCTACCCCATCACCCCCCCCCCCCTACCCCAGCCCATTACCAGCCCCTTTGGGTCTTGTATGGATATTAAGGGGAACACCGCACATAAAATAAAAAAGGCCCTATATACTCTGAACAGCCGTATACAGGCGGTGCATACAAGACAGGGACTGTAGGTTTGTTCTTATGTAGAATCTGTTTGTAATTTTGAACAGGTACATTGTTTAAGTGTAGCTCCAGCCCAAAAATCTATTTTTAAACTTTTTGGAAAACATAGGTAAGCGTTATCACCCCTGTAACATTTGTTTTGCTGTCTGTGCCCCTGTTCAGAACATTTCACCTCACTTTCCGTCCCAATGACAACTGTTTTTGAAATGTGGTGTTTTTCTTGAAACAAGGATTGGTGATAAAGCATCAATACAGAGGAGACACCTTTCTCCCATATTAATTCTTACAGGAGAGAATTTTCCTTCCTAGGGGTAGATTTCCTCTCACTTCCTGTTGTCTTCTTGCGTTTGCAAGTAGGAGTCGTTTGTAAGTTGGATGTTTGAAAGTAGGGACCTGCCGTATATACTCTGCAGAAATAGGCCCCTTAGTTGTTGGTGTTGGCACAACACTGTAAGCACTCACAGTTACTCTTGGTTGGTGCTGGAACGCCCTGCTGTCAACTATTATATCAGGAATTGTAATTACATATAATTGTTGAACAGTGGTAGTAAAAATTGGGCCTTTGATGGTGGTGCTGGTGCCACAACACTGTAAGCCCTGACAGTTACTCTTGGTGGGTGCAGCAATGGGCCCTGCTGTGAATTATTAGATCAAGAATTGTAATTGCATGCCCCTGTTGAACAGGGGCTGAAAAATTGGGCCTTTCGTGGTGGTGGTGGTGGTGGTGGTGTTGCCACAACACTGTAAGCCCTCAGAGTTACTCTTGGTGGGTGCAGGAATGGGCCCTGCTGTGAATTATTAGATCAAGAATTGTAATTACATGCCCCTTTTGAACAGGGGCTGAAAAATTGGGCCTTTCGTGGTGGTGGTGGTGGTGGCGTTGCCACAACACTGTAAGCCCTCAGAGTTACTCTTGGTGGGTGCAGCAATGGGCCCTGCTGTGAATTATTAGATCAAGAATTGTAATTACATGCCCCTGTTGAACAGGGGCTGAAAAATTGGGCCTTAGGCACTGGTGGCACAACACTGCAACCCCTCACAGATACTGTACTTGGAGCACAGCAATGAGCCCTGTTGCAAAGTATTGCTTCAAAAATTGTAATTACACGCCCCTGTTAAACAGGGGCTGAAAAATTGGGCCTTAGGCACTGGTGGCACAACACTGCAACCCCTCACAGATACTGTACTTGGAGCACAGCAATGAGCCCTGTTGCAAAGTATTGCTTCAAAAATTGTAATTACACGCCCCTGTTAAACAGGGGCTGAAAAATTGGGCCTTAGGCACTGGTGGCACAACACTGCAACCCCTCACAGATACTGTACTTGGAGCACAGCAATGAGCCCTGTTGCAAAGTATTGCTTCAAAAATTGTAATTACACGCCCCTGTTAAACAGGGGCTGAAAAATTGGGCCTTAGGCACTGGTGGCACAACACTGCAACCCCTCACAGATACTGTACTTGGAGCACAGCAATGAGCCCTGTTGCAAAGTATTGCTTCAAAAATTGTAATTACACGCCCCTGTTAAACAGGGGCTGAAAAATTGGGCGTTAGGCACTGGTGGCGGCACCCATAAACAAAAATGATCTTCCAAGCTATCATCATCAATCGTATCATTGAGGACTCGGAGGAGGAGGATAGCCAGTCAACATAACAGCACAGGCACTCAGCATCAGCATCAGTCTTGAAGGGATGTGACATGTTAAAATCAATTAGTCTGTTATATCAGCATCAGGTGTGTGGTAGCTGGTGGTGATCCAAGACTGGTTCATCTTGATGAAAGTCAGTCGATCAACCGAGTCGGTGGACAGGCGCACCCTGTGATCCGTGACAAATCCTCCAGCAGCACTGAATGTGCGTTCCGAAAGAACGCTGGATGCAGGACAGGCCAGTAGCTCAATTGCATACTGTGCAAGCTCTGGCCAGTGATCCATCCTCAAGACCCAGTAAGCCAGAGGATTTTCGGTGGGGAAGGTGTCCAAGTCTGACCTTGCCCCTAGATATTCCTGCACCATGTTTATTAGACGCTGGCGATGGTTGCTGGAACCGATCATACTTTGGGGCTGCGGACTAAAGAATTGTCTGAACGCATCGGTCAGACGGCCACCTTCCCCACCGCTCCTTCTTTGACTGGCCGAAGCCTCAGCAACTCGTTGTCCAGGACCAGGAGTTTGTAACCTCCCAGTCTCTGGGAACGCGTTGCACAGACCTTTCTGCAAGGCCTCCCAGAGTTGTCTCATCCTCTGCTCCCTCTGCGACGGTAACATAAGGTCCGCAACCTTACCCTTGTACCGTGGATCAAGGAGAGTGGCCAGCCAGTAATGGTCCCTCTCCTTGATCCGAAGAATACGAGGATCCTTCCGCAGACTTTGCAGGATCAGGGAGGCCATGCAGCGTAGGTTAGCTGAGGCATTCGGTCCGGAGTCCTCTGGGTCACTAAGGACGACATGATCCGCAGCCACCTCCTCCCAGCCACGTACAAGTCCACTGGTTTCTTGGGACTGTAAATCATCCCTAAAAGACTGCTGCTGATGATGCTGAGTGCCAGCCTCCACCTCCATGCTGACACAATCCTCCTCCTCCTCCTCCTCGTCCTCTTCCTGTGCGATGGGTGGGACAGAAGGAACACTGTCTGGGTAAAGGGGGCCTTGAGAGGCAAGGAAGTCCTCCTCTTCCTGCCTCTGTTCTGCCTCAAGTGCCCTGTCCATTATTCCACTCAGCGTGTGCTCCAACAGGTGGACAAGAGGTACAGTGTCACTGATGCATGCACTGTCACTGCTCACCATCCTCGTGGCCTCCTCAAATGGTGCCAGGACAGTGCATGCATCCCTGATCATGCCCCACTGGCGTGGAGAAAAAAAAACAAGCTCCCCTGACCCTGTCCTGGTGCCGTAGTCGCACAGGTACTCATTGATGGCCCTCTGCTGCGTGTGCAGCCGCTGCAGCATGGCCAACGTTGAGTTCCACCTGGTGGGCATGTCACATATAAGGCGGTTCTTGGGCAGGTTCAACTCCTTTTGCAGCTCAGCCAGGCGAGCACTGGCATTATAAGATCTGCGGAAATGCACACAGACTTTCCTGGCCTGCCTCAGGACATCCTGTAAGCCCGGGTACCTGCCCAAGAACCGCTGCACCACCAGGTTAAGGACGTGAGCCACACAGGGCACATGGGTCAGTTGTCCCTGTCGGAGGGCAGAAAGGAGGTTGGTGCCATTGTCGCAAACCACCATTCCTGGCTTAAGCTGGCGTGGCGTCAACCACCTCTCGGCCTGGCCCTGCAGAGCAGACAGGACCTCTGCCCCAGTGTGGCTTCTGTCCCCCAAACACACCAGCGCAAGCACGGCATGGCATCTTTTTGCCTGCGTACTTGCGTAGCCCCTTGAACGGCTACGGAGCACCGCTGGTTCAGAGGACAAAGCACAGGAAGAGGCCATGGAGGAAGAAGAAGAGGAGGGGGTGGAGGAGAGAGGTGTGTCACAACCAGTAGTAGCATTTTGGAGGCGTGGCGGTGGAACAACCTCCAACACTACTGCACCTTGTCCTGCATCCTTCCCAGCTGCCAAAAGAGTGACCCAATGGGCCGTGAAAGAAAGGTAACGTCCCTGTCCATGCCTGCTGGACCATGAGTCAGCGGTAATATGCACCTTACCGCTGACCGCCCTGTCCAGCGAGGCCAAGACATTGCCTTCCACATGCCGGTAGAGAGCCGGAATAGCCTTCCGTGAGAAAAAGTGGCGTTTGGGAACCTGCCACTGAGGAACCGCACATTGCACAAACTCACGGAAGGGGGCCGAGTCTACCAACTGAAAAGGCAGCAGTTGAAGCGCTAGCAATTTAGCCAAGCTAGCATTCAACCGCTGGGCATGTGGATGGCTGGGAGTGAACTTCTTTCGACGGTCCAGCAGCTGGGGCAGGGAAATTTGCCTGCTAGAATCGGACGTCGGTGTACTGCTAGCAGAGAGGCCGCAAGTACTTGGCTGTGACACACCTAATTCTACACCTTCATTCCTCTAAGTGCATGTTTCAGAGAGGACTGAAGTTATAGTGGGGTTGGAGATCCCAGCTGATGCGGTGCAAGGAGAGGTCCGCTTTGTTCTTTGGTGTGGGTCTTTGAGGTAGGCTTGCCAACGAGCTGCATGGCAGGTCAACATATGTCTGGTCAGGCATGTGGTACCCAAGCGGCTGATGTTTTGGCCACGCGATATACGCTTGAGACATATGTTGCAAACAGCAGCTGTGCGATCTGATGCACTAGCCTCAAAAAAGGCCCACACCAAATAACTTTTTGAATGACGGGCAGAGGCAGCGCCCTGCACAGGCGGAGCTCTGCGGTGTGATTCCGTCGGTGTACTGCCCTTACGCTGGCCACCAAAGGGCATCCTGCCTCGTTGGAGATGTGCCTCCTCCTCATCCTCCTCCTCCTCCTCTCTCCTATTAGGCACCCACGTGGAGTCAGTGACCTCATCATCCCCTCCCTCCTCATCACTGGAGCCAATCTGGCAGTATGCTGCAGCTGCTGGAACATGACTGCCAGATTGGTGTCCTTCTTGAGCATCCCCTCTGTCTGCTCTCACGCTACTGCCTTCCTCTAGCTGGGTTTCATCATCAGACCCTTCGAAACGCTGGGCATCCTCCTGGAGCATGTACCCAACACTGTGCTCAAACAGTTCGGGGGACTCCTCAGGAGGAGGACATGGTGGGTCTAGGGAAGGAGTGACTGATGATGAGTCTGACATTGATACCAGGGAAGAGGACGCTTTGGCAGCTGCTTTGCCAGTACCCTGAGCCTGGGTGAGAGAGGATGAGGAGGAGGAGGAGGGCTTGGTCATCCACTCTACCAAGTCTTCGGCATGATGTGGCTCAACATGTCCAGCTGCCGAAAAGAAGGACAAGCGTGTCCCATGGCCATGTGCTGATGACAATGCACCGCGTCCACGACCAGCACTGTTGCCCCCAGACACAGAGCCTGCTTGCCCTCTTTTATTGCCTCCTGACTGTCTGCCTCTCCTTGTTTGCCTTCCAGACATTCTAATGGATGGCCTGCAGGGAGATGGGAAAAAAGCAATAAGGGCTACCTTCAGGTGTCCTTCTCTGTCCCTTTACTTAAGGATTTTTAAATATGGTTGAGGATGATTGCTTTCGCACAGAATAGCACAATGACAATTTCCCTGACTGTCCAAAAAACAAGGATTTCAAAGATGGTTGATGATGAATGCTTTAGCACAGTATAGCACAATGAGAATTTCCCTCACTGTCCTTCCCTGTCCCTACAAACAAGGTTTAGCACAGTAAAACACACTGACACTCTCCCTACCTATAGTTTTCTGTCCCTATAAAAAATGTTTTTTTAAAGATGGTTGATGATGAATGCTTTAGCACAGTATAGCACAATGAGAATTTCCCTCACTGTCCTTCCCTGTCCCTACAAACAAGGTTTAGCACGGTAAAACACACTGACACTCTCCCTACCTATAGTTTTCTGTCCCTATAAATTTTTTTTTTAAAGATGGTTGATGATGAATGCTTTAGCACAGTATAGCACAATGAGAATTTCCCTCACTGGCCTTCCCTGTCCCTACAAACAAGGTTTAGCACAGTAAAACACACTGACACTCTCCCTACCTATAGTTTTCTGTCCCTATAATTTTTTTTTTTTAAAGATGGTTGATGATGAATGCTTTAGCACAGTATAGCACAATGAGAATTTCCCTCACTGTCCTTCCCTGTCCCTACAAACAAGGTTTAGCACAGTAAAACACACTGACACTCTCCCTACCTATAGTTTTCTGTCCCTATAAAAAATGTTTTTTTAAAGATGGTTGATGATGAATGCTTTAGCACAGTATAGCACAATGAGAATTTCCCTCACTGTCCTTCCCTGTCCCTACAAACAAGGTTTAGCACAGTAAAACACACTGACACTCTCCCTACCTATAGTTTTCTGTCCCTATAAAAAATGTTTTTTTTAAGATGGTTGATGATGAATGCTTTAGCACAGTATAGCACAATGAGAATTTCCCTCACTGTCCTTCCCTGTCCCTACAAACAAGGTTTAGCACAGTAAAACACACTGACACTCTCCCTACCTATAGTTTTCTGTCCCTATAAAAAATGTTTTTTTAAAGATGGTTGATGATGAATGCTTTAGCACAGTATAGCACAATGAGAATTTCCCTCACTGTCCTTCCCTGTCCCTACAAACAAGGTTTAGCACAGTAAAACACACTGACACTCTCCCTACCTATAGTTTTCTGTCCCTATAAATTTTTTTTTTAAAAGATGGTTGATGATGAATGCTTTAGCACAGTATAGCACAATGAGAATTTCCCTCACTGTCCTTCCCTGTCCCTACAAACAAGGTTTAGCACAGTAAAACACACTGACACTCTCCCTACCTATAGTTTTCTGTCCCTATAAAAAATGTTTTTTTAAAGATGGTTGATGATGAATGCTTTAGCACAGTATAGCACAATGAGAATTTCCCTCACTGTCCTTCCCTGTCCCTACAAACAAGGTTTAGCACAGTAAAACACACTGACACTCTCCCTACCTATAGTTTTCTGTCCCTATAAAAAATGTTTTTTTAAAGATGGTTGATGATGAATGCTTTAGCACAGTATAGCACAATGAGAATTTCCCTCACTGTCCTTCCCTGTCCCTACAAACAAGGTTTAGCACAGTAAAACACACTGACACTCTCCCTACCTATAGTTTTCTGTCCCTATAAATTTTTTCTTTTAAAGATGGTTGATGATGAATGCTTTAGCACAGTATAGCACAATGAGAATTTCCCTCACTGGCCTTCCCTGTCCCTACAAACAAGGTTTAGCACAGTAAAACACACTGACACTCTCCCTACCTATAGTTTTCTGTCCCTATAATTTTTTTTTTTTAAAGATGGTTGATGATGAATGCTTTAGCACAGTATAGCACAATGAGAATTTCCCTCACTGTCCTTCCATGTCCCTACAAACAAGGTTTAGCACAGTAAAACACACTGACACTCTCCCTACCTATAGTTTTCTGTCCCTATAAAAAATGTTTTTTTAAAGATGGTTGATGATGAATGCTTTAGCACAGTATAGCACAAGGAGAATTTCCCTCACTGTCCTTCCCTGTCCCTACAAACAAGGTTTAGCACAGTAAAACACACTGACACTCTCCCTACCTATAGTTTTCTGTCCCTATAAAAAATGTTTTTTTAAAGATGGTTGATGATGAATGCTTTAGCACAGTATAGCACAATGAGAATTTCCCTCACTGTCCTTCCCTGTCCCTACAAACAAGGTTTAGCACAGTAAAACACACTGACACTCTCCCTACCTATAGTTTTCTGTCCCTATAAAAAATGTTTTTTTAAAGATGGTTGATGATGAATGCTTTAGCACAGTATAGCACAATGAGAATTTCCCTCACTGTCCTTCCCTGTCCCTACAAACAAGGTTTAGCACAGTAAAACACACTGACACTCTCCCTACCTATAGTTTTCTGTCCCTATAAAAAATTTTTTTAAAAGATGGTTGATGATGAATGCTTTAGCACAGTATAGCACAATGAGAATTTCCCTCACTGTCCTTCCCTGTCCCTACAAACAAGGTTTAGCACAGTAAAACACACTGACACTCTCCCTACCTATAGTTTTCTGTCCCTATAAAAAATGTTTTTTTAAAGATGGTTGATGATGAATGCTTTAGCACAGTATAGCACTATGAGAATTTCCCTCACTGTCCTTCCCTGTCCCTACAAACAAGGTTTAGCACAGTGAAACACACTGACACTCTCCCTACCTATAGTTTTCTGTCCCTATAAAAAATGTTTTTTTTAAAGATGGTTGATGATGAATGCTTTAGCACAGTATAGCACAATGAGAATTTCCCTCACTGTCCTTCCCTGTCCCTACAAACAAGGTTTAGCACAGTAAAACACACTGACACTCTCCCTACCTATAGTTTTCTGTCCCTATAAAAAATGTTTTTTTAAAGATGGTTGATGATGAATGCTTTAGCACAGTATAGCACAATGAGAATTTCCCTCACTGTCCTTCCCTGTCCCTACAAACAAGGTTTAGCACAGTAAAACACACTGACACTCTCCCTACCTATAGTTTTCTGTCCCTATAAAAAATTTTTTTTAAAGATGGTTGATGATGAATGCTTTAGCACAGTATAGCACAATGAGAATTTCCCTCACTGTCCTTCCCTGTCCCTACAAACAAGGTTTAGCACAGTAAAACACACTGACACTCTCCCTACCTATAGTTTTCTGTCCCTATAAAAAATGTTTTTTTAAAGATGGTTGATGATGAATGCTTTAGCACAGTATAGCACAATGAGAATTTCCCTCACTGTCCTTCCCTGTCCCTACAAACAAGGTTTAGCACAGTAAAACACACTGACACTCTCCCTACCTATAGTTTTCTGTCCCTATAAAAAATGTTTTTTTAAAGATGGTTGATGATGAATGCTTTAGCACAGTATAGCACAATGAGAATTTCCCTCACTGTCCTTCCCTGTCCCTACAAACAAGGTTTAGCACAGTAAAACACACTGACACTCTCCCTACCTATAGTTTTCTGTCCCTATAAATTTTTTCTTTTAAAGATGGTTGATGATGAATGCTTTAGCACAGTATAGCACAATGAGAATTTCCCTCACTGGCCTTCCCTGTCCCTACAAACAAGGTTTAGCACAGTAAAACACACTGACACTCTCCCTACCTATAGTTTTCTGTCCCTATAATTTTTTTTTTTTAAAGATGGTTGATGATGAATGCTTTAGCACAGTATAGCACAATGAGAATTTCCCTCACTGTCCTTCCATGTCCCTACAAACAAGGTTTAGCACAGTAAAACACACTGACACTCTCCCTACCTATAGTTTTCTGTCCCTATAAAAAATGTTTTTTTAAAGATGGTTGATGATGAATGCTTTAGCACAGTACAGCACAAGGAGAATTTCCCTCACTGTCCTTCCCTGTCCCTACAAACAAGGTTTAGCACAGTAAAACACACTGACACTCTCCCTACCTATAGTTTTCTGTCCCTATAAAAAATGTTTTTTTAAAGATGGTTGATGATGAATGCTTTAGCACAGTATAGCACAATGAGAATTTCCCTCACTGTCCTTCCCTGTCCCTACAAACAAGGTTTAGCACAGTAAAACACACTGACACTCTCCCTACCTATAGTTTTCTGTCCCTATAAAAAATGTTTTTTTAAAGATGGTTGATGATGAATGCTTTAGCACAGTATAGCACAATGAGAATTTCCCTCACTGTCCTTCCCTGTCCCTACAAACAAGGTTTAGCACAGTAAAACACACTGACACTCTCCCTACCTATAGTTTTCTGTCCCTATAAAAAATTTTTTTTAAAGATGGTTGATGATGAATGCTTTAGCACAGTATAGCACAATGAGAATTTCCCTCACTGTCCTTCCCTGTCCCTACAAACAAGGTTTAGCACAGTAAAACACACTGACACTCTCCCTACCTATAGTTTTCTGTCCCTATAAAAAATGTTTTTTTAAAGATGGTTGATGATGAATGCTTTAGCACAGTATAGCACAATGAGAATTTCCCTCACTGTCCTTCCCTGTCCCTGCAAACAAGGTTTAGCACAGTAAAACACACTGACACTCTCCCTACCTATAGTTTTCTGTCCCTATAAAAAATGTTTTTTTAAAGATGGTTGATGATGAATGCTTTAGCACAGTATAGCACAATGAGAATTTCCCTCACTGTCCTTCCCTGTCCCTACAAACAAGGTTTAGCACAGTAAAACACACTGACACTCTCCCTACCTATAGTTTTCTGTCCCTATAATTTTTTTTTTTTAAAGATGGTTGATGATGAATGCTTTAGCACAGTATAGCACAATGAGAATTTCCCTCACTGGCCTTCCCTGTCCCTACAAACAAGGTTTAGCACAGTAAAACACACTGACACTCTCCCTACCTATAGTTTTCTGTCCCTATAAAAAATTTTTTTTAAAGATGGCTGATGATGAATGCTTTAGCACAGTATAGCACAATAAGAATTTCCCTCACTGTCCTTCCCTGTCCCTACAAACAAGGTTTAGCACAGTAAAACACACTGACACTCTCCCTACCTATAGTTTTCTGTCCCTATAAAAATTTTTTTTTAAAGATGGTTGATGATGAATGCTTTAGCACAGTATAGCACAATGAGAATTTCCCTCACTGTCCTTCCCTGTCCCTACAAACAAGGTTTAGCACAGTAAAACACACTGACACTCTCCCTACCTATAGTTTTCTGTCCCTATAAAAAATGTTTTTTTAAAGATGGTTGATGATGAATGCTTTAGCACAGTATAGCACAATGAGAATTTCCCTCACTGTCCTTCCCTGTCCCTACAAACAAGGTTTAGCACAGTAAAACACACTGACACTCTCCCTACCTATAGTTTTCTGTCCCTATAAATTTTTTTTTTTAAAGATAGTTGATGATGAATGCTTTAGCACAGTATAGCACAATGAGAATTTCCCTCACTGTCCTTCCCTGTCCCTACAAACAAGGTTTAGCACAGTAAAACACACTGACACTCTCCCTACCTATAGTTTTCTGTCCCTATAAAAAATTTTTTTTAAAGATGGTTGATGATGAATGCTTTAGCACAGTATAGCACAATGAGAATTTCCCTCACTGGCCTTCCCTGTCCCTACAAACAAGGTTTAGCACAGTAAAACACACTGACACTCTCCCTACCTATAGTTTTCTGTCCCTATAAAAAATTTTTTTTTAAAGATGGCTGATGATGAATGCTTTAGCACAGTATAGCACAATGAGAATTTCCCTCACTGTCCTTCCCTGTACCTACAAACAAGGTTTAGCACAGTAAAACACACTGACACTCTCCCTACCTATAGTTTTCTGTCCCTATAAAAAAAATTTTTTAAAGATGGTTGATGATGAATGCTTTAGCACAGTATAGCACAATGAGAATTTCCCTCACTGTCCTTCCCTGTCCCTACAAACAAGGTTTAGCACAGTAAAACACACTGACACTCTCCCTACCTATAGTTTTCTGTCCCTATAAAAAATGTTTTTTTAAAGATGGTTGATGATGAATGCTTTAGCACAGTATAGCACAATGAGAATTTCCCTCACTGTCCTTCCCTGTCCCTACAAACAAGGTTTAGCACAGTAAAACACACTGACACTCTCCCTACCTATAGTTTTCTGTCCCTATAAAATTTTTTTTTTAAAGATGGTTGATGATGAATGCTTTAGCAGAGTATAGCACAATGAGAATTTCCCTCACTGTCCTTCCCTGTCCCTACAAACAAGGTTTAGCACAGTAAAACACACTGACACTCTCCCTACCTATAGTTTTCTGTCCCTATAAAAAATGTTTTTTTAAAGATGGTTGATGATGAATGCTTTAGCACAGTATAGCACAATGAGAATTTCCCTCACTGTCCTTCCCTGTCCCTACAAACAAGGTTTAGCACAGTAAAACACACTGACACTCTCCCTACCTATAGTTTTCTGTCCCTATAAAAAATGTTTTTTTAAAGATGGTTTATGATGAATGCTTTAGCACAGTATAGCACAATGAGAATTTCCCTCACTGTCCTTCCCTGTCCCTACAAACAAGGTTTAGCACAGTAAAACACACTGACACTCTCCCTACCTATAGTTTTCTGTCCCTATAAAAAATGTTTTTTTAAAGATGGTTGATGATGAATGCTTTAGCACAGTATAGCACAATGAGAATTTCCCTCACTGTCCTTCCCTGTCCCTACAAACAAGGTTTAGCACAGTAAAACACACTGACACTCTCCCTACCTATAGTTTTCTGTCCCTATAATTTTTTTTTTTTTTAAAGATGGTTGATGATGAATGCTTTAGCACAGTATAGCACAATGAGAATTTCCCTCACTGTCCTTCCCTGTCCCTACAAACAAGGTTTAGCACAGTAAAACACACTGACACTCTCCCTACCTATAGTTTTCTGTCCCTATAAAATTTTTTTTTTAAAGATGGTTGATGATGAATGCTTTAGCACAGTATAGCACAATGAGAATTTCCCTCACTGTCCTTCCCTGTCCCTACAAACAAGGTTTAGCACAGTAAAACACACTGACACTCTCCCTACCTATAGTTTTCTGTCCCTATAAAAAAATTTTTTTAAAGATGGTTGATGATGAATGCTTTAGCACAGTATAGCACAATGAGAATTTCCCTCACTGTCCTTCCCTGTCCCTACAAACAAGGTTTAGCACAGTAAAACACACTGACACTCTCCCTACCTATAGTTTTCTGTCCCTATAAAAAATGTTTTTTTAAAGATGGTTGATGATGAATGCTTTAGCACAGTATAGCACAATGAGAATTTCCCTCACTGTCCTTCCCTGTCCCTACAAACAAGGTTTAGCACGGTAAAACACACTGACACTCTCCCTACCTATAGTTTTCTGTCCCTATAAAAAATGTTTTTTTAAAGATGGTTTATGATGAATGCTTTAGCACAGTATAGCACAATGAGAATTTCCCTCACTGTCCTTCCCTGTCCCTACAAACAAGGTTTAGCACAGTAAAACACACTGACACTCTCCCTACCTATAGTTTTCTGTCCCTATAAAATTTTTTTTTTAAAGATGGTTGATGATGAATGCTTTAGCACAGTATAGCACAATGAGAATTTCCCTCACTGTCCTTCCCTGTCCCTACAAACAAGGTTTAGCACAGTAAAACACACTGACACTCTCCCTACCTATAGTTTTCTGTCCCTATAAAAAATGTTTTTTTAAAGATGGTTGATGATGAATGCTTTAGCACAGTATAGCACAATGAGAATTTCCCTCACTGTCCTTCCCTGTCCCTACAAACAAGGTTTAGCACGGTAAAACACACTGACACTCTCCCTACCTATAGTTTTCTGTCCCTATAAAAAATGTTTTTTTAAAGATGGTTGATGATGAATGCTTTAGCACAGTATAGCACAATGAGAATTTCCCTCACTGTCCTTCCCTGTCCCTACAAACAAGGTTTAGCACAGTAAAACACACTGACACTCTCCCTACCTATAGTTTTCTGTCCCTATAAAAAATGTTTTTTTAAAGATGGTTTATGATGAATGCTTTAGCACAGTATAGCACAATGAGAATTTCCCTCACTGTCCTTCCCTGTCCCTACAAACAAGGTTTAGCACAGTAAAACACACTGACACTCTCCCTACCTATAGTTTTCTGTCCCTATAAAAAATGTTTTTTTAAAGATGGTTGATGATGAATGCTTTAGCACAGTATAGCACAATGAGAATTTCCCTCACTGTCCTTCCCTGTCCCTACAAACAAGGTTTAGCACAGTAAAACACACTGACACTCTCCCTACCTATAGTTTTCTGTCCCTATAATTTTTTTTTTTTAAAAGATGGTTGATGATGAATGCTTTAGCACAGTATAGCACAATGAGAATTTCCCTCACTGTCCTTCCCTGTCCCTACAAACAAGGTTTAGCACAGTAAAACACACTGACACTCTCCCTACCTATAGTTTTCTGTCCCTATAAATTTTTTTTTTTAAAGATGGTTGATGATGAATGCTTTAGCACAGTATAGCACAATGAGAATTTCCCTCACTGTCCTTCCCTGTCCCTACAAACAAGGTTTAGCACAGTAAAACACACTGACACTCTCCCTACCTATAGTTTTCTGTCCCTATAAAAATTTTTTTTTAAAGATGGTTGATGATGAATGCTTTAGCACAGTATAGCACAATGAGAATTTCCCTCACTGTCCTTCCCTGTCCCTACAAACAAGGTTTAGCACAGTAAAACACACTGACACTCTCCCTACCTATAGTTTTCTGTCCCTATAAAAAATGTTTTTTTAAAGATGGTTGATGATGAATGCTTTAGCACAGTATAGCACAATGAGAATTTCCCTCACTGTCCTTCCCTGTCCCTACAAACAAGGTTTAGCACGGTAAAACACACTGACACTCTCCCTACCTATAGTTTTCTGTCCCTATAAAAAATGTTTTTTTAAAGATGGTTTATGATGAATGCTTTAGCACAGTATAGCACAATGAGAATTTCCCTCACTGTCCTTCCCTGTCCCTACAAACAAGGTTTAGCACAGTAAAACACACTGACACTCTCCCTACCTATAGTTTTCTGTCCCTATAAAAAATGTTTTTTTAAAGATGGTTGATGATGAATGCTTTAGCACAGTATAGCACAATGAGAATTTCCCTCACTGTCCTTCCCTGTCCCTACAAACAAGGTTTAGCACAGTAAAACACACTGACACTCTCCCTACCTATAGTTTTCTGTCCCTATAAAAATTTTTTTTAAAGATGGTTGATGATGAATGCTTTAGCACAGTATAGCACAATGAGAATTTCCCTCACTGTCCTTCCCTGTCCCTACAAACAAGGTTTAGCACAGTAAAACACACTGACACTCTCCCTACCTATAGTTTTCTGTCCCTATAATTTTTTTTTTTTAAAGATGGTTGATGATGAATGCTTTAGCACAGTATAGCACAATGAGAATTTCCCTCACTGTCCTTCCCTGTCCCTACAAACAAGGTTTAGCACAGTAAAACACACTGACACTCTCCCTACCTATAGTTTTCTGTCCCTCTAAAAAATTTTTTTTAAAGATGGTTGATGATGAATGCTTTAGCACAGTATAGCACAATGAGAATTTCCCTCACTGTCCTTCCCTGTCCCTACAAACAAGGTTTAGCACAGTAAAACACACTGACACTCTCCCTACCTATAGTTTTCTGTCCCTATAAAAAATGTTTTTTTAAAGATGGTTGATGATGAATGCTTTAGCACAGTATAGCACAATGAGAATTTCCCTCACTGTCCTTCCCTGTCCCTACAAACAAGGTTTAGCACAGTAAAACACACTGACACTCTCCCTACCTATAGTTTTCTGTCCCTATAATTTTTTTTTTTTAAAGATGGTTGATGATGAATGCTTTAGCACAGTATAGCACAATGAGAATTTCCCTCACTGTCCTTCCCTGTCCCTACAAACAAGGTTTAGCACAGTAAAACACACTGACACTCTCCCTACCTATAGTTTTCTGTCCCTATAAATATTTTTTTTTAAAGATGGTTGATGATGAATGCTTTAGCACAGTATAGCACAAGGAGAATTTCCCTCACTGTCCTTCCCTGTCCCTACAAACAAGGTTTAGCACAGTAAAACACACTGACACTCTCCCTACCTATAGTTTTCTGTCCCTACAAAAAATGTTTTTTTAAAGATGGTTGGTGATGAATGCTTTAGCACAGTATAGCACAATGAGAATTCCCCTCACTGTCCTTCCCTGTCCCTACAAACAAGGTTTAGCACAGTAAAACAGACTGACACTCTCCCTACCTATCCTTCTCTTTCCCTAAACTAAAGGAATCCAGGTTAAGCAAGAAAAAAAAATGTCACTGTCCCTGCCTATGCTTCTCTTTCCCTGCTCCGGAACACACTACACTAGGCCGCCGTGCTGGCGGCCTTTTATAGTGTGGGGCGTGTACTAAACACCCTCAGCAATAATTGGCCACAGGCATCCTGCATGTGGCCAATCATTGCTCTCCTCGCTGCCGGCGCTGTGATTGGCCAAGCATGCGGGGTCACAGTGCATGCTTGGCCAATCACAGCGCCTGGATGACACTGCGATGGCGTAGTGCATTGTGGGCCGCGAATTAGGCGCGAACGGCCCAAATCGTTCGTTGTTCGGCGAACGATCGAACAGCCGATGTTCGAGTCGAACGTATGTTCGACTCGAACACCGAGCTCATCCCTACTCTCCACCAAGTCACACACAGCTCACCCAAAATAGCAAATAATAATGCAATGCAAAACAAATTATATTAAACACATAGGCTCCCAAACTATAGGGCTCCCCCTAGTGGACTGTTCAACTGGTGAATGTTCCGTTCCTGAAACTTCTGTAACAAAGTAGGCTGATGATTGTTCCTTTAAATGTCAGTTAGTCTTCTGCTAGCTTCGTTGGTGCACTTTATCTATTTGTAATCCAATAAACAGTGTGAGGAGAAATGATAATAACTTGTTGTCTATGGCGTGTTGGTAGAACGAACACTAGTTCCTCCCAGCCGTTGTATCACTCTCAGGTGTAAGGTATCCCTGCTTGCGACACTACAGACGCCAGCAAGTACACGAGGAGCTATGGAAAACCCCTTCCTGGGACCCAGTTAACTATGTCAGTAGGCAAGTGCCTTCTCACCAAATGAGGCCTCGCCTCGCCGGTACACTCCGCCTGGAACCTCTCCTTGTTTCCAGTCTCTCTTTAACACGAGGCCTCTGTTCCTCCGTGCAGCTGTTCACAAGGTGACGGTGGATAGCTGACTCCGGGTGCTGTGAAGTGTAGACTGATCCCTCTCTGGCTCGATCAGTGAGGCGGTCCACAAGGATCCCTCGTCAGGCGATCCTTTCCCTCAGTAACTTTAGGCCCAGGCTTCTCCGGCCTAGGCGCGCTCACAGCAGGCCTCTTGCCTGTTGAAGTTGGCGTCCCGAGAGAGCGGGCTGAGGCCCCGCCTCTGCTTAAATCAGTTCTCCCAGCAGGCTGTGCGTGGCGCACAGCAGTTTGGTAGCACAGTGGGATTTGTGGGTATTGTTGTCTCAATCCATCCCACGGCAATAGACTCTCTGTCTCTTGTACTACAATGCCCACCACGCTTTGTTCTTATGACAGAGCCAAACAACTTCCAAACTATAACACAAACGAGCACCAGAGGTAGCTAAGTTCCTAATTAGGCACAAGTTGTAGTCTGTTAAGATATGTTCAAATACACGACCTTGCTACACACTCCCCCCACTTGAAATCTTTGGTCCCCAAAGACAGCAGCAGTTTGTGACCTGTTACATGCTTTGTTCAAGTACATTAGGAGAAAAGATCAGTTAGTGTATACAAGAAATAAGGCAGTTTGCATTCTCATAAGAACCAGGCTGAGGAACCCCCCACCATGCTTTGAAAAGGAGGTTGTCCTGCCTACAGGCCACTTTGACCGGGATGGCCCAGCCAGATGTGCCAGGGGGTGAGAAAGGGTAGTCATCCACTAAATGTGAAGTGGAAGAGCCAGGCTTTTCAATTGTCCTTTTTGAGGTAAACACAGCCTCTTCAGAGCTTTCACCCAATTGGTCATAAGTCAGTCTCTTTGGTGGGTGAATAGCCCTTCTCTCTCTCTGCTCTTTTGGCTTTGGTGTTTCCGGTATGCCGAAATTCTTTCTTTCTTTTTCCTCCTGCTCAGACACACTGGATTCTGTTTCCTCTACGGCTTCTTCTCTCTGCATCTCAGCTTCCACATCTCCTTCTGTAAAAGATGAGACTTCTTCAGGATCTCCTATTGACACCGAAGCTTGGTCATCCTCCAGTTCTTCAGACAGCAAACTCTGAGGCACAAACTCAGGGTCATCAGGTCTGAGAACTTCAGTATTCGTTGTGCCAGGTGGGGACAAAGGAGGGGTCATAGGCCCTGGCAATTGAGATGACCACAGCCAGTCTAAGTCTGTCCCTTCGTCCTCACTGTCCTCATCATCCACATCTTGAGGCCCTAACTGAGACCTAGTTACTGGTCGAGGCCTTTGAGAGGCTGAGGGAGTCATCTGTGAGTCTGACAGTGGTGACAGCAGGGCCAGATTAAGAACATCATGGGCCTGCTGCTGAGGATTTTGGTGGGGCCTTTTATAAATAATAAATAAATAAAAATGCAAACATTTTTTGTTATAACAAATTAAATTAAAGCGAGAGAGGGAGGATGATAGAGAGAGAGAGGGGATGAGAGAGGGGTGAGGGGTAAGGGAAGGAGGATGAGAGAGAAAGGGGGGGATGAGAGAGAGAGGATGCGCATGAGCATGCGTGGAAATGACATCAATGCCGCCCAGAAGGAAGACTGGTGAAGATGGAAGGGCCCCGCTGGATTGATCACAGCGCAGCACTGGATGGCTCAGTCTGACAATTTAAGTGTACCCTAATGTGCTAATATGCTGTGCATACTTGTACATTGTGGCTCAACCTACCTCAGGGCCTCTAAAAAGTAATAATGTTAGCGAAGTTTGCTACCGCTTTAATATCACAGGATCCCAGGAGCCTCTCATGGGGCCCCTTACTGACCCGGTGGCCCTTGGGCAGTGCCTAAGTGCATAGTTGCCAACATTTAAAAAATATTTTCAGGGACACTTTTTTTTTACAAGTGCTATATTTAGAGTAGCTGAGATCCCCTATGTTCCTCTATACATCACAGTAGTAATCACAAAATGAAATGAGTCCTAATAATGGGGCAGAACAAATATGAGGACTGAGAAGATTTCCTTTAGTTGAACTAACAAAAGTGTGCCCATTCTAAAGCTGGTAACATTGAGGATATTCAGTATAATTAAAAAGAACTGTATTTGTGGGTAAGAGGCATAGGGGAGGAGTATGGACGGTATAAAATCGGGAAGTATGTGCAGGTGAGGAAGAGGAATGCGGAGGGTCTAACAGTGGGCACTATGTACAGGAGAGGAATGTGAAGGGTATGACAGTGGGCAGTATATACAGGAGAGGATTGTGGAGGGTATGACAGTGGGCAGTATGTACAGGAGAGGAGTGTTGAGGGTATGATGGGGGCAGTATGTACAGGAGAGGAGTGTGGAGGGTATGATAGTGGGCAGTATGCACAGGAGAGAAGTGTGGAGGGTATGACAGCTGGCACTATGTACGATGGAGGAGTTTATGAATGTGGGCAGCGTGTACAGGAGAGGAGTGTGGAGTGTATGACAGTGGGCAGTATGTACAAGAGAGGCGTGTGGAGGGTATGACAATAGGCAGTATGTACAGGAGAGGAATGTGGAGAGAAAGATAGTTGGCAGTATATACAGGAGAGGAGTGTGGAGGGTAAGGTTGGGTTACACTATGTACAGGAGAGGAGTGTGGAGGATATGACAGTGGCCAGTATGCACAGGAGAGGAGTGTGGATAGTATGATAGTGGGCAGTATGCACAGGAGAGGAGTGTGCAGGGTATGATGGGGGCAGTATGTACAGAAGAGGAGTGTGGAGGGTATGATAGTGGGCAGTATGCACAGGAGAGGAGTTTGGAGGGTATAACAGCTGGCACTATGTACGATAGAGGAGTTTATGAATGTGGGTAGCATGTACAGGAGAGGAGTGTGGAGTGTATGACAGTGGGCAGTATGTACAGGAGAGGCGTGTGGAGGGTATGACAATAGGCAGTATGTACAGGAGAGGAATATGGAGGGTATGACAGCCGGCACTATGTACAATAGAGGAGTTTATGAAAGTGGGCAGTATGTACAGGAGAGGAGTGTGGACGGTATGATACTGAGCAGTATGTACATGAGATGAGTGTGGAGGGTAAGACAGTGAGCAGTATGTACAGGAGAGGAGTGTGGAGGGTATGACAGTGGGCACTATGTATAGGAGAGACGTGTGGAGGGTATGACAGTGGGCACTATGTATAGGAGAGGAATGACAGTGAGCAGTATGTACAGGAGAGGAGTATGGAGGGTACGACAGTGGGCACTATGTATAGGAGAGAAGTGTGGAGGGTATGACAGCGGGCAGTATGTACAGGAGAGGAGTGTGTAGGATATGACAGCGGGCACTATGTACAGGAGAGAAGTGTGAAGAGTATGACAGCAGGCACTATGTACAGGTGAGGATGATGAAGGAATCTGGGAAGGAAAAATTTAAAGGTTTGTGGAAAGATGTTTAGGGACTGCGTAGTGGTTAAGCGGGTAATACATGGATTGAAATTACGCTAAGTAAGCAGAGACCAGCCATAGTCGATCTATGTATGGGCTAGCTGGTTTTACACAAGTCAATCTATTAACCGACGTGAGTACAACCAGTCTGTCAGGTTTTTCCCAAAACAATCAGTGCTGCCAGCTATAGTTAGCAATACTAATCATTGTATTCACAGGCAGAACACAATAACACTGCAGGAGTGATTCCCCCATCCACAGGTCAGCAGGTGAGAGGGTGTGTGTGGACAGGCTGGGGAGAGATACTAGCCAGTGGCTGGGTAGGCACTGGTTACTATCAGAGCCAGATACACACAGGTTACATACGCCATGATCGTTAGAGCGAGAGCAATAATTCTAGCACTAGACCTCCTCTGTAAATCTAAACATGTAACATGTAAATACATTTAAAGCATCGCTTAGTATACAAAAAAATTGTGATAACTTTAGTGTTTTTTTTTTTTTAAATGAACAGTTGAAATGAAACAGTTTCTTTCCAAAAAAAACACATTTGAAAAATTGCTTCACAAATATTGTGTAAAGCCTTAAAACCGGCGGTTTTCCTGACGGGATTCCTGGCAAGCTTGCCTTTCCAAGCCCTGTGTACAGACGGCCACTCAAAAGAATCGCAGTTCTTTTGAATGGCACAAACGTGGTGACGTCATCGACTACGATGAGCCGGCGCTCGTCACAATCGATGCCGTCGCCGCCATCTTGCTAAACCCCACACTAACCTTGTATGCTACCGCGCATGCGTCAAAGTCTTATCGAGCATGCACGGGTTTACCTCTGACAGGTAAGCATACAGACGACCAGTTTTCTCGGCTGGAAACACTCTGCCGAGAACTCTGATGGGAAAATAGAGAGCAGGTTCTCTATTTTTCCCGCCGGGATTCCCGGCAGTTTTTCTGTCTGGAAAGCATACACACACGTTTTTCACCCAGCAGTTTCTTGCCGAGAAAACCGGTCGTGTGCACGAGGCCTAAAGTAAAAAGTTGCAAAGATCACCATTTTATTCCATAGGGTGTCTGCTAAAACAATGTATATAATGTTTGGGGTTTCTGAGTAATTTTCTAGCAAAAAAATGATGATTTTTACATGTAGGAGAGAAGTGTCAGAATTGGCCTGGGTGGTAAGGGGTTAATTACTATAAGTAATATACAAATAATTATTATAAGCACTGTGAGCTCATCCTCTCAGTCTGCTGCAGTGTGTCAGTTTGTATTTAAACTGGCCGCTCTGAATGTAGCTTCTGACAGGCCCTATACTCCCTTCTGGTCGGATCTGGTACACTGGAAGTTCTGGTAACTGCTTTCAGATGACATAAGGCTGTGACTTCCAGCGGTCAGCTAACTTGTGCTTCCCAGGGACGCCCAGATTCCTCAACAGCATTGTCTCCTGGTTGTAAGTCCTGCACTCGGACCTTTAGATCAAAGTTCTCCTTGTTTCTCAGTCCCTCCGGTCTGAGGCGGCTTGGGCCTTCTCATAGGCATTTTTTCAGGCTTTTCCGCAGACGATCTACATACCCTCTGTGGGAAGTTGCTGAGGTTTGGTCTAGAGATGTGCCAAAAGCCAAGTCTACTGGTAGCCGAGCCTCCCGTCCGGACATTAGACGATACGGAGAGTATCCTGTGGCATCATTTGCAGTGTTGTTGTAGGCATGCACAATGGCAGCTACATGTCTGCTCCAATGTTGCTTCTTCTCTGAGTCCAAAGTTTCAAGCATATCTAGGAGGGTTCGGTTGAACCTCTCTGGTTGAGGTTCCCCCTGAGGATGGTATGGGGTGGTTCTAGACTTTTTGATGCCTAACAGGTCTAGAAGCCTTTTAATAAGGCTACTCTCAAAGTCTCTCCCTTGTTTTGAGTGGATACGTTGAGGCAGTCCATAGTGCACAAAGAACTTCTCTACTAGAATCTTGGCCACTGTGGAGGCTTGTTGATCCTTTGTGGGGTATTCCTGGGCATATCTGGTGAAATGATCAGTCACCACCAGAATATTTCCCTTCCCACTCAGATCAGGTTTCAAGCACAGAAAGTCAATGCACACCAGCTCCAAGGGTCCCTGACTTTGAAGATGGCCCATTGGGGCAGCTCGGTGAGGCAAGGTCTTCCTTTGAATACATCTAATACAGGAGTGGCAGTAGCTCTCAACTTCAGTCCGCATGCAGGGCCAGTAGAACCGGTCCCTCACTAAATGAAAAGTCCTCTCAGGCCCTAGATGGCCATGGTTGTCATGGAGGGCAGTTAGCACTGTCTCTCTGTGTTTTCTGGGTAGGAGCAGTTGCCATTTCTCTTCAATACAATTAGAGGGGCCCCTTCGATAGACCACCCCTTGATGCAGCTGCAGCCGATCCCACTCTCGATGCAGTAGACGGGCCTCCTTTTGGGAGTCAGTGAGGAGCATGTCAGAGCATTGATTCTGCAGAGCATTCATAGCCAAGTTACCCAGGGGGTCTTCCAACTGATCCCCTCTGAGGTCCTTATTCGAAAGTTTTGGTAGGCCTTCATCCCCGATTTGAGTTACATTGCAGTAGCACTTGGGGACATTCGCAGCAGAAACTCCAATGTCTTCGGCCCTGGATCCTCCCCCAGCTTGATATTCAGCTCCCTGATACAAGGCTCGTACTCCCTCTGGTGGCAGCTGGGTCCACTCTTCTATGGGGTCACTAGAACCATGAGGTCTTCTAGATAGGGCGTCTGCATCCCTGTTTCCAACTCCCGGTCGATACTTCAAGCTGAACGTGAACCCCGACAGGGCAGCCAACCATCGGTGTCCTGTGGCATCCAGCTTGGCCGTGGTGTGTAGGTAGGTGAGAGGGTTGTTGTCAGTTTTAATCACAAACTCTGCCCCATAGAGATAGTCTCTTAATTTATACACCACAACCCACTTCAAGGCCAGGAACTCAAGTTTATGTGTGGGGTAGTTCCTTTCAGATGGGCCCAAACTTCGACTCACATAGTCAACAGGCCGCGGGTGACCGTCATGTTCCAGGTACAACACCCCATCTAGCCCATCTCGACTGGCATCGACATGTAATTCATAGGGCTTGGTTGTATCTGCATAGGCTAGAACTGGGGCAGTTGTTAGGCTCCATTTCAACTGCTTAAAGGCCTCTACACACTTGTTGGTCCACTGGTTCTGCATGGACTCCTTGGGTCTTCTGGCTCCTCCTGCTGGCTTCACAGGTTTGACCAAGTCTGAGATATCATCCTCTCCTTCATTTCTTAGCAGCTCATTAAGTGGGCGAGCTATCTTTGCGAATCCCTCTACAAATCTTCGGTAGTAGGAGCAGAATCCCAGGAATGACCGAAGCTTAGTCACATTAGTGGGTCTTGGCCAGGAGGTGATGGCGTCCAGCTTCTCAGGGTCTGTGGCCACTCCTTCCACAGACACGATGTGGCCCAGGTAGTGGACCGAGGGCTGATAGAACTGACACTTTTCAATGGAGAGCTTTAGGCCTTCTTCATGAAGTCTCTTCAAGACTTTCTCCAGTCTCCCTTCATGCTCTTCCAGAGTCCTGTCAAACACTATGATGTCGTCCAGGTACACTAGCACCTCAATCAGGTTCATGTCACCCACCGTCTTTTCCATCAATCTTTGGAAGGTGGCCGGGGCCCCAGACAGGCCTTGGGGCATACGATCAAACTCAAAGAAACCCACTGGGGTAATGAAGGCAGTTTTCTCTTTATCCTCAGGATGCATGGGGATCTGGTAGTACCCACTCTTCAGGTCCAGTACACTGAACCACTTGGCTCCTGACAGGCTTTGCAAGGCATCTTCTATCCGAGGGGTGGTGTACTGGTCAGGGATGGTTCTTCTGTTCAGCGTTTTGTAGTCAATACACAGTCTTAGTGACCCGTTTTTTCTTTCGCACCACCACTATCGGAGAAGCGTATGGACTCCTGGACTCTCTGTTGATCCCTGCTCTTTTGAGCTCTGCCAATTGTTCACGCAGTCTCCCAGAGGTACCCGTCGGACCCTTTCTCTGAACGGCTTGTCCTCTTGCAGACAAATCTTGTGTGTGGCACTCTTTGCACACCCCACATCGAATTCACTCTTGGAGAATGCAGCCTGCCATCTGGAAAGCTAAGTCTTAACTCTTTCTCTCCATTCTGGAGGGAGAGTGGTGTCCTTCGGATAGAATTCCTCTACTGAGACTTCACCCTTCTTTTTCCTCATCAGGTCAGACGGTGCGTCCGGGGTGGCCGTGCTCACTTGGCCTATCAACATTCGAGCTGGTATCTTTACAGGTGAGGTGGTTGTGTTGTGGACACTCACCGAGACCTTCCCATGATTCCTCTGCAAGGCTTTCAAAGGGACCACTTCAGGGATTATCTCTATTCCCTTGTCTTCCTTCTGTGCGTTTGCCTCAAGGACGATACAAGGGCCTGGTTGCTTCCAAGTAAGCCTAATGGACGCCCTCAAACAGGTCACTTCCCCTGGCTGCAGCACTCTCTATTTCCTGTCCAGATGCCAGATTTTTCCCACTCCTTCAGCTGGGACCTTCTGTTCCTGTACAAGGCACTGGTACGCCTGTCTCAGCATGGGGTGCACGCCTGAAGTTGAAGCACTCTGTCCCTAAGCCAGAGGTGTTAGCAGTCTTCTGACTAGATCAGTGTTGGTCCCTATGATGAGGGAACTTTTACTAGCCCCTGGTGAGCGAGGGCAGATCACCGCCAATGTGTCAAAAGTCTCTGCCTTCCCAGCCACGGAGGGGGTCAAAGGACAGCTTGACTGGTAAGTAGCCATCATAGAGGAAGCTCTGGGTTCCAATGCCCCATATCTCCAACTCTTCTAACTTCTGCAATGGCAAGTGTTTAAGGTGCTTGTCGTAGAAGTCTCTGTATAGTAAAGTCTCATGGGCTCCAGTATCTAGGAGGGCTTTGGTGTAAATCCCTTCTATTTGGACAGGGACAACTGGAGAGGGCCCCACTAACTTGGCAGGAAACTTCCAGGGAGAGGCCTGTTTGGCTTGTTCAGTGATTTGGATCCTCACTCCTTTCTTTTCATTCTGACGTGGGTTTGACCCCCGTTGGGTCTGATGTGCATTGACTTCCCTGCCCCCGGGCATGTTGTATCAAAGGACGTGGTACACAGGGTCGCTCAGAGGCAACAACAGGGGCCCTTCGCAAGGGTCTGGACTCCCGAGGCTGTCTCTTCGCGTCGTTGAGCTTAATGGAGTTAGCTGGACTCCTTCACCGGGGCCCTCTGGAGTTTTCCGCTGGCTTTTGTTACTGTGCCGCAGCTTTCTCTGGACTTGGACATACTTCTCGAAAATGTCCGACTCCTCCACAGTTGAAACAGTTCAACAACTTCTTCTGTTTCTGCACTTGGGCAACAGTGTAACTTGGAGATTTCTTGGATTCCTCTGAATCTTTCTCACTGGACTGAACAGTGGGTTGGTTAGTCAACAAGGACATCATCTGTATCCACTGCGACACTTGAGTCTTTAGAAGTTCCACCTGAGGGTCACCATCATTGGCATTTATCATCCGGACCCCGACAGCAGATTCAGGTTTCTGACTCTTTTTCTTATTCTCCAGTATGACTTCCTCCTCCCTGACAATCCAGATTAGATCGGGATATTTCAGGATACCACCATCTTGACGGGTTCTCAGCAGGAGGGTGATAGGGTCCAAGGGTTGGGCTCCCTTCAAAACTTGTGTTGTCCTGACTTCATCCACCTTCCGAGGGTCTAGACCTTTCTTTAGCAGGATCTGATGTATGATCTTATCCAGACGCCTCATGTACTCTGAAATCTCTCTCCTTCTTTTTGAAAAGAGTGTTACATCTGGTAGATGAGATCAGATACTTTCTCGGTGCGCCCAAAAACATCCTGTAAGATATTCAAGTAGTCTTGGGCATCACAGTTTTGCTTACTGAGCTTCAGGTTGCGAATGGCTTCTAAAGCAGGTCCCTTCAAGCTCTCTGTGATTCTCTGTTTCTTATGAGCTTCTGGGATGTCCCATTTATCTAAAGCTTGTGTAGCCTGGTCCAGCCACTCTTCAAAACTGTCTTCAGATGAAGGCACTGGTTGCCTTCCAGAGAAAACCCTGAGTTTCCTGTAATCAGCTGTTGAGTATGCTGGAGAGTCTCTCTGGCATTTTGCCACAAATTCTGCAAGGACAGCACAGAGCTCTGGCCCAATGGTGGCCAGAGGTGACAGGGCAAGAACTTTTTGTTTACTGGAGCCAGCTTGGCTGGTTGAGGTAGGGCCTTCTTTTGAAACCTCTGGGTGTATCACACTGAGTTCTGTCTTATTGGCTAATTTCACACTTGGGCCCTTGAAGTGCTCAGAGATTTTCTATTTCCACTCCACAAACGCATAGGTGTGGGAGGTCTCTTGGTCTGTTTTTACAGCAATTACCCATGCCTTATTGTCTGGGGACAGTGTCTTCATTGCTTGACATATCTGTTCCTCACCCCAGGATTCTCCTTTAATTTCAATCACCACGCTGAACTCTGGTGGGCATTTTCTTCCTCACACCACTGGATAGCAGCAGCGGAGTCCATCTTGGTGCTGGTAGAGGTTCTCTATAGGGGGGGTTGATTGCAGAGTCGCAGAAATCCCGGACGAGCCCCCACGTGTAGCACTACCCCCGTAGGAGCTGCTGGTTAATTTTGGGTCTGCACTCTGCCTGTCAACCCCTTGAAGTTTGGCTTCATCCCCTCCTTGGCACAACTGGACAATAATATGATTGTGGAACCCTATGGCAGTAGGGGACCACAATAACACCACACAGTAATATATATATGTAAATATTGTTACCTTGGTGCTGGTCACCTCACCCACAGCTGTAATAGACAGAGTTCCACACAAGATGTAGCTTAACCAGTGGTAATGTGTTTACTTGGCAAAAGAATAAAACAAAAGGTTACACAGTTAAGATTGACTACCCACAGCTCCCTGTAACAGTCAATGTGACACCACTAGTACATTATTTCTTTGTTACAAGGCCCAAATAACATGACCTGGGGCCGGATATGAGTGAGTGCAGGGTGGAGGAATCTCCCAATGCGATTATACCAGCACTGGGACACCTCTCCACCAAGTCACACACAGCTCACCCAAAATAGCAAATAATAATGCAATGCAAAACAGATTATATTAAACACATAGGCTCCCAAACTATAGGGCTCCCCCTAGTGGACTGTTCAACTGGTGAGTGTCCCGTTCCGGAAACTTCTGCAACAAAGTGGGCTGATGACTGTTCCTTTAAATGTCAGTTAGTCTTCTGCTAGCTTCGTTGGTGCACTTTATCTATTTGTAATCCAATAAACAGGGTGAGGAGAAATGATAATAACTTGTTGTCTATGGCGTGTTGGTAGAACAAACACTAGTTCCTCCCAGCCGCTGTATCACTCTCAAGTGTAAGGTATCCCTGCTTGCGACACTACAGACGCCAGCAAGTACACGAGGAGCTATGGAAACCCCCTTCCTGGGACCCAGTTAACCATGTCAGTAGGCAAGTGCCTTCTCACCAAATGAGGCCTCGCCTCGCCGGTACACTCCGTCTGGAACCTCTCTTTATTCCCAGTCTCTCTGTAACACGAGGCCTCTGTTCCTCCGCGCAGCCGTTCACGAGGTGCCGGTGGATAGCTGACTCCGGGTGCTGTGAAGTGTAGACCGATCCCTCAATGGCTCGATCAGCGAGGCTGTCCACAAGGATCTCTCGTCAGGCGATCCTTTCCCTCAATAACTTTAGGCCCAGGCTTCTCCTAGGCTTCGCCTAGGTGCGCTCACAGCAGACCTCTTGCCTGTTGAAGATGACGTCCCGAGAGAGTGGGCTGAGGCCCTGCCTCTGCCTTAATTCAGTTCTCCCAGCAGGCTGTGCGTGGCGCACAGCAGTTTGGTAGCACAGTGGGATTTGTGGGTATTGTAGTCTCAATCCTTCCCACGGCAATAGATTCTCTGTCTCTTGTACTACAATGCCCACCACGCTTTGTTCTTATGATAGAACCAAACAACTTCCAAACTATAACACAAACGAGCACCAGAGGGAGCTAAGTTCCTAATTAGGCACAAGTTGTAGTCTGTTAAGACATGTTCAAATACACAACCTTGCTACACATACAACACTTGAGATACAAAACATACAAAGACTATCGTGACATGTGAGAAAATACATATATTAAAAGCTCTATAAGAGAATATTTAATGAAAAAATGTATAGATTAAAAATAAAAAAATTATTATTGTGGTTGATATAAACTGTAAGAAGTTGCCCATTTTGAGGCTGGTAATCTGCATCCTTGAGACTGCTCTTAATGTGATGTGTTATGGTTCAGGAATAACAGGGTGCAGCTCAGTGCCACCCTGCATGAGCCCCATACCAAACCTCATCCACAAATCTGGCCTTGCATCTACCAACTTCACATACAGTGCTATCCCACCTTCTGGTACATGAGAAATAACATCACTGTAAAGTGGGGAAAGTTGTAGGCCTTACACATTTTACCTTTTTTTAAAGGCGGAAATCCAGACAGATAAAAATAATTTAAAAAAAATCTCCAGTACTAGAAGTCTGCTTATCAGATTCCTATAATTCTCTATACAGCAGCACTTTATACTGGAGAGGGTGGGATAGCACTGTAATGCCGCGTACACACGATCGTTTTTTCTGATGAAAAAAGACTGATAGACTTTTTTCATCGAACAAACCGATCGTGTGTGGGCCCCATCAGTGTTTTTTCCATCAGTATAAAAAAATAGAACATGTTTTAAATTATACCGATGGAAAGAAAAACAATAGCAAATTCCGATCGTCTGTGAGGAACTCCACCGGAGAAAAAACCCATGCATGCTCAGAATCAAGTCAACGCATGCTCAGAAGCATTGAACTTAATTTTTCTCGGCTCTTCGGAGTGTTTTACGTCACGGCATTTGGGACGGTCGGATTTTTGACTGATGGTGTGTAGGCAAGACTGATGGAAGTCAGCTTCATCGGATTTCCGATGGAAAAATCCATCGGATTTTATTCCATCGGAAATCCGATCGTGTGTACAGGGCATCAGTGAATCATGCTCTGCTTCACTAATACGGATAGCTTTCTCACACACTGGGGGATGAGCTTATTATGCTGCTGCTCCTTCATTACAAGCTAGGGAAGATCCCAGGCTGCATTTTATGACTGCATTGTAGCCTGAATAAAAGTTTTTAGGGAGTACAGCATCACAAGATGAGTGAAAGGAATTACAAATCTTTTCACAGAATAGAAAGCTCATATATATGCAGATTAGTTCTTACTGCAGCAGTTAGGATGGATTGATACTTCTTATTGGATTCTCAGAAATTTACAACTTTTGGATCTTTCTCTGGTTGATAGACAGAAGGAATGATTCCAAGTTCGTAAACTACTTGATTGTGTTAGCACAGTCTTGCCTTCACTGCATGCCAGATACTGATTGGATGCACTGTTTAAATGCAGAGGAGAAGCTGTCACTAAGTTGAACTGTGCTATCATATAATATGGGAGCACCTGAAGAAGAACAGCAAATATGGGTTTATACTTCTAACTAGAAGGCTTGGAAAGAGCCAGATATTATGGATCTAGTGGTATGGGAGCAAAAAATTCTTCCATATGTCTTGTAGTTTCAACAAAACAACAATTTAAAATATCTTTTTAAATGTTAACCTACATCCACAACTTTTTTTCACAATGAAATTGTTACTGATAGCCCTGGCCCTCATTTTGGATCATACCTAAAAAAAAGATAACTTTTGAACGATCACTTACATTGCTTGAATATTGTTTATATATATATATATATTTGTAGTATTGCTTTTAGGCCTCAGAGACTACCGTACCCAGAATGCCACGAGACACCCAAGGTGCATTGCCCCGAGCAAGAACTGCTGGGGTGGGCTATTTAGCTGGGGGGCGGGGCTGAGTTCGGTCTCTTTGGACACCGCCCGGCCAGCAAGTGGAACTGTTGTTCGAGTCTGCTGTGTGACAAGGCATTAAGCCGGGACTTTTCTCCAAAGAGCCTTCCGTTTCACCGAGGAGCCTGCGGGATGTCATCCGACTGCTGCTGTACTGTTGCCAGGAGGACCGAAGACCCGGGTGTCAGGGATCTGTGTACCGAGACACAGCAACGGAAGACACGGACACGGACTGGTCCGGTTGGGTGAGAGAGCACCTGCTCAGAGACAAAACACAGGATCTCCTAGGCCAGATAACTGTTGCTCAGAGTTAACTTTAGTACTTGTAGTCATACACCGGAGGGACAGCACCTTGAGTATCTAGGAGTCTCTAGACTTATCCTGTGTTCACCAAGTTCAAGACCCTTTTCCTCTTTGTGGATTATAATCTGTTTTCTTCAAAAGTGCACCACCATTTTGCTAGCGAAGATTTTCCTCTGCAGAACTTCCATATAATACAGTCAGGCCTGACTTAGTAGCGTAGACATTTCTGGGCGCCATTTTTGCCCACGAGGTAGAATAGCAACAGCAGGGACTGTTAGTTTCTTTTATTATATCTGTCTGTTTGCAAAAGTACCCTTTTCACTCGCATGTGTTCATGTATGTTTTTTTCTATGCTTAACCAACATTCTCAGTAAAAGTGCCAGGGTTAAGTACACTTATGTTTGTGTCATTTACTGTGCAGAAGAGACGGCTATTGATAGCCATACCCTATTGCTGTGTTTATTGCAGGATTGTGTCTCAGAGAGTTGCAGGTTATACAATCCTGCCATCCCCTACTGACTGTGCCAGGAGAGGTTAGAGCCAATTGCTGGGGGTTGACGGCGGTGCATTACAGGGCCCAAACAAATCATTTAAGCGGCTCTGTTAGCTGGGGGTATCGCTACACGTGGAGGCTCGAGTCCGGGATTCCTGTATACTTCATGCTGCAATCAGAGCCTACCAGAGGCACCGGCATGGACCCACTAGTAGTGACACAGTGGTGCGCAACAGTTGGCGCCAACCCAACCTTGGCGGTAGTTATTGAGCTCCTGGGAGAAAACTGGCCGGAAGAGGAGGTAAAGCGGCTCATGTTATCACTGTCTCCGAGCCAAAAGGCATGGGCGATGGACTTAAAGCCAGACCCAGAGACCTCGTTTACATACGCATTAGTGGAATGGAGAAATGGAATACCAGAGGACTTTAGAGGTCAGAACCTACAGGCCATAGATAACCAGATATACAAATTGGCTCATACAGAGGCAGTGAAGGGGGAACCTCTACAATCTCCCCTGCCATCACCTCCGCCATCCTCTCCACCATTATCCCCTAAAGCAGAGAAGCCAAAGGAGAAGATAGCCTCAGGGACACCCCTGGCCGCTATAGGGCCTAAACTGTTGAATGCTCTGGGAGATTTTGTCACAAAGTGCCAGAAAAGAAACATGGTACACGTAGAAGCCGGGTACCGGAAGCTCAGGATTTTCTCGGGGAAACAACCTGTCCCCCTGGGGGAGGAAGACTTTGACACCTGGATTGAGCAAGCAATGCAAGCTCTGGAAGGATGGGAGGTACCAGAGGGCCAGAAGAAGCAGCGCATAAGTGAGAGTTTGAAAGGCGCTGCTGCTGAAGCTGTAAAGAATCTTAGGTTCAGCAATTCTGCTTGTACTGCTTATGATTATCTGACTATGTTACAGGAAGAATTTGGCCAGTTGGAAAAGGTGGCTGAACTAGTATACCAATTTGAGCATACCCTTCAACAGCCGGGAGAAAGATTGTCTGAGTATGTCAGAAGTAGGGATGAGCTTCGTGTTCGAGTCGAACATACGTTCGACTCGAACATCGGCTGTTCGATCGTTCGACGAAGATCGAACGATTTGGGCCGTTCGCGCCAAATTCGAGTGACGCGAACGGCCCACAATGCACAACGCCATCGCAGTGTCATCCAGGCGCTGTGATTGGCCAAGCATGCACTGTGACCCCGCATGCTTGGCCAATCACAGCGCCGGCAGCGAGGAGAGCAATGATTGGCCACAGGCAGGATGCCTGTGGCCAATTATTGCTGAGGGTGTTTAGTACACGCCCCACACTATAAAAGGCCGCCAGCACGGCGGCCTAGTGTAGTGTGTTCCGGAGCAGGGATAGAGCAGCATAGGCAGGGACAGTGACTTTTATTTCTTTCTTGCTTAACCTGGATTCCTTTAGTTTAGGGAAAGAGAAGGATAGGTAGGGAGAGTGTCAGTGTGTTTTGTGCTTGTGCTATAGTGTGCTTAAAAAAAACATTTTTTCTAGGGACAGAAAACTGTAGGTAGGGAGAGTGTCAGTTTCTTTCACTGTGCAAGTCCTTGTTTCTAGGGACCTGGAAGGACAGTGAGTGAATTCTCCTTGTGCTATATTGTGCTTAAAAAAAACATTTTTTCTAGGGACAGAAAACTGTAGGTAGGGAGAGTGTCAGTTTCTTTCACTGTGCAAGTCCTTGTTTCCAGGGACCTGGAAGGACAGTGAGTGAATTCTCCTTGTGCTATATTGTGCTTAAAAAAAACATTTTTTCTAGGGACAGAAAACTGTAGGTAGGGAGAGTGTCAGTTTCTTTCACTGTGCAAGTCCTTGTTTCCAGGGACCTGGAAGGACAGTGAGTGAATTCTCCTTGTGCTATATTGTGCTTAAAAAAAACATTTTTTCTAGGGACAGAAAACTGTAGGTAGGGAGAGTGTCAGTTTCTTTCACTGTGCAAGTCCTTGTTTCCAGGGACCTGGAAGGACAGTGAGTGAATTCTCCTTGTGCTATATTGTGCTTAAAAAAAACATTTTTTCTAGGGACAGAAAACTGTAGGTAGGGAGAGTGTCAGTTTCTTTCACTGTGCAAGTCCTTGTTTCCAGGGACCTGGAAGGACAGTGAGTGAATTCTCCTTGTGCTATATTGTGCTTAAAAAAAACATTTTTTCTAGGGACAGAAAACTGTAGGTAGGGAGAGTGTCAGTTTCTTTCACTGTGCAAGTAAGTCCTTGTTTCCAGGGACCTGGAAGGACAGTGAGTGAATTCTCCTTGTGCTATATTGTGCTTAAAAAAAACATTTTTTCTAGGGACAGAAAACTGTAGGTAGGGAGAGTGTCAGTTTCTTTCACTGTGCAAGTCCTTGTTTCCAGGGACCTGGAAGGACAGTGAGTGAATTCTCCTTGTGCTATATTGTGCTTAAAAAAAACATTTTTTCTAGGGACAGAAAACTGTAGGTAGGGAGAGTGTCAGTTTCTTTCACTGTGCAAGTCCTTGTTTCCAGGGACCTGGAAGGACAGTGAGTGAATTCTCCTTGTGCTATATTGTGCTTAAAAAAAACATTTTTTCTAGGGACAGAAAACTGTAGGTAGGGAGAGTGTCAGTTTCTTTCACTGTGCAAGTCCTTGTTTCCAGGGACCTGGAAGGACAGTGAGTGAATTCTCCTTGTGCTATATTGTGCTTAAAAAAAACATTTTTTCTAGGGACAGAAAACTGTAGGTAGGGAGAGTGTCAGTTTCTTTCACTGTGCAAGTCCTTGTTTCCAGGGACCTGGAAGGACAGTGAGTGAATTCTCCTTGTGCTATATTGTGCTTAAAAAAAACATTTTTTCTAGGGACAGAAAACTGTAGGTAGGGAGAGTGTCAGTTTCTTTCACTGTGCAAGTCCTTGTTTCTAGGGACCTGGAAGGACAGTGAGTGAATTCTCCTTGTGCTATATTGTGCTTAAAAAAAACATTTTTTCTAGGGACAGAAAACTGTAGGTAGGGAGAGTGTCAGTTTCTTTCACTGTGCAAGTCCTTGTTTCCAGGGACCTGGAAGGACAGTGAGTGAATTCTCCTTGTGCTATATTGTGCTTAAAAAAAACATTTTTTCTAGGGACAGAAAACTGTAGGTAGGGAGAGTGTCAGTTTCTTTCACTGTGCAAGTCCTTGTTTCTAGGGACCTGGAAGGACAGTGAGTGAATTCTCCTTGTGCTATATTATGCTTAAAAAAAACATTTTTTCTAGGGACAGAAAACTGTAGGTAGGGAGAGTGTCAGTTTCTTTCACTGTGCAAGTCCTTGTTTCCAGGGACCTGGAAGGACAGTGAGTGAATTCTCCTTGTGCTATATTGTGCTTAAAAAAAACATTTTTTCTAGGGACAGAAAACTGTAGGTAGGGAGAGTGTCAGTTTCTTTCACTGTGCAAGTCCTTGTTTCCAGGGACCTGGAAGGACAGTGAGTGAATTCTCCTTGTGCTATATTGTGCTTAAAAAAAAACATTTTTTCTAGGGACAGAAAACTGTAGGTAGGGAGAGTGTCAGTTTCTTTCACAGTGCAAGTCCTTGTTTCTAGGGACCTGGAAGGACAGTGAGTGAATTCTCCTTGTGCTATATTGTGCTTAAAAAAAACATTTTTTCTAGGGACAGAAAACTGTAGGTAGGGAGAGTGTCAGTTTCTTTCACTGTGCAAGTCCTTGTTTCCAGGGACCTGGAAGGACAGTGAGTGAATTCTCCTTGTGCTATATTGTGCTTAAAAAAACATTTTTTCTAGGGACAGAAAACTGTAGGTAGGGAGAGTGTCAGTTTCTTTCACTGTGCAAGTCCTTGTTTCCAGGGACCTGGAAGGACAGTGAGTGAATTCTCCTTGTGCTATATTGTGCTTAAAAAAAACATTTTTTCTAGGGACAGAAAACTGTAGGTAGGGAGAGTGTCAGTTTCTTTCACTGTGCAAGTCCTTGTTTCCAGGGACCTGGAAGGACAGTGAGTGAATTCTCCTTGTGCTATATTGTGCTTAAAAAAAACATTTTTTCTAGGGACAGAAAACTGTAGGTAGGGAGAGTGTCAGTTTCTTTCACTGTGCAAGTCCTTGTTTCTAGGGACCTGGAAGGACAGTGAGTGAATTCTCCTTGTGCTATATTGTGCTTAAAAAAAACATTTTTTCTAGGGACAGAAAACTGTAGGTAGGGAGAGTGTCAGTTTCTTTCACTGTGCAAGTCCTTGTTTCAAGGGACAGAGAAGGACACCTGAAGGTAGCCCTTATTGCTTTTTTCCCATCTCCCTGCAGGCCATCTATTAGAATGTCTGGAAGGCAAACAAGGAGAGGCAGACAGTCAGGAGGCAATAAAAGAGGGCAAGCAGGCTCTGTGTCTGGGGGCAACAGTGCTGGTCGTGGACGCGGTGCATTGTCATCAGCACATGGCCATGGGACACGCTTGTCCTTCTTTTCGGCAGCTGGACATGTTGAGCCACATCATGCCGAAGACTTGGTAGAGTGGATGACCAAGCCCTCCTCCTCCTCCTCATCCTCTCTCACCCAGGCTCAGGGTACTGGCAAAGCAGCTGCCAAAGCGTCCTCTTCCCTGGTATCAATGTCAGACTCATCATCAGTCACTCCTTCCCTAGACCCACCATGTCCTCCTCCTGAGGAGTCCCCCGAACTGTTTGAGCACAGTGTTGGGTACATGCTCCAGGAGGATGCCCAGCGTTTCGAAGGGTCTGATGATGAAACCCAGCTACAGGAAGGCAGTAGGGTGAGAGCAGACAGAGGGGATGCTCAAGAAGGACACCAATCTGGCAGTCATGTTCCAGCAGCTGCAGCATACTGCCAGATTGGCTCCAGTGATGAGGAGGGAGGGGATGATGAGGTCACTGACTCCACGTGGGTGCCTAATAGGAGAGAGGAGGAGGAGGATGAGGAGGAGGCACATCTCCAACGAGACAGGATGCCCTTTGGTGGCCAGCGTAAGGGCAGTACACCGACGGAATCACACCGCAGAGCTCCGCCTGTGCAGGGCGCTGCCTCTGCCCGTCATTCAAAAAGTTCCTTGGTGTGGGCCTTTTTTGAGGCTAGTGCATCAGATCGCACAGCTGCTGTTTGCAACATATGTCTCAAGCGTATATCGCGTGGCCAAAACATCAGCCGCTTGGGTACCACATGCCTGACCAGACATATGTTGACCTGCCATGCAGCTCGTTGGCAAGCCTACCTCAAAGACCCACACCAAAGAACAAAGCGGACCTCTCCTTGCACCGCATCAGCTGGGATCTCCAACCCCACTATAACTTCAGTCCTCTCTGAAACATGCACTGAGAGGAATGAAGGTGTAGAATTAGGCGTGTCACAGCCAAGTACTTGCGGCCACTCTGCTAGCAGTACACCGACGTCCGATTCTAGCAGGCAAATTTCCCTGCCCCAGCTGCTGGACCGTCGAAAGAAGTTCACTCCCAGCCATCCACATGCCCAGCGGTTGAATGCTAGCTTGGCTAAATTGCTAGCGCTTCAACTGCTGCCTTTTCAGTTGGTAGACTCGGCCCCCTTCCGTGAGTTTGTGCAATGTGCGGTTCCTCAGTGGCAGGTTCCCAAACGCCACTTTTTCTCACGGAAGGCTATTCCGGCTCTCTACCGGCATGTGGAAGGCAATGTCTTGGCCTCGCTGGACAGGGCGGTCAGCGGTAAGGTGCATATTACCGCTGACTCATGGTCCAGCAGGCATGGACAGGGACGTTACCTTTCTTTCACGGCCCATTGGGTCACTCTTTTGGCAGCTGGGAAGGATGCAGGACAAGGTGCAGTAGTGTTGGAGGTTGTCCCACCGCCACGCCTCCAAAATGCTACTACTGGTTGTGACACACCTCTCTCCTCCACCCCCTCCTCTTCTTCTTCCTCCATGGCCTCTTCCTGTGGTTTGTCCTATGAACCAGCGGTGCTCCGTAGCCGTTCACGGGGCTACGCAAGTACGCAGGCAAAAAGATGCCATGCCGTGCTTGCGCTGGTGTGTTTGGGGGACAGAAGCCACACTGGGGCAGAGGTCCTGTCTGCTCTGCAGGGCCAGGCCGAGAGGTGGTTGACGCCACGCCAGCTTAAGCCAGGAATGGTGGTTTGCGACAATGGCACCAACCTCCTCTCCGCCCTCCGACAGGGACAACTGACCCATGTGCCCTGTGTGGCTCACGTCCTTAACCTTGTGGTGCAGCGGTTCTTGGGCAGGTACCCGGGCTTACAGGATGTCCTGAGGCAGGCCAGGAAAGTCTGTGTGCATTTCCGCAGATCTTATAATGCCAGTGCTCGCCTGGCTGAGCTGCAAAAGGAGTTGAACCTGCCCAAGAACCGCCTTATATGTGACATGCCCACCAGGTGGAACTCAACGTTGGCCATGCTGCAGCGGCTGCACACGCAGCAGAGGGCCATCAATGAGTACCTGTGCGACTACGGCACCAGGACAGGGTCAGGGGAGCTTGGTTTTTTTTCTCCACGCCAGTGGGGCATGATCAGGGATGCATGCACTGTCCTGGCACCATTTGAGGAGGCCACGAGGATGGTGAGCAGTGACAGTGCATGCATCAGTGACACTGTACCTCTTGTCCACCTGTTGGAGCACACGCTGCGTGGAATAATGGACAGGGCACTTGAGGCAGAACAGAGGCAGGAAGAGGAGGACTTCCTTGCCTCTCAAGGCCCCCTTTACCCAGACAGTGTTCCTTCTGTCCCACCCATCGCACAGGAAGAGGAAGAGGAGGAGGAGGAGGAGGAGGAGGAGGATTGTGTCAGCATGGAGGTGGAGGCTGGCACTCAGCATCATCAGCAGCAGTCTTTTAGGGATGATTTACAGTCCCAAGAAACCAGTGGACTTGTACGTGGCTGGGAGGAGGTGACTGCGGATCATGTCGTCCTTAGTGACCCAGAGGACTCCGGAGCGAATGCCTCAGCAAACCTACGCTGCATGGCCTCCCTGATCCTGCAAAGTCTGCGGAAGGATCCTCGTATTCTTCGGATCAAGGAGAGGGACCTTACTGGCTGGCCACTCTCCTTGATCCACGGTACAAGGGTAAGGTTGCGGACCTTATGTTACCGTCGCAGAGGGAGCAGAGGATGAGACAACTCCGGGAGGCCTTGCAGAAAGGTCTGTGCAACGCGTTCCCAGAGACTGGGAGGTTACAAACTCCTGGTCCAGGACAACGAGTTGCTGAGGCTTCGGCCAGTCAAAGAAGGAGCGGTGGGGAAGGTGGCCGTCTGACCGATGCGTTCAGACAATTCTTTAGTCCGCAGCCCCAAAGTATGATTGGTTCCAGCAACCATCGCCAGCGTCTGATAAACATGGTGCAGGAATATCTAGGGGCAAGGTCAGACTTGGACACCTTCCCCACCGAAAATCCTCTGGCTTACTGGGTCTTGAGGATGGATCACTGGCCAGAGCTTGCACAGTATGCAATTGAGCTACTGGCCTGTCCTGCATCCAGCGTTCTTTCGGAACGCACATTCAGTGCTGCTGGAGGATTTGTCACGGATCACAGGGTGCGCCTGTCCACCGACTCGGTTGATCGACTGACTTTCATCAAGATGAACCAGTCTTGGATCACCACCAGCTACCACACACCTGATGCTGATATAACAGACTAATTGATTTTAACATGTCACGTCCCTTCAAGACTGATGCTGATGCTGAGTGCCTGTGCTGTTATGTTGACTGGCTATCCTCCTCCTCCGAGTCCTCAATGATACGATTGATGATGATAGCTTGGAAGATCATTTTTGTTTATGGGTGCCGCCACCAGTGGCTAAGGCCCGATTTTTCAGCCCCTGTTTTACAGGGGCGTGTACTTACAATTTTTTTAGCAATAATTTGCCATAGGGCTCATTGCTGTGCTCCAAGTACAGTATCTGTGAGGGGTTGTAGTGTTGTGCCACCAGTGCCTAAGGCCCAATTTTTCAGCCCCTGTTTAACAGGGGCGTGTCATTACAATTTTTTAAGCAATACTTTGCAACAGGGCTCATTGCTGTGCTCCAAGTACAGTATCTGTGAGGGGTTGTAGTGTTGTGCCACCAGTGCCTAAGGCCCAATTTTTCAGCCCCTGTTCAACAGGGGCATGCAATTACAATTCTTGATGTAATAATTCACAGCAGGGCCCATTCCTGCACCCACCAAGAGTAAGTCTGAGGGCTTACAGTGTTGTGGCAACGCCACCACCACCACCACCACGAAAGGCCCAATTTTTCAGCCCCTGTTCAAAAGGGGCATGTAATTACAATTCTTGATCTAATAATTCACAGCAGGGCCCATTCCTGCACCCACCAAGAGTAACTCTGAGGGCTTACAGTGTTGTGGCAACACCACCACCACCACCACCACGAAAAGCCCAATTTTTCAGCCCCTGTTCAACAGGGGCATGCAATTACAATTCTTGATCTAATAATTCACAGCAGGGCCCATTGCTGCACCCACCAAGAGTAACTGTCAGGGCTTACAGTGTTGTGGCACCAGCACCACCATCAAAGCCCCAATTTTTACTACCACTGTTCAAGAATTATATGTAATTAAAATTCCTGATATAATAGTTGACAGCAGGGCGTTCCAGCACCAACCAAGAGTAACTGTGAGTGCTTACAGTGTTGTGCCAACACCAACAACTAAGGGGCCTATTTCTGCAGAGTATATACGGCAGGTCCCTACTTTCAAACATCCAACTTACAAACGACTCCTACTTGCAAACGAAAGAAGACAACAGGAAGTGAGAGGAAATCTACCCCTAGGAAGGAAAATTCTCTCCTGTAAGAATAAATATGGGAGAAAGGTGTCTCCTCTGTACTGATGCTTTATCAGCAATCCTTGTTTCAAGAAAAACACCACATTTCAAAAACAGTTGTCATTGGGACGGAAAGTGAGGTGAAATGTTCTGAACAGGGGCACAGACAGCAAAACAAATGTTACAGGGGTGATAACCCTTACCTATGTTTCCCAAAAAGTTTAAAAATAGATTTTTGGGCTGGAGCTACACTTCAACAATGTACCTGTTCAAAATTACAAACACATTCTACATAAGAACAAACCTACAGTCCCTGTCTTGTATGCACCGCCTGTATACGGCTGTTCAGAGTATATAGGGCCTTTTTTATTTTATGTGCGGGGTTCCCCTTAATATCCATACAAGACCCAAAGGGGCTGGTAATGGGCTGGGGTAGGGGGGGGGGGTCATGGGGTAGCTATGCCATTTTTCTTAAAGATTTTCATCCATATTACCGGGACCAGACATTACATTAAAGCCGCAAGAAGTTTTAAATGGCTTTTTTTTCCTTTAGAAGTGTCATTTTGTGCAGGGACAGTTCTAAACACGGGAAACACGTGGCACTTCACAGGCATACTTTAGACACACCCCAGGTACGATATTTAAAGGAATATTTGACTTTTTTTTTTCACTTTGTGCATCATTAAAATGACTGCTCCCGAAAAACGACCGTTTTTAAAACTTCTTTTTGCATTGATACATGTCCCCTGGTGCAGAACCCGGGTTCCCAAACCCTTTTTAGGACAATAACATGCATAATAATTGTTATAATTAGCACTTTAGAATTCGAGCGTTCGCATCCATTGTATTTAATAGGGTTCTAATGTTCGTACGAACTTTCGGTCCGTTCGCGGGTTCTGGTGCGAACCGAACCCGGGGGTGTTCGGCTCATCACTAGTCAGAAGGTTAAACAAGATGCTCTGCCAAATTGTCCTTAAAAAGGGGATGTTGCCACAAGTCATAGATGCGACCAGGATGAAGCAGATCCTGAGGGGAGCATTGCGTTCGGATCCAGTTTGGCTCCACCTGAAGACCTCTGAAGGAGTCATGTCTCTGAGTTACCCAGACCTTGTGCGGATCATAAGGGAAGAAGAAGCTCTATTGAAGGACCAACAGGCGGTTGAAAAAAACACCCCTTCCCCCTCAGTGGGAGTCAAATCAGCCATAGCCTTTGAACGGGACTCGGAAGTGGAGAGTTTAAAGTCTCAGATGACCCAAGTGCTGGATCTTTTGACCTCCCTAATGGCTAAGAACTCAGGAGTCCTAAAAAAAGAGGAAGTCAGGAAGGAACCGCATCAGAGTGCCTCAACGCCAGTCTCTCCGCGGGACAGGGGAGAGGCTATTTGTTTCAACTGTGGGGGAGTTGGCCACTTGGACGAGTGTGCCCCAGTCCAAGGAAGACCCATGGCACCTATCACCAGCCGGTGGAAAAATCCAGAGGGCCCCGGTGAAGGAGTCAGCCGGGAGCCCATCATTTTCAGAAAGCTCCACTAAAATCCTCAAGCAAGAAGAGTCGAGGGAGAAGGGAAACAATGCCCTTCCAAAAATGCTAAATACCGCCCTCCAAGAGTTAAAATTTCAAGACCTGCAAGGAGTCAATGCATACCAGGTCCAACAGGGATTAAGATCCAGAAAAAGGTGGAAGAAGAAGAAAACACCTAAGGGAAAACCCACAAGTCCAAAGAAAGAAGCCTCCCCGTGGGGGTTTCCAGACAAATTGGTGGGACCCTCCCCTGTGGTTCCCATTCAAGTGGAGGGAGTTTACATGAGGGCCATCCTGGACACAGGGGCCCAAGTCACTCTCCTGTACCGTGACTTTTACCAAAAGCACCTGAGTCAGTTGCCCTTATAGAAATTGGAAGATCTGGAAATATGGGGGATTGGCATCCAAAGCTTCCCCTACGATGGCTATGTCTCAATCCGGCTGGCCTTCGACCCCTCGATAGCAGGAAAGACGGATGCCTTTAACACCCTGGCAGTAGTTTGCCCTCGCCCACCAGTGGCCAACAAGAGTTCCCTGATAACAGGGACCAATACTGACCTGGTCAGGAGATTACTTGTTCCCCTAGCACAGGAGCAGGGTAATTCAACGGCCAGGATCCACCCAATGTTGCGGTTAGCCTACCAACGATTGGTCCTGGAACAGAAGGCCCCAGAAGAGGGGGTGGGGAAAGTCTGGAGATTGGAGAAGGAGGAGAGAATGTTACAGCCTGGTGAAATGACCTGTCTGAAGGCCACTGTGAAGCTCACATGGGAGCAGCCTGGCCCCTTCGTGATTCTGGAACCGGACCCCCTAGATACCCACCCAGGATTGGAAGTCATCCCTGAGGTGGTCCCGCTGAGGGCTCTGAAGAAGGCCAATGGCCGGATACCAGTGAGCATCAGGAACATTACTGACTCGCCTGTGAAGATTCCGGCCCGGATGCTGTTGGGCCGAGTAAACCCTGCTACCCCAGTGGCTCTGTCCGATCTGGAGAAGACGGAAGGAGGGGCACCCATGCTGGAGAAGCTCTGCCTGGAGAACACGACCCTACCACCGGTATGGAAGGAGAGAGCCAGGGCCCAACTGACCAGGTGGAGGAAGATTTTCTCCAGAGATGAATTTGATGTAGGGTGTGCGAGGAGTGCCACCCACAAGATCCGTCTGCACAAAGACAAACCTTTCCGAGAAAGGGTCTGGCGGGTCCCACTGGCCGACCTGGAGGACTTACGGGAGCAACTGGCAGAGCTTAAGAGAACTGGAGTTATCCGAGAGTCCAGAAGCCCATATGCCTCCCCTATTGTAGTAGTCAGGAAGAAGAACGGGTCACTAAGGCTCTGTATAGACTACAGGACTCTCAATAGGAGGACCATACCTGACCAATACACCACCCCCAGGATAGAGGATGCCCTGCAGAGTCTGTCTGGAGTCAAGTGGTTCAGTGTCATGGACCTGAAGAGTGGGTATTACTAGATCTCAATGCATCCAGAAGATAGAGAGAAGACGGCATTCATCACCCCAGTGGGATTCTATGAATTTAACCGGATGCCTCAAGGATTGTCGGGGGCTCCTGCCACTTTCCAGCGACTAATGGAGAAGACAGTGGGGGCCATGAACCTCATCGAAGTCCTAGTGTACCTAGATGACATCATTGTCTTTGGGAAGTCTCTGGAGGAACACGAGGAAAGATTGGAGAAAGTCCTGAAGAGACTTAGTGATGAGGGACTCAAACTCTCCAGGGAGAAGTGCCAGTTCTACCAATCCTCAGTCCATTACCTGGGACACATAGTGTCTGAGGAAGGAGTATCTACAGACCCGGACAAACTGGAGGCAGTCGCCTCCTGGCCCCGACCGACTATAGTGACAGAGCTCAGATCCTTCCTGGGGTTCTGCTCCTATTATCGCAGGTTTGTGGAGGGATTTGCAAGAATTGCCAAACCTCTGAATGAGTTGCTGAAGACAGAAGGAGTAGACATGTGCAAAAGGAAAAAAATTGTTTCGTTTTGTTTCGTTTTAATTCGTTAATTAATTAATTTCCTTTAGTTAGATTCGTTAAATTTGTTAAATTCGTTTTCGGATTTCGTTTTGTTTTCGACCGAATTCGAAAATCAGTCGCATTCGAAAATATTTCAACCGAATTCGAAAATATTTCTACTGGATTCGAAATTATTTCAACATGATTCGAAATTATTTCAACCGCATTTGAAACTATTTCAACCGGATTCGAAAATATTTTGCGACCCGAATTTGGGTCCACGTATCTCAGGGTCACTTAGTAATAGAAACCCCAAATTTGGAGATGTTATAGTGCTAGTTCTACTGTGTTTGTATACCAAATTTGGGGTTTCTAGCTACAAGTGGCCCCGAGATATGTGGCCCAAAATTCGGGTCGCAAAATGTCATTCTCTGCTGCAGAAAAGTGTTTGACATTTTGCGACCCGACTTTGGGTCCACGTTTCTCGGGGTCACTTAGTGATAGAAACCCCAAAATTGGTATGCAAACACAGGAGAACTAGCACTACAACATCCCCAAATTTGGGGTTTCTATCGCCAACTAACCCCGAGATACGTGGACCCAAAGTCGGGTCGCAAAATATTTTTGAATCCGGTTGAAATAGTTTCAAATGCGGTTGAAATAGTTTTAAATGCGGTTGAAATAATTTCGAATCATGTTGATACTATTTAAAGCAGATTCGAAAATATTTTGCGACCCGACTTTGAAAAAAAAATGAAATTGATTCTAACAGTCTGCAGGAGATCTGCAAAAAAAAAAAAGAAGTGAAATGGCTGTTAATAGTCTACAGGAGATCTGCTAAAAAATAAAATAAATGCTAATAGTCTGCAGGAGATCTTATGTAAAAAATAGTAATCTGCAAAAAAAATTAAACATGAAATAGATAGTATCTATATTCTATTCTATTCTATTGTTTTTCTAGTGTATTCTCTATTTCTATTCTAATCTATTCTATCCAAAGTTAAAATTAATTAATTACATTTTTTTTAATTCCTACTGTTCGAAATTAAAATGTATTCTATTCGAAATTCGAATTTCATAAGATGGTTGCATATTCTTTCTATTTTATTCTATTAAATTATATATTTTTTTCTATTCTGTTCTAATCTTTTCTATTTGAATTACTTGACGTAATTGTAGCCGTATTAGTGCAATTGTGACAGAGAAAATTAAGTACTGTCCGTGATACTTTTTTTATTTGTACTGCTTGGACCTTGAAGAAGGGGACATACCCCGAAAGCTTGTCCTGAAAAATTCTATGTTAGTGCAAATAAAAAAAGTATCACGGACAGTACTTAATTTTCTCTATTTGAATTATAAATTTTGAAAGATGGTTAGTTACTTACTTATATACATCTGTCACATAAAAAAAAGATGTGAAATGGCTGTCATGGATGTCGATCGCAAGGCAAGTACATATGCTGTATGTCATTGTCCGAGTGCCACGTGACCGGCCACGAGTGCCACGTGACCAAGTTGTGGATTGTCCACTTGCCACGTCACCTGCCACAAGTTATGGGGTTCCTAGCACCAAGTGACCCCCAGATATGGGCGATCTGTCAAGTGCTTTTCTGCAGCAGAGAATTAAATTTTGTGACCCGACTTTGAGGCCACATATCTCGGGGCCACTTATAGCTAGAAATCCCAAAATATTTGGTATGCAAACACATTACAACTGGCACTACAATAACCCCAATTTTGGGGTTTCTATCACCAAGTAACCCCGTTGTAATGCTAGTTCTACTGTGTTTGCATACCAAATTTGGGGTTTCTAGCTATAAGTGGCCCCGAGATACGTGGCCCCAAAGTCGTGTCACAAAATGTCATTCTCTGCTGCAGAAAAGTACTTGACATATCGCCCATATCTGGGGGTCACTTGGTGCTAGGAACCCCATAACTTGTGGCAGGTGACGTGGCAAGTGGACAATCCACAACTTGGTCACGTGGCAGGTCACGTGACACTCGTGGCCATTCACGTGGCACTCGTGGCAGGTCACGTGGCACTCGTGGCAGGTCACGTGACACTCGTGGCCGTTCACGTGGCACTCGTGGCCGGTCACTTGGCACTCGTGGCAGGTGTTGTGGTAAGTGGACAATGACATACAGCATATGTACTTGCCTTGCGATCGACATCCGTGACAGCCATTTCACATCTTTTTTTTTATGTGACAGATGTATATAAGTAAGTAAATAACCTTCTTCCAAAATGTATAATTCGAATAGAAAAGATTAGAGCAGAATAGAAAAAAAATATAATTTAGAAGAATAAAATAGAAAGAATATACAACCATCTTCTGAAATTCGAATTTCGAATAGAATAAATTTGAATTTCGAATAGTATGAATTCAAATTTTTTAATTAATTAATTTTAACTTTGGATAGAAAAGATTATAATAAAATAGAAAATAGACTAGAAAAACAATAACCCCAAATTTGGGGTTTCTATCACCAAGTAACCCCGAGATACATGGACCCAAATTCGGGTCACAAAATATTTTCTAATCCGGTTGAAATAGTTTCAAATGCAGTTGAAATAATTTCGAATCATGTTGATACTATTTCAACCGGATTCGAAAATATTTTGCGACCCGACTTTGGGTCCATGTATTTTGGGGTTACTTGGTGATAGAAACCCAAAATTTGGAGATGTTGTAGTGCTAGTTCTACTGTGTTTGCATACCAAATTTGGGGTTTCTAGCTACAAGTGGCCCCGAGATATGTGGCCCCAAAATCGGGTCGCAAAATGTCATTCTCTGCTCCAGTAAAGTGCTTGACATTTTGCGACCCGATTTTGGGTCCACGTATCTCGGGGTCACTTAGTGATAGAAACCCCAAATTTGGTATACAAACACAGGAGAACTAGTACTACAACATCCCCAAGTTTCTATCGCCAACTAACCCCGAGATACGTGGACCCAAAGTCGGGTCGCAAAATATTTTTGAATCCGGTTGAAATAGTTTCAAATGCGGTTGAAATAGTTTTAAATGCGGTTGAAATAATTTCGAATCATGTTGATACTATTTAAAGCGGATTCGAAAATATTTTGCGACCCGACTTTGAAAAAAAAAATGAAATTGATTCTAACAGTCTGCAGGAGATCTGCAAAAAAAAAGAAGTGAAATGGCTGTTAATAGTCTACAGGAGATCTGCTAAAAAAAGAAATAGATGCTAATAGTCTGCAGGAGACCTGGTGAGAAAACTAAATAGATAATAATAGTCTGCAGGAGATCTGCAAAAAAAATAAAAATAAATGCTAATAGTCTGCAGGAGATCTTATGTAAAAAATAGTAATCTGCAAAAAAAATTAAACATGAAATAGATAGTATCTATATTCTATTCTATTCTATTGTTTTTCTAGTGTATTCTCTATTTCTATTCTAATCTATTCTATCCAAAGTTAAAATTAATTAATTACATTTTTTTTAATTCCTACTATTCGAAATTCAAATTTATTCTATTCGAAATTCGAATTTCATAAGATGGTTGCATATTCTTTCTATTTTATTCTATTAAATTATATATTTTTTCTATTCTGTTCTAATCTTTTCTATTTGAATTATAAATTTTGAAAGATAGTTAGTTACTTACATCTGTCACATAAAAAAAAGATGTGAAATGGCTGTCATGGATGTCGATCACAAGGCAAGTACATATGCTGTATGTCATTGTCCGAGTGCCACGTGACCGGCCACGAGTACCACGTGACCGGCCACGTGACCAAGTTGTGGATTGTCCACTTGCCACGTCACCTGCCACAAGTTATGGGGTTCCTAGCACCAAGTGACCCCCAGATAGGGGCGATCTGTCAAGTGCTTTTCTGCAGCAGAGAATTAAATTTTGTGACCCGACTTTGAGGCCACGTATCTCGGGGCCACTTATAGCTAGAAATCCCAAAATATTTGGTATGTAAACACATTACAACTGGCACTACAATAACCCCAAATTTGGGGTTTCTATCACCAAGTAACCCCGTTGTAATGCTAGTTCTACTGTGTTTGCATACCAAATTTGGGGTTTCTAGCTATAAGTGGCCCCGAGATACGTGGCCCCAAAGTCGGGTCACAAAATGTCATTCTCTGCTGCAGAAAAGTACTTGAAATATCGCCCATATCTGGGGGTCACTTGGTGCTAGGAGCCCCATAACTTGTGGCAGGTGACGTGGCAAGTAGACAATCCACAACTAGGTCACGTGGCAGGTCACGTGGCACTCGTGGCCGTTCACGTGGCACTCGTGGCAGGTCACGTGGCACTCGTGGCCGGTGTCGTGGCACTCGTGGCCGGTGTCGTGGCACTCGTGGCAGGTGTTGTGGTAAGTGGACAATGACATACAGCATATGTACTTGCCTTGCGATCGACATCCGTGACAGCCATTTCACATCTTTTTTTTTATGTGACAGATGTATATAAGTAAGTAAATAACCTTCCTCAAAAATTTATAATTCAAATAGAAAAGATTAGAACAGAATAGAAAAAAAAAATATAATTTAGAGGAATAAAATAGAAAGAATATACAACCATCTTCTGAAATTCGAATTTCGAATAGAATAAATTTGAATTTCGAATAGTATGAATTCAAATTTTTTAATTAATTAATTAATTTTAACTTTGGATAGAAAAGATTATAATAAAATAGAAAATAGACTAGAAAAACAATAACCCCAAATTTGGGGTTTCTATCACCAAGTAACCCTGAGATACATGGACCCAAATTCGGGTCACAAAATATTTTCGAATCCGGTTGAAATAGTTTCAAATGCAGTTGAAATAATTTCGAATCATGTTGATACTATTTCAACCGGATTCGAAAATATTTTGCGACCCGACTTTGGGTCCATGTATTTTGGGGTTACTTGGTGATAGAAACCCAAAATTTGGAGATGTTGTAGTGCTAGTTCTACTGTGTTTGCATACCAAATTTGGGGTTTCTAGCTACAAGTGGCCCCGAGATATGTGGCCCCAAAATCGGGTCGCAAAATGTCATTCTCTGCTCCAGTAAAGTGCTTGACATTTTGCGACCCGATTTTGGGTCCACGTATCTCGGGGTCACTTAGTGATAGAAACCCCAAATTTGGTATACAAACACAGGAGAACTAGTACTACAACATCCCCAAGTTTCTATCGCCAACTAACCCCGAGATACGTGGACCCAAAGTCGGGTCGCAAAATATTTTTGAATCCGGTTGAAATAGTTTCAAATGCGGTTGAAATAGTTTTAAATGCGGTTGAAATAATTTCGAATCATGTTGATACTATTTAAAGCGGATTCGAAAATATTTTGCGACCCGACTTTGAAAAAAAAAATGAAATTGATTCTAACAGTCTGCAGGAGATCTGCAAAAAAAAAAGAAGTGAAATGGCTGTTAATAGTCTACAGGAGATCTGCTAAAAAAAGAAATAGATGCTAATAGTCTGCAGGAGACCTGGTGAGAAAACTAAATAGATAATAATAGTCTGCAGGAGATCTGCAAAAAAAAATAAAATAAATGCTAATAGTCTGCAGGAGATCTTATGTAAAAAATAGTAATCTGCAAAAAAAATTAAACATGAAATAGATAGTATCTATATTCTATTCTATTCTATTGTTTTTCTAGTGTATTCTCTATTTCTATTCTAATCTATTCTATCCAAAGTTAAAATTAATTAATTACATTTTTTTTAATTCCTACTATTCGAAATTCAAATTTATTCTATTCGAAATTCGAATTTCATAAGATGGTTGCATATTCTTTCTATTTTATTCTATTAAATTATATATTTTTTCTATTCTGTTCTAATCTTTTCTATTTGAATTATAAATTTTGAAAGATAGTTAGTTACTTACATCTGTCACATAAAAAAAAGATGTGAAATGGCTGTCATGGATGTCGATCACAAGGCAAGTACATATGCTGTATGTCATTGTCCGAGTGCCACGTGACCGGCCACGAGTACCACGTGACCGGCCACGTGACCAAGTTGTGGATTGTCCACTTGCCACGTCACCTGCCACAAGTTATGGGGTTCCTAGCACCAAGTGACCCCCAGATAGGGGCGATCTGTCAAGTGCTTTTCTGCAGCAGAGAATTAAATTTTGTGACCCGACTTTGAGGCCACGTATCTCGGGGCCACTTATAGCTAGAAATCCCAAAATATTTGGTATGTAAACACATTACAACTGGCACTACAATAACCCCAAATTTGGGGTTTCTATCACCAAGTAACCCCGTTGTAATGCTAGTTCTACTGTGTTTGCATACCAAATTTGGGGTTTCTAGCTATAAGTGGCCCCGAGATACGTGGCCCCAAAGTCGGGTCACAAAATGTCATTCTCTGCTGCAGAAAAGTACTTGAAATATCGCCCATATCTGGGGGTCACTTGGTGCTAGGAGCCCCATAACTTGTGGCAGGTGACGTGGCAAGTAGACAATCCACAACTAGGTCACGTGGCAGGTCACGTGGCACTCGTGGCCGTTCACGTGGCACTCGTGGCAGGTCACGTGGCACTCGTGGCCGGTGTCGTGGCACTCGTGGCCGGTGTCGTGGCACTCGTGGCAGGTGTTGTGGTAAGTGGACAATGACATACAGCATATGTACTTGCCTTGCGATCGACATCCGTGACAGCCATTTCACATCTTTTTTTTTATGTGACAGATGTATATAAGTAAGTAAATAACCTTCCTCAAAAATTTATAATTCAAATAGAAAAGATTAGAACAGAATAGAAAAAAAATATATAATTTAGAGGAATAAAATAGAAAGAATATACAACCATCTTCTGAAATTCGAATTTCGAATAGAATAAATTTGAATTTCGAATAGTATGAATTCAAATTTTTTAATTAATTAATTAATTTTAACTTTGGATAGAAAAGATTATAATAAAATAGAAAATAGACTAGAAAAACAATAACCCCAAATTTGGGGTTTCTATCACCAAGTAACCCTGAGATACATGGACCCAAATTCGGGTCACAAAATATTTTCGAATCCGGTTGAAATAGTTTCAAATGCAGTTGAAATAATTTCGAATCATGTTGATACTATTTCAACCGGATTCGAAAATATTTTGCGACCCGACTTTGGGTCCATGTATTTTGGGGTTACTTGGTGATAGAAACCCAAAATTTAGAGATGTTGTAGTGCTAGTTCTTCTGTGTTTGCATACCAAATTTGGGGTTTCTAGCTACAAGTGGCCCCGAGATACGTGGCCCCAAAATCGGGTCGCAAAATGTCATTCTCTGCTCCAGTAAAGTGCTTGACATTTTGCGACCCGACTTTGGGTCCACGTATCTCGGGGTCACTTAGTTATAGAAACCCCATATTTGGTATGCGAACACAGAAGAACTAGCACTACAACATCTCCAAATTTGGGGTTTCTATCACCAAGTAACCTCGAGATACATGGACCCAAAGTCGGGTCAAAAATATTTTTAGATTCGAAAAAATTCGGATTCGGTTAAATTCGTTAGTATTGTAATTCGGTAATTCGGATGCATCTGAATGTCCGAATAATGAAAAATTTGTCCGAATTTCGATTCGGAACGAAACGAAATGCACATGTCTAAGAAGGAGAGGAGGATGACACTGGCCCCAGGAAGCCAGGAGAATCAGTGGAAGGCCAGTGGACTGAAGTGTGAAGAGGCCTTCACAATGTTGAAAAAAAGTCTGACCACCGCCCCCATCTTGGCCTATGCAGACACCAAGAAGCCATACGAATTGCACGTGGATGCCAGTCATGATGGTCTGGGAGGCGTGCTGTATCAGGAGTATGAAGGACAGCTGAGACCAGTTGCCTATGTGAGTAGGAGTTTAACCCCAGCGGAAAAGAATTACCCCACCCACAAATTGGAATTCTTGTCCTTAAAGTGGGCTGTTGTAGACAAACTCAAAGACTACTTGTATGGAGCTGACTTTGTAGTGAAAACAGACAATAACCCACTCACTTACTTCTTTACCACAGCCAAGCTGGATGCCACTGGCCACCGTTGGTTGGCAGCCCTCTCTGGGTTCAACTTTAGCTTAAAGTATAGGCCTGGGACTGGAAACCGAAATGCTGATGCTTTGTCCAGAAGGTCTCATGCTCCCATTTGCAGGATAGAAGACTGGACCCAGGTGACCCTGGATGGGGTACGGGCCTTGTGTCAAGGAGCACAGCTTCAAGCTAGTGGAGGATCCCGGGCAGAAGAGATCGGAGTTTCGGTGCTAGGAGTGCCCAAGTACTATTGTGATGTGACCCAGATTGGCGAAGACGACTTGCCGAGACTGTCCAAAAAGGATATAAGATGTGACCAGTTAGAAGACCCTTGGGGAAGGTTGGCCTTGGAAGCCCTGGAAGATCCAGATCCGGACAGGCTCTTGCATGATCCCTCCAAGGAGGCCCGTTTAATACGCAAGGAATGGGACAGGTTGCGGGTGCATCAAAGGGTGCTCTACTGAAGGGGCCCCTCTGATGACCTGGAAGACAAGTGGCAACTGTTCTTGCCGGAAAAACATCGAAAGACTGTCTTAGTTGCCCTACACGACAGTCATGGCCACCTAGGGGCAGAAAGAACCTTCCAGCTCATAAGGAGCAGATTCTACTGGCCCTGCATGCGAGCTGAATTAGAGGAGTACTGTCACTCATGTGCTCGCTGTATACAGAGAAAGACACTGCCCCATCAAGCTGCCCCAATGGGCCACCTGCAAAGCCAAGGGCCCTTGGACTTGGTATGCATTGACTTCCTTTGTCTGGAACCTGACTTGAGTGGACATGGAAATGTTCTGGTGATAACCGACCATTTCACCCGTTATGCCCAGGCCTTTCCAACCAGAGACCAGAAGGCCTCCACTGTAGCCAAGGTACTTATGGAGAAGTATTTTGTGCATTACGGGTTACCTCAATGCCTTCACTCGGATCAAGGGAGGGACTGATCCGGAAGTTACTGGACTCTTTGGGCATAAAGAAGACTCGCACCACCCCTTATCACCCTTAGGTGATGCCCAACCGGAAAGGTTCAACAGGACTTTGTTAAACATGTTGGGGACTCTGAATAGTGAGGAAAAGCAGCATTGGGGCAAGCACATAGCTGCTATAGTGCATGCCTACAACAGCACGACCAGTGATGCCACAGGATATTCCCCGTATAGACTGATGTTTGGCAGGGAAGCAAGACTACCCGTAGACTTGGCCTTTGGCACCTCAATGGACCACACATCAACTGCCTCCCACAAGGGGTACGTGGACAGATTGCGGAAAAGCTTGAAGTTGGCTTATGAGAAGGCCCAATTGACTACCAGAGAGGAGCCCGGAATAAGCGGAACTTCGACCTTAGGGTCCGGATCCAGGATCTACAAACAGGAGACAGAGTGTTGCTGCGAAACCTAGGGGTCCCAGGAAAGCACAAGCTCGCAGACAGATGGAAGTCAGAGCCCTATGTGATCTGTAGGAAACTTCCTGGCTTACCAGTGTATCAGTTGAAGCCTGAAGGAAGAGCGGAGCCTCTGAAGACCTGGCACAGGAACCATTTGCTACCCCTTTCTGAGGCAGTCAGGATACCTCCGGCTCCGGATTCCCCCGAGCTACCTTCAACCCCCCGCACTCCAGTTGACTTACACTCAGATGGGAGAATGCTCTGAGGACACTGTAATAACTGCAAGAAGGACAATAGAGAAACCTGGCCCCTCCACTGTGCATTTGGTGGAGGGCAACCCCAGCTCACTCTCTGGCACAGTTAGGCAGGTCACTCCCACTAGTATGACCTGTGGGCAGGAAAATCTCCCTCACCGAGCTTGGGGGGAGGTTCCCCTGCCCAGTTCTTTTGCTACTATAAATTGCATCGTTTGTACTTTATGTTGATTTTATCTTTGGGGACCAAAGATTTTAAGTGGGGGGAGTGTGTAGCGGGGTATTGCTTTTAGGCCTCAGAGACTACCGTACCCAGAATGCCACGAGACACCCAAGGTGCATTGCCCCACGCAAGAACTGCTGGGGTGGGCTATTTAGCTGGGGAGCGGGGCTGAGTTCGGTCTCTTTGGACACCGCCCGGCCAGTAAGTGGAACTGTTGTTTGAGTCTGCTGTGTGACAAGGCATTAAGCCGGGACTTTTCTCCAAAGAGCCTTCCGTTTCACCGAGGAGCCTGCAGGATGTCATCCGACTGCTGCTGTACTGTTGCCAGGAGGACCGAAGACCCGGGTGTCAGGGATCTGTGTACCGAGACACAGCAACGGAAGACACGGACACGGACTGGTCCGGTTGGGTGAGAGAGCACCTGCTCAGAGACAAAACACAGGATCTCCTAGGCCAGATAACTGTTGCTCAGAGTTAACTTTAGTACTTGTAGTCATACACCGGAGGGACAGCGCCTTGAGTATCTAGGAGTCTCTAGACTTATCCTGTGTTCACCAAGTTCAAGACCCTTTTCCTCTTTGTGGATTATAATCTGTTTTCTTCAAAAGTGCACCACCATTTTGCTAGCGAAGATTTTCCTCTGCAGAACTTCCATATAATACAGTCAGGCCTGACTTAGTAGCGTAGACATTTCTGGGCACCATTTTTGCCCACGAGGTAGAATAGCAACAGCGGGGACTGTTCGTTTCTTTTATTATATCTGTCTGTTTGCAAAAGTACCCTTTTCACTCGCATGTGTTCATGTATGTTTTTTTCTATGCTTAACCAACATTCTCAGTAAAAGTGCCAGGGTTAAGTACACTTATGTTTGTGTCATTTACTGTGCAGAAGAGACGGTTATTGATAGCCATACCCTATTGCTGTGTTTATTGCAGGATTGTGTCTCAGAGAGTTGCAGGTTATACAATCCTGCCATCCCCTATTGACTGTGCCAGGAGAGGTTAGAGCCAATTGCTGGGGGTTGACGGCGGTGCATTACAGGGCCCAAACAAATCATTTAAGCAGCTCTCTTAGCTGAGGGTATCGCTACATATTGATGATGCAAATCATGTAAATTATATAAAGCTAAACTGTTTTTATGTCGTGTTCCCCCATTGGAGATCTCTAAACTCAAAAGATTGAACATCCAGGATAGTTAGGAAGAGGAAATTAAGGCAGGAGGAAACAAACAACAAAATCCTGTATCACAGCTGGCTCCAAATTTTCTCTTTTTATACAAGCACAAATCCCACCATGCTCCAGTAATGTCTTGCAAGTGTCAGTAAAACGACAAGCTTGTGCACAATAGGCCTAATTTACTAAAACTGTAGCATGCAAAAGATGGTGCAGGACTGCAGAAACCAATCAGCTTTCAGTTTGTTTTTGTCAAAGCTTAACCTCCCTGGCGGTATGATTATTTCAGATTTTTGATGCTGAAAGCGGTAACATTATTTTGCATGGAAATTTGGCGTTTTATATTGTAGGCCTGCAATTCTTAGGAATAACTCATTTTAATCTGTCCAAACAAGAGTCTAGTAGACATCCCGGGTATGATAAAGTTTGAAACACAAAATCATAAATTATAATATAATAAATAACTATAAATAATTATAACAAATAATAATGTAATTATAATAAAAATTATTCAATAATGTAATCAAATCAAAAACACTGAAATTTGCTCAGTTGCAGAATTGTCGCTGTCATTACTTTCAGTGTTTGATGACGAATTTGCCCACAAATCACTATTGCTCATTTCTGCAAGTGATTCTAATTTATTATCGCTGTTTTCTAGCTGGTTTATAACCACTTTTGACGTAAACGGACACTTTTTGGTTGCTATGGACAATCTCCAGTTGCGAGGCAGAAAGAACAGTTTTTATAATATAAAACTGCATGCAGGGCACTGGACAAACCATCAGGGATAAATGGGTTGTGTAATTATTTGAACGGAGCTCGGCACTCGGCACTGTGAATCTAGCGAGGAGACAGCTCGCACACACTGCGGGGAGACATCGCAGGATCCAGGGGACAAGGTAAGTAACTTTGCCTGGATACTGTGATGCGATCCCGAGTCTGGCTCGGGGTTACCGCTTTTGGTATGAAAAATTAACCCCGAGCCTGACTCGGGAATACCGCCAGGGAAGTTAACTGAACAAGCTAAAGTTAGAAGGTCATTGGCTATCACGCAGAGCTCTACCAGATTTTGTACGCACCAGTTTTAGTAAATCAACCCCAAGTCTCTTTCTATTAAGAGCCACACCCTTCCTTCCCCTGGGCTGGTGACCACTTACATTAGCCACCACTACTGCACTAATACAGGCATACCCCACTTTTAAGTACACAATGGGGTTTATTTACTAAAGCTGGAAAGTGCAAAATCAGGCTCACTTCTGCATATAACCCAACGAGCTTCCAGGTTTTATTACCAGGCTTAATTGAACAAGCCGGGCTTAGAATCTCATTGGTTTATATGCAGAAGTGAGCCTGATTTTGCACTTTCCAGCTTTAGTAAATAAACCCCATTGTGTACTTAAAAGTGGGGTATGCCTGTAGCCACCCCAACTACCTACACACCACCATATACAGTGCCTTAAATGTATACTTTGATTCCAGTCTAGTGGTACAGAACCCTATTCTAAGCTACTTTGATGTAATTATTACACTGTCTAGCAGACTGTGTCTGAACCTACAGTGCCTTGAAAAAGTATTCATACCCCTTGACATTTTCCACATGTCATGTTACAACCAAAAACGCAAATGTATTTTATTTGGACTTTATGTGATAGACCAACACAATGGGTATGTCTCTATCAGCTTTGCACATCTAGAGAGTGGAATTTTTGCCTATTTTTTGCAAAATAGCACAATCTCTGTCAGATTGGATGGAGAACATCTGTGAACAGCAATTTTCAAGTCTTGCCACAGATTCTCAATTGGATTTAGTTCTGGACTTTGACTGGGTCATTCTAACACATGAATATGTTTTGATCTAAACCATTCCATTGTAGCTCTGGCTGTATGTTTAGGGCTATTGTCCTTCTGGAAGGTGAACCTCTGCCCCAGTCTCAAGTCTTTTGCAGACTCCAACAGGTTTTCTTCTAAGATTGCCCTGTATTTGGCTTCATCCTTCTTCCCATAAACTCTGACCAGCTTCTCTGTCTCTGCTAAAGAAAAACATCCCCACAACACGATGCTACCACCACCATGTTTCACAGTGGGGATGGTGTGTTCAGGTTGAAGTGCAGTGTAAAGCCCTGTACACACGATCGGATTTCCTATGGTTTTTAAACTGATGGATTTTTCCATCGGAAAAACGATGAAGCTGACTTCCATCAGTCTTGCCTACACACCATCAGTCAAAAAACTGACCGTTCCAAACGCGGTGACGTAAAACACTCCGATGAGCCGAGAAAAATTAAGTTCAATGCTTCTAAGCATGCGTCGACTTGATTCTGAGCATGCGTGGGTTTTTTAACCGATGGACTTGCCCACAGACGATCGGAATTTGCTATCGGTTTTTTATCCATCGGAAAAATTTAAAACATGTTCTATTTTTTGACACCGATGGAAAAAAGACTGATGGGGCCCATATACGATCGGTTTGTCCGATGAAAAAAAATCCATCGGACTGTTTTCATCGGTAAAACCGATCGTGTGTACGCGGCTTAAGTTTTCCACCACACATAGGGGGTTATTTACGAAAGGCAAATCCACTTTGCACTATAAGTGCACTGAAAGTGCACTTGGAAGTGCAGTCATTGTAGGTCTGAGGGGGACACGCAAGGAAAATAAAAAACAGCATTTTTGCTTGCACATGATTGGATGATAAAATCAGCAGAGCTTCCCCTAATTTCAGAGCTTCCCCTCAGATCTACAGCGACTGCACTTACAAGTGCACTTGTAGTGCAAAGTGGATTTGCCTTTAGTAAATCAACCCCATAGGGTTTTGCTTTTAGGCCAAAACATAAAAATTTGATCTCATCTAACCAGAGCACCTTCTTCCACATGTTTGCTGTGTCCCCAACATGGCTTCTCGCAAACTGCAAAACGAGACTTCTTACAGCTTTCTTTCAACAATGGCTTTCTTCTTGCCACTCTTAAGGCCAGATTTGTAGAGTTCACGACTAATGCTGCGTACACACGATCGGAAAATCCGACAAGAAAACCGTGGATTTTTTTCCGACAGAATCTTGCCTCAAACTTGTCTTGCATACACACAGTCACACCAAGTTCTTACCGTCAAGAACGCGGTGATGAACAACACTACGACTTGCTGAGAAAAATTAAGTTTGATGCTTCCGAGCATGCGTTGACTTGATTCCAAACATGCGTTTTTTTTTTGGTGCGTCATAATTGCATAAAGACGATCGGAATTTCCTCCAAGAACTTTTCCTGTCGGAAAATTTGAGAACCAGCTCTCAAATTTTTCTAGGTGGAAATTCCGACAGAAAAATTTCAATGGAGCCTACACACGGTCGGAATTTCCGGCCAACAGCTCACATCGGACTTTTCTTGTCGGAATTTCCGATCGTGTGTACGCGGCATAATAGTTGTCCTGTTGACAGATTCTCCCACCTGAGCTGTGGATCTCTGCAGCTCCTCCAGAATTACCATAGGCCTCTTGGTTGCTTCTCTGATTAATGCTCTCCTTGCCTGGCCTGTCAGTTTAGGTGGACGGCCGTGTCTTGGTAGGTTTGCAGTTGTATTAAAATTTGTAATACAATTCATCTACGTGTGTGGAGGTCTGTTCTTTTTTTGTTTTTTTACCTTTTATATAGGATGGATTGAACAGTGCTCCGTGAGATGTTCAAAGCTTGGGATATTTCTTTATATCCTAACCCTGCTTTAAACTTCTCCACAACTTTATCCCTGACCTGTCTGGTGTGTTCCTTGGCCTTCATGATGCTGTTTGTTTGCTATGGTTCTCTAACACACCTCTGAGGGCTTCACAGAACAGCTGTATTTATACTGAGATTAAATTGCACACAGGTGGACTCTATTTTCTAATTAGGTGACTTCTGAAGGCAATTGGTTCCACTGGATTTTAGTTAAGGGTATCAGAGTAAAGGGGACTGAATTCAAATGCACGCCACACTTTTCAGATATTTATTTGTAAAAAAATTTAAAACCATTTATCATTTTCGTTCCACTTCACAATTATGTGCCACTTTGTGTTGCTCTATCACAGTGGTCTCCAAACTGTGGCCCTGGGGCCAGATAGGGCCCTTTGTTAGCCTTTATCTGGCCCTTGGGGGCACTAGCCCATCCACTGACACCAACAATGGGGCATAATTCCTTGCACTTACACCAAAGAGAGGGCTCAATTCCTCCCACTGACACCAACAATGGGACACAATTCCTTCCACTGATACCCACTGACACAAATGAAAGGGTACAATTCCTCCCACAGACACCAATGATGGGGCAAAATTCCTTTTCTTTGGCACCAACGATGGGGCACTAGACCTCCCACTGACACCAAATATAAGGCATTGTCTACTCCAGCTGGACATCAGGACATTTTCTACTCCCACTGGCCCTACTCCGGTCCTCCTAAAGTCTGAAGGACAGTAAACCGGCCCTTTGTTTAGAAAGTTTGGAAACCCCTGGTCTATTACATAAAGCCCCAATAAAATACATTTACATTTTTGGTTATAACATGACAAAATGTGGAAATTTTCAAGGGGTATGACTACTTTTTCAAGGCACTGTACAACATGGATGTCCATTATAGTCACAAGATGCATTACTAGCCTTTCAACTGTCTTTGCAAAACTATAGGTATCAGCATGCCTCACTTTATTTTACTTCCATGCAAATTCAAATCTCACCATGCACCTGTAAACACTTTGTTATCTTTGCACAAATAGAGGCTCCAGCAAGCCCCCTCCAGTTTCTTTTGTCACCATGCCACTGTGACCACTCTCACGTATTTCTAAGTTGATAGCTGCAATCATCTTTGTCCAGGTCTGGGGGCCACCAGCACTATCCACCAGCCCTATACTTAAAGCCAGTTAAAAGGAGCATTACTAGACCTTGAAACATTAAACACAAGCCACACATCTACTAATGAGTGTAAGTTTTTCTTGTAATTGCTGTTGCCATCATTTCAAGCATTATCCTGGACCGTAAATCAATATTTGCTGAAGTTTAATACAGAGATTGTATCTTTTACTTCCAATCTATGTGATTTTGAAACACTTTGGGGCAATTATGAAACATTATGCATCTCATGAACTTTTACATTCTTTTTTTTAGGCAATAATGATACCAATAACTTTTAATTTTAGTTATGATATAACATATAAGAAATTGAAGTTATGGCTGTTATGGACTTTTTCAGTGTACAAATAATGTTAATCTTAAACCCAAATCTCTTCCAGAGACTTTTTTGTGTATTTATTAGGGATATACAATCTAAGTATAGCCCCATTCACACGGTCAGGCTTTTTGACAACAAACTTCTAAATTCCCAGGTTTTCAAAAAAATCTGACTGTGTGTACGCTCCATCGGACAAACTTTTTTGGTTTTCATCGGACAAAAGTTCGCTCTGCAAACGGACAAACTTTTCGGCAACAAAAGTCCTACGGTGCAAAGTCCTGCCGTGTGTACAGAAATCCATCGGACTTTAGTCCGAAGTACAAATATGCATGCTCAGAACCAATGTTAAAATCAACCACCAATAGCAGAAGTTGACCAAAGGGTGGCGGTAAAGAGCAGAAAAGAGCAGAAAACCCACGTGATTTTGGGAAAGTTTGCTGAAAAAGTCCTGTTGTGTGTATGCATACCAAGTTCACGGCCAACGCCCTTCAGACAAAAATCCACGGAAAAGTTTGTTTGAAGTCCGATCGTGTGTATGAAGCTTTAGGAAGTAGTGAGGCAATACTAGGTACCCTTGAGTGCCCTTATGAGTACAATGGTTTGGGGACCTGGCATTGCTGTTATCAAATGTTGTAGAAAGGAGAAAGAGGACAGAGGAGGAATAAGGCAAAAATAAAAGAATTGGGAAAGCCCTGGAACAGTTCAATCTAGGTGCCCAGGGGTTCCCTGGGTCCTTAGAGTAGTAGTAAACTCATGTTCAATTGTACCTACAGGTAAGACTATAATAAGGCTTACTTGTAGGTACAGTGAATATTTCCTAAACTTACACCATTTAGGAGATATTTAGGCTGCATTCACACCTGAGCGTTTTGTAGCCTGAAGCCTGAAGCTACAAAACGTTGGAGGGGAAACAACCCATTATTCTCTATGGAGATCGTTCACATCTCCACTCCAAAATGCCTGAAGCCGAACGCCTGAAGCTCAAAAAATTTCCGGACCCTTTTTTGTCGCGCGAATCGGGCGTTTGTATCCCCATAGAAACTGATAGAAACACTTGATTCAAGCGTCTAGCGCGACAACGAGTGTTTCTACGGGCGTTTTGACGCTGTATCTGCTCAAGTGAAATAGATTTTCCATAAGGAAATGACATAAAACATAACAGGAAGTTCCCAGATCACCATTTTTTTTGCTTAGCAGACATGGAGACCAACATGGGGAGGGAAGTCGATGAGACAGTATGTCTTCTAGATCAGGAGACCTTTATTAGAATGGTAAAGGAGAACCCCTGTCTCTATGATACAAGAGATCCATTCTACAAACTGAGAGCGAGCAAGAGGAGGGCATGGAACCAGATTGCCATCAAAGTATTCCCAAACTGGGCAGACCTAACTGGCCGTGTTAAGGATAATAAAGGTAAGATAAAACCCTGCTAACATAACCGACCATAGGGAGATAATAGGATGATTGTTATTTAGTACATTATAACAGAACCAGAAAAACAGTACTAAGTAAATTCCTATGCATTGCTTCCAAAACCATACATATGAGAAAACAGACAATAGATGTGCACTTGCAGTTCACTATGGTCACATATGTGTACACACAAATTGGATATGTGTAGGAATGTGGCCAGGATGAACTGGAATGGCTCATCTATTGCCTCCTTCTGTATATAAGTATAAAAAAAGCACCTAATGCACCTTTCACACTGGGGCAGTGCGTTAGTCGGCGATAAAGCGGCGCTATTTTTACCGCCGCATTACCGTTGTTTTAGCGGCGCTATTCACCGCTAGCCGGGCGGTTAGAACTCCCGATAGCGGCTGAAAAAGGGTTAAAACCGCCGGCAAAGCGCCGCTGCAGCGGCACTTTGCCGGCGGTATAGCCGCGCTGCCCCATTGATTTCAATTGGTAGGAACGGTTTAGGCGTGGTGAATACACCGCTCCAAAGATGCTGCTAGCAGTACTTTTTTTTTACCGTCCTGCTAGCACACTGCTTTTTTCAGGCGCTATACAGGCGCCTGAAATACGCCTCAGTGTGAAAGGGGCCTATGCATAGGAGTATGAGTAAAGTATTGTCAGCATGTCACAAATACATGATTGTACACTCTGACCCCTAGTGGATATTGTATGGATACTGCACACAAAGATAAATATATATTTAAAATAAAACATGGGACTTCTTATCAATACATCAAGCAATTTTATTATTTATTCTTTACAGCATAGTAAGATTTCAATTTATTCAATTGCCTCAAGCTGCCATGGGACCTGTCCTGCTGGAGACATAAAGTAGGACGCAAATTGATCCCTGACATGTCTCCCTTGTCTGCTTCCACGAACACCGGTCCAATGAGCTCTTTCCATGTTCTCATGTACTGGGTCCTCAAACTCAAATCCATCCCGCTGCCTTACAAAATTATGCAAGGCACATGCAGCTTTAACAGCACAGACCACATTTTGCATGTTCAGAACAATAGGAGTGTGCAGTACCCGCCATTTGTTTGCCAATATGCCAAAGGCACATTCAACAATGCGACGTGCTCATGTTAGCCGATAATTAAACACAGTTAGATTGTGCCCCGAGTAAGGCCGTAGAAGATGCTCACTCAGAGCAAAGGCCTCATCTCCCACACAAACACTGGGTAGGGGAGGGCCATTTGTGCCAGGGAGTGGACTGTCTGCCGGAAGGTCCAGAGAATTGGTAAGTAGCAGGTGTCCAAATTAAGAATTTGCAAAAATAGCAGAGTCAGCGCTGCTGCCATATGACCCAATATCTATGTAACGGAATCAATAATTAGCATCAGCCACTGCCATTAAAACAAAAAAAAAAAAATTCTTGTAGTTGAAATACTGGCTTCTGCTACCCATGGGCTTTATGATCCGAATATGTTTCCCATTGATCGCTCCAACGCAATTGGGGAAGTTGCAGCGTTGCCAGAAAACTTCTGAGATCTGTGACCAATCTTCTGCTGTAGGTTTTTTTAAAACAATATCTTTCAACACATCCCAAATAGCAGAGCAGGTGTCACGGACTATGTAACTCGCTGTTGATTTTCCAACCCAAAAGGCATAGTGTAGACTTGATATTGATTGTCCGTTTGCTAGGTACCTACAAATAAATAAATATATATATTTAAATTAGTTTTTTAACAGTTAAAATGTTGAAATTAAAGTGGAAGAGTATACGTGATAACAAACAAATGTCACTGCCCTTATCTATGACTGGTCTTCACAGCAAGGAGCATTGGATGGGCGAATCGCATATAAACAAAAACACAAAAAGACAGACAAAAACCAAAGCTCAACTTACCAACCAATCAGCAATCAACCAAAATCACCTGTCTAACAGTGTGTTTAAAAACAGGGGTTTAGTTGCACGCATTTGAAAATACAAGCGTAAGCTGCAGGCCTCGTCAAGGCTCCCTATGTACTGCAGTCCTAACTCTAAAATTTAAAGTCTTCTCAGTGGAAGCACATGCATGCTGATGGATAGATAAAGGGCAGATAACTGGAGGGGGCCTGTTAGACAGGTGATTTTGGTTGGTTGCTGATTGGTTGGTAAGTTGGGCTTGGGTTTTGTCTGTCTTTTTGTGTTTTTGTTTATATGCGATTTGCCCATCCAATGCTCCTTGCTGTGAAGACCAGTCATAGATAAGGGCAGTGACATTTGTTTGTTGTAATGTTGGCACTTTTTGTCATTGTGGTCAGGCAACGCACTAGCACCTTTGCTTCTATGTGCTGGGTGCCTAGTGTGCTCCTTCCCCTTTAAGGAGGGTGGGCCCCCTCCAGTTATCTGCCCTTTATCTATCCATCAGCATGCATGTGCTTCCACTGAGAAGACTTAAAATTTTAGAGTTAGGACTGCAGTACACAGGGAGCCTTGACGAGGCCTGCAGCTTACGCATGTATTTGCAAATGCGTGCAACTAAACCCCTGTTTTTAAACGCACTGTTAGACAGGTGATTTTGGTTGGTTGCTGATTGGTTGGTAAGTTGAGCTTGGGTTTTGTCTGTCTTTTTGTGTTTTGTTTATATGCAATTCGCCCATCCAATGCTCCTTGCTGTGAAGACCAGTCATAGATAAGGGCAGTGACATTTGTTTGTTGTAATGTTGGCATTTTTTGTCATTGTGGTCAGGCAACGCACTAGCACCTTTGCTTCTATGTGCTGGGTGCCTAGTGTGCTCCTGCCCCTTTAAGAAGGGTAGGCCCCCTCCAGTTATCTGCCCTTTATCTATCCATCAGCATGCATGTGCTTCCACTGAGAAGACTTAAAATTTTAGAGTTAGGACTGCAGTACACAGGGAGCCTTGACGAGGCCTGCAGCTTACGCATGTATTTGCAAATGCGTGCAACTAAACCCCTGTTTTTAAACGCACTGTTAGACAGGTGATTTTGGTTGGTTGCTGATTGGTTGGTAAGTTGAGCTTGGGTTTTGTCTGTCTTTTTGTGTTTTTGTTTATAATAGTATACGTGATGCCTATATTCGACATCTTAGACTACTGCGAGAATTTAGAAATGGATCTGCGGCATGTGCTCCAAGAGATTATCTACATGCAAAAGAACTGGAGTTCCTTCGGCCATTGCTGGCTTTGGGGTGGTAAGCTATCATCTGTACTAATGTCATTAAACAAAATGTAAAGAGAAAGTTATGATAATTAATTTCTATTTTCAGTGCTGAAAACAGCTGGGAGGACAGTACTCCAAATAATGATTTGGACACAGATGGTAGTCAGCAAGCAAGCCAAGCATCAGCTGGTCAAGCAGGCCAAGATCTGGAGAGCGAATTGTCGACTCCAGCACGGTCCACATCAGTGACACCCGTGGGAGACGAGGATTCTACACCACCCATTTCCGCTCGTGTACCTGCTAGAGCAACCAGAAGAAAGGCTCCTGAACCGGATTTCAACCGCATGCTGGACATTATGGCCAGTATGTCAGACAGAATGCACAGCAATAGGTCTCATATGCAAGTTTCGGCAAGATGCCTGGAAGGTCTGATGGAGAAGGTACCATCAGATCTCCAGGCAGACATGTTGGCAGGTACCATCCGCTATATCGCGACATTCATTCCACCAACCTCCACATATAGGTCCTCAGAACCTCCGCCACCTTATGGTCCCTATGCAAATCCCCCTACGCCCCATCTGCCAGCACCCCATTCTTTACCCCTTCCTTGGTTGTCATCACCACATTCTGCCATCCACCTTCCTCTGCCAACACCACCACCTTCTCATTACCTTCCTCTGCCAACACCACCACCTTCCAATTTCTTTCCTCTGCCAACACCACCACCACCTTCTAATTGGCAGCATACCGAGAATCCCTCTACCTCCACCTGGTCACAATATGGCCATGCAATGAATGTGGTGAATACACCTAATGAGGGAGTCAACTCCCCCCAAACCTTTCAAAACCTATAAATGTATTTTTTGTTTTATGAGCTAGGTTAGCTCTATTTTTTGTATATGGTTGAGCTGTATATGTTCAAAACGAACAAAAGAAAATAAAAAGTGATATTCCATTAATATTTTATATTAAAAAAATAAAATAAAGTTTTTGTTTGAGTTTAAAAATGTGTGATTGGTGTTTATTTTATGCATATACCAAAATATTCATATTGGGTTCGTCATGAATTACATAATTAAAAAAAAAAATAAGAAAAAATTACCTCAGTGTGATGATTAGTCGGTCCACAGGGGGTATACTGTTACGAAAATATGTGTCCATTCGTTGCAACCGACTATTAAGTAAACCCAGTAACTCATCAAAGCTGTGAGCAAAAATAACATATATGGGGTTTATTAGTGGACATTATAAGACAGGAACAATGTCAAACATCATGAATCCAAATAAGTTTGACTAACCTTTTTATGGACATCCTAGTGTAGTCCAAAAATGTATCATCATAATCACATAGGTCACTGTACATGACCCAAAATTGGCCTCACCTCTTCTCGTTCGGCAATTACGGGGTGGATCCAGTATCTGTGTGCCCTTTTCTTTCTCTTCTCTCTTTCAGAAAATATGAGGTAACAGTGGCTGATGCCACAAAACACGCCATCTCATCGTCACTCATCTTTGCAGAAGATACTACAAACAGATGGAGCAGGAAGCACAATGATGAACCGGAAGTACAATATTCACCCAGGAAGCAGATGAAAAAAATCTAAAAACATAGCAACAAATGATGACAGAGATGATCATTTTTCCTATTGGGTAAAAAAAAAAACGGCAAAGTTAAAAAACGCCTGAAAACGCTGTATGCAAACGCGCAAATACGCGCAAATTGGCGCGAAAAAACTTCTGTAAAAACGCTTGAAACGCTACGCTCAGGTGTGAATGCAGTCTTACTGTTGCTGCAGCTGGTGATGTCATCTGCCCATGTGCTCTGAAGGGACGGCATACTTATGCCATCCCATCAGAGCTCTGTGTCATCACTGTGACTCCCACGTGTGTCACATCATCGTGGCTTGGCCATTCAAAGGACCAGAGCCCAGGAACCCGGAAGAAAGACTGGGTAAAGATGGAAGCCTTGTAAGCGATGATGGGATGCTGCGGGAGGTCTTCGTTTGAAAGTACGTTTTTCATAGTGTGCTAGTATGCGATGCATACTAACACATTATGCCATTGCCTTGCAGGAGATTTTTTTTTAATTGCCAGAGTTTACTACCACTTTAACCACTTCCCGCTGACCTATAGCAGAATGACGGCCGGGCGGTGGTTCAGTTATCCTGACTGGGCATCATATGATGTCCAGCAGGATAACAGCCTCCGCCCGCCCGTGGGGGCGCGTATCGCGGCGATCGGTGGTGCGGTGTGTCAGTCTGACACACCGCTACACCAATCTCGGTAAAGGAGGCTCTTTACACGTGATCAGCCATGTCCAATCATGGCTGATCACGATGTAAGCAGGAAGAGCTGTTGATCGGCTTTTCCTCAGACGCGAGTAGAGAGGAGAGCCGATTGGCTACTCTCCTGACAGGGGGGGGGTGTGTGCTGATTGTTTATCAGTGCAGCCCCCCCTCGGATGCCCGCCCAGGACCACCAGGATGCCGCCAGGACCACCAGGGATGGCCATCACACTGGACCACCAGGTATGCCACCCTAGACCACCAGGCAGCTGCCAATCAGTGCCCATCCCCAATGCCTGCCAGTGCCATCAGTGATGCCTATCAGTGCCACGTATCAGTGCTGCCTATTAGTGCCCATCAGTGCCACCTATCAATGCCACTTATAAGTACCCATCAGTGCAGTCTTTCAGTGTTGCCTATCAGTGCCCACCAATGTCACCCATGAGTGCCCATCAGTGCCGCCTATCAATGCCCATCAGTGCTGCATATCCATGCCAGCCATCAGTGCCGCCTACCAGTGCTCGTCAGTGCCGCCTTACCAGTTCTCATCAGTGAAGGAGAAAACGTACTTATTTACCAAATTTTATAACAGAAACAAAAGAAAAACTTTATTTATTTTTTCGGTCTTTTTTTAATTTGAAAAAAAAAAGAAAAGAAAAGAAAGCTCTATTTGTGGGAACAAAATTATAAAAATTTTGTTTGGGTACAGTGTAGCAAGGCCGCGCAATTGTCATTTAAACAGCGACATCGCTGAAAGCTGAAAATTGGCTTGGGCAGGAAGTGCCTGGAATTGAAGTGGTTAAAGACACCAGCGACTCTCCTGCCAGTAAGTGAAGGAGTGTAGTTGGGTGGCTGTCAGTAACTGGCTATCAGTCTGACAGTAGGCAACACGTAAAACATACAGTATAACAACTAGTTCAGATAACTTTACAAAAAAAAAAAGTGTTATCATTAACAACATGAAATATGATGCAAGATCTTCATATTCATGAGAATTAACACTATTCCGTTGGCGCTGAAGGAACGCATTTTCTAGTGTTTAAAAAGAATCAGAAATTAGACAGTTTTCCCCTTGAGAAAAATTCATTTTAATCACACATAAAATAATTTTGCCAAGAGTGTCATCATGTTCACTTACTGGAAAGTGGTCATTTAATGATAAGTTGTCCTTTAAGTACATATGCTTTTTAATTATGGTAATTTATTTCTGTATCTTGGCCTGGCTATCTTTCTTTTCCAAGTGAACAGTGTAAAACCTCAAAGTCTGACTCCTCCACCTTACTTGCTTATTTGAACCCTTGGCAATAGTTAACAAGAACATGCAGATCAAGCAGGAATAGCTGTCTTCTCTGAAATACATAGTAAATGTGATATATTGTCATTTTGCTAAATATAGCACGCATTCAAAAGTTTCATATGACTACAGAGGAAAATATAAGACATGCTATAAAATATGTACCTTTCAAATCTTTATACACTACAATTTTTTATTCGTAGCAATAAACTATTGAAAACTAAATTAAATCCAATTGTTTTTCATCAAAAAATCATTAAATCAGTCCAGTCAAATAGTTAAAATAAACATTTCAGTCCAGTTAAATTTTTATTAAAATCATTAAATATATTTTACATATAACCAGCATGAGAATATGAATCTGTTTTAAAATAAACTTACTGTAACTTTCTGCACAGCAGTAGGGATAAGCAAATTTGCTAGGTTTGATTTGCCGAGTACTTCGAAGCCTACTTGAAATCTGCAAAACCCAAACTTAGCAGTAAATCCTATTTAAGTCTTGAAAATGTTTTTTTTTAAACACCATATAATGGAGAAAAGCTGCTTTTGGTACAACTTCAAGGACAACATAAAAAAAAAAAGGTCAAGGTCTCTAAATTTACTGAGGTGCAGGCGTACTGGGTGCACTTCATAGAGACTTCCTCTTACCAGTGGCAGCTGGTGGGTTCTTCTTTTTTTGGGGGGGGGCGGCAAACAAAGAACTCCCCCCGGCACTGTGGCATGGCACTGAAATAGCACCCCCCCTGAGCGGTCCGGCACTTACCCGCAGGGCTGTGGTTTCCTCTCCTGGAGTGCTGGAGTGCGGGCAGTGGCCACCGCGGCTCCGGTGTTCGCTCCTTTAGCTTTTTCCGCCGTGTGTCTCTTCTTCTGCCAAAGCACTAGGAATCCAATAGGTTTAACAGACCTGCCTCCTGATTGGCGGAGAGTAACTTTAATGTGAACATAGTGAATTTTTTTTTCGATTGCTAACAGATGCCCAAGATGATCTTAATGCAGAGTTAATGCATTTTTGTCCTGGTTAGTCCTGCACTTATGGGGGTTAGCCCAAGTTACACATGTTGCACTCAGGATTTCTGTGACCGTTTAAATAGGAGGCTGCCCTCCTCTGTTTATGTTGTATTTTTTTTCTCTGTGAATCTTATGCGCCAGTTCTAGCCCCTGCATGGGCAATGTAGGTGCCTTTGACGTTGTATGTGTAGCGGCCTCACCCCGTCCTCTTTAGCCAGGGGTATGTCACGCGACAGAGTGAGGTGCGCTATGGCCCATGTCCTCCCCATGGCTGTGGGTGAGGTGAAGGCCAGTACCAATCTTTTCCTCGGGCCAAATGTGTGCTGGTTATGAGGGTCAGTCCTTCCGTGCCAGAATCTCCCTTTGCTCCCATTAACAGAGTCCATACACCCATCAAAGTCCAAACTCAGGTTTATTGCGTATCTCCACATACAGTCAAATGCAATGGCATGATACGATAGGGGAGCAGGTCGAGGCACTGTACAGGTTCCTAGTCCCTACACTCCCTGTGCTATGACCAGGGGTTGCAGGAGTCTTGATTAGAGCTCCTCCGCTGCGCTGTAGCCCCTATCAGGGGAAGATGTCCTCCAAGGGAGTTACCGAAGGCCCATCCGTCACCGGGTTGACACTGCACCGGGTCTTCGGACGGGTGACCTCCCCAGCCTCCTCACCTCAGATGCGGGTCCCCTCGCAAGGGGCGCCCTGGAGCAACTTCACCCTCGCGGGACCCAGTCGGAGTCACCGGGTCCCAGGCCTCCTCAATAGTACCTCACCCCAGGCTGAAGGTGCCTGGGATGGACTCCATCTTCATTCCGGCCAGGCCTAGGGCGCCTAGGCCGGAACCTTGAACCGCCCGCACCCAGGCCTAAGGTGCCTGGGTGCGTGAAGAGATGATCCCCGAAGATGACCTCGTGGCGAGGGCGTCTCCCCCTTTTATCTCCTCCCATCGACACCACGGCGGGTTCCCCGCCCCAGCCGTACCATCTCCGCAAAGGGACAAAAAGGGTAGCACTGTGATAGTGATTCTACCCTGAGCCAGTAGGTACACTGACACCCACTGGTCAAGGAGAATATCGCACCACCCAATCCTCCACGAATAACAAAAAGGGGTCTGAACCCTAACATAATTACACACCTGGGTCACACTACCCCCAGGTGTATCCCACTAAATTGAGGACCCCGCTACACACTCCCCCCTGTGATTTGACGCTGGTCCCCAGCGTCAGGTGCACACCCATGTCTCCCATTAACGTGGTGACATGGAGTGAACCCCAGAGGCTGTCCCCAAACTTTGAATACTGTACATGCCAAGACCTGTTCAACGGAAAAGGGAAATATAAAACGATAAACTCTCATATAAAACTTCTGATTTGTACACATTTACAATCCCTCCCATTCCTAATCAAAAACCACCCCACTCTCAGCAGTCTTGATCGATGAATCTCCTGCAGAAGGGAAACAAAAGAAACAACATCCTAACAATCTGTGTCATTTGGCATGAATGGGTCTGTCAGCCGAGAAACCCATTCACTCCAATAAGTAAAGTGATGTATGTGTAACATTTTCAAACAATCGTTGCACAACACTGCCACCTGGTGACAGCGCCGCGGTCACAACACTTGCCGAAGTCTCCATTCTTCCTGCTTTCCTACTCTAACTCTATCCCCAAATGTCTCTGCCTTTTGGCACATGAAGAAAAGGGAGAACAAAAAAAAAACAACAGCTCCCAAGTCTCCAGTGAGTGAAAGAAAAAACCCAAATCAAAACAAAAGTAGGGCACAGTTCTAGGCATCTGGGAATGTCTCTTCCAGAAAGTTTCAACAGCAACAAAATAGGAGTTCACTTCTCCTACAAGTAAAATCTTGGATCCGGCAAAAACAAGGGCTTCAGGTGTTTGTCAAATACTTCCACCGAATATTCGACGTCTTCTCCTTCTTTCCTGCAGATGAGCACCTTATCAGCATGGATATGGCGTCCCAGTCTCCAATCAGCTTTACAGTCTTTAAACTTTTTAGACACCGGCGGCGAACATGACAGGTATCGCCGGGCATGGAGCACTTTGAGTTTTTCCCACACAAACTCGTCATACCACCGTGGTCGCAAGACCTCGACTTCATACAATAAGTCCCGAGGCAAGTAGGGGTACTCCCACTCATATTCACGGGCGACTCTCTGGGAGAAAAGTCTCTGCAATCGAGCTAGAGGCGGCATCACATCTCGCTCACCTTCTCCTGGCTGTACGATGGCCTCCGGGTGCCGAGGTACCTTCACCATCTCAGGCGGCTTTGCTCTTGGTGCCCGCAATGAAGCACGCTGCATCCCCACTATCAGAGCGGGTGATGTGATTGAATGTGGAAGGTTATTTGGAGGACTAGGCTTCCTCAATAACTCCGGGGCTTGCACCCGGAGCGTACTGTCATCTATGGACATGGGGGAGTCCTGTGGCTTACTCTGCACGGGTAGCGGGCGTCTGTCCCAGCCCTTCCGGTGAAATAGCTTGTCTATTTCTCCGTCATCCCCACAGTCCGACAGCGACTCTAGGTCGGAGGTGTCATACATGTCGGCGGGAAGGTAGTCCCTAGTGGACGGAGAACTACCCTCCCCTGCGGGCTCCACCAGATGTGAACTCCCGACACCTCCAACCACACACACAGTCCCAGCCCCTGGCTCACCTGGACCTTTTTCAGCACTGGGATGTCCAGGATTCTTCCGACCGGATCCATCCAGGTCCGGCAAGCAGCGGGGTGAAGCTCGACCACGACCACAGGAGGCCTGCACCAGGCCTATCTTCCTCTTCGGGGGTGGCAGCAGGGAGTCTGTGGTGACCGAAGCAGTGTCCTCGGATTTTTCTCTCTCAGTCTCTGGTTGGGCAGTCACTTCGCCCTGGTCAGCGCGTACGGGAACCTCCGCAGAGGCTTTGATCTCTCCCTCCGGAGTGGCGGTTCCTGTGATGCAGTTGAGGCGTAGGGCCCGGGGCCTTTCCGTGTGTGGTTCAACCTCAAAAAGGAACTCCTTGCATGCTTCGCATCGCCCGAATGGCTTTAGTTGGACCACCAGTCCCGAGCATCTGGGACAGATCACACCGAGGGCCTCCGTGTCTCTGCATGAATACAGAGCCAACTGTCCTCGGGGCCTAAGTCTTATTCCCGTGTCTGTCAGGGGAGCAGCAAATGCAGTCATCTTGAAAGGATAAGGTACCGACATCCACTGGGAGCCTGAGTTCACTCCGACCACTTGCTGCTCCATCACGCGCTGACCATGCGCCGGAGTCTCCACATGTATCTCCACACGTGGCCAGACTCCTCCCACGACTTGCACACTTTCGCGGGCTTGCGCCAGCCTCCGCCCACGAATTGTACAGTCACGGGGTGCCTCGTGGCGCAGTGCAGCAAAAGTCCTCACATGTAGTTCGTCACACGGCTGGACTCCTCCCTCTTCCCGCTCTTTCTGCATGGGCCTCTCCCGGTTTTTCAGAGAAATTTCCACGACTTTGAGCACAGGGACGCACTTTGGCCAATCACATGGCCGACCTGCTCGGACCTCCTCCGGGCAGCAAAGTTCAAACACAGCCGTTCCAAACCTCAGGGTCAACACACATTTCATCCCGGACTCACGAGCCCCCACGTGTAGCGGCCTCACCCCGTCCTCTTTAGCCAGGGGTATGTCACGCGACAGAGTGAGGTGCGCTACGGCCCATGTCCTCCCCATGGCTGTGGGTGAGGTGAAGGCCAGTACCAATCTTTTCCTCGGGCCAAATGTATGCTGGTTATGAGGGTCAGTCCTTCCGTGCCAGAATCTCCCTTTGCTCCCATTAACAGAGTCCATACACCCATCAAAGTCCAAACTCAGGTTTATTGCGTATCTCCACATACAGTCAAATGCAACGGCATGATATGATAGGGGAGCAGGTCGAGGCACTGTACAGGTTCCTAGTCCCTACACTCCCTGTGCTATGACCAGGGGTTGCAGGAGTCTTGATTAGAGCTCCTCCGCTGCGCTGTAGCCCCTATCAGGGGAAGATGTCCTCCAAGGGAGTTACCGAAGGCCCATCCGTCACCGGGTTGACACTGCACCAGGTCTTCGGACGGGTGACCTCCCCAGCCTCCTCACCTCAGATGCGGGTCCCCTCGCAAGGGGCGCCCTGGAGCAACTTCACCCTCGCGGGACCCAGTCGGAGTCACCGGGTCCCAGGCCTCCTCAATAGTACCTCACCCCAGGCTGAAGGTGCCTGGGATGGACTCCATCTTCATTCCGGCCAGGCCTAGGGCGCCTAGGCCGGAACCTTGAACCACCCGCACCCAGGCCTAAGGTGCCTGGGTGCGTGAAGAGATGATCCCCGAAGATGACCTCGTGGCGAGGGCGTCTCCCCCTTTTATCTCCTCCCATCGACACCACGGCGGGTTCCCCGCCCCAGCCGTACCATCTCCGCAAAGGGACAAAAAGGGTAGCACTGTGGTAGTGATTCTACCCTGAGCCAGTAGGTACACTGACACCCACTGGTCAAGGAGAATATCGCACCACCCAATCCTCCACGAATAACAAAAAGGGGTCTGAACCCTAACATAATTACACACCTGGGTCACACTACCCCCAGGTGTATCCCACTAAATTGAGGACCCCGCTACACACTCCCCCCTGTGATTTGACGCTGGTCCCCAGCGTCAGGTGCACACCCATGTCTCCCATTAACGTGGTGACATGGAGTGAACACCAGAGGCTGTCCCCAAACTTTGAATACTGTACATGCCAAGACCTGTTCAACGGAAAAGGGAAATATAAAACGATAAACTCTCATATAAAACTTCTGAGATGTACACATTTACAATCCCTCCCATTCCTAATCAAAAACCACCCCACTCTCAGCAGTCTTGATCGATGAATCTCCTGCAGAAGGGAAACAAAAGAAACAACATCCTAACAATCTGTGTCATTTGGCATGAATGGGTCTGTCAGCCGAGAAACCCATTCACTCCAATAAGTAAAGTGATGTATGTGTAACATTTTTAAACAATCGTTGCACAACACTGCCACCTGGTGACAGCGCCGCGGTCACAACACTTGCCGAAGTCTCCATTCTTCCTGCTTTCCTACTCTAACTCTATCCCCAAATGTCTCTGCCTTTTGGCACATGAAGAAAAGGGAGAACAAAAAAAAAACAACAGCTCCCAAGTCTCCAGTGAGTGAAAGAAAAAACCCAAATCAAAACAAAAGTAGGGCACAGTTCTAGGCATCTGGGAATGTCTCTTCCAGAAAGTTTCAACAGCAACAAAATAGGAGTTCACTTCTCCTACAAGTAAAATCTTGGATCCGGCAAAAACAAGGGCTTCAGGTGTTTGTCAAATACTTCCACCGAATATTCGACGTCTTCTCCTTCTTTCCTGCAGATGAGCACCTTATCAGCATGGATATGGCGTCCCAGTCTCCAATCAGCTTTACAGTCTTTAAACTTTTTAGACACCGGCGGCGAACATGACAGGTATCGCCGGGCATGGGGCACTTTGAATTTTTCCCACACAAACTCGTCATACCACCGTGGTCGCAAGACCTCGACTTCATACAATAAGTCCCGAGGCAAGTAGGGGTACTCCCACTCATATTCACGGGCGACTCTCTGGGAGAAAAGTCTCTGCAATCTAGCTAGAGGCGGCATCACATCTCGCTCATCTTCTTCTGGCTGTACGATGGCCTCCGGGTGCCGAGGTACCTTCACCATCTCAGGCGGCTTTGCTCTTGGTGCCCGCAATGAAGCACGCTGCATCCCCACTATCAGAGCGGGTGATGTGGTTGAATGTGGAAGGTTATTTGGAGGACTAGGCTTCCTCAATAACTCCGGGGCTTGCACCCGGAGCGTACTGTCATCTATGGACATGGGGGAGTCCTGTGGCTTACTCTGCACGGGTAGCGGGCGTCTGTCCCAGCCCTTCCGGTGAAATAGCTTGTCTATTTCTCCGTCATCCCCACAGTCCGACAGCGACTCTAGGTCGGAGGTGTCATACATGTCGGCGGGAAGGTAGTCCCTAGTGGACGGAGAACTACCCTCCCCTGTGGGCTCCACCAGATGTGAACTCCCGACACCTCCAACCACACACACAGTCCCAGCCCCTGGCTCACCTGGACCTTTTTCAGCACTGGGATGTCCAGGATTCTTCCGACCGGATCGATCCAGGTCCGGCAAGCAGCGGGGTGAAGCTTGACCACGACCACAGGAGGCCTGCACCAGGCCTATCTTCCTCTTCGGGGGTGGCAGCAGGGAGTCTGTGGTGACCGAAGCAGTGTCCTCGGATTTTTCTCTCTCAGTCTCTGGTTGGGCAGTCACTTCGCCCTGGTCAGCGCGTACGGGAACCTCCGCAGAGGCTTTGATCTCTCCCTCCGGAGTGGCGGTTCCTGTGATGCAGTTGAGGCGTAGGGCCCGGGGCCTTTCCGTGTGTGGTTCAACCTCAAAAAGGAACTCCTTGCATGCTTCGCATCGCCCGAATGGCTTTAGTTGGACCACCAGTCCCGAGCATCCGGGACAGATCACACCGAGGGCCTCCGTGTCTCTGCATGAATACAGAGCCAACTGTCCTCGGGGCCTAAGTCTTATTCCCGTGTCTGTCAGGGGAGCAGCAAATGCAGTCATCTTGAAAGGATAAGGTACCGACATCCACTGGGAGCCTGAGTTCACTCCGACCACTTGCTGCTCCATCACGCGCTGACCACGCGCCGGAGTCTCCACATGTATCTCCACACGTGGCCAGACTCCTCCCACGACTTGCACACTTTCGCGGGCTTCCGCCAGCCTCCGCCCACGAATTGTACAGTCACAGGGTGCCTCGTGGCGCAGTGCAGCAAAAGTCCTCACATGTAGTTCGTCACACGGCTGGACTCCTCCCTCTTCCCGCTCTTTCTGCATGGGCCTCTCCCGGTTTTTCAGAGAAATTTCCACGACTTCGAGCACAGGGACGCACTTTGGCCAATCACATGGCCGACCTGCTCGGACCTCCTCCGGGCAGCAAAGTTCAAACACAGCCGTTCCAAACCTTAGGGTCAACACACATTTCATCCCGGACTCACAAGCCCCCACGTGTAGCGGCCTCACCCCGTCCTCTTTAGCCAGGGGTATGTCACGCGACAGAGTGAGGTGCGCTACGGCCCATGTCCTCCCCATGGCTGTGGGTGAGGTGAAGGCCAGTACCAATCTTTTCCTCGGGCCAAATGTATGCTGGTTATGAGGGTCAGTCCTTCCGTGCCAGAATCTCCCTTTGCTCCCATTAACAGAGTCCATACACCCATCAAAGTCCAAACTCAGGTTTATTGCGTATCTCCACATACAGTCAAATGCAACGGCATGATACGATAGGGGAGCAGGTCGAGGCACTGTACAGGTTCCTAGTCCCTACACTCCCTGTGCTATGACCAGGGGTTGCAGGAGTCTTGATTAGAGCTCCTTCGCTGCGCTGTAGCCCCTATCAGGGGAAGATGTCCTCCAAGGGAGTTACCGAAGGCCCATCCGTCACCGGGTTGACACTGCACCGGGTCTTCGGACGGGTGACCTCCCCAGCCTCCTCACCTCAGATGCGGGTCCCCTCGCAAGGGGCGCCCTGGAGCAACTTCACCCTCGCGGGACCCAGTCGGAGTCACCGGGTCCCAGGCCTCCTCAATAGTACCTCACCTCAGGCTGAAGGTGCCTGGGATGGACTCCATCTTCATTCCGGCCAGGCCTAGGGCACCTAGGCCGGAACCTTGAACCGCCCGCACCCAGGCCTAAGGTGCCTGGGTGCGTGAAGAGATGATCCCCGAAGACGACCTCGTGGCGAGGGCGTCTCCCCCTTTTATCTCCTCCCATCGACACCATGGCGGGTTCCCCGCCCCAGCCGTACCATCTCCGCAAAGGGACAAAAAGGGTAGCACTGTGGTAGTGATTCTACCCTGAGCCAGTAGGTACACTGACACCCACTGGTCAAGGAGAATATCGCACCACCCAATCCTCCACGAATAACAAAAAGGGGTCTGAACCCTAACATAATTACACACCTGGGTCACACTACCCCCAGGTGTATCCCACTAAATTGAGGACCCCGCTACATATGTTTAACACTATTTCTGCAATAAAAAAGTATTAAACCAGAAAACAGCAAAAATTTATTCGCTATGGTCCCACAACTGGTTGTCCCTGGAGCGCAATGCTCTGCCCTCCGAGGCCACCCTTTTTGAAGCCTATTGGAGCCTCTGGCTCTAATCAGGTGCTTCAAAAAAACACCCACCCTGCATTGAAATCCATGGTCCGGCGCCACTGATATGTAGATCAGGGGGCTGAATGCATGGATAGGGGAGGTGGCACCCATGCGCCCTCTATGGATGGACCACCACTTCCTCTTACCATCGCCTTTTGAACAACCATACCTAATAACTTCTTCCAGGGCCCCAGGAAACACTGGAATCTCACCTCCGACTGAGTTTCCTCTTATTAACGAAATAGGTGGCACAAACCTATGCCTTGGTCTGCTGTGCTGAACATAGTGTACTGTGCCTCTCCGAAGTCCTAAGGGATTGGGCAGGGAAATGTGAAATGAGGAGTGGGGCTTCTTTATTTCTTTCACCTCCTTTTTTTTTCCCTTTTCTTTCTTCTTGGTTCTATAACTGGTCTTTCTTCGTTCCTTAAACTAGATAGTGTATCCTGCCTGTAGATTCTCCCTGGTGAATGATTTTACATTCAGTTTGCAACATTACCCCAAAGATCAACTAACCCACATAGCCAGGGTAAACTCACCCTAACTGAAGGATGGGATACACCAGAGGTAGGTTAATACACCTGGGTGCTTTTACTAGACAGTCTAGTCTCCCTTGTAATTTACTAGTGATGAGCCGAACACCCCCGGGTTCGGTTCGCACCAGAACCCGCGAACGGACCGAAAGTTCGTACGAACATTAGAACCCTATTAAATACAATGGATGCGAACGTTCGAATTCTAAAGTGCTAATTATAACGACTATTATGCATGTTATTGTCCTAAAAAGGGTTTGGGAACCCGGGTTCTGCACCAGGGGACATGTATCAATGCAAAAAGAAGTTTTAAAAACGGTCGTTTTTCGGGAGCAGTCATTTTAATGATGCATAAAGTGAAAAAAAAAAAGTCAAATATTCCTTTAAATATCGTACCTGGGGGGTGTTTAAAGTATGCCTGTGAAGTGCCACGTGTTTCCCGTGTTTAGAACTGTCCCTGCACAAAATGACACTTCTAAAGGAAAAAAAAGCCATTTAAAACTGCTTGCGGCTTTAATGTAATGTCTGGTCCCGGTAATATGGATGAAAATCTTTAAGAAAAATGGCATAGCTACCCCATGACCCCCCCCCCTACCCCAGCCCATTACCAGCCCCTTTGGGTCTTGTATGGATATTAAGGGGAACACCGCACACAAAATAAAAAAGGCCCTATATACTCTGAACAGCCGTATACAGGCGGTGCATACAAGACAGGGACTGTAGGTTTGTTCTTATGTAGAATCTGTTTGTAATTTTGAACAGGTACATTGTTTAAGTGTAGCTCCAGCCCAAAAATCTATTTTTAAACTTTTTGGAAAACATAGGTAAGGGTTATCACCCCTGTAACATTTGTTTTGCTGTCTGTGCCCCTGTTCAGAACATTTCACCTCACTTTCCGTCCCAATGACAACTGTTTTTGAAATGTGGTGTTTTTCTTGAAACAAGGATTGGTGATAAAGCATCAGTACAGAGGAGACACCTTTCTCCCATATTAATTCTTACAGGAGAGAATTTTCCTTCCTAGGGGTAGATTTCCTCTCACTTCCTGTTGTCTTCTTGCGTTTGCAAGTAGGAGTCGTTTGTAAGTTGGATGTTTGAAAGTAGGGACCTGCCGTATATACTCTGCAGAAATAGGCCCCTTAGTTGTTGGTGTTGGCACAACACTGTAAGCACTCACAGTTACTCTTGGTTGGTGCTGGAACTCCCTGCTGTCAACTATTATATCAGGAATTGTAATTACATATAATTGTTGAACAGTGGTAGTAAAAATTGGGCCTTTGATGGTGGTGCTGGTGCCACAACACTGTAAGCCCTGACAGTTACTCTTGGTGGGTGCAGCAATGGGCCCTGCTGTGAATTATTAGATCAAGAATTGTAATTGCATGCCCCTGTTGAACAGGGGCTGAAAAATTGGGCCTTTCGTGGTGGTGGTGGTGGTGGTAGTGTTGCCACAACACTGTAAGCCCTCAGAGTTACTCTTGGTGGGTGCAGGAATGGGCCCTGCTGTGAATTATTAGATCAAGAATTGTAATTACATGCCCCTTTTGAACAGGGGCTGAAAAATTGGGCCTTTCGTGGTGGTGGTGGTGGTGGTGGCGTTGCCACAACACTGTAAGCCCTCAGAGTTACTCTTGGTGGGTGCAGCAATGGGCCCTGCTGTGAATTATTAGATCAAGAATTGTAATTACATGCCCCTGTTGAACAGGGGCTGAAAAATTGGGCCTTAGGCACTGGTGGCACAACACTGCAACCCCTCACAGATACTGTACTTGGAGCACAGCAATGAGCCCTGTTGCAAAGTATTGCTTCAAAAATTGTAATTACACGCCCCTGTTAAACAGGGGCTGAAAAATTGGGCGTTAGGCACTGATGGCGGCACCCATAAACAAAAATGATCTTCCAAGCTATCATCATCAATCGTATCATTGAGGACTCGGAGGAGGAGGATAGCCAGTCAACATAACAGCACAGGCACTCAGCATCAGCATCAGTCTTGAAGGGATGTGACATGTTAAAATCAATTAGTCTGTTATATCAGCATCAGGTGTGTGGTAGCTGGTGGTGATCCAAGACTGGTTCATCTTGATGAAAGTCAGTCGATCAACCGAGTCGGTGGACAGGCGCACCCTGTGATCCGTGACAAATCCTCCAGCAGCACTGAATGTGCGTTCCGAAAGAACGCTGGATGCAGGACAGGCCAGTAGCTCAATTGCATACTGTGCAAGCTCTGGCCAGTGATCCATCCTCAAGACCCAGTAAGCCAGAGGATTTTCGGTGGGGAAGGTGTCCAAGTCTGACCTTGCCCCTAGATATTCCTGCACCATGTTTATCAGACGCTGGTGATGGTTGCTGGAACCGATCATACTTTGGGGCTGCGGACTAAAGAATTGTCTGAACGCATCGGTCAGATGGCCACCTTCCCCACTGCTCCTTCTTTGACTGGCCGAAGCCTCAGCAACTCGTTGTCCAGGACCAGGAGTTTGTAACCTCCCAGTCTCTGGGAACGCGTTGCACAGACCTTTCTGCAAGGCCTCCCGGAGTTGTCTCATCCTCTGCTCCCTCTGCGACGGTAACATAAGGTCCGCAACCTTACCCTTGTACCGTGGATCAAGGAGAGTGGCCAGCCAGTAATGGTCCCTCTCCTTGATCCGAAGAATACGAGGATCCTTCCGCAGACTTTGCAGGATCAGGGAGGCCATGCAGCGTAGGTTAGCTGAGGCATTTGGTCCGGAGTCCTCTGGGTCACTAAGGACGACATGATCCGCAGCCACCTCCTCCCAGCCACGTACAAGTCCACTGGTTTCTTGGGACTGTAAATCATCCCTAAAAGACTGCTGCTGATGATGCTGAGTGCCAGGCTCCACCTCCATGCTGACACAATCCTCCTCCTCCTCCTCCTCCTCCTCCTCGTCCTCTTCCTGTGCGATGGGTGGGACAGAAGGAACACTGTCTGGGTAAAGGGGGCCTTGAGAGGCAAGGAAGTCCTCCTCTTCCTGCCTCTGTTCTGCCTCAAGTGCCCTGTCCATTATTCCACGCAGCGTGTGCTCCAACAGGTGGACAAGAGGTACAGTGTCACTGATGCATGCACTGTCACTGCTCACCATCCTCGTGGCCTCCTCAAATGGTGCCAGGACAGTGCATGCATCCCTGATCATGCCCCACTGGCGTGGAGAAAAAAAACCAAGCTCCCCTGACCCTGTCCTGGTGCCGTAGTCGCACAGGTACTCATTGATGGCCCTCTGCTGCGTGTGCAGCCGCTGCAGCATGGCCAACGTTGAGTTCCACCTGGTGGGCATGTCACATATAAGGCGGTTCTTGGGCAGGTTCAACTCCTTTTGCAGCTCAGCCAGGCGAGCACTGGCATTATAAGATCTGCGGAAATGCACACAGACTTTCCTGGCCTGCCTCAGGACATCCTGTAAGCCCGGGTACCTGCCCAAGAACCGCTGCACCACAAGGTTAAGGACGTGAGCCACACAGGGCACATGGGTCAGTTGTCCCTGTCGGAGGGCAGAGAGGAGGTTGGTGCCATTGTCGCAAACCACCATTCCTGGCTTAAGCTGGCGTGGCGTCAACCACCTCTCGGCCTGGCCCTGCAGAGCAGACAGGACCTCTGCCCCAGTGTGGCTTCTGTCCCCCAAACACACCAGCGCAAGCACGGCATGGCATCTTTTTGCCTGCGTACTTGCGTAGCCCCTTGAACGCCTACGGAGCACCGCTGGTTCCCGAGGACAAACCACAGGAAGAGGCCATGGAGGAAGAAGAAGAGGAGGGGGTGGAGGAGAGAGGTGTGTCACAACCAGTAGTAGCATTTTGGAGGCGTGGCGGTGGAACAACCTCCAACACTACTGCACCTTGTCCTGCATCCTTCCCAGCTGCCAAAAGAGTGACCCAATGGGCCGTGAAAGAAAGGTAAAGTCCCTGTCCATGCCTGCTTGACCATGAGTCAGCGGTAATATGCACCTTACCGCTGACCGCCCTGTCCAGCGAGGCCAAGACATTGCCTTCCACATGCCGGTAGAGAGCCGGAATAGCCTTCCGTGAGAAAAAGTGGCGTTTGGGAACCTGCCACTGAGGAACCGCACATTGCACAAACTCACGGAAGGGGGCCGAGTCTACCAACTGAAAAGGCAGCAGTTGAAGCGCTAGCAATTTAGCCAAGCTAGCATTCAACCGCTGGGCATGTGGATGGCTGGGAGTGAACTTCTTTCGACGGTCCAGCAGCTGGGGCAGGGAAATTTGCCTGCTAGAATCGGACGTCGGTGTACTGCTAGCAGAGTGGCCGCAAGTACTTGGCTGTGACACACCTAATTCTACACCTTCATTCCTCTCAGTGCATGTTTCAGAGAGGACTGAAGTTATAGTGGGGTTGGAGATCCCAGCTGATGCGGTGCAAGGAGAGGTCCGCTTTGTTCTTTGGTGTGGGTCTTTGAGGTAGGCTTGCCAACGAGCTGCATGGCAGGTCAACATATGTCTGGTCAGGCATGTGGTACCCAAGCGGCTGATGTTTTGGCCACGCGATATACGCTTGAGACATATGTTGCAAACAGCAGCTGTGCGATCTGATGCACTAGCCTCAAAAAAGGCCCACACCAAAGAACTTTTTGAATGACGGGCAGAGGCAGCGCCCTGCACAGGCGGAGTTCTGCGGTGTGATTCCGTCGGTGTACTGCCCTTACGCTGGCAACCAAAGGGCATCCTGCCTCGTTGGAGATGTGCCTCCTCCTCATCCTCCTCCTCCTCCTCTCTCCTATTAGGCACCCACGTGGAGTCAGTGACCTCATCATCCCCTCCCTCCTCATCACTGGAGCCAATCTGGCAGTATGCTGCAGCTGCTGGAACATGACTGCCAGATTGGTGTCCTTCTTGAGCATCCCCTCTGTCTGCTCTCACGCTACTGCCTTCCTGTAGCTGGGTTTCATCATCAGACCCTTCAAAACACTGGGCATCCTCCTGGAGCATGTTCCCAACACTGTGCTCAAACAGTTCGGGGGACTCCTCAGGAGGAGGACATGGTGGGTCTAGGGAAGGAGTGACTGATGATGAGTCTGACATTGATACCAGGGAAGAGGACGCTTTGGCAGCTGCTTTGCCAGTACCCTGAGCCTGGGTGAGAGAGGATGAGGAGGAGGAGGAGGGCTTGGTCATCCACTCTACCAAGTCTTCGGCATGATGTGGCTCAACATGTCCAGCTGCCGAAAAGAAGGACAAGCGTGTCCCATGGCCATGTGCTGATGACAATGCACCGCGTCCACGACCAGCACTGTTGCCCCCAGACACAGAGCCTGCTTGCCCTCTTTTATTGCCTCCTGACTGTCTGCCTCTCCTTGTTTGCCTTCCAGACATTCTAATGGATGGCCTGCAGGGAGATGGGAAAACAGCAATAAGGGCTACCTTCAGGTGTCCTTCTCTGTCCCTTTACTTAAGGATTTCTAAATATGGTTGAGGATGATTGCTTTCGCACAGAATAGCACAATGACAATTTCCCTGACTGTCCAAAAAACAAGGATTTCAAAGATGGTTGATGAGGAATGCTTTAGCACAGTATAGCACAAGGAGAATTTCCCTCACTGTCCTTCCCTGTCCCTACAAACAAGGATTAGCACAGTAAAACACACTGACACTCTCCCTACCTATAGTTTTCTGTCCCTATAAAAAATGTTTTTTTAAAGATGGTTGATGAGGAATGCTTTAGCACGGTATAGCACAAGGAGAATTTCCCTCACTGTCCTTCCCTGTCCCTACAAACAAGGATTAGCACAGTAAAACACACTGACACTCTCCCTACCTATAGTTTTCTGTCCCTATAAAAAATGTTTTTTTAAAGATGGTTGATGATGAATGCTTTAGCACAGTATAGCACAAGGAGAATTTCCCTCACTGTCCTTCCCTGTCCCTACAAACAAGGATTAGCACAGTAAAACACACTGACACTCTCCCTACCTATAGTTTTCTGTCCCTATAAAAAATGTTTTTTTAAAGATGGTTGATGATGAATGCTTTAGCACAGTATAGCACAAGGAGAATTTCCCTCACTGTCCTTCCCTGTCCCTACAAACAAGGATTAGCACAGTAAAACACACTGACACTCTCCCTACCTATAGTTTTCTGTCCCTATAAAAAATGTTTTTTTAAAGATGGTTGATGATGAATGCTTTAGCACAGTATAGCACAAGGAGAATTTCCCTCACTGTCCTTCCCTGTCCCTACAAACAAGGTTTAGCACAGTAAAACACACTGACACTCTCCCTACCTATAGTTTTCTGTCCCTATAAAAAATGTTTTTTTAAAGATGGTTGATGATGAATGCTTTAGCACAGTATAGCACAAGGAGAATTTCCCTCACTGTCCTTCCCTGTCCCTACAAACAAGGATTAGCACAGTAAAACACACTGACACTCTCCCTACCTATAGTTTTCTGTCCCTATAAAAAATGTTTTTTTAAAGATGGTTGATGATGAATGCTTTAGCACAGTATAGCACAATGAGAATTTCCCTCACTGTCCTTCCCTGTCCCTACAAACAAGGATTAGCACAGTAAAACACACTGACACTCTCCCTACCTATAGTTTTCTGTCCCTATAAAAAATGTTTTTTAAAGATGGTTGATGATGAATGCTTTAGCACAGTATAGCACAAGGAGAATTTCCCTCACTGTCCTTCCCTGTCCCTACAAACAAGGATTAGCACAGTAAAACACACTGACACTCTCCCTACCTATAGTTTTCTGTCCCTATAAAAAATGTTTTTTTTAAAGATGGTTGATGAGGAATGCTTTAGCACAGTATAGCACAAGGAGAATTTCCCTCACTGTCCCTCCCTGTCCCTACAAACAAGGATTAGCACAGTAAAACACACTGACACTCTCCCTACCTATCCTTCTCTTTCCCTAAACTAAAGGAATCCAGGTTAAGCAAGAAAAAAAAATGTCACTGTCCCTGCCTATGCTTCTCTTTCCCTGCTCCGGAACACACTACACTAGGCCGCCGTGCTGGCGGCCTTTTATAGTGTGGGGCGTGTACTAAACACCCTCAGCAATAATTGGCCACAGGCATCCTGCCTGTGGCCAATCATTGCTCTCCTCGCTGCCGGCGCTGTGATTGGCCAAGCATGTGGGGTCACAGTGCATGCTTGGCCAATCACAGCGCCTGGATGACACTGCGATGGCGTAGTGCATTGTGGGCCGCGAATTAGGCGCGAACGGCCCAAATCGTTCGTTGTTCGGCGAACGATCGAACAGCCGATGTTCGAGTCGAACGTATGTTCGACTCGAACACCGAGCTCATCCCTATAATTTACCATTACTTACATGATTTTGTGTGGATTGTTCCATAAGCTGAGCTGGTGAGGGGCGGTCAGGATCCTTCCAGAGTCTGGAGTAGCTTTCTGATGTCAGCTGACAGCGTGCTTTTTAAATGTTGGTGCTGCAAGTGTGATCAGTTATGACACCAGTTATTTGATGGCTTGATAGTTTGGTGGAGGCTCAAGGACATGTGACAGTTAGCATTCTGGGAACATCACTGTTTTTTGAAACCGTTCAATTGATTGGTTTAAAAACAGACTTATTGCCAGAATTACCATATAATAAACTATGTTACATGAGGGACTGAGAGAAAAATGTATTTGTCACTTTAACTGTTTCCTAAAACAGTTACGCTCAAGGCATACCTTGAATGATACCTTGAATGATAACTGTTAAGGCTCATTTACACTTGCTTTGGCTTCAACACACATTAAAGCGCCTACTGCTTCAACATGCTTTTATGATGTGTTTTTGATGCTTCAGTGGTGCTTTGATGAAGCTTCGGTGGTGCTTCGATGAAGCTTCAGTGGTGCTTCGATTAAGCTTTGGTGATGCTTCGGTGGAGCGTCGGTGGAGCGTCGGTGATGCTTTTTTGAATCTTGACAGATGCCCTGCGTGTGTGTGGATATTTTATACCTGCAATTTCTCAAAAAAAAAGCAAAGCTAAAGCTGAATTAGAGCCTTTCAAAAGCTGCAGGGGCTTCAAGAGAGATTTGTCATAGAGATTTGTCATAGAGTTCTATGGTGGCTTTGGAGATGCTTTGAAGCATCACTAAAGCTACATGGGGTATAATTTTTGAAGAGAAGCCGAAGCAAAGCAAACGCAAGGTGTAAACAGGACTATAGGCTAACCATTTTATTTAGTGGCAGGGGCTTTTGACTGGCTTTCAAAGAGCTTTACGAAAGCCTGTCTGAAGCCATGTTTTTGAAGCCCTTAGGGCTAGTGTACACTTGCTTCAAAATTTTGAAGAAATGGCTGCACACCACTATGTTGATCCAAGAACCTTTTTTAGGACTTCCCAATAGACACTACAGGAACAGAATGCTAGGTAGATGCATTTCACACACTTCAGGTGCGCTTATTCATTAAACTTTCTTCAAAACATGGCTTCAAACATGCTTTGTTAAAGCTCTCTGAATGCCAGTCAAAGCTCCTGTCACTAAATAAAATGGTTAGCTTACAGTCCTATTTACACCTTTCTTTTGCTTGGTGCTTCAATGAGGCTTCAATAAGGCTTTGGTGGGGCTTCGATGAGCCTTTGGTGGGGCTTCAGTGGGGCTTCAAGCGAGCTTTGCCACAGACTTCTATGGAGGCTTCGAAGATGCTTTGAAGCACCACTAAAGCTACATGGGGTATAATGTTTGAAGTAAAGTCGAAGCAAAGCAAAAGCAAGGTGTAAGCAGGACCATAAGCTAACCATTTTATTTAGTGACAGGAGCTTTGACTAGCATTCAGAGAGCTTTAACAAAGCCTGTCTGAAGCCTTGTTTTGAAGCAAGTGTAAACTAGCCGTTAATGTGTATTGAAACCGAAGCAAGTGTAAATGAGCCCTAACAGTTACTACTGTGCTTCATGCCAGCTCTCAACCGACCTGTCAAGCAGATGTCAAGCTGGTTTCAATGGCTGGTGTCATAGCTGATCACATGAGCAGCAAGCAGCACCATGGCAACTGCAGATCAAACAGAGGCTAAGATGACAGCTTCCTTGGTTATAAAAAATAGGAGGGTTTAGTTCTGCTTTAACTACCATGTGTCATTATTGGTGTCACATTTACTAATGCATGGTCCTTTAAAGTGACATTGGCTTTAGATGCAGTAAAACCCACAAACGGAATGTCCCTGGAAATTTCAGATTGCATGTGTATCCACAATATACAATCCTTATACATGGCCACATGTCCTAAATGGGTCCCTGGCTCATAGCAGAGTGACAGCAGGATCTGGCTTATTCAGCATGTGATTTACAATCTCCGCTCTCACCTCATGCCTCCCCCCATTAGTCTTGGCGGCAGGTCTCCTGTCCTCCTCCTTGCACACATAGGAGCAGTATTCATCTTCATGCATCTTGATCAGTGACAGACAGAAACACTTAAACCCTATTGATAGATTTACCTACACTGTCCACACACCTAGATATGAAGAAAGATATTGTACATACTGTATATAAAGGAGATACATCTTTACATTCATTGCATTTTACATGCATCTGAAAATACAAAAAATAAACACATGAATTTTAATCCTATATTCCTGTAATAAATAATAAGTAAATAGTAAATCAAATACAAATTCTACTTACCGGTAATAGAAAACAATTTGAATATACATAAAAGACAGACAACATAAAAGCGAATCACTGGCAGCACTATTTAGAGAACATGAACTAATTATTTTTCCTAAGTAGCCAATAAGGATTTGTGAAGTCAATACATTATTTACATACTCTTGCATTTCTTCCATTTCCTCGTGATATGTCCCCCTCCTCTTTTTATTGTACTATTATTTTCTCCATACTTCTTTTATTACACTAAACTCACTTTCCACCACATCTTACCATTAATAATATCCTCTACATATCTCTCACTCCTTTTATTTTTTTCTTCCTCCTTTCCTCTCTCCTCCTCCCCATCCCTCACTCCGGGGTGTGTCCTACCCCACCGTAGCGCACTGCAGAGATGGGATGTGTTGTTACCATGGAAACCTCCTCTCCACAGCACCAATTAAACCTGATGCTTCACTGCTTTAAGTCCAGTGATCCATAGACCACACACACATCTCAGTGTACCACAACACACACAAAGCACACAGGAGATGTTATCACACACAACACACTGCATAACATTCACACATCCTGAGAACACTAACACACAACTCACACAGTGTAACACCAGACACACATCACACCATGTAGCAAAACTCTCATTCATCACAGAATCACAGAGAAAGTAATGCAGCACATCAGAGTATAGCACAGCATTACTCTGTATGGCACACATCTTAATAACATAGAAGGTATTGCTTTTTCTTTTTGTAGCAGAGAAATTAAAATCATAAAATAAGTGTTATTACACACATTGAATTTGCTGAATAGCTACATCAGATAGACACAGGAAGGTTTATTACATTGCCTTGGGCATGATTTACTAGCCTGTACTTTTATGCTGGCACATTGATCATGACTAGGGTAATAAAGATGGCTTGTCTCCTGTCTGCTTGACCCTCACTGTACCCTTTAACCATATTTAAGTAACCACACATGACAACAACCTGGAGTTTAATGGACATAATAGCCCTTTATTAAGGAATTGTATAAATAACACATAAATAACATGTCAACAATAGACAGTATGAATGGAACCCCAAGGTCCTAGTAGGCCTCAAACCAAGCTAGTACCTGTAGGACTTCAGATGCAAAACCAGGGAAGGACGGAGACTCAGAGACAAACAACAAATGGCAGGTACACCATCTACTGGGAGCCTTACGCCTCATGGGTCCCTACAATGTATATTTGTGCCCCCTAGCAACCTACAAGGACTTTATACCACATCAGCTGCCATGACAAAACCATACAAAGTACAAATTGGCCTATTAACTATTGTCCTCTAACTAACGCCTGAAAACCGCCTCCCAGTCATTTCAGTGTAACTTTTCACACTGGGGGGTGGGGGGGGGGGTGCACTTGTGACGTTAGGAAAAGTCCTGCAAGTAGCATCTTTGGGGCGGTTTGGGAGCTCCGTATATAGCGCTCCTAAAACACCCTGCCTATTGAAATGAATGGCCTGAAAAGAATTTCGGAAGTGCCACAACGCTTTTAACCCCTTCTTCAGCCACTAGCAGGGTTAAAAGAGCCACACTAGTGGCCGAAAAGCGCCCCACTAATGGGCAAAAAGCACCACTAAAACAAGCAGCGCTTTAGCGCTAACAGCCGAGCACTGCAGTGGAAAACTGGCTTTAATGTGGTAGCTGAATTACCGTATATACTCGGGTATAATCCGAGTTTTTCAGCACATTTTTTTGTGCTGAAAATGCCCCCCTCGGCTTATCCTTGAGTCTGTGTCCATCTTCAAATTTGTGCGCCTGATCCTGGCCAGCCGTAGGTCCCCTGGACCCCAAGCTTAGCACACATGGAGCCCCACTCTTCCTCTACAAGTGTGCAAAGTTTGTTGTCCGGGGGACCTACGGCCGGGGAGCACGGATTTTTCAAATCTCGGCACCCCTTCTATAGACTCCCATGTTAAACGGTAATTTCTCTGGTGATTTTGGGGACCCGGTACTGGCCGGCCCTAGGTCCCCTGGACCCCAAACTTGACACACATGTAGCCCCATTCTTCATATACAAGTGTGAAAAGTTTGTTGTCCTGTGGACCTACGGCCAGGGAGAACTGATTTTTCAAACCCGGGCACCCCTTCCATAGACTCCCATGTTAAACGTCAGTCTAGTCACACAGCGAGATCAGGTAGGGAGATTGGGCACAGTGAGGCATGGACACAGTGAGGCATGAGCACAGTGACAGTGAGGCATGGGCACAGTGAGGCATGGGCACAGTGAGGCATGGGCACAGTGAGGCATGGACACAGTGAGGCATGGGCACAGTGAGGCATGGACACAGTAAGGCACTGTGAGGCATGGACACAGTGAGGTAAAGTGAGACATGCAGATGGACACCCTAGGCTTATACTCAAATCAATACGTTTTCCCAGTTTTTTGTGGCAAAATTAGGTGCCTCGGCTTATATTCGGGTCGGCTTATACTATATATGGTAGTTTTCTTTTTTAGGATTTTTTTCCTTTATTTTCATCTGGTGATCCGGCCAGTAACACACTTCAGTGGTTGTAAACCTCAGATATGAAATATGAACAAAGCACATCCTTCTATAGTGTATACTTGAAGGACTTTTTGTGTGCCAAAAATGCGCCAAAAACATGTGTTAATAGAAAGTCTGTGAGACAGTGGCTAAAACCACAGGTAAAAGGTGTGAAAACCGTGGATACACCTGCACAGCGGCCCAACCTGCAACAATGTGAAACTGGCCTTAGGAAAAAAAAGTATGAAGTGAGTACTGATACAATTAACCACTTGCCAACTGTCCACAGTTCATTTGGTGGCCAGGGGATCATGTGATCGCTATTGTGATCACATGATCACAATGTCATCAAAGCTGTTATAACTGAATTTTATTCATAACAGATGTGTTTCCTAATGAGTGATGCTGTGATTGGCCCACAGATATCACACGGTGCCAGGGCTAATAACAGCACCCTTATGTTATTAGCTGTAGCCAATCTCAGATCACTAGTGTAGCGCCCTGGGGTTTAGTCATGGAGCTCCTCGCCAAACTCCTTGTCAGAAGTAGCTACTGTAGTTAATTACTGTATTAGGAATCCATTGACTTCTCCCCAAGTTTGGCCTGGTTGCACTTTCCTCTTCTACCACCAGGTGGCCGGGCACTTGGAGGTATTAGATTGAGAAGGACAAATCAAGGTCAGGTTATGGGCATATGGGGTATCTCAGCCAATGGGCAGGGATTTTTTTGAACCCCCTGGCCTGCTGGGAGAGCCTATATATTCGGCAGAGGTCAGGTGATCCAGGTTCTTGTGTGCCACCCAGACCGCCATCTGGGTGGACGGTAGCGATGAGCTTCGAGATCGAGTCAAACTCATGTTCGACTCGAACATTGCCTGTTCGCCCGTTCGCCGAACAACGAACAATTTGGGGTGTTCGTGGCAAATTCGAAAAGTCTATGGGAGAAATCTAAAGTGCTAATTATAAAGGCTTATATGCAAGTTATTGTCCTAAAAAGTGTTTGGGGACCTGGGTCCTGCCCCAGGGGACATGTATCAATGCAAAAAAAAGTTTTAAAAACTGCAGTTTTTTCGGGAGCAGTGATTTTAATAATGCTTAAAGTGAAACAATAAAAGTGAAATATTCCTTTAAATTTCGTACCTGGGGGGGTGTGTATGATATGCATGTAAATCGGCGCATGTTTCCCGTGCTTAGAACTGTCCCTGCACAAAGTGTCATTTTTGAAGCAAAAAAAGTCATTTAAAACTCACTCGCGGCTATAATGAATTGTCGGCTTTTATCAATACATAGAAAAGTCATTGATAAAAAAAAAAAAAAAAGCGTGGGGGTCCCCCCAAATTCAATTACCAGGCCCTTTAGGTCTGGAATGGATATTAAGGGGAACCCCGCCACAAATTAAAAAAAAAAATGGCGTGGGGCTCCCCCTAAATATCCATACCAGGCCTTTGAGATCTGGCATGGATTTTAAGGGGAACTCCACCCCAAATTAAAAAAAAAATGGCGTGGAGTCCCCCCAAAAATCCATACCAGACCTTTATCCGAGCACGCAACCTGGCCGGCCGCAGGGGAAGAGGGGGGGACGAGAGAGTGGCCCCCCTCCCTCCTGAACCGTACCAGGCCACATGCCCTCAACATGGGGAGGATGTCCCCATGTTGATGGGGAAAAGGGCCTCATCCCCACAACCCTTGCCCGGTGGTTGTGGGGGTCTGCGGGTGGGGGGCTTATCGGAATCTGGAAGACCCCTTTAACAAAGGGGACCCCCAGATCCCGGCCCCCCCTATGTGAATTGGTAAGGGGTACATTGTACCCCTACCATTTCACGAAGGAAGTGTCAAAAAAATGTAAATAAAAACACACACACCTTGGAAAAGTCCTTTATTAAAAAATAAAAAAATAATAAAAAATAAAAAACATTCCAGTGATGAAATCCAGTGTCCCGCGGCGATCCCGATGTCCAGCGCTGTCCGTCATTGGTTGTGCCTGTGCGGACCTGATTGGAAACTTCCTCCGCTGTGTTTTAAATGTATAGAACCGCCCCTTCTAAAGTTCCCTATCAGGTCCGCTCAGTGGACCAGATGCGGAACGAGAGAAGGGGCGGGTCTATTCATGTATTACACAGCGAACGAAGTCCCCATCAGGTCCGCTCCCTCGGTATGTCGGACCCCGCCTACGTCATTGGCCTGAGCGGGAAACTTCCTTCACTGTGTAAATTTAAATTACACAGTGAAGGAAGTTCCCCGCTCAGGCCAATGACGTAGGCGGGGTCGGACATACCGAGGGGGCGGACCTGATGGGGAACTTCATTCGATGTGTAATACATGAATAGACCCGCCCCTTCTCGCGTTCCGCATCTGGTCCACTGAGCGGACCTGATGGGGAACTTTAGAAGGGGCAGGTCTATACATTTAAAACACAGCGGAGGAAGTTCCCCATCAGGTCCACACAGGCACAACCAATGACGGACAGCGCTGGACATCGGGATCGCCGCGGGACACTGGATTTCATCGCTGGAATGTTTTTTTTTAATTATTTTTTTTTTTTTAATAAAGGACTTTTTCAAGGTGTTTGTGTGTTTTTATTTAAATTTTTTGACACTTTCTTTGTGAAATGGTAGGGGTACAATGTACCCCTTACCAATTCACATAGGGGGGGCGGGATCTGGGGGTCCCCTTTGTTAAAGGGGTCTTCCAGATTCCGATAAGCTCCCCGCCCGCAGACCCCCACAACCACCGGGCAAGGGTTGTGGGGATGAGGCCCTTGTCCCCATCAACATGGGGACATCCTCCCCATGTTGAGGGCATGTGGCCTGGTACGGTTCAGGAGGGAGGGGGGGCCGCTCTCTCGTTCCCCCTCTTCCCCTGCGGCCGGCCAGGTTGCGTGCTCGGATAAGGGTCTGGTATGGATTTTTGGGGGGACTCCACGCCATTTTTTTTTAAATTTGGGGTGGAGTTCCCCTTAAAATCCATGCCAGATCTCAAGGGCCTGGTATGGATATTTAGGGGGAACCCCACGCCATTTTTTTTTAAATTTGCGGCGGGGTTCCCCTTAATATCCATTCCAGACCTAAAGGGCCTGGTAATAGAATTTGGGGGAACCCCCACGCTTTTTTTTTTTTTATCAATGACTTTTCTATGTATTGATAAAAGCCGACAATTCATTAATAGCCGCGAGTGAGTTTTAAATGACTTTTTTTCCTTCAAAAATGACACTTTGTGCAGGGACAGTTCTAAGCACGGGGAACATGTGCAACTTTACATGCATATCATACACACCCCCCAGGTACGAAATTTAAAGGAATATTTCACTTTTATTTTTTCATTTTAAGCATTATTAAAATCACTGCTCCCGTAAAAACGTCTATTTTTTTAAACCTTTTTTTGCATTGATACATGTCCCCTGGGGCAGGACCCGGGTCCCCAAACACTTTTTAGGACAATAACTTGCATATAAGCCTTTATAATTAGCACTTTAGATTTCGAACGTTCGAGTCCATTGTATTTAATAGGGTTCTAAAGTTCACACGAACATTCTGTCTGTTTGCAGGTTCTGGTGCGAACCGAACAGGGGGGTGTTCGGCTCATCCCTGGTGGACGGTCGTCGTCTGCCCCGGGCTGCTAGGCCAGAGATTGGGCCTATCCCGGGGACATCAGGCTGCCAGGCTGTGTGAGGGTCTATCCAAAAGTAAGAAGGCAGCACAAGGTTGGGAATTTGGCTTGCAGTCCAACCAAAAGTGATGGTTCTGCCGGCCGAAGAACCTGTCCTGGTCGGAGGTAGAAGGGAAGCTGTCGCCACTAAGAGACCAATCGCCTTTACCAGGGACCACAGTGAGTAACTGAAACAAGCAGGGCCGGACTGGCCTACCGGGAGACCGGGAGATTTCCCGGTAGGCTGCCTGTACTGGGGCCGGTTTCAGTTGCGGCTGCAGTCCCCTCTCTCCTGCTCCTGTTTATCACGGAGCTGCCTGGCTGGGTCTGTGTTCGACAGTGACGCTGTAACACGGTCCCGCCCCCCTAGACCGCCTCGTGTGATAGTAGCGTTCAGCCTATCACAGGAGCCGGTCTAGGGGGGGGGGGACCGTGTTACAGCGTCACTGCCAAACACAGACCCAGCCAGGCAGCTCCGTGAGACACATAAGGAGATGCCGCCGTACAGCCCGCCCTGTGTGCCTGGATAGGAGGAGAAGCAGGGGGGCGCATATAGAGGAAATGAGCTTTCTATATTCCTCCATACAACTGCTGAATGCTTGCAGGAGGGGGAGGAGGAGAATCAAGCATTCTGCGGTTGTATGGAGGAATATAGAAAGCTCATTTCCTCTATATGCGCCCCCCTGGTTCTCCTCCTATCCAACTTCTTTTGCTGGCCCCTCCCAGTTTTCCTTGTGCCCCCCCCAGTGCTCTCCTCCCCCACCACACTCTCCAGCCCCCCCACAGTTCTCTCCACCTCTGTTCTTTCTGCGCCCCCCCCCCTCTCCAGCTCTCCCTATCACTCTCCACTCACCATCCCAGTGCTCTCCACTCCCCACCCCTTTCCCCCCCCCAGTGCTCTCCACTCCCCACCCCTGTTCTCCCCCCCCCAGTGCTCTCCACTCCCCACCCCTGTTCTCCCCCCCAGTGCTCTCCACTCCCCATCCCTGTTCTCCCCCCCCCAGTGCTCTCCACTCCCCACCCCTGTTCTCCCCCCCCCCAGTGCTCTCCACTCCCCACCCCTGTTCTCCCCCCCAGTGCTCTCCACTCCCCACCCCTGTTCTCCCCCCCAGTGCTCTCCACTCCCCACCCCTGTTCTCCCCCCCCAGTGCTCTCCACTCCCCACCCCTGTCCCCCCCCCCAGTGCTCTCCACTCCCAACCCCTGTTCTCCCCCCCCAGTGCTCTCCACTCCCCACCCCTGTTCTCCCCCCCCAGTGCTCTCCACTCCCCACCCCTGTTCTCCCCCCCAGTGCTCTCCACTCCCCACCCCTGTTCTCCCCCCCAGTGCTCTCCACTCCCCACCCCTGTTCTCCCCCCCAGTGCTCTCCACTCCCCACCCCTGTTCTCCCCCCCCAGTGCTCTCCACTCCCCACCCCTGTCCCCCCCCCAGTGCTCTCCACTCCCCACCCCTGTTCTCCCCCCCCAGTGCTCTCCACTCCCCACCCCTGTTCTCCCCCCTCCTCAGTGCTCTCCACTCCCAACCCCTGTTTTCCCCCCTTCAGTGCTCTCCACTCCCCACCCCTGTTCCCCCCCTCCAGTGCTCTCCACTCCCCACCCCTGTTCTCCCCCCCCAGTGCTCTCCACTCCCCACCCCTGTTCTCCCCCCCCCAGTGCTCTCCACTCCCAACCCCTGTTCTCTCCCCCAGTGCTCTCCACTCCCCACCCCTGTTCTCCCCCCCCAGTGCTCTCCACTCCCCACCCTTGTTCTCCCCTCCCCAGTGCTCTCCACTTCCCACCCCCATTCTCCCCCCCCAGTGCTCTCCACTCCACACCCCTGTTCCCCCCCCCCTAGTGCTCTCCACTCCCCACCCCTGTTCTCCCCCCCAGTGCTCTCCACTCCCCACCCCTGTTCTCCCCCCCAGTGCTCTCCACTCCCCACCCCTGTTCTCCCCCCCAGTGCTCTCCACTCCCCACCCCTGTTCTCCCCCCCAGTGCTCTCCACTCCCCACCCCTGTTCTCCCCCCCCCAGTGCTCTCCACTCCCCATCCCTGTTCTCCCCCCCAGTGCTCTCCACTCCCCACCCCTGTTCTCCCCCCCAGTGCTCTCCACTCCCCACCCGTGTTCTCCCCCCCCAGTGCTCTCCACTCCCCACCCCTGTCCCCCCCCAGTGCTCTCCACTCCCAACCCCTGTTCTCCCCCCCCAGTGCTCTCCACTCCCCACCCCTGTTCTCCCCCCCAGTGCTCTCCACTCCCCACCCCTGTTCTCCCCCCCCAGTGCTCTCCACTCCCCACCCCTGTTCTCCCCCCCCCAGTGCTCTCCACTCCCCACCCCTGTTCTCCCCCCAGTGCTCTCCACTCCCCACCCCTGTTCTCCCCCCCAGTGCTCTCCACTCCCCACCCCTGTCCCCCCCAGTGCTCTCCACTCCCCACCCCTGTTCTCCCCCCCAGTGCTCTCCACTCCCCACCCCTGTTCTCCCCCCTCCTCAGTGCTCTCCACTCCCCACCCCTGTTTTCCCCCCTTCAGTGCTCTCCACTCCCCACCCCTGTTCCCCCCCTCCAGTGCTCTCCACTCCCCACCCCTGCTCTCCCCCCCCCAGTGCTCTCCACTCCCCACCCCTGTTCTCCCCCCCAGTGCTCTCCACTCGCAACCCCTGTTCTCTCCCCCAGTGCTCCCCACTCCCCACCCCTGTTCTCCCCCCCAGTGCTCTCCACTCCCCCCCCCTGTTTTTTCCCCCCAGTGCTCTCCACTCCCCACCCCTGTTCTCCCCCCCAGTGCTCTCCACTGTGCTCTCCAGTGCTCTCCACTCCCCACTCCCCACCCCTGTTCTCCCCCCCACCCCTGTTCTCCCCCCCCAGTGCTCTCCACTCCCCACCCGTGTCCCCCCCCAGTGCTTTCCACTCCCCACCCCTGTCCCCCCCCCCAGTGCTCTCCACTCCCCACCCCTGTTCTCCCCCCCTAGTGCTCTCCACTCCCCACCCCTGTTCTCCCCCCCAGTTCCCTCCACTCCCCACCCCTGTTCTCCCCCCTAGTGCTCTCCACTCCCCACCCCTGTTCTCCCCCCCCCCAGTGCTCTCCACTCCCCACCCCTGTTCTCCCCCCCAGTGCTCTCCACTCCCCACCCCTGTTCTCCCCCCCAGTGCTCTCCACTCCCCACCCCTGTTCTCCCCCCCCAGTGCTCTCCACTCCCCACCCCTGTTTTTCCCCCCCAGTGCTCTCCACTCCCCACCCCTGCCCCCCCCAGTGCTCTCCACTCCCCACCCCTGTCCCCCCCAGTGCCCCCTCCTCAGTGCTCTCCACTCCCCACCCCTGTCCCCCCCAGTGCTCTCCACTCCCCACTCCCCACCCCTGTTCCCCCCTCCATTGCTCTCCTCTCCCCACCCCTGTTCTCCCCCCCAGTGCTCTACATCCCCCACCCCTGTTCTCCCCCCTAGTGCTCTCCACTCCCCACCCCTGTTCCCCCCCCTCAGTGCTCTCCACTCCCCACCCCTGTTCTCCCCCCCCAGTGCTCTCCACTCCCCACCCCTGCCCCCCCAGTGCCCCCTCCTCAGTGCTCTCCACTCCCCACCCCTGTTCTCCCCCCCCAGTGCTCTCCACTCCCCACCCCTGTTTCCCCCCCTAGTGCTCTCCACTCCCCACCCCTGTTCTCCCCCCCCCAGTGCTCTCCACTCCCCACCCCTGTTCCCCCCAGTGCTCTCCACTCCCCACCCCTGTTCTCCCCCCCGTGCTCTCCACTCCCCACCCCTGTTCTCCCCCCCAGTGCTCTCCACTCCCCACCCCTGTTCTCCCCCCCCAGTGCTCTCCACTCCCCACCCCTGTTCTCCCCCCAGTGCTCTCCACTCCCCACCCCTGTTCTCCCCCCCAGTGCTCTCCACTCCCCACCCCTGCCCCCCCCAGTGCCCCCTCCTCAGTGCTCTCCACTCCCCACCCCTTTTCTCCCCCCCAGTGCTCTCCACCCCCCTCCCCTGTTCCCCCTCCCTCCAGTGCTCTCCACTCCCCACCCCTGTTCTCCCCCCCAGTGCTCTCCACTTCCCACCCCTGTTCTCCCCCCCCAGTGCTCTCCACTTCCCACCCCTGTTCTCCCCCCCAGTGCTCTCCACTCCCAAACCCTGTTCTCCCCCCCCAGTGCTCTCCACTCCCCACCCATGTTCTCCCCCAGGTGCTCTCCACTCCCCACCCCTGTTCCCCCCCAGTGCTCTCCACTCCCCACCCCTGTTCTCTCCCCCCCCCAGTGCTCTCCACTCCCCACCCCTGTCCCCACCCAGTGCTCTCCACTCCCCACCCCTGTTCTCCCCCCCAGTGCTCTCCACTCCCCACCCCTGTTCTCCCCCCTCCCCAGTGCTCTCCACTCCCCACCCCTGTTCTCCCCCCAGTGCTCTCCACTCCCCACCCCTGTTCTCCCCCCCAGTGCTCTCCACTCCCCAACCCTGTTCCCCCCAGTGCTCTCCACTCCCCACCTCTGTTCTCACCCCAGTGCTCTCCACTCCCCACCCCTGTTCTCCCCTCCCCAGTGCTCTCCACTCCCCACCCCTGTCCCCCCCCAGTGCTCTCCACTCCCCACCCCTGTTCTCCCCCCCAGTTTTCTCCACTCCCCACCCCTGTTCTCCCCCCCAGTGCTCTCCACTTCCCACCCCTGTTCTCCCCCCCAGTGCTCTCCACTCCCAACCCCTGTTCTCCCCCCCCCAGTGCTCTCCACTCCCCACCCATGTTCTCCCCCAGGTGCTCTCCACTCCCCACCCCTGTTCCCCCCCAGTGCTCTCCACTCCCCACCCCTGTTCTCTCCCCCCCCAGTGCTCTCCACTCCCCACCCCTGTCCCCACCCAGTGCTCTCCACTCCCCACCCCTGTTCTCCCCCCCAGTGCTCTCCACTCCCCACCCCTGTTCTTCCCCCTCCCCAGTGCTCTCCACTCCCCACCCCTGTTCTCCCCCCAGTGCTCTCCACTCCCCACCCCTGTTCTCCCCCCCAGTGCTCTCCACTCCCCAACCCTGTTCCCCCCAGTGCTCTCCACTCCCCACCTCTGTTCTCACCCCAGTGCTCTCCACTCCCCACCCCTGTTCTTCCCTCCCCAGTGCTCTCCACTCCCCACCCCTGTCCCCCCCCAGTGCTCTCCACTCCCCACCCCTGTTCTCCCCCCCAGTTTTCTCCACTCCCCACCCCTGTTCTCCCCCCCAGTGCTCTCCACTCCCCACCCATGTCCCCCCCCCAGTGCTCTCCACTACCCACCCCTGTTCTCCCCCCCAGTGCTCTCCACTCCCCACCCCTGTTCCCCCCCAAGGGGTCTCCACTCCCCACCCCTGTTCTCCCCCCCCCAGTGCTCTCCACTCCCCACCCCTGTTCTCCCCCCCAGTGCTCTCCACTCCCCACCCCTGTTCTCCCCCCTCCCCAGTGCTCTTCACTCCCCACCCCTGTTCCCCCCCCCAGTGCTCTCCACTCCCAACCCCTGTTCTCCCCCCCCAGTGCTCTCCACTCCCCACCCCTGTTCTCCCCCCCCAGTGCTCTCCACTCCCCACCCCTGTTCTCCCCCCCAGTGCTCTCCACTCCCCACCCCTGTTCTCCCCCCCAGTGCTCTCCACTCCCCACCCCTGTTCTCCCCCCCAGTGCTCTCCACTCCCCACCCCTGTTCTCCCCCCCCAGTGCTCTCCACTCCCCACCCCTGTCCCCCCCCCCAGTGCTCTCCACTCCCCACCCCTGTTCTCCCCCCCCAGTGCTCTCCACTCCCCACCCCTGTTCTCCCCCCTCCTCAGTGCTCTCCACTCCCAACCCCTGTTTTCCCCCCTTCAGTGCTCTCCACTCCCCACCCCTGTTCCCCCCCTCCAGTGCTCTCCACTCCCCACCCCTGTTCTCCCCCCCCAGTGCTCTCCACTCCCCACCCCTGTTCTCCCCCCCCCAGTGCTCTCCACTCCCAACCCCTGTTCTCTCCCCCAGTGCTCTCCACTCCCCACCCCTGTTCTCCCCCCCCAGTGCTCTCCACTCCCCACCCTTGTTCTCCCCTCCCCAGTGCTCTCCACTTCCCACCCCCATTCTCCCCCCCCCCAGTGCTCTCCACTCCACACCCCTGTTCCCCCCCCCCTAGTGCTCTCCACTCCCCACCCCTGTTCTCCCCCCCAGTGCTCTCCACTCCCCACCCCTGTTCTCCCCCCCAGTGCTCTCCACTCCCCACCCCTGTTCTCCCCCCCAGTGCTCTCCACTCCCCACCCCTGTTCTCCCCCCCAGTGCTCTCCACTCCCCACCCCTGTTCTCCCCCCCCCAGTGCTCTCCACTCCCCATCCCTGTTCTCCCCCCCAGTGCTCTCCACTCCCCACCCCTGTTCTCCCCCCCAGTGCTCTCCACTCCCCACCCGTGTTCTCCCCCCCCCAGTGCTCTCCACTCCCCACCCCTGTCCCCCCCCAGTGCTCTCCACTCCCAACCCCTGTTCTCCCCCCCCAGTGCTCTCCACTCCCCACCCCTGTTCTCCCCCCCAGTGCTCTCCACTCCCCACCCCTGTTCTCCCCCCCCAGTGCTCTCCACTCCCCACCCCTGTTCTCCCCCCCCCCAGTGCTCTCCACTCCCCACCCCTGTTCTCCCCCCAGTGCTCTCCACTCCCCACCCCTGTTCTCCCCCCCAGTGCTCTCCACTCCCCACCCCTGTCCCCCCCAGTGCTCTCCACTCCCCACCCCTGTTCTCCCCCCCAGTGCTCTCCACTCCCCACCCCTGTTCTCCCCCCTCCTCAGTGCTCTCCACTCCCCACCCCTGTTTTCCCCCCTTCAGTGCTCTCCACTCCCCACCCCTGTTCCCCCCCTCCAGTGCTCTCCACTCCCCACCCCTGCTCTCCCCCCCCAGTGCTCTCCACTCCCCACCCCTGTTCTCCCCCCCAGTGCTCTCCACTCGCAACCCCTGTTCTCTCCCCCAGTGCTCCCCACTCCCCACCCCTGTTCTCCCCCCCAGTGCTCTCCACTCCCCCCCCCTGTTTTTTCCCCCCAGTGCTCTCCACTCCCCACCCCTGTTCTCCCCCCCAGTGCTCTCCACTGTGCTCTCCAGTGCTCTCCACTCCCCACTCCCCACCCCTGTTCTCCCCCCCACCCCTGTTCTCCCCCCCCAGTGCTCTCCACTCCCCACCCGTGTCCCCCCCCAGTGCTTTCCACTCCCCACCCCTGTCCCCCCCCAGTGCTCTCCACTCCCCACCCCTGTTCTCCCCCCCTAGTGCTCTCCACTCCCCACCCCTGTTCTCCCCCCCAGTTCCCTCCACTCCCCACCCCTGTTCTCCCCCTAGTGCTCTCCACTCCCCACCCCTGTTCTCCCCCCCCCCAGTGCTCTCCACTCCCCACCCCTGTTCTCCCCCCCAGTGCTCTCCACTCCCCACCCCTGTTCTCCCCCCCAGTGCTCTCCACTCCCCACCCCTGTTCTCCCCCCCCAGTGCTCTCCACTCCCCACCCCTGTTTTTCCCCCCCAGTGCTCTCCACTCCCCACCCCTGCCCCCCCCCAGTGCTCTCCACTCCCCACCCCTGTCCCCCCCAGTGCCCCCTCCTCAGTGCTCTCCACTCCCCACCCCTGTCCCCCCAGTGCTCTCCACTCCCCACTCCCCACCCCTGTTCCCCCCTCCATTGCTCTCCTCTCCCCACCCCTGTTCTCCCCCCCAGTGCTCTACATCCCCCACCCCTGTTCTCCCCCCTAGTGCTCTCCACTCCCCACCCCTGTTCCCCCCCCCTCAGTGCTCTCCACTCCCCACCCCTGTTCTCCCCCCCCAGTGCTCTCCACTCCCCACCCCTGCCCCCCCAGTGCCCCCTCCTCAGTGCTCTCCACTCCCCACCCCTGTTCTCCCCCCCCAGTGCTCTCCACTCCCCACCCCTGTTTCCCCCCCTAGTGCTCTCCACTCCCCACCCCTGTTCTCCCCCCCCCAGTGCTCTCCACTCCCCACCCCTGTTCCCCCCAGTGCTCTCCACTCCCCACCCCTGTTCTCCCCCCCGTGCTCTCCACTCCCACCCCTGTTCTCCCCCCCAGTGCTCTCCACTCCCCACCCCTGTTCTCCCCCCCCAGTGCTCTCCACTCCCCACCCCTGTTCTCCCCCCAGTGCTCTCCACTCCCCACCCCTGTTCTCCCCCCCAGTGCTCTCCACTCCCCACCCCTGCCCCCCCCAGTGCCCCCTCCTCAGTGCTCTCCACTCCCCACCCCTTTTCTCCCCCCCAGTGCTCTCCACCCCCCTCCCCTGTTCCCCCTCCCTCCAGTGCTCTCCACTCCCCACCCCTGTTCTCCCCCCCAGTGCTCTCCACTTCCCACCCCTGTTCTCCCCCCCAGTGCTCTCCACTTCCCACCCCTGTTCTCCCCCCCAGTGCTCTCCACTCCCAAACCCTGTTCTCCCCCCCCAGTGCTCTCCACTCCCCACCCATGTTCTCCCCCAGGTGCTCTCCACTCCCCACCCCTGTTCCCCCCCAGTGCTCTCCACTCCCCACCCCTGTTCTCTCCCCCCCCCAGTGCTCTCCACTCCCCACCCCTGTCCCCACCCAGTGCTCTCCACTCCCCACCCCTGTTCTCCCCCCCAGTGCTCTCCACTCCCCACCCCTGTTCTCCCCCCTCCCCAGTGCTCTCCACTCCCCACCCCTGTTCTCCCCCCAGTGCTCTCCACTCCCCACCCCTGTTCTCCCCCCCAGTGCTCTCCACTCCCCAACCCTGTTCCCCCCAGTGCTCTCCACTCCCCACCTCTGTTCTCACCCCAGTGCTCTCCACTCCCCACCCCTGTTCTCCCCTCCCCAGTGCTCTCCACTCCCCACCCCTGTCCCCCCCCAGTGCTCTCCACTCCCCACCCCTGTTCTCCCCCCCAGTTTTCTCCACTCCCCACCCCTGTTCTCCCCCCCAGTGCTCTCCACTTCCCACCCCTGTTCTCCCCCCCAGTGCTCTCCACTCCCAACCCCTGTTCTCCCCCCCCCAGTGCTCTCCACTCCCCACCCATGTTCTCCCCCAGGTGCTCTCCACTCCCCACCCCTGTTCCCCCCCAGTGCTCTCCACTCCCCACCCCTGTTCTCTCCCCCCCCAGTGCTCTCCACTCCCCACCCCTGTCCCCACCCAGTGCTCTCCACTCCCCACCCCTGTTCTCCCCCCCAGTGCTCTCCACTCCCCACCCCTGTTCTTCCCCCTCCCCAGTGCTCTCCACTCCCCACCCCTGTTCTCCCCCCAGTGCTCTCCACTCCCCACCCCTGTTCTCCCCCCCAGTGCTCTCCACTCCCCAACCCTGTTCCCCCCAGTGCTCTCCACTCCCCACCTCTGTTCTCACCCCAGTGCTCTCCACTCCCCACCCCTGTTCTTCCCTCCCCAGTGCTCTCCACTCCCCACCCCTGTCCCCCCCCAGTGCTCTCCACTCCCCACCCCTGTTCTCCCCCCCAGTTTTCTCCACTCCCCACCCCTGTTCTCCCCCCCAGTGCTCTCCACTCCCCACCCATGTCCCCCCCCCAGTGCTCTCCACTACCCACCCCTGTTCTCCCCCCCAGTGCTCTCCACTCCCCACCCCTGTTCCCCCCCAAGGGGTCTCCACTCCCCACCCCTGTTCTCCCCCCCCCAGTGCTCTCCACTCCCCACCCCTGTTCTCCCCCCCAGTGCTCTCCACTCCCCACCCCTGTTCTCCCCCCTCCCCAGTGCTCTTCACTCCCCACCCCTGTTCTCCCCCCAGTGCTCTCCACTCCCCACCCCTGTTCTCCCCCCTCCCCAGTGCTCTTCACTCCCCACCCCTGTTCTCCCCCCCCAGTGCTCTCCACTCCCCACCCCTGTTCTCCCCCCCAGTGCTCTCCACTCCCGACCCCTGTTCTCCCCCCAGTGCTCTCAACTCCCCACCCCTGTTCTCCCCCCCAGTGCTCTCCACTCCCCACCCCTGTTCTCCCCCCTCCCCAGTGCTCTCCACTCCCCACCCCTGTTCTCCCCCCAGTGCTCTCCACTCCCCACCCCTGTTCTCCCCCCCAGTGCTCTCCACTCCCCACTCCCCACCCCTGTTCCCCCCCCCAGTGCTCTCCACTCCCCACCTCTGTTCTCCCCCCCCAGTGCTCTCCACCCCTGTTCTCCCCCCCAGTGCTCTCCACTCCCCACCCCTGTCCCCCCCAGTGCTCTCCACTCCCCACCCCTGTTCTCCCCCCCAGTGCTCTCCACTCCCCACCCCTGTTCTCCCCCCCCAGTGCTCTCCACTCCCCACCCCTGTCCCCCCCCAGTGCTCTCCACTCCCCACCCCTGTTCTCCCCCCCAGTGCTCTCCACTCCCCACCCCTGTTCTCCCCCCCAGTGCTCTCCACTCCCCACCCCTGTCCCCCCCAGTGCTCTCCACTCCCCACCCCTGTTCTCCCCCCCAGTGCTCTCCACTCCCCACCCCTGTTCTCCCCCCCCCAGTGCTCTCCACTCCCCACCCCTGTTCTCCCCCCAGTGCTCTCCACTCCCCACCCCTGTTCTCCCCCCCAGTGCTCTCCACTCCCCACCCCTGTTCTCCCCCCCCAGTGCTCTCCACTCCCCACCCCTGTTCTCCCCCCCAGTGCTCTCCACTCCCCACCCCTGTTCTCCCCCCCAGTGCTCTCCACTCCCCACCCCTGTTCTCCTCCCACCTCAGTGCTCTCCACTCCCCACCCCTGTTCTCCCCCCCCCAGTGCTCTCCACTCCCCACCCCGGTTCTCCCCCCCAGTGCTCTCCACTCCCCACCCCTGTTCTCCCCCCCCAGTGCTCTCCACTCCCCACCCCTGTTCTCCCCCCCCCAGTGCTCTCCACTCCCCACCCCTGTTCTCCCCCCCAGTGCTCTCCACTCCCCACCCCTGTTCTCCCCCCCCCAGTGCTCTCCACTCCCCACCCCTGTCCCCCCCCAGTGCTCTCCACTCCCCACCCCTGTTCTCCCCCCCAGTGCTCTCCACTCCCCACCCCTGTTCTCCCCCCTCCTCAGTGCTCTCCACTCCCCACCCCTGTTTTCCCCCCTTCAGTGCTCTCCACTCCCCACCCCTGTTCCCCCCCTCCAGTGCTCTCCACTCCCCACCCCTGTTCTCCCCCCCAGTGCTCTCCACTCCCCACCCCTGTTCTCCCCCCCCCCCAGTGCTCTCCACTCCCAACCCCTGTTCTCTCCCCCAGTGCTCTCCACTCCCCACCCCTGTTCTCCCCCCCCAGTGCTCTCCACTCCCCACCCTTGTTCTCCCCTCCCCAGTGCTCTCCACTTCCCACCCCTGTTCTCCCCCCCAGTGCTCTCCACTCCACACCCCTGTCCCCCCCCCCTAGTGCTCTCCACTCCCCACCCCTGTTCTCCCCCCCAGTGCTCTCCACTCCCCACCCCTGTTCTCCCCCCCAGTGCTCTCCACTCCCCACCCCTGTTCTCCCCCCAGTGCTCTCCACTCCCCACCCCTGTTCTCCCCCCCAGTGCTCTCCACTCCCCACCCCTGTTCTCCCCCCCAGTGCTCTCCACTCCCCATCCATGTTCTCCCCCCCAGTGCTCTCCACTCCCCACCCCTGTTCTCCCCCCCAGTGCTCTCCACTCCCCACCCCTGTTCTCCCCCCCCCAGTGCTCTCCACTCCCCACCCCTGTCCCCCCCCAGTGCTCTCCACTCCCAACCCCTGTTCTCCCCCCCCAGTGCTCTCCACTCCCCACCCCTGTTCTCCCCCCCAGTGCTCTCCACTCCCCACCCCTGTCCCCCCCAGTGCTCTCCACTCCCAACCCCTGTTCTCCCCCCCCAGTGCTCTCCACTCCCCACCCCTGTTCTCCCCCCCCAGTGCTCTCCACTCCCCACCCCTGTTCTCCCCCCCAGTGCTCTCCACTCCCCACCCCTGTTCTCCCCCCCCCAGTGCTCTCCACTCCCCACCCCTGTCCCCCCCCAGTGCTCTCCACTCCCCACCCCTGTTCTCCCCCCCAGTGCTCTCCACTCCCCACCCCTGTTCTCCCCCCTCCTCAGTGCTCTCCACTCCCCACCCCTGTTTTCCCCCCTTCAGTGCTCTCCACTCCCCACCCCTGTTCCCCCCCTCCAGTGCTCTCCACTCCCCACCCCTGCTCTCCCCCCCCAGTGCTCTCCACTCCCCACCCCTGTTCTCCCCCCCAGTGCTCTCCACTCCCAACCCCTGTTCTCTCCCCCAGTGCTCCCCACTCCCCACCCCTGTTCTCCCCCCAGTGCTCTCCACTCCCCACCCCTGTTTTTTCCCCCCCAGTGCTCTCCACTCCCCACCCCTGTTCTCCCCCCCAGTGCTCTCCACTGTGCTCTCCAGTGCTCTCCACTCCCCACCCCTGTTCTCCCCCCCACCCCTGTTCTCCCCCCCCAGTGCTCTCCACTCCCCACCCGTGTCCCCCCCCCAGTGCTTTCCACTCCCCACCCCTGTCCCCCCCCCAGTGCTCTCCACTCCCCACCCCTGTTCTCCCCCCCTAGTGCTCTCCACTCCCCACCCCTGTTCTCCCCCCCAGTTCCCTCCACTCCCCACCCCTGTTCTCCCCCCTAGTGCTCTCCACTCCCCACCCCTGTTCTCCCCCCCCCAGTGCTCTCCACTCCCCACCCCTGTTCTCCCCCCCAGTGCTCTCCACTCCCCACCCCTGTTCTCCCCCCCAGTGCTCTCCACTCCCCACCCCTGTTCTCCCCCCCCCAGTGCTCTCCACTCCCCACCCCTGTTTTTCCCCCCCAGTGCTCTCCACTCCCCACCCCTGCCCCCCCCAGTGCTCTCCACTCCCCACCCCTGTCCCCCCCATTGCCCCCTCCTCAGTGCTCTCCACTCCCCACCCCTGTCCCCCCCCAGTGCTCTCCACTCCCCACTCCCCACCCCTGTTCCCCCCTCCAGTGCTCTCCTCTCCCCACCCCTGTTCTCCCCCCCAGTGCTCTACATCCCCCACCCCTGTTCTCCCCCCTAGTGCTCTCCACTCCCCACCCCTGTTCCCCCCCAGTGCTCTCCATTCCCCACCCCTGTTCTCCCCCCCAGTGCTCTCCACTCCCCACCCCTGCCCCCCCAGTGCCCCCTCCTCAGTGCTCTCCACTCCCCACCCCTGTTCTCCCCCCCAGTGCTCTCCACTCCCCACCCCTGTTTCCCCCCCTAGTGCTCTCCACTCCCCACCCCTGTTCTCCCCCCCCAGTGCTCTCCACTCCCCACCCCTGTTCCCCCCAGTGCTCTCCACTCCCCACCCCTGTTCTCCCCCCCGTGCTCTCCACTCCCCACCCCTGTTCTCCCCCCCAGTGCTCTCCACTCCCCACCCCTGTTCTCCCCCCCCAGTGCTCTCCACTCCCCACCCCTGTTCTCCCCCCAGTGCTCTCCACTCCCCACCCCTGTTCTCCCCCCCAGTGCTCTCCACTCCCCACCCCTGCCCCCCCAGTGCCCCCTCCTCAGTGCTCTCCACTCCCCACCCCTTTTCTCCCCCCCAGTGCTCTCCACTCCCCTCCCCTGTTCCCCCTCCCTCCAGTGCTCTCCACTCCCCACCCCTGTTCTCCCCCCCAGTGCTCTCCACTTCCCACCCCTGTTCTCCCCCCCAGTGCTCTCCACTCCCAACCCCTGTTCTCCCCCCCCAGTGCTCTCCACTCCCCACCCCTGTTCTCCCCCCCAGTGCTCTCCACTCCCCACCCCTGTTCCCCCCCCAGTGCTCTCCACTCCCCACCCCTGTTCTCTCCCCCCCAGTGCTCTCCACTCCCCACCCCTGTCCCCACCCAGTGCTCTCCACTCCCCACCCCTGTTCTCCCCCCCAGTGCTCTCCACTCCCCACCCCTGTTCTCCCCCCTCCCCAGTGTTCTCCACTCCCCACCCCTGTTCTCCCCCCAGTGCTCTCCACTCCCCACCCCTGTTCTCCCCCCCAGTGCTCTCCACTCCCCAACCCTGTTCCCCCCCAGTGCTCTCCACTCCCCACCTCTGTTCTCACCCCAGTGCTCTCCACTCCCCACCCCTGTTCTCCCCTCCCCAGTGCTCTCCACTCCCCACCCCTGTCCCCCCCCAGTGCTCTCCACTCCCCACCCCTGTTCTCCCCCCCAGTTTTCTCCACTCCCCACCCCTGTTCTCCCCCCCAGTGCTCTCCACTCCCCACCCCTGTCCCCCCCCCCCAGTGCTCTCCACTACCCACCCCTGTTCTCCCCCCCAGTGCTCTCCACTCCCCACCCCTGCCCCCCCCAAGGGGTCTCCACTCCCCACCCCTGTTCTCCCCCCCAGTGCTCTCCACTCCCCACCCCTGTTCTCCCCCCCAGTGCTCTCCACTCCCCACCCCTGTTCTCCCCCCCAGTGCTCTCCACTCCCCACCCCTGTTCTCCCCCCTCCCCAGTGCTCTTCACTCCCCACCCCTGTTCTCCCCCCCAGTGCTCTCCACTCCCCACCCCTGTTCTCCCCCCTCCCCAGTGCTCTTCACTCCCCACCCCTGTTCTCCCCCCCAGTGCTCTCCACTCCCCACCCCTGTTCTCCCCCCTCCCCAGTGCTCTTCACTCCCCACCCCTGTTCTCCCCCCCAGTGCTCTCCACTCCCCACCCCTGTTCTCCCCCCCAGTGCTCTCCACTCCCCACCCCTGTTCTCCCCCCAGTGCTCTCAACTCCCCACCCCTGTTCTCCCCCCCAGTGCTCTCCACTCCCCACCCCTGTTCTCCCCCCTCCCCAGTGCTCTCCACTCCCCACCCCTGTTCTCCCCCCAGTGCTCTCCACTCCCCACCCCTGTTCTCCCCCCCAGTGCTCTCCACTCCCCACCCCTGTTCCCCCCCCCAGTGCTCTCCACTCCCCACCTCTGTTCTCCCCCCCCAGTGCTCTCCACCCCTGTTCTCCCCCCCAGTGCTCTCCACTCCCCACCCCTGTCCCCCCCAGTGCTCTCCACTCCCCACCCCTGTTCTCCCCCCCAGTGCTCTCCACTCCCCACCCCTGTTCTCCCCCCCCAGTGCTCTCCACTCCCCAGTCCCACCCCTGTCCCCCCCCAGTGCTCTCCACTCCCCACCCCTGTTCTCCCCCCCAGTGCTCTCCACTCCCCACCCCTGTTCTCCCCCCCCAGTGCTCTCCACTCCCCACCCCTGTCCCCCCCCAGTGCTCTCCACTCCCCACCCCTGTTCTCCCCCCTCCCCGGTGCTCTTCACTCCCCACCCCTGTTCTCCCCCCCAGTGCTCTCCACTCCCCACCCCTGTTCTCCCCCCAGTGCTCTCCACTCCCCACCCCTGTTCTCCCCCCCAGTGCTCTCCACTCCCCACCCCTGTTCTCCCCCCCCAGTGCTCTCCACTCCCCACCCCTGTTCTCCCCCCCCAGTGCTCTCCACTCCCCACCCCTGTTCTCCCCCCTCCCCAGTGCTCTTCACTCCCCACCCCTGTTCTCCCCCCCAGTGCTCTCCACTCCCCACGCCTGTTCTCCCCCCCAGTGCTCTCCACTCCCCACCCCTGTTCTCCTCCCACCTCAGTGCTCTCCACTCCCCACCCCTGTTCTCCCCCCCCCAGTGCTCTCCACTCCCCACCCCGGTTCTCCCCCCCAGTGCTCTCCACTCCCCACCCCTGTTCTCCCCCCCCAGTGCTCTCCACTCCCCACCCCTGTTCTCCCCCCCCCCAGTGCTCTCCACTCCCCACCCCTGTTCTCCCCCCCAGTGCTCTCCACTCCCCACCCCTGTTCCCCCCCCAGTGCTCTCCACTCCCCTTCCCTGTCCCCCCCAGTGCTCTCCACTCCTCCGAGTGCTCCCCACCCCTGTTTTTCCTCCCCCCAGTGCTCTCCACTCCCCCCGTGCCCTCCACCCCTGTTCTTCCCACCCCCCAGTGCTCTCCACTCCCCCGGGGCCCTCCACCCCTCTTCTCCTCCACCCCTGTTCTCCCCCCCCAGTGCTCTCCTCTCCCCCAGGGCCCTCCACCCCTATTCCCCCCCCCCCACCAGTGCTCTCCACCCCTGTTCTTTCTCCCCCCAGTTCTCTCCAGCTCTCCCCATCACTCCCCAGTCCCCACCCCTGTGCTCTCCACCCCCACAGTGCTCTCCAGCTCTCCCCATCACTCCCCAGTCCCCACCCCTGTGCTCTCCGCCCCCACAGTGCTCTCCAGCCCCCCCCATGCTCCCCACCCCTGTTCTCCCCACCCCCCAGTGCTCTCCACCCCTGTTCTTTCTCCCCCCAGTGCTCTCAATCCCTGTTCTTTCTCCCCCCCAGTGCTCTCCAGCTCTCCCCATCACTCTGCAGCCCCCACCCCAGTGCTCTCCAGCCCCCCGTGCTCCCCACCCCTGTTCCCCCCCTGTGCTCTCCACCCCTTTTCTTTCTCCCCCCAGTGCTCTCCACCCCTGTTCTTCCCCCCAGTGCTCTCCATCCCTGTTCTTTCTCCCCCCCAGTGCTCTCCAGCTCTCCCCATCACTCTCCAGCCCCCACCCCAGTGCTCCCCAGCCCCCCGTGCTCCCCACCCCTGTTCTTTTTGCCCCCACCCATGTGCTCTCCAACCCCGCCACTGCTCTCCGCCCCCATAGTGCTCTCCAGCCCCCCTGTACTTTCTACCCCTGTTTTTTTTGGCCCCCACTGGTGCTCTCAAGCTCCCTCTATTGCTCTCCACCCCCCATTGCTCTCCACTCCCCGCTGCTCTTTGTACCCCCCAGTGCTCTCCAGCCCCCGTGCTCTACACCCCTGTTCTTTCTGCCCCCCCAGTGCCCAGTGCTCTCAAGATCCCCCCCCACAGTGCTCTTTACCTCCCACACTCTTAGCCCTATCAGTGCTCTCCACCCCCCCCTGAGCCTCCCGTGCTCTCCACCCCTGTTCTTTTTGGCTCCCCCCCAGTGCTCTCAAGCCCCCCTCAGCGCTCTCCGCTCCCCATCCCTGTGATCTCCACTCCCCCCTGCTCTTTGCCCTCACCCATGTGCTCTCCAACCCCGTCAGTGCTCTCCGCTCCCCCTTCTCTCCAGCTTCCACCCAGTGCTCTCACTTCCCCAGGACCAGAGGACAGGCTGACTGGGGCCGGAAAATGAGGATGGCCGAAGGTGCAGGTGGCCAGGGACCACTCCATCTCACAGCAAACAGATCCTCTGGAAGGAGTACTGTCCCCATCCAAAACGAGAACAGACCCTGCCTGCTGATGGCGATCATGGATATCCTGCTGTCATGGAAGGTACCATACCGAGCATCAACAACACACCTTCCAACATACAGGGACTGCAGACTAGAGATGTACAGAACTATTCGCCGGCGAACAGTTCCCGGCGAACATATCTTGTTCGCGTTCGCCGCGGCCGGCGAACATATGCGATGTTCGGTCCGCCCCCTATTCATTATCATTGAGCAAACTTTGACCCTGTACCTCACAGTCAGCAGACACATTCCAGCCAATCAGCAGCATACCCTCCCTCCCAGACCCTCCCACCTCCTGGACAGCATCCATTTTAGATTCATTCTCAAGCTGCAGTCTTAGCGAGAGGAGGGACAGTTTAGCTGCTGCTTATTTTATAGGGAAAGCTAGGCTAGGCAAGTGTATTCAGTGTTCACTCCACTCCTGAAACACTCATCTGATCTCTGCTGTAAGCACAGCGTCCTGACAGCACCCCAAAAAGCCCTTTTTAGGGCTGGTAAAACACCAGTCTGCTTTTTTGTTTTTTCCTGGACAGCATCTATTTTAGATTCAGTCTGTACTTAAGCTGCAGTGTTAGCCAGAGGAGGGACAGTTTAGCTGCTGCTGATTTTATAGGGAAAGCTAGGCTAGGCCAGTGTATTCAGTGTTCACTCCACTCCTGAAAGACTCATCTGATCTCTGCTGTAAGCACAGCGTCCTGACAGCACCCCAAAAAGCCCTTTTTAGGGCTGGTAAAACACCAGTCTGCTTTTTTTTTTTTCCTGGACAGCATCTATTTTAGATTCAGTCTGTACTTAAGCTGCAGTGTTAGCCAGAGGAGGGACAGTTTAGCTGCTGCTGATTTTATAGGGAAAGCTATAGGCAAGTGTATTCAGTGTTCACTCCACTCCTGAAAGACTCAGCTGATCTCTGCTGTAAGCACAGCGTCCTGACAGCACCCCAAAAAGCCCTTTTTAGGGCTGGTAAAACACCAGTCTGCTTTTTTTTTTTCCTGGACAGCATCTATTTTAGATTCAGTCTGTACTTAAGCTGCAGTGTTAGCCAGAGGAGGGACAGTTTAGCTGCTGCTGATTTTATAGGGAAAGCTAGGCTAGGCCAGTGTATTCAGTGTTCACTCCACTCCTGAAAGACTCATCTGATCTCTGCTGTAAGCACAGCGTCCTGACAGCACCCCAAAAAGCCCTTTTTAGGGCTGGTAAAACACCAGTCTGCTTTTTTGTTTTTTCCTGGACAGCATCTATTTTAGATTCAGTCTGTACTTAAGCTGCAGTGTTAGCCAGAGGAGGGACAGTTTAGCTGCTGCTGATTTTATAGGGAAAGCTAGGCTAGGCCAGTGTATTCAGTGTTCACTCCACTCCTGAAAGACTCATCTGATCTCTGCTGTAAGCACAGCGTCCTGACAGCACCCCAAAAAGCCCTTTTTAGGGCTGGTAAAACACCAGTCTGCTTTTTTGTTTTTTCCTGGACAGCATCTATTTTAGATTCAGTCTGTACTTAAGCTGCAGTGTTAGCCAGAGGAGGGACAGTTTAGCTGCTGCTGATTTTATAGGGAAAGCTAGGCTAGGCCAGTGTATTCAGTGTTCACTCCACTCCTGAAAGACTCATCTGATCTCTGCTGTAAGCACAGCGTCCTGACAGCACCCCAAAAAGCCCTTTTTAGGGCTGGTAAAACACCAGTCTGCTTTTTTTTTTTTCTGGACAGCATCTATTTTAGATTCAGTCTGAACTTAAGCTACAGTGTTAGCCAGAGGAGGGACAGTTTAGCTGCTGCTGATTTTATAGGGAAAGCTAGGCTAGGCCAGTGTATTCAGTGTTCACTCCACTCCTGAAAGACTCATCTGATCTCTGCTGTAAGCACAGCGTCCTGACAGCACCCCAAAAAGCCCTTTTTAGGGCTGGTAAAACACCAGTCTGCTTTTTTGTTTTTTCCTGGACAGCATCTATTTTAGATTCAGTCTGTACTTAAGCTGCAGTGTTAGCCAGAGGAGGGACAGTTTAGCTGCTGCTGATTTTATAGGGAAAGCTAGGCTAGGCCAGTGTATTCAGTGTTCACTCCACTCCTGAAAGACTCATCTGATCTCTGCTGTAAGCACAGCGTCCTGACAGCACCCCAAAAAGCCCTTTTTAGGGCTGGTAAAACACCAGTCTGCTTGTTTTTTTTTCTGGACAGCATCTATTTTAGATTCAGTCTGAACTTAAGCTACAGTGTTAGCCAGAGGAGGGACAGTTTAGCTGCTGCTGATTTTATAGGGAAAGCTAGGCTAGGCCAGTGTATTCAGTGTTCACTCCACTCCTGAAAGACTCATCTGATCTCTGCTGTAAGCACAGCGTCCTGACAGCACCCCAAAAAGCCTTTTTTAGGGCTGGTAAAACACCAGTCTGCTTGTTTTTTTTCCCCGGCACAGTAGCTTACATAAAAAAAAACACAACAGTTTTGACTGCAGTAGATGAGCCGTCAGTTGCCTGCCAGCGTGTGTGTCAGACCTACAGTATCTACTGTGCCAACTTCTGCCAGTGCACAGTGCCACTCATATCTGGTGTCACAGTAGCTTGCATAAAAAAAAACAACAGTTTTGACTGCAGTTGATGAGCAGTCAGTTGCCTGCCAGCGTGTGTGTCAGACCTACAGTGTCTACTGTGCCAACTTCTGCCAGTGCACAGTGCCACTCATATCTGGTGTCACAGTAGCTTGCATAAAAAAAACACAACAGTTTTGACTGCAGTAGATGAGCAGTCAGTTGCCTACCAGCGTGTGTGTCAGACCTACAGTGTCTACTGTGCCAACTTCTGCCAGTGCACAGTGCCACTCATATCTGGTGTCACAGTAGCTTGCATAAAAAAAGCACAACAGTTTTGACTGCAGTAGATGAGCAGTCAGTTGCCTGCCAGCGTGTGTGTCAGACCTACAGTGTCTACTGTGCCAACTTCTGCCAGTGCACAGTGCCACTCATATCTGGTGTCACAGTAGCTTGCACGCATAGTCCATCTAAACTAATCTAAAAAAAATGACAGGCAGAGGCAGGCCACCCCGCAGGGGCTGTCGTGGTCGTGGTGCTGTGATTCCCTTTGGCCCTAGAATAATGCCCAGTGTTCAGGGGCCACGTACCCTGAATTCGAAAAGTTCTGAGGACATAGTTGACTGGCTAACACAGGACAGCCAATCTTCTACAGCTTCCGCTCGGAACCTTGACGCACCATCCTTCTCCAGCTCAGCTTTGGGCACCTCTCAAGTTACCACTCGCCCGCCTGCCGCCACCACCAACACTAGCACCACAGTTGCTTCACTTGATCTGTCAGAGGAGTTATTTACACATGAGTTGGAAGAAATGAGTGATGCGCAAACATTATTGCCAGAGGATGTAGATAAAAGGGATATGTCTCAGTCAGGCAGCATTACACACATGGATGTACGGTGTGATGATGATGATGTTGTACCCGCTGCTGCTTCCTTTGCTGAGTTGTCAGATACAAGTGAAGCGGTTGTTGATGACGATGTGGATGTCACGTGGGTGCCCGCTCGAAGAGAAGAAGAACAGGGGGAAAGTTCAGATGGGGAGACAGAGAGGAGGAGGAGACGAGTTGGAAGGAGGGGTAGGTCGTCGCAAGGAGGTAGTGGCACAGTCAGACAGCATGTATCGGCACCCGGGGTCAGCCAGACAGCACGCCAATCAACGCATGCTGTTGCCACCACCAGAATGCCGCCATTGCAAAGCTCAGCAGTGTGGCATTTTTTTTGTGTGTCTGCCTCTGATAACAGCGATGCCATTTGCAACCTGTGCCAAAAGAAACTGAGTCGTGGGAAATCCAACACCCACCTAGGTACAACTGCTTTGCGAAGGCACATGATCTCACATCACAAACGCCTATGGGATCAACACATGATGACGAGTACAAGCAGCACACAAGCTCAAAGCCACCATCCTCCTCCTGGTCCAGCATCTTCAGCCACGTCAACCACTGCTGTCCTCCTTGCCCCCTCTCAACCATCTGACACTACGTCTCTCGCCTTGAGCAGTTCCTGCTCATCTGCCCACAGTCAGGTGTCTGTCAAGGACATGTTTGAGCGTAAGAAGCCAATGTCACAGAGTCACCCCCTTGCCCGGCGTCTGACAGCTGGCTTGTCGGAACTCTTAGCCCGCCAGCTTTTACCATACAAGCTGGTGGAGTCTGAGGCCTTCAAAAAATTTGTAGCTATTGGGACACCGCAGTGGAAGGTACCCGGCCGAAATTTCTTTTCACAAAAGGCAATCCCCAACCTGTACTCTATTGTGCAAAAGGAAGTCATGGCATGTCTGGCACACAGTGTTGGGGCAAGGGTCCATCTGACCACTGATACCTGGTCTGCAAAGCACGGTCAGGGCAGGTATATCACCTACACTGCTCATTGGGTAAACCTGCTGACGGCTGCCAAGCATGTAATGCGTGGCTCTGCAGAGGAGTTGGTGGTGACACCACCACGACTTGCAGGCAGGCCTGCTGTCACCTCCTCTACTCCTCCTGCTCCATCCTCTTCGATAACCTCCTCGGCTGAGTCCTCTTCTGCTGCTGCGTCTTGCTCCACATCAACAGCACCCCCCCAGCTCCCCAGGGGCTATTCCACATCCCGGATACGACAGTGTCACGCTGTCTTGGGGTTGACTTGCCTGAAAGCAGAGAGTCACACCGGACCAGCACTCCTGTCCGCCCTGAACGCACAGGTGGATCAGTGGCTGACTCCGCACCAACTGGAGATCGGCAAAGTGGTGTGTGACAACGGAAGCAATTTGTTGGCGGCATTGAATTTGGGCAAGTTGACACATGTGCCGTGCATGGCACATGTGTTAAATCTGATTGTACAACGCTTTGTGCATAAGTACCCAGACTTACAGGATGTCCTCAAGCAGGCCAGGAAGGTGTGTGGCCATTTCAGGCGTTCCTACACAGCCATGGCGCACTTTTCAGATATCCAGCGGCGAAACAACATGCCAGTGAGGCGCTTGATTTGCGACAGCCAGACACGTTGGAATTCAACACTCCTAATGTTCGACCGCCTGCTCCAACAAGAAAAAGCCGTCAACGAGTATTTGTATGACCGGGGTGCTAGGACAGCCTCTGCGCAGCTGGGAATTTTTTTGCCACGTTACTGGACGCTCATGCGCAATGCCTGTAGGCTCATGCGTCCTTTTGAGGAGGTGACAAACCTAGTCAGTCGCACTGAAGGCACCATCAGCGACATCATCCCATTTGTTTTCTTCCTGGAGCGTGCCCTGCGAAGAGTGCTGGATCAGGCCGTAGATGAGCGTGAAGAGGAAGAGGAAGAGTTGTGGTCACCATCACCACCACCAGAAACAGCCTTATCAGCATCGCTTGCTGGACCTGCGGCAACGCTGGAAGAGGAGTCTGAGGAAGAGGAGTCAGAGGAGGAATGTGGCTTTGAGGAGGAGGAGGAAGACCAACCACAGCAGGCATCCCAGGGTGCTCGTTGTCACCTATCTGGTACCCGTGGTGTTGTACGTGGCTGGGGGGAAGAACAGACCTTCAGTGAGATCAGTGAGGACGAGGAACAGGACATGAGTAGCTCGGCATCCAACCTTGTGCAAATGGGGTCTTTCATGCTGTCGTGCCTGTTGAGGGACCCTCGTATAAAAAGGCTGAAGGAGAACGACCTGTATTGGGTGGCCACGCTACTAGACCCCCGGTATAAGCAGAAAGTGCCAGAAATGTTACCGAATTACAGGAAGTCGGAAAGGATGCAGCAGTTCCAAAATAAATTAAAAAGTATGTTTTACACAGCGTATAAGGGTGATGTCACAGCACAACGGGAATCTAACAGGGGAAGAGGTGAAAGTAATCCTCCTCCTACCACGACCATGCCGGCAAGGACAGGACGCTTTACAGACGTATTGTTGATGGAGGACATGCGGAGCTTTTTAAGTCCTACGCATCGCCACAGCCCTTCGGGGTCCACCCTCAGAGAACGACTCGACCGACAGGTAGCAGACTACCTCGCCTTAACTGCAGATATCGACACTCTGAGGAGCGATGAACCCCTTGACTACTGGGTGTGCAGGCTTGACCTGTGGCCTGAGCTATCCCAATTTGCGATAGAACTTCTGGCCTGCCCCGCTTCAAGTGTCCTTTCAGAAAGGACCTTCAGTGCAGCAGGAGGTATTGTCACTGAGAAGAGAAGTCGCCTAGGTCAAAAAAGTCTAGATTACCTCACCTTTATTAAGATGAATGAGGCATGGATCCCGAAGGGACTGACAGTGGGCGATACATTTGACTAAAAAAGGCCTGATGAGATGAGCTGCCTTGGGCTAAAAATGGTCCACAAGCCGCAATGTTTTAGGGCACTTTCTGCCTGAAAAACATAATGTTTTCTGGCCGCTGCTATACCTAATTTTACAGGCATGTGTACATGCCTAATTTTTCTGGCCTCTGGTGCTGCACTGTGGCTGCAAAAAAAACAAACAAAAAAACACATACCTGTGTCAATTCCCCTTCGTGATCGTTACCTTGTTGTGGTGAAGGGGCTTGCGTATCACAATGAAGCGACCACCTCTATGAGTGTGTTGGCAATGGCGTTGTTGGCACACCCCAGATGGTAAGGTCGTTGCTTCATTGTGAACAGACCAAAAGCGATCGGCTTGATAATTTTGCATAGAAAAAACATAAATTTTCTTTGTGATCATCTAAGGTGATCATTAAAGCCTTGCGGTTGTGCAAATGGACTGTTTGCAGTTGTTTGCGGTGCGTTAAACGGGGAGTTTGGTCTGTCCGAGTTTGGTCTGTCACTGTGAAGCGGGCGTAACCCTTACACTACCTGATCGATACAACATCATACCTGATGTTTTAAAGCACGTTATTCCAAACACATTAGGAATGTTAGGTGATTTATGCCCTTTATGGATTAAAACCCGACTCTGCGTCAACTACGTAATTTTCCATGGGAGTTTTGCCATGGATCCCCCTCCGGCATGCCACAGTCCAGGTGTTAGTCCCCTTGAAACAACTTTTCCATCACTATTGTGGCCAGAAAGAGTCCCTGTGGGTTTTAAAATTCGCCTGCCTATTGAAGTCTATGGCGGTTCGCCGGGTTCGCCCGTTCGCGAACATTTGCGGCAGTTCGCGTTCGCGAACGGAAAATTTTATGTTCGCGACATCACTACTGCAGACTGGGACAAGGGGCATAGGAGAGGCTGCATTCATGGGCACAGTGAGACTGCACTCACGGGCACAGTAAAGCTGCATTTGATGGGTACAGTGATGCTGCATTGATGGGCACAGTGAGGCTGCAATGATGGCACAGTGAGGCTGCAATGGTGGGCACAGTAAGGCTGCATTCATGGGCAGAGTAAAGCTGCATTTGATGAGCACAGTGAGGCTGCATTTATGGGCACAAGGAGGCTGCATTAATGGGCACAGTGAGGCTGCATTTATGGGCACAGTGAGGCTGCAATGATGGGCACAGTGAGGCTGCAATGGTGGGCACAGTGAGGCTGCAATGGTGGGCACAGTGAGGCTGCAATTGTGGGCACAGTGAGGCTGCATTCATGGGCACAGTGAGGCTGCATTTGATGAGCACATGAGGCTGCATTTGATGAGCACAGTGAGGCTGCATTTGATGAGCACAGTGAGGCTGCAATGGTGGGCACAGTGAGGCTGCATTGATGGGCACAGTGAGGCTGCATTTGATTGACACTGATGAGGCTGCATTTGATGGGCACTGGTGATGCTGCATTGAGCTCTTTTTTCATATCTGCAGCCTCTGACCATCTCCTGTATCATGTCTGCAGTCTCTCAGGGAGTCTGGAGAGGAGTCAAGAGTGGGAGCACCGCTGGGATGGGGGTCACGGGAGAAGTCAGACGTGTGGACTGTGGAGAGGAGACTATAGGGATAAAACCAGAGCCACCAAGCTGGAGCCAACTGACTGAACCCTGCACGGTGCACCTGAGAGGAGTTCAGTGACAGCACCGCCAGGCCAGTCTGAGGGGTGGTCACTGATGTAAGGGGGGAGTGAATACGATAATGTAAGGGGGTACTGATATAAAGGTTTCCCCCTTATATCAGTAACCCTCCCCCCCTTACCGTAGTGTATTCTTTCTGTGGAAGGTGGTCCCCCCTCCCACGTTCTGAGTTCCTGGGGTCCCCCTTGATGATTGACCACTTTTACCGCTTTTAACTGGAATTTGTGTATATATATATATATATATATATATATATATATATAAATATATAAGGCCCTATGTGCTTTCATATCTGTCTTATCTATATATAATACACTCTTCAAATGTGCTTTAAAATATATGGTTTTCCCTTTTATGAACAAGAAAATAATGACGTTATGCTGTTGCGCCGGTATAATAATGCTGTGGGGCTGGTATGAAATTTTTTCCAGGGCTGGATTTTATTCCCAGTCCGGCCCTGGAAACAAGTACTGGAGCAGTATTCTCACCGAGCGGGCACGGAAATTTCAGGCGGTGATCAAGTCAGTGACCCAACCAGCAGAGGTGACACTTGCAGAGCAGCCTTGTGTGCCAAGCTAGGGACCAAGCCGGTCAGCAGGGGTGAAGCTTGAAGGTGTCCGATGTGCAAAGCTAGGTACCCAGCAGGGAAGCGTGGGTGACGCTTGAGGGGGATACCACCACAAAGGCCTTGAGGAGCTCACAGGATTCAGTGAATCAGAGGGTCCAGTGAGAGACCGGGAGCTCAATGGGCTGAAGAACTACAAGGAGAAGTTGTAGTACAGCTGAGAGAACTGTTACTGTCAGGGAAATTCCCCACCTAGTGTCACCAATCTGCGCCCAGCGCGCATGCACGGCGGAATGTTGTGGAATTTTAGGCTGCTGTTTACAGAGCACACAGCCTATAATTCCTGTGCTATCTAAGCACACAGCCTATAATTCCTGTGCTATCTAAGCACACACTTTAGATTCATCTTTTTGAAGTAATGCTATCGTTAAGTTTGCTAAAGTCCACTCACCGTTCATTCCATCATTCAATCAAGGAAACCACCAACACAGGTCTTATCTTCTTATCAGGCCATTCCAGCAAAGACTGTTTAGCCAAAGCCTACTAATAGGCTTTTATTAAACTCAAAAGATCTCAAGACAGGAGGTGATTGGTTGTAGCAACTAGTCACCTCCCCCATGGGATACAAGGACATCCTTTCAAACAGATAAATGTACATTTAAATTGACTAGCAGTGACATTCACCAATGACGGGAACTACACAATAATTATGCCTCAAATGGACCACAACTATTTTATAGTTATGCTACTGTTCCTGTGGACACAGATCTGTGTGCTCAGAGTCATTTAACACCCCCCGCCAGGGGCCGGCCAGTTCCCCCAACGGGGCGCAAAACAACATCTCTAAATGGAGCAAACATCGCTGTTTCCATAGGAAGATTTTCCCGTCATTGGTCTTCCACCAACGTCTGTATGTGCAAATACGCTCAGATGAGCGCATTACAGCAAAACTGACACTGGGGGGACATCTGACAACATACATTAATACATTTCCATAAAAATCTCCACAACAGTCCTCCCTTTTTTGTCATATGCACCCCATGTCCATCGATGAAATTTGATATGCTTCTTATACCCGGAAATGAATCAGTTCTTAGTCCATAAAAAGGAAAACACGGCTTGACATGTAGACTCTACTCTTCAGGGGCATGACTTATAAAGGAGGACACGACATGGTGAGCTGTAGTAATCGCCGATCCGTCTGTGATCCTCTGTGTCTTGTATGTGGGTCCGGCTTCGGGGCGTCTCATCAAGGAAACTCTGGTCACGCGTCAAATCAGGCAACAGGAGCCTCTCGTCACGACATAGAAAGATGAGAAATAAAAACGACATGAGTATATATATTCCCACTTCCTTTAACCATGATCCGCTGTAAAATAAAAATTAGATCCCCAAAGTCTCCCAGACCCTTAAAATAGACTCCCAACCTTCACTTAGCTACAGCTCTGGCTTCAACAATTACATGAAGAACCCTATCCTTAACAGATGAGAATTGTTCAATCGTATCCCAAGCCCGAGCCCCCCCCCCACCTTGTACATCCAGGACCCCATGCCCAGACCTGGTCGGGGTTGGTGAACAAATCCCTTCTAGCTGTCCCTGCCATTCTTAATTTCCTGCGCCATCAGATCCTCGCGATCGGCCGCGACCTAAAATGTTGGGACAGCTTCACCATCACGCATGAACCTCTTGCTTTGGGGGAATTACTTTTGTAAGCTGCAGATCCGCATAAACACCAAACTAAAGTTCAAACACACTTGTGGGCTGCCTAGATACCCAAACCGAAAAGAGGCAGAGCCATTAAAACTAAAACCAATTTTACCCTCTAAAAATACATCGTTAGATTCCATTGACAAGTGTCTGTCTGGAGTCTTCACTAGTTTGTCAAACACTCCTCATACCCATAATAACATCATAAATGACATGTACCGCTGTCATCACTGGGGACTAAAACTCCTCATACCCATAATAACATCATAAATGGCATGTACCGCTGTCATCGCTGGGGACTAAAACTTGGTGAAGACTCAGAACAGACCATCGGTCCTGTTCGCTTTCTGAGCTAGTCAGGACATACACTTTAAATAATAACTTGGGATGCTTCATCGTTACCCTCGCTAAAATTTACTAAACAACAAAAATATAAATAGACAAAGATACTCCTCATTCTTTGGTGTGGTTGAGCCGCTTCTTGCAGTGGCTGGCATGGTCTCATCCCTCAAGCTTCTTTACAACGACCCAGTCACCTGGTTGGAAAGAATGTAAACTGATTATTGAGTCGGGTCCAGGAGGGACTCGTGAAAACCTTTTGGTGGACATTTTGAAGTTCATGTCACAACGATCGCACCCACCCCATCAGCCGAGAATATAAGTGACAGTTAATGAGGAGAGTACGACCCTGATTTTGATTGACCTCCAAACAACCCTCATATGACAATAACCCAGACATCGGGACTGTGGTCACTGCATAACCTGTGCGTGGCTTACAATACCTGGAGCCATTGACAAGGTTCTTAGCCTCTGGGATGGGAACCTACTTCACCAGACTGCTGCTTGCCGATTCAAATTCTATTAAAGAAAGACAGTCTTGGCACAAACTTGGTTAGAATTACAGAGGTTATTATTAGTTTGACAAAAAAAAAAAACTGTCACTCTTACATTTATCATTCTCCCCCCTTTTCTTCCTCATTACAGACTGAAGGAAGAAATGCGTGGTGCAGGAAAAAAAAAAAATGAAATAGCCTATGATACTTTTACCTCCCTTAGATTTATCCATATGTACAGCTGTCTACATACACCTGTTCTCTGTGTACAAACTCCTTGGACCTGAAAAATACTTATAAGCAAAATCATTACTCTATTCTTCATATTTAACCTGCAAAGAATGGTAAAATAATAATGACATTCCTGTACATTGGTAAATTGTCAATGACATTCTTTCAAAACCCTCTGTAACCCTTACTTTTCCCGTTCCTACAAACATACAACAGCCGCGACGCATTGAAGGATCGCCGCGGTAAGTTCGAACATATTCACGTTACTACATACAAACATTCCGATACAAACGTGGGGGAAATACTTCCCAGTTTCCAAAACCACAAATGAAAAAAAAACAAAAACAGCCAGAATTCTACCTTCACTCTTTCAGCAATAGGAAAAAAAATACAATGGGAATATGAGAGCAGCTCGAGAAGCTTGCATGGACCAGCCATACAAAGTTCAAACAAACAGGCATGAGACTACACCTCCATCAACACTCATCATTACAGATTTCTGAAGCCGCAGCTCAACTACATCCATTCCAGAGGGATACCCAAAATAGTATCCTTGGACCACCTATGTTAATCTTTTTGGGGTTCAAAGGCCTTTGCCCCAAAACTAGGCTTCGTGCACTGTGTGACCGTCTGACTATGGGAAGCCTCCATTCCTTCCCTTTGCACAGACCTCCTTGTGTCCATGGCGATTCGAATCGGCTTATCGTCTTAAACCTGCGTCCAGGTTAAACCGTTGCACCCATTTTCGGAGATCACCGCCCGGTGTCTTCTTATACGGTGAATTGCAGAACTACAACCACTATATGGTCAAGTCCTCCAACTAGAAACCCTAACCGAGGCGTCAACTCTATGGCTTGTTGTCCCAACACTTTTGGAACTACAGCAACAACCACCGATCAACCCCCGAATTAGGCCTCTACCCCTCACAGTGTATGCATACACAAGCGTTTTCCGCTATACACCCATACACTGCGTTGTCAGACTAAACCTCACAGAACACTTACGCCAGTTTACCACCTGCAGAACAATGTGGCTTCTCTCTGTATCTAGATGATAAAATAATGGTGATACCCCCTGTTTGCTCTCTACTCAAAACTGTATTACAGTACAAAACTTCACAAAACTTGGACAAAATATAAAACACTTTTAAACGCCAAAATGCTTTCCATTTTCCTTCCAGACACAAATCTCATTGCTCACCTTTAAAAACCCCAAGCTCCTCCCACTAACTTTCTGCTGATATATAAATGCTGAAAAGAAACTTCCGGTTACATGCTCAGCTCTTAAAAAAACCAAACTGGTTTATTTACATATCAATTGTTCAGGAAGAGGGAGGGGGAGCCCAGCCACATTGCTGTGTCTATCAAGACTCCAAAAAAATTCATGGCTACACATCATATATTTCTACCATTTAAAACCTTGTCAAGGAAATGATGGAATAAACCCCCCTTTGCAAATGGGAGGGAATCCCCCCTGACCCACACTTCCTGGAAGTCAAACCATAAGTTGGGACCCAAAATACAAACTCCTGCCAAGAGATGGCTATACAGTACAAGTTCCAAAAAAAATGAATTGCTCTCTGGGAAACTCCCAAATATTTAAACATAAAAACACATCATTGTACAAAAACTCTGTTAGTCTTACAATCTATCAAAATTCAGTGTAAAGTGAAGTTTTTCTTAAAACCAAAATCCAATGTAAAAAAACCGCCGCTCATATACTGCAAAGTCAGCTGACCCTGCAATAGCTTACATTCACTTAAATGAAAACAGAGAAATCCCCAACCTAACATGTGCATGGAGTTTGCATGTCCTCCCTGTGTCTGCGTTGGCCTCCTCCCACACTCCAACTGCTGGTAGGCCAGCCAGATCCCATCCATAAATAGGCCCCAGCATGTGCGTGTGTCCGCAAGCACGTTGTGGCCCCTCGGGGTAAAACCGCGCTATTTTAGATACCACTCAACTCAAAAGGCGATGCTTAGAAAAACAATTTAAACCAGCAAATTCATTAAACAAAAACCAGTCTCTCAGTATGTCCCCCTGGTGTCTCACTACTCTTCCCAGCAGTGCACAGGTCAAACTGTAAACGCATAAAACATAAGAAAACTGCGCCAATCAACAAATGCCAATACAGCATATTCAGGGGCTGTGTTTGCTAAACTGGAACTTCCTATCTCAAACTGTAAACGTCTCTCAAAATGGCCGACAAGCCAGGACTACAAAATGGTGGATGACCCACCACAGCACCTCATGGACAACAAAAATTGCGCCATTGACGCATGCAATTTTTTTCTGCCAATAACCCGCATGGGACGTCACAATGAACACCACATGGGTTCCCCCACACAAAGACAAACACAAATGGCCTCCAGCAGGTTAAAAAGGCCGCACTACCCAATTCGCACTAAACATCAAAAACTGAGAAATTCTATCAGCAACATAGCTGACGAATGCCACATGGTATAGTGCCCAAAAGAAAGGTGTCTGCACCTTCCCTTATAGGATACTCACAGGCTAAAGAAAAACTGTGCCTCAAAATGGCAGACAAACCTGCAAGGCTAACAAAAACCAAGAATGGCGCCATTGCTTTTTCCCGCCAAAACCAGCATCTCTTTAAAAGAAAATCAAAAATGTTTTTCTCCACAAAGACTGACTACACCATTGAAACTTTTCTAAATTATCATCAAAATCCACTGAAAAAGGTGTTAGCTACACTCTACAAGGACCACATGTACACTTACAAACTTAGCCTCCCTTTGGCCAACTAAACAGCACATTCAATAAATGTTAGTTACATGACAATATTAAAAACATATTCATTTCTCTAAGTTCATATACTCTGAGATATTCACCACTTCTCTACCTAAAGTTCACACACAGTGGCCTCAGCCTGGCCACTTGGCAGGAACTTTCAACTCAAAAACCAAACACTTAATATTTTTACACTTATGGGGACATGTGTCGTTGTCCCCTATAAAGGCAAAAATCACAATCTATTCATTTCTATTTTTCATAGAAATCACAAACACCACACACATACAGTATATTGTTGCTTGTACATCTGCTCAGAGTTTCTTTCCCTCAGGGCGTTTCCCTTCCAGCACCATTGTCCTTCCCTTAGGGCATAGCCCAGCAACACAAAGCCCTTCCCCCATTCAAGCACATGGCAGCCAAGCAATCTACTTTATAAACTGTTCAGTGCACTAAATACCACATCTATACCTTCATTTCATACACAATATACAGTTTATATTTCTCGCTTAGTTACACTCTTACAGCCCACAGTTTCCATCAGATCCTCTCTCAGGGCCCTCCCACTACAAAACTCCTGCATGCTATTTACAGAAAGTCACCAACTTTTACCATTGTAACTGAGATGCTTCCTGCCCCTCCCCCACTAAACCTCATGGCTCAAGGACCAGAACAATGCAGCAGCCATTGCTGGCAGCCAACTGCTCAATACATCGCACAATCTAATCACACAGGCACATGCAGGCATACCCACACACAATCAAATTCACAGGCATACGATCCATGACAAAATCACACACACACATACGATTTGCAGACATACACACGCACACATACACACGCTGCAAACTTAAAACATTATTTCAAAAAGACAAATTTTTTTTTATTTTTTTTTGTTCGTTTCAAAGTACAGCCTCTTTACACATCACATCGCAGGTCCACTCTCCCCCCTCTGCTGATCTGATGCTCAAAGAGGCCGCAATTGGTGACCCAACCGTGAGTCGCCATTAACTGTTGTGGAATTTTAGGCTGCTGTTTACAGAGCACACAGCCTATAATTCCTGTGCTATCTAAGCACACACTTTAGATTCATCTTTTTGAAGTAATGCTATCGTTAAGTTTGCTAAAGTCCACTCACCGTTCATTCCATCATTCAATCAAGGAAACCACCAACACAGGTCTTATCTTCTTATCAGGCCATTCCAGCAAAGACTGTTTAGCCAAAGCCTACTAATGGGCTTTTATTAAACTCAAAAGATCTCAAGACAGGAGGTGATTGGTTGTAGCAACTAGTCACCTCCCCCATGGGATACAAGGACATCCTTTCAAACAGATAAATGTACATTTAAATTGACTAGCAGTGACATTCACCAATGACGGGAACTACACAATAATTATGCCTCAAATGGACCACAACTATTTTATAGTTATGCTACTGTTCCTGTGGACACAGATCTGTGCGCTCAGAGTCATTTAACACCCCCCGCCAGGGGCCGGCCAGTTCCCCCAACGGGGCGCAAAGCAACATCTCTAAATGGAGCAAACATCGCTGTTTCCATAGGAAGATTTTCCCGTCATTGGTCTTCCACCAACGTCTGTATGTGCAAATACGCTCAGATGAGCGCATTACAGCAAAACTGACACTGGGGGGACATCTGACAACATACATTAACCACTTGACCACTGGGCACTTAAACCCCCTTAATAACCAGACCAATTTTCAGCTTTCGGTGCTCTCACATTTTGAATGACAATTACTCAGTCATACAACACTGTACCCATATGAATTTTTTGTCCTTTTTTTCACACAAATAGAGCTTTCTTTTGGTGGTATTTAATCAATGTTGGGTTTTTTATTTTTTGCGCTATAAGAGAAAAAAGACTGAAAATTTTGTAAAAAAATGATTTTTTTTTCGTTTCTGTTATAAAATTTAGCAAATTACAATTTTTTCTTCATAAATTTTGGCCAAAATTTATACTGCTACATATCTTTGGTAAAAATAAGTACAAATTGGTGCATATTATTTGGTCTTTGTGAAAGTTATAGAGTCCACAAGCTATGGTGCCAATATCTGAAAATTGATCACACCTGAAGTACTGACGGCCTATCTCATTTCTTGAGACCCTAACATGCCAGAAAAGTACAAATACCCCCCAAATGACCCCTTTTTGGAAAGAAGACATTCCAAGGTATTTAGAAAGAGGCATTGTGAGTTTTTTGAAGTTGTCATTTTTTCCCACAATTCTTTGCAAAATCAAGATTTTTTTTTTTTCACAAAATTGTCATATTAGCAGGTTATTTCTCACACACAGCATATGCATACCACAAATTACACCCCAAAACACATTCTGCTATTACTCCCGAGTATGGCGATACCACATGTGTGAGACTTTTACACAGCGTGGCCACATACAGAGGCCCAACATGCAGGGAGCACCATCAGGCGTTCTGGAGCACCCAGGCCAATTCTGACATTTCTCTCCTACATGTAAAAATCATCATTTGTTTGCTAGAAAATTACATAGAACCCCAAAACATTATATATTTTTTTTAGCAAAGACTTTAGAGAATATAATGGTGGTCGTTGCAACTTTTTATCTCGCACGATATTTGCGCAGCAATTTTTTTAACGCGTTTTTTACGGAAAAAAAATGTTTTGTGATAAAAAAAAAAACAGTAAAGTTAGCCCAATGTTTTTACATAATGTGAAAGATGAAGTTACGCCGAGTAAATACATACCTAACATGTCACCCTTCAAAATTGCACATGCTCGTGGAATGGCGCCAAACTTCGCTACTTAAAAATCCCCATAGGCGACGTTTTAAATATTTTTACTGGTTACATGTTTTGAGTCACAGAGGAGGTCTAGGGCCAGAATTATTGCTCTCGCTCTAACGTTCGCAGAGATACCTCACATGTGTGGTTTGAACACCGTTTTCATATGTGGGCGGGACTTACGTATGCGTTCGCTTCTGTATGCGAGCACACAGGGACAGGGGCGCTTAAAAAAATATATATTTTTTTTTATTGTTCATTTTACTTTATTTATTTTAGTTTGACATGTTTTTCCGCCCCAAAAATTTTTTTGATCACTTTTATACCTATTACAAGGAACGTAAACATCCCTTGTAATAGGAATATGGCATGACAGGTCCTCTTTACAGTGAGATATGGGGTCAATAGGACCCCACATCTCACCTCTAGGCTGGGAAGCCTGAAAAAAAAACAAAAAAAACAAAAAACAATCCTGGCTTTGATCATAGCGGTGAGTCGGTAGAAGCACCGGAGGGTGGCGGGGGGAACATCCCCTCTCGCCTCCCGTAAGAATGATCAAGCGGCGGAACAGCCGCTATGATTGTTGTTATGGTGTAGGGAATCGCCGGCTGAAAAAGCTGATATCTGAATGATGCCTGTAGCTGCTCCCATCATTCAGATATCCCCGCACATAGTCAAGGACGTCATATGACGGCCGGCGGGCGGGAAGTGGTTATTGCAGAGTATTGCCGGGTATTGCGGAGTATTGCCGGGCATTGCGGAGTATTGCCGGGCATTGCGGAGTATTGCTGGGCATTGTGGAGTTTTGCAGGGTATTGCACGGGGTATTGCACAGGGGGTATTGCTGGGCATTGCAGAGTATTGCAGAGTATTGTGCAGGGTATTGCAGAGTATTGTGCAGGGTATTGCAGAGTATTGTGCAGGGTATTGCAGAGTATTGTGCAGAGTATTGTGCAGAGTATTGTGCAGAGTATTGTGCAAGGTATTGTGCAGGGTATTGCAGAGTATTGTGCAGAGTATTGCAGAGTATTTTGCAGAGTATTGCGCAGAGTATTGCAGAGTATTGCGCAGGGAATTGCAGAGTATTGTGCAGGGTGTTGCGAAGGGTATTGCAGGGTATTGCAGAGTATTGCGCTGGGTATTGCAGAGTATTGCGCAGGGTATTGCAGAGTATTTTGCAGAGTATTGTGCAGGGTATTGCAGAGTATTGCGCAGGGTATTGCAGAGTATTGCGCAGGGTATTGCAGAGAATTGCACCAGGGTATTGCAGAGTATTGCACCAGGGTATTGCAGAATATTGCACCAGGGTATTGCAGAGTATTTTGCAGAGTATTGCGCAGCGTATTGCAGAGTATTGCGCAGGGTATTGTGCAGGGTATTGCAGAGTATTGCGCAGGGTATTGCAGAGTATTGCGCAGGGTATTGCAGAGTATTGCACCAGGGTATTGCAGAGTATTGCACCAGGGTATTGCAGAGTATTTTGCAGAGTATTGCGCAGGGTAATTTGCAGAGTATTGCGCAGGGATGGCTGAGCAGGGATGGATGGATTGCTGGATCTGTGACTGCAATTGTCACAGATCCAGCCCACAGCTGACATGGGGGAGGGAGCTGACATGATCCGCTCCCTCCCCTCTCCTCTCACACTGTACCGATTGGTACAGAGAGGGGAGAGAGGAACCGGCGTCATCACATGACGCCGGTCTGTTTACAAGTGATTGCTCCGTCATTTGACGGAGCGATCATGTGGTAAACGGCCGCTATCAGCAGCGATTTACCGCGATTCGTGATGCGCCGGGTCCTCTGGACCCGGCGGTCACGGAGATTCTCGTGTGCGCGCCCCAGGGGGCGCGCGGGAGCGCGATTCTGGGAGGACGTTATATAACGTCCTCCCAGAGTTAAGCAACCACCTTGTCGACGTTATTTGTCGGCAGGTGGTTGCCAAGTGGATAAAGTCCCAACCCTAACCTTAGGTTTATCTCTGTTTTTCAATGTCTTGGCCTTATTGGACAGGGCGGTCAGCAGTAAGGTGCATATTACCGCTGACTCATGGTCCAGCAGGCATGGACAGGGACATTACCTTTCTTTCACGGCGCACTGGGTAATTCTGCTGGCAGCTGGGAAGGATGCAGGACAGGGTGCAGTATTGTTGGAGCTTGTTCCGCCACCACGCCTCCAAAATGCTAGTAGTGGTGATTCTGCCACAGCTCTCTCCTTCACCCCCTCTTCTTCTTCCTCTATGGCCTCTTCCTCTGCCGATTTGTCCTCGGAACCAGCGGTGCTTCGTAGGCATTCAAGAGGCTACGCAAGCACTCAGGCAAAAAGATGCCATGCGGTGCTTGAGTTGGTCTGCTTAGGGGACAGAAGCCACACTGGGGCAAAGATTCTGTCAGCTCTGCAGGGGCAGGCTCAGAGGTGGTTGACGCCACGCCAGCTTCAGCCAGGAATGGTGGTTTGCGACAGTGGCACCAACCTCCTCTCTGCCCTCCGACAGGGACACTTGACCCATGTTCCCTGTTTGGCTCAGGTCCTTAATTTGGTGGTTTGCTAAAGTCCACTCACCGTTCATTCCATCATTCAATCAAGGAAACCACCAACACAGGTCTTATCTTCTTATCAGGCCATTCCAGCAAAGACTGTTTAGCCAAAGCCTACTAATAGGCTTTTATTAAACTCAAAAGATCTCAAGACAGGAGGTGATTGGTTGTAGCAACTAGTCACCTCCCCCATGGGATACAAGGACATCCTTTCAAACAGATAAATGTACATTTAAATTGACTAGCAGTGACATTCACCAATGACGGGAACTACACAATAATTATGCCTCAAATGGACCACAACTATTTTATAGTTATGCTACTGTTCCTGTGGACACAGATCTGTGTGCTCAGAGTCATTTAACACCCCCCGCCAGGGGCCGGCCAGTTCCCCCAACGGGGCGCAAAACAACATCTCTAAATGGAGCAAACATCGCTGTTTCCATAGGAAGATTTTCCCGTCATTGGTCTTCCACCAACGTCTGTATGTGCAAATACGCTCAGATGAGCGCATTACAGCAAAACTGACACTGGGGGGACATCTGACAACATACATTAATACATTTCCATAAAAATCTCCACAACAGTCCTCCCTTTTTTGTCATATGCACCCCATGTCCATCGATGAAATTTGATATGCTTCTTATACCCGGAAATGAATCAGTTCTTAGTCCATAAAAAGGAAAACACGGCTTGACATGTAGACTCTACTCTTCAGGGGCATGACTTATAAAGGAGGACACGACATGGTGAGCTGTAGTAATCGCCGATCCGTCTGTGATCCTCTGTGTCTTGTATGTGGGTCCGGCTTCGGGGCGTCTCATCAAGGAAACTCTGGTCACGCGTCAAATCAGGCAACAGGAGCCTCTCGTCACGACATAGAAAGATGAGAAATAAAAACGACATGAGTATATATATTCCCACTTCCTTTAACCATGATCCGCTGTAAAATAAAAATTAGATCCCCAAAGTCTCCCAGACCCTTAAAATAGACTCCCAACCTTCACTTAGCTACAGCTCTGGCTTCAACAATTACATGAAGAACCCTATCCTTAACAGATGAGAATTGTTCAATCGTATCCCAAGCCCGAGCCCCCCCCCCACCTTGTACATCCAGGACCCCATGCCCAGACCTGGTCGGGGTTGGTGAACAAATCCCTTCTAGCTGTCCCTGCCATTCTTAATTTCCTGCGCCATCAGATCCTCGCGATCGGCCGCGACCTAAAATGTTGGGACAGCTTCACCATCACGCATGAACCTCTTGCTTTGGGGGAATTACTTTTGTAAGCTGCAGATCCGCATAAACACCAAACTAAAGTTCAAACACACTTGTGGGCTGCCTAGATACCCAAACCGAAAAGAGGCAGAGCCATTAAAACTAAAACCAATTTTACCCTCTAAAAATACATCGTTAGATTCCATTGACAAGTGTCTGTCTGGAGTCTTCACTAGTTTGTCAAACACTCCTCATACCCATAATAACATCATAAATGACATGTACCGCTGTCATCACTGGGGACTAAAACTCCTCATACCCATAATAACATCATAAATGGCATGTACCGCTGTCATCGCTGGGGACTAAAACTTGGTGAAGACTCAGAACAGACCATCGGTCCTGTTCGCTTTCTGAGCTAGTCAGGACATACACTTTAAATAATAACTTGGGATGCTTCATCGTTACCCTCGCTAAAATTTACTAAACAACAAAAATATAAATAGACAAAGATACTCCTCATTCTTTGGTGTGGTTGAGCCGCTTCTTGCAGTGGCTGGCATGGTCTCATCCCTCAAGCTTCTTTACAACGACCCAGTCACCTGGTTGGAAAGAATGTAAACTGATTATTGAGTCGGGTCCAGGAGGGACTCGTGAAAACCTTTTGGTGGACATTTTGAAGTTCATGTCACAACGATCGCACCCACCCCATCAGCCGAGAATATAAGTGACAGTTAATGAGGAGAGTACGACCCTGATTTTGATTGACCTCCAAACAACCCTCATATGACAATAACCCAGACATCGGGACTGTGGTCACTGCATAACCTGTGCGTGGCTTACAATACCTGGAGCCATTGACAAGGTTCTTAGCCTCTGGGATGGGAACCTACTTCACCAGACTGCTGCTTGCCGATTCAAATTCTATTAAAGAAAGACAGTCTTGGCACAAACTTGGTTAGAATTACAGAGGTTATTATTAGTTTGACAAAAAAAAAAACTGTCACTCTTACATTTATCATTCTCCCCCCTTTTCTTCCTCATTACAGACTGAAGGAAGAAATGCGTGGTGCAGGAAAAAAAAAAAATGAAATAGCCTATGATACTTTTACCTCCCTTAGATTTATCCATATGTACAGCTGTCTACATACACCTGTTCTCTGTGTACAAACTCCTTGGACCTGAAAAATACTTATAAGCAAAATCATTACTCTATTCTTCATATTTAACCTGCAAAGAATGGTAAAATAATAATGACATTCCTGTACATTGGTAAATTGTCAATGACATTCTTTCAAAACCCTCTGTAACCCTTACTTTTCCCGTTCCTACAAACATACAACAGCCGCGACGCATTGAAGGATCGCCGCGGTAAGTTCGAACATATTCACGTTACTACATACAAACATTCCGATACAAACGTGGGGGAAATACTTCCCAGTTTCCAAAACCACAAATGAAAAAAAAACAAAAACAGCCAGAATTCTACCTTCACTCTTTCAGCAATAGGAAAAAAAATACAATGGGAATATGAGAGCAGCTCGAGAAGCTTGCATGGACCAGCCATACAAAGTTCAAACAAACAGGCATGAGACTACACCTCCATCAACACTCATCATTACAGATTTCTGAAGCCGCAGCTCAACTACATCCATTCCAGAGGGATACCCAAAATAGTATCCTTGGACCACCTATGTTAATCTTTTTGGGGTTCAAAGGCCTTTGCCCCAAAACTAGGCTTCGTGCACTGTGTGACCGTCTGACTATGGGAAGCCTCCATTCCTTCCCTTTGCACAGACCTCCTTGTGTCCATGGCGATTCGAATCGGCTTATCGTCTTAAACCTGCGTCCAGGTTAAACCGTTGCACCCATTTTCGGAGATCACCGCCCGGTGTCTTCTTATACGGTGAATTGCAGAACTACAACCACTATATGGTCAAGTCCTCCAACTAGAAACCCTAACCGAGGCGTCAACTCTATGGCTTGTTGTCCCAACACTTTTGGAACTACAGCAACAACCACCGATCAACCCCCGAATTAGGCCTCTACCCCTCACAGTGTATGCATACACAAGCGTTTTCCGCTATACACCCATACACTGCGTTGTCAGACTAAACCTCACAGAACACTTACGCCAGTTTACCACCTGCAGAACAATGTGGCTTCTCTCTGTATCTAGATGATAAAATAATGGTGATACCCCCTGTTTGCTCTCTACTCAAAACTGTATTACAGTACAAAACTTCACAAAACTTGGACAAAATATAAAACACTTTTAAACGCCAAAATGCTTTCCATTTTCCTTCCAGACACAAATCTCATTGCTCACCTTTAAAAACCCCAAGCTCCTCCCACTAACTTTCTGCTGATATATAAATGCTGAAAAGAAACTTCCGGTTACATGCTCAGCTCTTAAAAAAACCAAACTGGTTTATTTACATATCAATTGTTCAGGAAGAGGGAGGGGGAGCCCAGCCACATTGCTGTGTCTATCAAGACTCCAAAAAAATTCATGGCTACACATCATATATTTCAACCATTTAAAACCTTGTCAAGGAAATGATGGAATAAACCCCCCTTTGCAAATGGGAGGGAATCCCCCCTGACCCACACTTCCTGGAAGTCAAACCATAAGTTGGGACCCAAAATACAAACTCCTGCCAAGAGATGGCTATACAGTACAAGTTCCAAAAAAAATGAATTGCTCTCTGGGAAACTCCCAAATATTTAAACATAAAAACACATCATTGTACAAAAACTCTGTTAGTCTTACAATCTATCAAAATTCAGTGTAAAGTGAAGTTTTTCTTAAAACCAAAATCCAATGTAAAAAAACCGCCGCTCATATACTGCAAAGTCAGCTGACCCTGCAATAGCTTACATTCACTTAAATGAAAACAGAGAAATCCCCAACCTAACATGTGCATGGAGTTTGCATGTCCTCCCTGTGTCTGCGTTGGCCTCCTCCCACACTCCAACTGCTGGTAGGCCAGCCAGATCCCATCCATAAATAGGCCCCAGCATGTGCGTGTGTCCGCAAGCACGTTGTGGCCCCTCGGGGTAAAACCGCGCTATTTTAGATACCACTCAACTCAAAAGGCGATGCTTAGAAAAACAATTTAAACCAGCAAATTCATTAAACAAAAACCAGTCTCTCAGTATGTCCCCCTGGTGTCTCACTACTCTTCCCAGCAGTGCACAGGTCAAACTGTAAACGCATAAAACATAAGAAAACTGCGCCAATCAACAAATGCCAATACAGCATATTCAGGGGCTGTGTTTGCTAAACTGGAACTTCCTATCTCAAACTGTAAACGTCTCTCAAAATGGCCGACAAGCCAGGACTACAAAATGGTGGATGACCCACCACAGCACCTCATGGACAACAAAAATTGCGCCATTGACGCATGCAATTTTTTTCTGCCAATAACCCGCATGGGACGTCACAATGAACACCACATGGGTTCCCCCACACAAAGACAAACACAAATGGCCTCCAGCAGGTTAAAAAGGCCGCACTACCCAATTCGCACTAAACATCAAAAACTGAGAAATTCTATCAGCAACATAGCTGACGAATGCCACATGGTATAGTGCCCAAAAGAAAGGTGTCTGCACCTTCCCTTATAGGATACTCACAGGCTAAAGAAAAACTGTGCCTCAAAATGGCAGACAAACCTGCAAGGCTAACAAAAACCAAGAATGGCGCCATTGCTTTTTCCCGCCAAAACCAGCATCTCTTTAAAAGAAAATCAAAAATGTTTTTCTCCACAAAGACTGACTACACCATTGAAACTTTTCTAAATTATCATCAAAATCCACTGAAAAAGGTGTTAGCTACACTCTACAAGGACCACATGTACACTTACAAACTTAGCCTCCCTTTGGCCAACTAAACAGCACATTCAATAAATGTTAGTTACATGACAATATTAAAAACATATTCATTTCTCTAAGTTCATATACTCTGAGATATTCACCACTTCTCTACCTAAAGTTCACACACAGTGGCCTCAGCCTGGCCACTTGGCAGGAACTTTCAACTCAAAAACCAAACACTTAATATTTTTACACTTATGGGGACATGTGTCGTTGTCCCCTATAAAGGCAAAAATCACAATCTATTCATTTCTATTTTTCATAGAAATCACAAACACCACACACATACAGTATATTGTTGCTTGTACATCTGCTCAGAGTTTCTTTCCCTCAGGGCGTTTCCCTTCCAGCACCATTGTCCTTCCCTTAGGGCATAGCCCAGCAACACAAAGCCCTTCCCCCATTCAAGCACATGGCAGCCAAGCAATCTACTTTATAAACTGTTCAGTGCACTAAATACCACATCTATACCTTCATTTCATACACAATATACAGTTTATATTTCTCGCTTAGTTACACTCTTACAGCCCACAGTTTCCATCAGATCCTCTCTCAGGGCCCTCCCACTACAAAACTCCTGCATGCTATTTACAGAAAGTCACCAACTTTTACCATTGTAACTGAGATGCTTCCTGCCCCTCCCCCACTAAACCTCATGGCTCAAGGACCAGAACAATGCAGCAGCCATTGCTGGCAGCCAACTGCTCAATACATCGCACAATCTAATCACACAGGCACATGCAGGCATACCCACACACAATCAAATTCACAGGCATACGATCCATGACAAAATCACACACACACATACGATTTGCAGACATACACACGCACACATACACACGCTGCAAACTTAAAACATTATTTCAAAAAGACAAATTTTTTTTTATTTTTTTTTGTTCGTTTCAAAGTACAGCCTCTTTACACATCACATCGCAGGTCCACTCTCCCCCCTCTGCTGATCTGATGCTCAAAGAGGCCGCAATTGGTGACCCAACCGTGAGTCGCCATTAACTGTTGTGGAATTTTAGGCTGCTGTTTACAGAGCACACAGCCTATAATTCCTGTGCTATCTAAGCACACACTTTAGATTCATCTTTTTGAAGTAATGCTATCGTTAAGTTTGCTAAAGTCCACTCACCGTTCATTCCATCATTCAATCAAGGAAACCACCAACACAGGTCTTATCTTCTTATCAGGCCATTCCAGCAAAGACTGTTTAGCCAAAGCCTACTAATGGGCTTTTATTAAACTCAAAAGATCTCAAGACAGGAGGTGATTGGTTGTAGCAACTAGTCACCTCCCCCATGGGATACAAGGACATCCTTTCAAACAGATAAATGTACATTTAAATTGACTAGCAGTGACATTCACCAATGACGGGAACTACACAATAATTATGCCTCAAATGGACCACAACTATTTTATAGTTATGCTACTGTTCCTGTGGACACAGATCTGTGCGCTCAGAGTCATTTAACACCCCCCGCCAGGGGCCGGCCAGTTCCCCCAACGGGGCGCAAAGCAACATCTCTAAATGGAGCAAACATCGCTGTTTCCATAGGAAGATTTTCCCGTCATTGGTCTTCCACCAACGTCTGTATGTGCAAATACGCTCAGATGAGCGCATTACAGCAAAACTGACACTGGGGGGACATCTGACAACATACATTAACCACTTGACCACTGGGCACTTAAACCCCCTTAATAACCAGACCAATTTTCAGCTTTCGGTGCTCTCACATTTTGAATGACAATTACTCAGTCATACAACACTGTACCCATATGAATTTTTTGTCCTTTTTTTCACACAAATAGAGCTTTCTTTTGGTGGTATTTAATCAATGTTGGGTTTTTTATTTTTTGCGCTATAAGAGAAAAAAGACTGAAAATTTTGTAAAAAAATGATTTTTTTTTCGTTTCTGTTATAAAATTTAGCAAATTACAATTTTTTCTTCATAAATTTTGGCCAAAATTTATACTGCTACATATCTTTGGTAAAAATAAGTACAAATTGGTGCATATTATTTGGTCTTTGTGAAAGTTATAGAGTCCACAAGCTATGGTGCCAATATCTGAAAATTGATCACACCTGAAGTACTGACGGCCTATCTCATTTCTTGAGACCCTAACATGCCAGAAAAGTACAAATACCCCCCAAATGACCCCTTTTTGGAAAGAAGACATTCCAAGGTATTTAGAAAGAGGCATTGTGAGTTTTTTGAAGTTGTCATTTTTTCCCACAATTCTTTGCAAAATCAAGATTTTTTTTTTTTCACAAAATTGTCATATTAGCAGGTTATTTCTCACACACAGCATATGCATACCACAAATTACACCCCAAAACACATTCTGCTATTACTCCCGAGTATGGCGATACCACATGTGTGAGACTTTTACACAGCGTGGCCACATACAGAGGCCCAACATGCAGGGAGCACCATCAGGCGTTCTGGAGCACCCAGGCCAATTCTGACATTTCTCTCCTACATGTAAAAATCATCATTTGTTTGCTAGAAAATTACATAGAACCCCAAAACATTATATATTTTTTTTAGCAAAGACTTTAGAGAATATAATGGTGGTCGTTGCAACTTTTTATCTCGCACGATATTTGCGCAGCAATTTTTTTAACGCGTTTTTTACGGAAAAAAAATGTTTTGTGATAAAAAAAAAAACAGTAAAGTTAGCCCAATGTTTTTACATAATGTGAAAGATGAAGTTACGCCGAGTAAATACATACCTAACATGTCACCCTTCAAAATTGCACATGCTCGTGGAATGGCGCCAAACTTCGCTACTTAAAAATCCCCATAGGCGACGTTTTAAATATTTTTACTGGTTACATGTTTTGAGTCACAGAGGAGGTCTAGGGCCAGAATTATTGCTCTCGCTCTAACGTTCGCAGAGATACCTCACATGTGTGGTTTGAACACCGTTTTCATATGTGGGCGGGACTTACGTATGCGTTCGCTTCTGTATGCGAGCTCACAGGGACAGGGGCGCTTAAAAAAATATATATTTTTTTTTATTGTTCATTTTACTTTATTTATTTTAGTTTGACATGTTTTTCCGCCCCAAAAATTTTTTTGATCACTTTTATACCTATTACAAGGAACGTAAACATCCCTTGTAATAGGAATATGGCATGACAGGTCCTCTTTACAGTGAGATATGGGGTCAATAGGACCCCACATCTCACCTCTAGGCTGGGAAGCCTGAAAAAAAAACAAAAAAAACAAAAAACAATCCTGGCTTTGATCATAGCGGTGAGTCGGTAGAAGCACCGGAGGGTGGCGGGGGGGAACATCCCCTCTCGCCTCCCGTAAGAATGATCAAGCGGCGGAACAGCCGCTATGATTGTTGTTATGGTGTAGGGAATCGCCGGCTGAAAAAGCTGATATCTGAATGATGCCTGTAGCTGCTCCCATCATTCAGATATCCCCGCACATAGTCAAGGACGTCATATGACGGCCGGCGGGCGGGAAGTGGTTATTGCAGAGTATTGCCGGGTATTGCGGAGTATTGCCGGGCATTGCGGAGTATTGCCGGGCATTGCGGAGTATTGCCGGGCATTGCGGAGTATTGCTGGGCATTGTGGAGTTTTGCAGGGTATTGCACGGGGTATTGCACAGGGGGTATTGCTGGGCATTGCAGAGTATTGCAGAGTATTGTGCAGGGTATTGCAGAGTATTGTGCAGGGTATTGCAGAGTATTGTGCAGGGTATTGCAGAGTATTGTGCAGAGTATTGTGCAGAGTATTGTGCAGAGTATTGTGCAAGGTATTGTGCAGGGTATTGCAGAGTATTGTGCAGAGTATTGCAGAGTATTTTGCAGAGTATTGCGCAGAGTATTGCAGAGTATTGCGCAGGGAATTGCAGAGTATTGTGCAGGGTGTTGCGAAGGGTATTGCAGGGTATTGCAGAGTATTGCGCTGGGTATTGCAGAGTATTGCGCAGGGTATTGCAGAGTATTTTGCAGAGTATTGTGCAGGGTATTGCAGAGTATTGCGCAGGGTATTGCAGAGTATTGCGCAGGGTATTGCAGAGAATTGCACCAGGGTATTGCAGAGTATTGCACCAGGGTATTGCAGAATATTGCACCAGGGTATTGCAGAGTATTTTGCAGAGTATTGCGCAGCGTATTGCAGAGTATTGCGCAGGGTATTGTGCAGGGTATTGCAGAGTATTGCGCAGGGTATTGCAGAGTATTGCGCAGGGTATTGCAGAGTATTGCACCAGGGTATTGCAGAGTATTGCACCAGGGTATTGCAGAGTATTTTGCAGAGTATTGCGCAGGGTAATTTGCAGAGTATTGCGCAGGGATGGCTGAGCAGGGATGGATGGATTGCTGGATCTGTGACGGCAATTGTCACAGATCCAGCCCACAGCTGACATGGGGGAGGGAGCTGACATGATCCGCTCCCTCCCCTCTCCTCTCACACTGTACCGATTGGTACAGAGAGGGGAGAGAGGAACCGGCGTCATCACATGACGCCGGTCTGTTTACAAGTGATTGCTCCGTCATTTGACGGAGCGATCATGTGGTAAACGGCCGCTATCAGCAGCGATTTACCGCGATTCGTGATGCGCCGGGTCCTCTGGACCCGGCGGTCACGGAGATTCTCGTGTGCGCGCCCCAGGGGGCGCGCGGGAGCGCGATTCTGGGAGGACGTTATATAACGTCCTCCCAGAGTTAAGCAACCACCTTGTCGACGTTATTTGTCGGCAGGTGGTTGCCAAGTGGATAAAGTCCCAACCCTAACCTTAGGTTTATCTCTGTTTTTCAATGTCTTGGCCTTATTGGACAGGGCGGTCAGCAGTAAGGTGCATATTACCGCTGACTCATGGTCCAGCAGGCATGGACAGGGACATTACCTTTCTTTCACGGCGCACTGGGTAATTCTGCTGGCAGCTGGGAAGGATGCAGGACAGGGTGCAGTATTGTTGGAGCTTGTTCCGCCACCACGCCTCCAAAATGCTAGTAGTGGTGATTCTGCCACAGCTCTCTCCTTCACCCCCTCTTCTTCTTCCTCTATGGCCTCTTCCTCTGCCGATTTGTCCTCGGAACCAGCGGTGCTTCGTAGGCATTCAAGAGGCTACGCAAGCACTCAGGCAAAAAGATGCCATGCGGTGCTTGAGTTGGTCTGCTTAGGGGACAGAAGCCACACTGGGGCAAAGATTCTGTCAGCTCTGCAGGGGCAGGCTCAGAGGTGGTTGACGCCACGCCAGCTTCAGCCAGGAATGGTGGTTTGCGACAGTGGCACCAACCTCCTCTCTGCCCTCCGACAGGGACACTTGACCCATGTTCCCTGTTTGGCTCAGGTCCTTAATTTGGTGGTGCAGCGGTTCTTGTGCAGGTACCCAGGCTTACAGGATCTCCTGAGACAGGCCAGGAAAGTCTGTGGGCCTTTCCGCCGGTCATATCATGCTAGTGCTCGGCTGGCTGACCTTCAAAAGGAATGCAACCTGCCCAAGAACCGTCTCATCTCTGACATGCCCACCAGGTGGAACTCAACGTTGGCAATGCTGCAGCGGCTGCACACTCAGCAGAGGGCCATCAATGAGTACCTGTGTGAGTATGGCACCAGGACAGGGTCAGGGGAGCTTGGCTTTTTCTTTCTCGTACATCACGGGACACAGAGCGACATAGTCATTACTATGTGGGTTATATAGATACCTTCAGGTGCTGGCACTGGCAACTTCCAAAACCGGAAGTACCCTCCCCTATATAAGCCCCTCCCATCCGGGAGCACCTCAGTTTTTTGCCAGTGTCTAAGGTGTTGGCCAAGAAGTAACATGTGTTTTTCACTGAGCTTGCGTACAGGTTCTTTTGGGCCTCAGTAAGCTATTCCGGATCCGACCAAAAAAGCTTCATAGCTAAACGGTCGGTACCCGGGCCTTGCAAAGAGAAGAGCAAGGTTTTGCCTGTAATGCCTCTCTTAGGAGGGCTGGAGCCTGGGATCCAGAGCTCTGGTCATACCCACGACCAAGATGTTTTCTGTGCAGGGTGCTATACAGGTCCAGGGGAGTGGAATCCTTGGGAACCCGGTCCCTGAAGTTTAATTACAATGCCTGCCGTGATAGGTGAAGTTTGGGCTTCTGTGGACCAAACAGAGTCCTGCGGCGAGGAAAAGGTAAGTGGGGGCCCTCAGGAACTTGGTTCTATTGGGGGACCCCCAAGCCTATTTTGTCTTTCTGCCTGTTACCTAAGGTATTCCCGCTAATATTCTGTGTATGCCTGTTACTACTGAGAAAATGTAAAAATTTTAATAGTAGGCAAGAAAAAAAAAAAATGTGTAAGACCGCGGTACCTGTGTTAGACACTAGAGGCCGCTATGGTTCTTTTTCTTGTAATGTGGATTTTTTTCTTCCAAAATCAAATCCAGGCAGTTGGTAAGTTCTCTGCTGGGAAGCTGTCTCCTCTGCCCTGTTGCTGCGCTCATCCATCCCCGGGCCCTGCGGCAGGGACCCTGGCTCCCATCTAGCTCCTTATTTTTTATTTTTTTCAAAAAAGGCGCCGAAGGCGCACGTGCCCACGCGCGTGCGCGAGCACGCGCCTCTAATATATAGAGGCGATCTGGAAAAAGGGGCGGAGCGGGTGGATGACGCTCGGTGTGCGCCGCGGCGCTACTGCGCATGTGCGGGCGTCCAGCGTGTTTTAAAGCACAATCACAGCTGGCTATTGAAGTGCACAGACAGAGCTAGCAACAGTAAAAAGGCACACAGAGGCGGTTGATGCAGGCATCCCCTAGAAAGGCACTTTAGTAGACACCAACTGTTATATAGCAGCAATTGTGCTAGACTATTCTCAGTAAAAGTGGTGTTTTTACGGCTGGAGTACCTCAGCTTTAGGCTTAGGAATATGCCGTCCAGAAGCTCCGGAACTGAATCTTCCAGGAAGCGAAGGGGGTCTCATCGGGCTCTGAGGATCTTGGGCATGCTTCTGCTGCACCAGTCTCCCCTGAAAATTCAGAGGTAAGTGACCGTAGAGACCCCACAGGGGTACTTGGTACTGTGGCTGTCCTCAGCTCACCTGCTCCTGTGTATGTAACAGAGGAGGTTTTTTCCTCAGCTCTGGGAGGATTAGAGAGAGATTGTCAACATTGATCGCTGCCTCCCTGTCAGGGAAAGCACGCCCAATCTCCGTCTCCTCCTTCAGAGTGCCTGTTAGCAGAGCAACAGTCCCATACAGGGATCGACCTGCCTGAAGGGGATCAGGATGAGGTTGATTCTGTTATAGAGGAATCAACAGTGGAGGAACCTTTCTCAGCATCTCAAGCTGAAAGATTATGGGTTCAGTCTCTGACTAACATGGTCCGATCAGCATTTAAAATGCACCTTGCAGAACCATCAACCACTACTGTATCCTCGTTGGGGAGGCTAGAAGCCGCCAGACTGTCTGTTCTTTTCCACTTCACCCTTTACTGGAAGGGCTCATTTACCAGGATTGGGAACATCCTGAGAAAATATTTATTCCCCCCAAGAGATTTCCGGTGGTCTATCCCATGGAGGATAAGTTCATCAAAAAATGGAAGGTCCCTACAGTGGACGCAGCCATCTCTTGTGTGTATAAATCACTGACATGTCCAGTGGATAATGTCCAAATGTTCAAGAACCCAATAAATAAAAAATTGGAGTCCTTATGAAAATCTGCTTCTTTCTACAGCAAGCTTGGTGACACAACCAGCAGTGGGGTCTGCCAAGCAGTGAAGGATCAGTTGAAACAGGTCTTGAGGGACTTGCCCTAACTGATCTACCTAGAGCCTTAAGCTTTGCGGTTGACGCCATAAAGGATTCAATCCATCAGGCCTCCCGCCTTACGCTGTCTGTAGTACATATGCGTAGGCTTCTATGGCTCAAAAACTGGTCTGCTGAAGCTCCCTGTAAAAAATGGCTGGTTAGCGTCCCATTTTCATGGTGAACGCTTATTCAGGGAAGACCTGGACAAATATATCCAGAAAATTTCCAGCGGTAAAAATACACTATTGCCGGTTAAAAACAGAGTTAGAGGTCCCTCTTTTAAGAGGCCTGCTTCTCCAGTCCCTGGGGCATCGGCTGTGAAACAGTTCCGACGGCCTCCTCGGTCAATTCCCGGGGGTAAAAATCAGGGACAATCGCAGGGTATGAGAAACCCTGGGTCAGGAGAGGTACAAAACCTCCCCCAAAGTTAAATTCATTGAAGGGTTGCCCCCACTCAGTCGGGTGGGGGGAAGACTCCAGTTGCTCGCAGAGACCTGGCGGGACACGATTAGAACAGATAGGTGCTCTCCGCAGTATGTTTGGGATACAGATTGGAGTTAAAAGACTCTCCTACTTCCCATTTTTTGAGGTCAAACGTGCCAAGGGATCCCCGGAAGAGAGAGTCCCTCCTGTTGGCACTAGAACAACTATTGCTCCAAGGAGTAATTATGGAGGTTCCCCTGGAAGAATGGGGGTTCGGGTTTTACTCAAACCTCTTTACAGTCCCGAAGCAAACGGGGACGTGAGGCCCATATTAATTCTAAAAGGGCTAAACAAATTCCTGTAAATCAGGACTTTCCGATGGAGTCGATCCGATCGGTGGCCACTGCCCTACAAGGGGAGGAATGGTTAGCCGCGATCGACATCAAAGATGCTTATTTGCACATTCCCATCTTTCCAGTCCACCAAAAATTTCTACGCTTTGCAGTAGAAGGGCGCCATTTTCAGTTCAGAGCCTTACCCTTCGGTCTGGCCACAGCACCACGAGTGTTTACAAAAATTCTGGCCCTTTATTGGCCAATCTAAGAACACAAGGTGTAATGATAATGGCATATCTAGATGACTTGTTGCTGATAGACCACTCAGTGAAGAAACTAGACGTGGTCGTTCACAAGACAATCAAGTATCTGGAATCTCACGGTTGGATTATCAACCGAGACAAGTCAGCCCTAAAAACCAGTCAAAAGTCTGGAATACTTGGGGCTAAGGTTGGATTCAGGCCAGAGAAAAATATTCTTGCCTCGAGGAAAGGTGTTGTCTTTGAAAGATTTGATCCACTTAGTGGGTACAAAAAGACAGCCGTCCATACGACTGTGCATGAGGCTGCTGGGAAAAATGGTGGCATCATTCGAAGCAGTACCCTACGGTCAATTCCATTCAAGGAATTTGCAAAGGGCCATACTGTCAGCCTGGAACAAAAAAGTTCAGGCCCTAGACTTACAATGTGTCATGGATATGCATTAATGTCTGTCTGCCATCTTACCTTCCTCCTCATGTGTTCATCTAGAGACCAGACCTCCTTCACCTGGCTTCCTTTATAATCTCCTCCCAGCCTGACTCCACCCCAGGCCCTATCACAGAACACTATATTAACCTGTGCACTGCAAGCCTGCTTTGCTGATCAACGTGTTTGTTAGGCATTGTGTGTTTGGGTTCCTGCCTGCCGTGTGCTAAGTCTGTCTCTCTGTTACGTTATTGGCTTGTCCCCGACTATCCCTGTCTGCTCGTGACCCTTGACCTTCGGCTCGTTCTTCGTTATCCTTGTCTGCTTGTGGCCCCTGACCTTCAGCTTGTTATTCGGTTTTCTCTTATCGTGTGCTGCTGCTTCCCCTCTTTTCCCCTTATCCTACGGGGCGTGAGCTAGGAAACTCCAGGGGCCGCGACCTGGTCCCAGCCTGCAGCTAACATCCTCACCACTAGAGGCCCTGGAGAAGACCAGCTGGGTCTTAGACTCCGCGCCCTGGGGAATCTTGGCTCTAGCTTCCGTTTGGATCCCGGTTGTGCTCCTCTGGTCCCGCTTTCCACAACCACCCAGTTTCCTATCCGCAGAAGCCAGCCATAAGGTTCACTACCTCGCGGTGCACTCCTGTCCCCCTACGGTGTGCATTTGTCACCTGGCCACAGGTGACCCTGACAGTTTGATCAGCCATGAACCCGGCTGACATCCCGCTCCCCGCGGATGATCCATTGCAGGGCATAGTTCGCAGACTTGAGACCCAGGAATCAAATCAGACTCAGGTGATGCGATTCCTCCAGGATCTGGCTTCTCGATTCGAGCAGCTTCAGGTCTCCTTGGAAACCCCGAATCCGCAACCCCAAGTACAACCAGCGGCTGTACCTATCGCACCAGTCGCAGCCTCACACTCACTAAGATTGCCAGCTCCGTCCCGTTTCTCTGGGGACTCCAAGGCCTGCAGGGGGTTTCTCAGCCAATGCACAATTAATTTTGAGTTCAGCCTCAAAGCTTCCTGTCTGACCGGGCTAAGGTAGCCTATATCATTTCCCTCCTCTCCGGTGAAGCTTTGGCCTGGGCTGCCCCCCTGTGGGAGAGGAACGATCCGGTGGTTTCCAGTCTGTCCGATTTCTTGAAGCTCTTCCGTAACATCTTCGAAGAGCCGGCTCGGGCTTCTTCAGCGGCTAGTGCTGTCTTACGTCTTCGCCAAGAACCTAGTTCAGTGGGGCAATATGCTCTTCAGTTCCGTATCCACACAGCTGAATTGAGCTGGAATAATGAGGCCCTGGTCGCTACCTTTTTACATGGCCTCTCTGACCGAGTGAAAGACGAATTAGCGGGAAGAGCCATTCCCGTCGGTCTGGACGATGTAATTTCATTATGCAACCAGATCGACATTCGTTTTCAAGAGAGGTCCTTAGAAAAAAGACGCCAGCACTCTCTGGGTCCTAGCCAGTCTGAGCTCCCCTCCCTTCATTCCGTGGAGCATCCTCTACCTGCTGAAGAACCTATGCAGCTGGGCCGGACCAGACTAACCCCCGAAGAAAGTGCTAGGCGCAGAACTCTGGGCTTGTGCCTCTATTGTGGGGGCAAGGGTCATTTTCGTGACTCCTGCTCGCTTCGTCCGGGAAACGCTCGGGTCTAATACATTTGGAAGGTGGAGTATTGGACCCAGAAACATCACCTTCTCGCCTGCTCTTGCCGGTGTTCCTTCATGTAGGCACTTCTCCTCAGTCAACCCTTGCATACCTGGATTCCGGGGCTGCCGGCAATTTTATGGATTGGAGAACTGCTTCTTCTATGAAGCTTACCCTTTCACCTCTCACTACCCCATTGGTAGTCTCGGCAATTGATGGCACTGTTCTCCCAGGGGGCCCTATTCGCTTCCAGACGCTACCCATCAGGATGTCGGTAGGGATTCTCCACCAGGAGTGGATATCCTTTCTTATTCTACCCAAGGCCTCTACCCCAGTTGTATTGGGCCTCCCTTGGCTACAACTCCACTCTCCACATGTGGACTGGGTCTCTGGGCAGATCCTGGCCTGGGGTTCCTCATGTTTCTCGTCGTGTCTTCTCAAGGTGACCCCCAAGGAGAGTCTTCCGGTTGCTGCCACTTCTGTTTCTTCTGATCTTCCTGCTGCATACAGCGATTACCGGGATGTGTTCTGTAAGAAATCAGCTGAGGTGCTTCCTCCCCACAGGTCTTTTGACTGTGCTATTGATCTTGTCCCCGGAGCAACTCTACCCAGGGGTCGTACCTACCCTCTGTCCATCCCAGAGACCCAGGCCATGTCGGAGTATGTCGCAGAGAATCTGGAGAGAGGTTTCATCCGGAAATCCTCATCGCCTGCAGGGGCAGGGTTCTTTTTTGTTGCCAAAAAGGATGGTACCTTAAGACCCTGCATCGATTATCGGGGTTTAAATGCGGTTACTATTAAAAATCGATACCCCTTACCCTTAATATCTGAGCTATTCGATAGGTTGAAGGGTGCCTCCATTTTCACCAAGTTGGATCTCAGAGGCGCGTACAATCTCATTCGAATACGGGAGGGTGACGAATGGAAGACTGCATTCAACACTAGAGACGGGCATTACGAATATCTGGTGATGCCTTTTGGTCTGTGTAATGCTCCAGCCGTGTTTCAAAACTTTGTCAATGAAATCTTCAGAGATCTGCTGTACCAGTTTGTTGTCATCTATCTGGATGACATTCTGATCTTTTCTGAAAATCTGCTCGTCCACAGAAACCATGTCCGCACTGTACTTCAATGTCTTAGAGAGAACAATCTCTATGCCAAGCTGGAGAAATGTTCCTTTGAATGTTCTGAGGTCCTGTTTTTGGGGTGCTTCGTCTCATGTTCGGGTCTTCGTATGGACCCTGGGAAGGTCTTGGCTATCACCAACTGGCCTCTTCCTGCTAGCCTCAAGGCCACACAGCGCTTTCTTGGCTTCACTAATTATTATAGGCAGTTCATAAGGAATTACTCTTCCATTGCCGCGCCTATTATCGCTTTGACCAAGAAGGGTGTGAATGCCAGAGACTGGCCTCCCGAAGCTGTCTCTGCATTTTACAACCTGAAACAGGCCTTTGTTTCTGGCCCCCTCTTGAGGAGACCAAATCCTGGGAATGCATTTTTTATTGAAGTGGACGCTTCCTCAATGGGGGTGGGAGCTGTGCTTCTTCAAATCTTTGAGAAGAGACGCCAACCATGTGCGTTCTTCTCCAAAAAAAATTCTCAGGCAGAGAGGAATTATGCCATCGGTGATCGGGAACTTCTCGCAATTAAATTGGCGTTAGAGGAGTGGCGTCATCTCTTGGAGGGTTCCCCTCACTCCATAACGATCTTTACCGATCACAAGAATTTACAGTATCTACAGAATGCTAAACGTCTGAATCCTAGACAGGCCAGGTGGAGTCTCTTCTTTGCCCGTTTTAATTTCACGATTACCTACAAACCTGGTTCCTGCAACGGTCGGGCTGATGCGCTCTCTAGGTCATTTGACACTTTGGACGAGGAGTCCGCCCCTGAACCTGAGCCGATCATTCCCACCTCATGCATTGTTGCCCACTCTACCACCCTGAAGTCAAAAATTCCGCCTGGTAAGACCTTTGTCCCCACTGAGCTAAGAGCTAAGATCCTTCGTTGGGGACATGATTCCAAGGTGGCAGGGCATTCTGGATTCCTCCGATCCTTCCTACTCATCAGTCGTCACTACTGGTGGCCTAATCTCCGCTAGGGATGAGCTTCGTGTTCGAGTCGAACATACGTTCGACTCGAACATTGGCTGTTCGATCGTTCGACGAAGATCGAACGATTTGGGCCGTTCGCGCCAAATTCGAGTGACGCGAACGGCCCACAATGCACTACGCCATCGCAGTGTCATCCAGGCGCTGTGATTGGCCAAGCATGCACTGTGACCCCGCATGCTTGGCCAATCACAGCGCCGGCAGCGAGGAGAGCAATGATTGGCCACAGGCAGGATGCCTGTGGCCAATTATTGCTGAGGGTGTTTAGTACACGCCCCACACTATAAAAGGCCGCCAGCACGGCGGCCTAGTGTAGTGTGTTCCGGAGCAGGGATAGAGTAGCATAGGCAGGGACAGTGACTGTTATTTCTTTCTTGCTTAACCTGGATTCCTTTAGTTTAGGGAAAGAGAAGGATAGGTAGGGAGAGTGTCAGTGTGTTTTGTGCTTCTGCTATAGTGTGCTTAAAAAAAAACATTTATTCTAGGGACAGAAAACTCTAGGTAGGGACAGTGTCAGTTTCTTTCACTCTGCAAGTCCTTGTTTCCAGGGACCTGGAAGGACAGTGAGTGAATTGTCCTTTTGCTATATTGTGATTAAAAAAAACATTTATTCTAGGGACAGAAAACTCTAGGTAGGGACAGTGTCAGTTTCTTTCACTCTGCAAGTCCTTGTTTCCAGGGACCTGGAAGGACAGTGAGTGAATTGTCCTTTTGCTATATTGTGATTAAAAAAAACATTTATTCTAGGGACAGAAAACTCTAGGTAGGGACAGTGTCAGTTTCTTTCACTCTGCAAGTCCTTGTTTCCAGGGACCTGGAAGGACAGTGAGTGAATTGTCCTTTTGCTATATTGTGATTAAAAAAAACATTTATTCTAGGGACAGAAAACTCTAGGTAGGGACAGTGTCAGTTTCTTTCACTCTGCAAGTCCTTGTTTCCAGGGACCTGGAAGGACAGTGAGTGAATTGTCCTTTTGCTATATTGTGATTAAAAAAAACATTTTTTTCTAGGGACAGAAAACTGTAGGTAGGGAGAGTATTTTTTTTCTTTCACTCTGCAAGTCCTTGTTTCCAGGGACCTGTAAGGACAGTGAGTTAATTGTCCTTGTGCTATATTGTGCTGAAAAAAACATTTATTCCAGGGACAGAAAACTCTAGGTAGGGACAGTGTCAGTTTCTTTCACTCTGCAAGTCCTTGTTTCCAGGGACCTGGAAGGACAGTGAGTGAATTGTCCTTTTGCTATATTGTGATTAAAAAAAACATTTTTTTCTAGGGACAGAAAACTGTAGGTAGGGAGAGTGTTTTTTTTCTTTCACTCTGCAAGTCCTTGTTTCCAGGGACCTGTAAGGACAGTGAGTTAATTTTCCTTGTGCTATATTGTGATTAAAAAAAACATTTATTCTAGGGACAGAAAACTCTAGGTAGGGACAGTGTCAGTTTCTTTCACTCTGCAAGTCCTTGTTTCCAGGGACCTGGAAGGACAGTGAGTGAATTGTCCTTTTGCTATATTGTGATTAAAAAAAACATTTATTCTAGGGACAGAAAACTCTAGGTAGGGACAGTGTCAGTTTCTTTCACTCTGCAAGTCCTTGTTTCCAGGGACCTGGAAGGACAGTGAGTGAATTGTCCTTTTGCTATATTGTGATTAAAAAAAACATTTATTCTAGGGACAGAAAACTCTAGGTAGGGACAGTGTCAGTTTCTTTCACTCTGCAAGTCCTTGTTTCCAGGGACCTGGAAGGACAGTGAGTGAATTGTCCTTTTGCTATATTGTGATTAAAAAAAACATTTATTCTAGGGACAGAAAACTCTAGGTAGGGACAGTGTCAGTTTCTTTCACTCTGCAAGTCCTTGTTTCCAGGGACCTGGAAGGACAGTGAGTGAATTGTCCTTTTGCTATATTGTGATTAAAAAAAACATTTATTCTAGGGACAGAAAACTCTAGGTAGGGACAGTGTCAGTTTCTTTCACTCTGCAAGTCCTTGTTTCCAGGGACCTGGAAGGACAGTGAGTGAATTGTCCTTTTGCTATATTGTGATTAAAAAAAACATTTTTTTCTAGGGACAGAAAACTGTAGGTAGGGAGAGTATTTTTTTTCTTTCACTCTGCAAGTCCTTGTTTCCAGGGACCTGTAAGGACAGTGAGTTAATTGTCCTTGTGCTATATTGTGCTGAAAAAAACATTTATTCCAGGGACAGAAAACTCTAGGTAGGGACAGTGTCAGTTTCTTTCACTCTGCAAGTCCTTGTTTCCAGGGACCTGGAAGGACAGTGAGTGAATTGTCCTTTTGCTATATTGTGATTAAAAAAAACATTTTTTTCTAGGGACAGAAAACTGTAGGTAGGGAGAGTGTTTTTTTTCTTTCACTCTGCAAGTCCTTGTTTCCAGGGACCTGTAAGGACAGTGAGTTAATTTTCCTTGTGCTATATTGTGATTAAAAAAAACATTTATTCTAGGGACAGAAAACTCTAGGTAGGGACAGTGTCAGTTTCTTTCACTCTGCAAGTCCTTGTTTCCAGGGACCTGTAAGGACAGTGAGTTAATTTTCCTTGTGCTATATTGTGATTAAAAAAAACCTTTTTTCTAGGGACAGAAAACTGTAGGTAGGGAGAGTGTTTTTTTTCTTTCACTCTGCAAGTCCTTGTTTCCAGGGACAGAGAAGGACACCTGAAGGTAGCCCTTATTGCTTTTTTCCCATCTCCCTGCAGGCCATCTATTAGAATGTCTGGAAGGCAAACAAGGAGAGGCAGACAGTCAGGAGGCAATAAAAGAGGGCAAGCAGGCTCTGTGTCTGGGGGCAACAGTGCTGGTCGTGGACGCGGTGCATTGTCATCAGCACATGGCCATGGGACACGCTTGTCCTTCTTTTCGGCAGCTGGACATGTTGAGCCACATCATGCCGAAGACTTGGTAGAGTGGATGACCAAGCCCTCCTCCTCCTCCTCATCCTCTCTCACCCAGGCTCAGGGTACTGGAAAAGCAGCTGCCAAAGCGTCGTCTTCCCTGGTATCAATGTCAGACAAATCATCAGTCACTCCTTCCCTAGACCCACCATGTCCTCCTCCTGAGGAGTCCCCCGAACTGTTTCAGCACAGTGTTGGGTACATGCTCCAGGAGGATGCCCAGCGTTTCGAAGGGTCTGATGATGAAACCCAGCTAGAGGAAGGCAGTAGCGTGAGAGCAGACAGAGGGGATGCTCAAGAAGGACACCAATCTGGCAGTCATGTTCCAGCAGCTGCAGCATACTGCCAGATTGGCTCCAGTGATGAGGAGGGAGGGGATGATGAGGTCAATGACTCCACGTGGGTGCCTAATAGGAGAGAGGAGGAGGAGGAGGATGAGGAGGAGGCACATCTCCAACGAGGCAGGATGCCCTTTGGTGGCCAGCGTAAGGGCAGTACACCGACGGAATCACACCGCAGAGCTCCGCCTGTGCAGGGCGCTGCCTCTGCCCGTCATTCAAAAAGTTCTTTGGTGTGGGCCTTTTTTGAGGCTAGTGCATCAGATCGCACAGCTGCTGTTTGCAACATATGTCTCAAGCGTATATCGCGTGGCCAAAACATCAGCCGCTTGGGTACCACATGCCTGACCAGACATATGTTGACCTGCCATGCAGCTCGTTGGCAAGCCTACCTCAAAGACCCACACCAAAGAACAAAGCGGACCTCTCCTTGCACCGCATCAGCTGGGATCTCCAACCCCACTATAACTTCAGTCCTCTCTGAAACATGCACTGAGAGGAATGAAGGTGTAGAATTAGGTGTGTCACAGCCAAGTACTTGCGCCCACTCTGCTAGCAGTACACCGACGTCCGATTCTAGCAGGCAAATTTCCCTGCCCCAGCTGCTGGACCGTCGAAAGAAGTTCACTCCCAGCCATCCACATGCCCAGCGGTTGAATGCTAGCTTGGCTAAATTGCTAGCGCTTCAACTGCTGCCTTTTCAGTTGGTAGACTCGGCCCCCTTCCGTGAGTTTGTGCAATGTGCGGTTCCTCAGTGGCAGGTTCCCAAACGCCACTTTTTCTCACGGAAGGCTATTCCGGCTCTCTACCGGCATGTGGAAGGCAATGTCTTGGCCTCGCTGGACAGGGCGGTCAGCGGTAAGGTGCATATTACCGCTGACTCATGGTCCAGCAGGCATGGACAGGGACGTTACCTTTCTTTCACGGCCCATTGGGTCACTCTTTTGGCAGCTGGGAAGGATTCAGGACAAGGTGCAGTAGTGTTGGAGGTTGTCCCACCGCCACGCCTCCAAAATGCTACTACTGGTTGTGACACACCTCTCTCCTCCACCCCCTCCTCTTCTTCTTCCTCCATGGCCTCTTCCTGTGGTTTGTCCTATGAACCAGCGGTGCTCCGTAGCCGTTCACGGGGCTACGCAAGTACGCAGGCAAAAAGATGCCATGCCGTGCTTGCGCTGGTGTGTTTGGGGGACAGAAGCCACACTGGGGCAGAGGTCCTGTCTGCTCTGCAGGGCCAGGCCGAGAGGTGGTTGACGCCACGCCAGCTTAAGCCAGGAATGGTGGTTTGCGACAATGGCACCAACCTCCTCTCCGCCCTCCGACAGGGACAACTGACCCATGTGCCCTGTGTGGCTCACGTCCTTAACCTGGTGGTGCAGCGGTTCTTGGGCAGGTACCCGGGCTTACAGGATGTCCTGAGGCAGGCCAGGAAAGTCTGTGTGCATTTCCGCAGATCTTATAATGCCAGTGCTCGCCTGGCTGAGCTGCAAAAGGAGTTGAACCTGCCCAAGAACCGCCTTATATGTGACATGCCCACCAGGTGGAACTCAACGTTGGCCATGCTGCAGCGGCTGCACACGCAGCAGAGGGCCATCAATGAGTACCTGTGCGACTACGGCACCAGGACAGGGTCAGGGGAGCTTGGTTTTTTTTCTCCACGCCAGTGGGGCATGATCAGGGATGCATGCACTGTCCTGGCACCATTTGAGGAGGCCACGAGGATGGTGAGCAGTGACAGTGCATGCATCAGTGACACTGTACCTCTTGTCCACCTGTTGGAGCACACGCTGCGTGGAATAATGGACAGGGCACTTGAGGCAGAACAGAGGCAGGAAGAGGAGGACTTCCTTGCCTCTCAAGGCCCCCTTTACCCAGACAGTGTTCCTTCTGTCCCACCCATCGCACAGGAAGAGGAGGAGGAGGAGGAGGAGGAGGAGGATTGTGTCAGCATGGAGGTGGAGGCTGGCACTCAGCATCATCAGCAGCAGTCTTTTAGGGATGATTTACAGTCCCAAGAAACCAGTGGACTTGTACGTGGCTGGGAGGAGGTGGCTGCGGATCATGTCGTCCTTAGTGACCCAGAGGACTCCGGAGCGAATGCCTCAGCAAACCTACGCTGCATGGCCTCCCTGATCCTGCAAAGTCTGCGGAAGGATCCTCGTATTCTTCGGATCAAGGAGAGGGACCATTACTGGCTGGCCACTCTCCTTGATCCACGGTACAAGGGTAAGGTTGCGGACCTTATGTTACCGTCGCAGAGGGAGCAGAGGATGAGACAACTCCGGGAGGCCTTGCAGAAAGGTCTGTGCAACGCGTTCCCAGAGACTGGGAGGTTGCAAACTCCTGGTCCTGGACAACGAGTTGCTGAGGCTTCGGCCAGTCAAAGAAGGAGCGGTGGGGAAGGTGGCCGTCTGACCGATGCGTTCAGACAATTCTTTAGTCCGCAGCCCCAAAGTATGATTGGTTCCAGCAACCATCGCCAGCGTCTGATAAACATGGTGCAGGAATATCTAGGGGCAAGGTCAGACTTGGACACCTTCCCCACCGAAAATCCTCTGGCTTACTGGGTCTTGAGGATGGATCACTGGCCAGAGCTTGCACAGTATGCAATTGAGCTACTGGCCTGTCCTGCATCCAGCGTTCTTTCGGAACGCACATTCAGTGCTGCTGGAGGATTTGTCACGGATCACAGGGTGCGCCTGTCCACCGACTCGGTTGATCGACTGACTTTCATCAAGATGAACCAGTCTTGGATCACCACCAGCTACCACACACCTGATGCTGATATAACAGACTAATTGATTTTAAAATGTCACATCCCTTCAAGACTGATGCTGATGCTGAGTGCCTGTGCTGTTATGTTGACTGGCTATTCTCCTCCTCCGAGTCCTCAATGATACGATTGATGATGATAGCTTGGAAGATCATTTTTGTTTATGGGTGCCGCCACCAGTGCCTAACGCCCAATTTTTCAGCCCCTGTTTAACAGGGGCGTGTAATTACAATTTTTGAAGCAATACTTTGCAACAGGGCTCATTGCTGTGCTCCAAGTACAGTATCTGTGAGGAGTTGCAGTGTTGTGCCACCAGTGCCTAAGGCCCAATTTTTCAGCCCCTGTTTAACAGGGGCGTGTCATTACAATTTTTGAAGCAATACTTTGCAACAGGGCTCATTGCTGTGCTCCAAGTACAGTATCTGTGAGGGGTTGCAGTGTTGTGCCACCAGTGCCTAAGGCCCAATTTTTCAGCCCCTGTTCAACAGGGGCATGTAATTACAATTCTTGATCTAATAATTCACAGCAGGGCCCATTGCTGCACCCACCAAGAGTAACTGTCAGGGCTTACAGTGTTGTGGCACCAGCACCACCATCAAAGGCCCAATTTTTACTACCACTGTTCAACAATTATATGTAATTAAAATTCCTGATATAATAGTTGACAGCAGGGCGTTCCAGCACCAACCAAGAGTAACTGTGAGTGCTTACAGTGTTGTGCCAACACCAACAACTAAGGGGCCTATTTCTGCAGAGTATATACGGCAGGTCCCTACTTTCAAACATCCAACTTACAAACGACTCCTACTTGCAAACGCAAGAAGACAACAGGAAGTGAGAGGAAATCTACCACTAGGAAGGAAAATTCTCTCCTGTAAGAATAAATATGGGAGAAAGGTGTCTCCTCTGTACTGATGCTTTATCAGCAATCCTTGTTTCAAGAAAAACACCACATTTCAAAAACAGTTGTCATTGGGACGGAAAGTGAGGTGAAATGTTCTGAACAGGGGCACAGACAGCAAAACAAATGTTACAGGGGTGATAACCCTTACCTATGTTTTCCAAAAAGTTTAAAAATAGATTTTTGGGCTGGAGCTACACTTCAACAATGTACCTGTTCAAAATTACAAACAGATTCTACATAAGAACAAACCTACAGTCCCTGTCTTGTATGCACCGCCTGTATACGGCTGTTCAGAGTATATAGGGCCTTTTTTATTTTATGTGCGGGGTTCCCCTTAATATCCATACAAGACCCAAAGGGGCTGGTAATGGGCTGGGGTAGGGGGGGGGGGGTCATGGGGTAGCTATGCCATTTTTCTTAAAGAATTTCATCCATATTACCGGGACCAGACATTACATTAAAGCCGCAAGCAGTTTTAAATGGCTTTTTTTTCCTTTAGAAGTGTCATTTTGTGCAGGGACAGTTCTAAACACGGGAAACACGTGGCACTTCACAGGCATACTTTAGACACCCCCCAGGTACGATATTTAAAGGAATATTTGACTTTTTTTTTTTCACTTTATGCATCATTAAAATGACTGCTCCCGAAAAACGACCGTTTTTAAAACTTCTTTTTGCATTGATACATGTCCCCTGGTGCAGAACCCGGGTTCCCAAACCCTTTTTAGGACAATAACATGCATAATAGTTGTTATAATTAGCACTTTAGAATTCGAACGTTCGCATCCATTGTATTTAATAGGGTTCTAATGTTCGTTCGAACTTCCGGTCCGTTCGCGGGTTCTGGTGCGAACCGAACCCGGGGGTGTTCGGCTCATCACTAATCTCCGCTCAGACGTCAAAGACTACGTTAAAGCTTGTCATGTCTGTGCTCAGTCCAAATCCTCCACACAAGCTCCTGCTGGTCTCCTCATGCCCTTGCCCATTCCTAAGGAACCCTGGGCCCATATTGCCATGGATTTTATCACCGATCTCCCACTGTCTGAGAATAATACTGTCATTTGGGTGGTAATCGATCGATTCTCCAAGATGGCTCATTTTGTTCCTCTTCCTGGTCTTCCTTCTGCCCCTGCCTTGGTTCCCATTTTCATTCGGGAAATTCTCCGCCTACATGGGGTCCCTTCTCATATTGTTTCCGACAGGGGAGTCCAATTCACGTCTCGTTTTTGGAGAGCCTTTTGCAAATCCCTCAATATTGTCTTGGATTTTTCTTCTTCTTACCATCCCCAATCCAATGGACAGACTGAGAGGGTTAATCAGGAGTTAGAGGTCTTTCTTCGCACCTTTGTGTCTTCTCACCATGACGATTGGTCCTCTCTACTCCCGTGGGCAGAATTCTCCCATAACAATCATGTGAATACCAGTTCGCAGAAGACACCCTTTTTCACAGTTTATGGAAAACACCCTCAACTTCCTCTTCCCATGATCTGTTCTCCAGACATTCCAGCTTTGGCTTCAGTTCAGGAGTCTCTCAATTCCGTTTGGGGTCACGTTCATGATTCCCTCCGGGCAGCTGCTGAAAAATTCAAAGGCTTTGCCGACCGCCGCAGGCGTAAACCGCCTTCTCTTCAGCCAGGGGACAAAGTCTGGCTCTCTACCAGGAACATCAAGCTCCGAGTTCCTTCTCTGAAGTTTGCTCCACGATTCATCGGTCCATACACGGTAACTGCTAAACTGAATCCGGTTTGTTTCAAACTCCAGATTCCTAAGAGCCTTAAAATCACTAACTCCTTTCATGTTGCTCTTCTAAAGCCTTTAGTCCTCAATAAATTCTCTCGTCCTCTCCCTACCGTGGCGCCTGTCTCTGAGGATAATCAGGAGTACGAGATCAGTCAAATTCTGGACTCCCGACTCTGTAAAGGCGTTCTTCAGTACCTCGTTCATTGGAAAGGGTTTGGTCCTGAGGAGAGGTCTTGGATCACTGCATCTGAGGTCTTTGCACCTTGTCTGTTAAAGGAGTTTCATCTGAAGTTTCCCTCTAAACCTGGGCCCAGGCGGGGAAGGGGGAGGCCTCGTAAGAGGGAGGGTACTGTCATGGATATGCATTAATGTCTGTCTGCCATCTTACCTTCCTCCTCATGTGTTCATCTAGAGACCAGACCTCCTTCACCTGGCTTCCTTTATAATCTCCTCCCAGCCTGACTCCACCCCAGGCCCTATCACAGAACACTATATTAACCTGTGCACTGCAAGCCTGCTTTGCTGATCAACGTGTTTGTTAGGCATTGTGTGTTTGGGTTCCTGCCTGCCGTGTGCTAAGTCTGTCTCTCTGTTACGTTATTGGCTTGTCCCCGACTATCCCTGTCTGCTCGTGACCCTTGACCTTCGGCTCGTTCTTCGTTATCCTTGTCTGCTTGTGGCCCCTGACCTTCAGCTTGTTATTCGGTTCTCTCTTATCGTGTGCTGCTGCTTCCCCTCTTTTCCCCTTATCCTACGGGGCGTGAGCTAGGAAACTCCAGGGGCCGCGACCTGGTCCCAGCCTGCAGCTAACATCCTCACCACTAGAGGCCCTGGAGAAGACCAGCTGGGTCTTAGACTCCGCGCCCTGGGGAATCTTGGCTCTAGCTTCCGTTTGGATCCCGGTTGTGCTCCTCTGGTCCCGCTTTCCACAACCACCCAGTTTCCTATCCGCAGAAGCCAGCCATAGGGTTCACTACCTCGCGGTGCACTCCTGTCCCCCTACGGTGTGCATCTGTCACCTGGCCACAGGTGACCCTGACACAATGTCCTTGTCCCCTTCCGTTCGCAAGAGCCTCCGTTGGTGGTTGGTTCTCCAGAATCTGGAAAAAGGGAAATCCTTCAGTCCGATTTCTTGGAAGGTGGTCACTACAGATGCCAGCCTTATAGGCTGGGGAGCAGTACTGGAGCAATGGTCTCTCCAGGGCAGATGGTCGGATGCAGAAAAGGCCCTGCCCATCAATCTCTTAGAGATACGAGCAGCCCGGTATGCCCTAGTAGCATGGACATCCAAACTCCAAGGGTCCCCTATCAGAATTCAATCAGACAATGCCACAGCAGTGGCATATATCAATCATCAGGGTGGCACCAGGAGTCGTGCAGCCCAGAGGGAAGTAAATTACATCCTGAAATGGGCAGAAAGATATGTCCCAGCCATATCTGCGGTATTCATTCCAGGAGTGGAGAATTGGAAGGCGGACTTTCTAAGTCGCCAGCAATTATGCCCAGGGGAATGGTCCCTTCACCCCGAGGTTTTCTGGACAATATGTCAGCGGTGGGGAACACCGGATGTAGATCTTCTAGCATCCAGATTCAACGCAAAGGTGGACAGGTTTGTCTCTCGGACAAGGGATCCCCTAGCTTGCGACTCGGATGCCCTAGTGTTCCCTTGGGATCAGTTCAAGCTGATATATGCATTCCCACTGCCACAATTGTTACCTCGATTACTCCGCAGAATCAGGGTAGAAAAGAAACCAGTGATTCTGGTGGCTCCAGCGTGGCCCCGAAGAGCGTGGTACGCGGAGATTGTAAAATGTCAGTGGGGAGTCCTTGGACTCTCCCACGTCGTCCGGACCTGCTTTCGCAAGGACCGATATACCACCCTTCCTTACCAGCCCTAGGTTTGACGGCCTGGCTATTGAAGCCCACATTCTAAAAAAGAGAGGGCTCTCTAATCCTGTGGTATCTACCATGATCAATGCCAGGAAGCCGGTATCCAGGCAGATCTACTATAGAATCTGGAAGGCGTACATCGCGTGGTGTGAGGCCAAAGAAATGGCATCCACATAAGTACGTAATAGGTAGGATTCTGGACTTCCTACAGTGGGCTGTAGATAGGAAGCTTGCCTTGAGTACTATCAAGGGTCAGATTTCGGCCTTGTCAATATTTCTTCAAAGGCCCTTGGCTTCGCATTTACTAGCAAAGCCTTTATACAAGGAGTGATGCGTATTAGTCCTCCGGTTAATATTCCCATATGTCCATGGGATCTAAACCTGGTTCTGTCGGTTCTACAGAAACAACCATTTGAACCATTACAGATATTTCCTTGGTTCTTCTCACCAGGAAATTGATCTTTCTAGTAGCCATTCGTTCGGCTAAAAGAGTGTCGGAATTAGCAGCTATGTCCTGTAAGGAGCCATATCTGGTTATCCATAAGGACAGAGTAGTGTTACGTCCTCATCCAGCCTTTCTTCCTAAGGTGGTATCGAGGTTTCATTTGAACCAAGATGTGGTTCTTCCTTCTTTTTTTCCCCAAACCTAGTTCGGTAGAGGAAAAGTTATTGCATTCTTTGGATGTAGTAAGAGCAGTTAAAGCTTATTTAAAAGCCACTGCTCAGATTCGCAGAACGGATACTTTGTTTATTCTGCCGGAAGGCCCCAGAAAGGGTCAGGCAGCGTCAAAATCTACTTCAGCCAAGTGGATTCGACAGGTCATAATGCAAGCCTATGGCTTGAGAAGGAGACCGCCTCCGTTCAAAGTTAGGGCGCACTCCACGAGAGCAGTTGGAACTTCATGGGCAGTGCATCACCAGGCCTCCCTGGCTCAAATCTGTAAGGCCGCAACATGGTCTTCAGTACACACGTTTGCTAGGTTCTACCAGGTGGACGTTAGAAGTCAGGAGGATGTCGCCTTTGGGCGCAGTGTGTTGCAGGCCGCAAAAGATCCTCATGTCTGATAGCGCTCAGCTTATGTATGGTGTATCCCCCCCCTCATTGGGCATTGCTTTAGGACATCCCACATAGTAATGACTATGTCGCTCTGTGTCCCGTGATGTACGAGAAAGAAAATAGGATTTTTATAACAGCTTACCTGTAAAATCCTTTTCTTGGAGTACATCACGGGACACAGAGCTCCCACCCCTCTTTGGGACACTTATTGCTTTGCTACAAAACTGAGGTGCTCCCGGATGGGAGGGGCTTATATAGGGGAGGGTACTTCCGGTTTTGGAAGTTGCCAGTGCCAGCACCTGAAGGTATCTATATAACCCACATAGTAATGACTATGTCGCTCTGTGTCCCGTGATGTACTCCAAGAAAAGGATTTTACAGGTAAGCTGTTATAAAAATCCTATTTTTTCGCTACGCCAGTGGCTACTGATCAAGGATGCATGCACTGTCCTGTCGCCATTTGAGGAGGCCACGAGGATGGTGAGCAGTGACAGTGCATGCATCAGTGATACTGTTACTCTTGTCTTCCTGTTGGAGCACATGCTGCATGGAATAATGGACAGGGCACTTGAGGCAGAACAGAGGGAGGAAGAGAAGGACTTCCTTACCCCTCAAGGCCCCCTTTATTCAGACAGTATTCCTGCGAGCCTGACAATTACACAGTAAGAGGAGGAGAAGGAGGAGGATTGTGTCAGCATGGAGGTGGAGCCTAGCACTCAGCATCAGCAGCAGTCTTCAAGGGATCATTTTCAGTCCCCAGAAACCCATGGACTTGTACGTGACTGGGAGGAGGTGCCTGTGGATCATGTCATCCTTAATGACCCAGAGGACTCCGGATCGAATGCCTCAGCAAATCTACGCTGCATGGCCTCCCTGATTCTGCAAAGCCTGCGAAAGGACCCTCGGATTTGTGGTATCAAGGAGAGTTATCATTACTGGCTGGCAACCTTTCTTGATCCACGTTATAAGGGTAAGGTTGTGGAACTTATCCAGCCTTCGCAGAGGGAGCAGAGGATGAAACATCTTCGGGAGGCCTTGCAGAAAGGTTTGTGCAATGCGTTTCCAGAGCCTGGGAGGTTACAATTTCCTGGTCCTCCTGGACAACGTGTTGCTGAGGCTTCGGTCAGTCACAGAAGGAGCGGTAGAGAAGGTGGCTGTCTGACCGATGCGTTCAGACAATTCTTTAGTCCGCAGCCTCAAGGTCTGATCAGTTCCAGCAACCATCGCCAGCGTCTGATTCACATGGTGTAGGAATACCTAGGGGCAAGATCAGACTTGGAGACCTTTCCAACCGAAAATTCACTGGGTTACTGGGTCTTGAGGATGGATCACTGGCCAGAGCTTGCACAATATGCAGTTGAGCTACTGGCCTGTCCTGCATCCAGCTTTTTTTGCACATTCAATGCTGCTGGAGGCTTTGTAACTGTCCACAGACTCTGTTGATCGGCTCACCTTCATAAAAATGAATCAGTCTTGGATCTCCAGCTACCAAGCACCTGATGCTGATGTAACCGATAAATTTTTCTATGAATGGGAGATCCCTTGAAGACTGCCTATGCTGATGCTGAGTGACTATCCTGTTATGCTGAGTGACTATCCTATACCTCCTCAACGTTCATGTTGTTAGCTTCTAAGAACATTTTTGTTTCAGGGCACCACCACCAGTGCCTAAGGCCCAATTTTTCTGCCCCTGTTTAACAGGAGCGTGTAATTACAATTTTTGCTGTAATATTTTGCAGCGGGGCTCGTTCCTGCGCTCAAATAGAGTATCTGTGAGGTTTCTGACAGAAACAGGACTGAGAGACATTTGGAGAATGCAGAATCCAGAGGCTTGACAATACTCTTGCTTCTCCAAAACTCACTCTACACTTTCCAGGATCGATTTAGTATTGGGAAATGAGGAGATGATGCCCTTAATAAAAAATGTGAGCTACAAGCCAAGGGGCTTGTCAGATCACTCCCCGGTAACAGTGTCATTGGAACTGGGTAAGCGTAATTATCCTGGGGAGTGGAGGTTGAGCCCCTTTTGGATTGAACTGATGGGAGACCCGAGGGATATACTGATAACCCTGGGGGATTTTATTGACTTAAAATGGGTTACACTGAAAGCCTTTTTGCGAGGTATGATGATACAGCAGATTAAAAAAATTAAGAAGCAGACTAAAGACTGGGAGAGAGTAATTGGAGAGAGGGTAACAATACATTAACAACCCGACATCAGATACACTTAGGCCCCTTTCACACTGGGGCGGGCAGGAGCGGTGGCGGTATAGCAGCGCGATTTTCAGCGCTGCTATACCGTCGTTCTTACCGCGGTATGCGGTCGCTAGGGGGGTAAATTTAACCCCCGCTAGCGGCCGAAAAAGGGTTAATACCGCCCGCAAACCGCGGCTATTGCCGCGGTTTGCGGGCGGTATTACCGCGCTGTCCCATTGATTTCAATGGGAGACCGCGGTAAAGGAGCGGTGAACACACCGCTCCTTTACCGCTGTAAAGAAGCGGCTAGCAGGACTTTTGGAGCGGTCCTGCTAGCGCACCGCTTCAGTGTGAAAGCCTTCGGGCTTTCACATTGAAGGCTAAAGGGCATGATTTTTTCATGCGGTATAATAGCGCTAATATTAGCGCTAAACCGCATGAAAAACGCCCCAGTGTGAAAGGGGCCTTAGGATCTGGATAGAGGAGCAACAAAATTATTGATTAATGACTATCCGAAGGGTAAAGAATAAATATCTCTTCCAGAGACAAGCTGCCTTTGGAGAAGGGGAAAGTGTGGGACGGATGTTGGCACAACTAGTCAGGGTAAACTCCCCCACCTCCGTGGTACCTACGATTACCACGGAGGATGGGAGAGTGACCTCATACACTCCAGAAATAGTGGATACGTTTAAAGAATATTATGAAGATCTTTATAGACCCGGGCAGAGGGAGATGAGTTAAGCAATGGACATTTTTTTGGGGGACTTGAGTTTACCCTTCCTCAGTGAGATGGACAGAGCTGAGCTGGATTGCCCTATAACCTTAGAAGAGATGACGTGTATCACCAATGATGGCAAGGCAGAAATCTCCAGGACCAGATGGCCTTCCAGCCGAGATATACCGGCACTATGGGAAGGTGTTACTACCCGAGATGCTCACGGTACTGAATAACGCACTAATACCGGGTGAGCTTCCCTCCTCAATGATGGGCTCTAACATAATTATTATACACAGGGAGGGCAAAGACCCACTTGATGTAGCCTCTTATAGGCCTATTGCCTTGTTGAACACTGACATGAAGATCCTGGCGAAGGTTTTGGCGGCCAGATTAAACAGGGTTATATTAAAACGTATCCACCCCGACCAGTCGGGTTTTATACCTGGAAGAACAACTAGTGTTAATATAAGGCGGTTATTAGACATGTGCATTCGTTTTCGTCCGAATGCATTTTCGTCCGAATTTCAGGTATTTTCGTTATCGTTTTAACAAAGGAAAACGAAAGCACAGAATACGAAAACCGAAAGATCCGACATAAACAAATGCTTTATTTTCGTTTTCGTTGCGACAACAGTTCGATATAGATAGGAGATTCGACACGACGCTAACAATAACAATCTGTATCTATCGAACCTGTGGTCGAATGTGCCTAACCTTAACTTCCAAGATTAATCTACATAGAGAGAAAAGATTCGACATAGAGAGAAAAGATTCGACATAGAGAGAAAGGATTCGACATTATAGAGAGAATAGATTCGACATTATAGAGAATAGATTCGACATTATAGAGAGAAAAGATTCGACATAGAGAGAAAGGATTCGACATTATAGAGAGAATAGATTCGACATTATAGAGAATAGATTCGACATTATAGAGAGAAAAGATTCGACATAGAGAGAAAGGATTCGACATTATAGAGAGAATAGATTCGACATTATAGAGAATAGATTCGACATTATAGAGAGAAAAGATTCGATATAGGGAAAAAAGATAATTTGCTGCTGGAATTGGGTGGGGGAAGTAAAATAAAAATAATGATGATGATGAATGTTATTGGCTGATTGTAACCAAAGAGGAAGAGCAGTAAAATAGCTAGAACTAAGTACACATGTACAGCCAACTTACTTTCACTTACGATTGCTAGCAGAGAGAGACACACGCTGAATCATTTCAGAAGACAGTTAATCTTGCTGGTCCGTTTTTCAGAGAACCTGAATTATTAGCAATTAAGCATAAGCACAAGCTACAGATCAAGTTCACTTTTTCATAATAATCTGCTGCTATTGTGTTAGTGTTGTGAACTACTAGTGAACTTGCTAGTATTGTGATAGCCTCAGAGGCTGCCCGTGTTGTGGAGGGGGAGGGGGTTTATTATTATAGATTCTATATTATAGATTGAGATTCTATATAAGTTCTATATATCCTATCTTGTTACCTGTCTGATCAGTGATCACTATCACCAGTCCATTTTCTATTTGAACTATATACAGCAACAGCAATGTACCATTCTATGAGAAAAGTGAAGGCAGGTAGAGGTAATGGTCGCGGTCGTGGTGGACGCCTTGCTAAACATGCTATCCACAACAGTGGATGTCACCACCACTGCCACCAGCAAAGCTAGTTCCACCACCACCAGTTCTACTATTAGTTTTCCTCCTGCCAGAACACCAACATCTGCTGCCGCTTCCACTGCCAGTACAGCGCCTTCTTCTACAGGTGTCATGGCTTCCTATTTTTATGGGATAGGCAAGAAACATAGTATAAAACAAGTGGAGTTGCCGATACAATCACCACCACCAATGACACTGCCAGTGCCACTGCCAGTGCCACTGCCCAGCTCCCCAAAGAAGCAATTGAGGGAGACATCAGCAGAGACAGAGTGTGAGACGTTTTCTTCATTGCCCCAAGAGAATGATTTTGAATGTGATGCTCCTCTTTCCCCAACCACTGCAGACGTTTTATACAGTCTTACCCCACAAGAGTTACAGCATGACTTAGAGAAAGTGCAAGAGGGATTTTCTGTGAGGAGTAGGACAGGGAGCAGTTCACTTTTTTCATCTGCTGCTAACTCCCCTTCTCCCTCTGTTATTATAGAGGAAGAATCCTGTGATGATAACACCGACCTCCCCAGTACCCCTGCCATTAGCACTAGTTCACCAAGTGTAACTGTAGTGGCAACAGCTTCCACCACTGGTGTGCTACCTGCTGCAGCTATATCAGCCCATACTAGAGATCAACAGGGTCAAGGGGCTTCATCCCGCCGCAGCAACATTTGGAAATACTTTCAAACATTGGAAGGCGGGTTCTTTGCAAAGTGCAAATTGTGTGGGAAGCAAGTGAGTAGGGGTAAAAAGTTGGGACATTTAACCAATGCTGGTATGAACCTACACATTAAAAATTACCACCACTCTACTTTACTGCGGGCAGAGGCAGAAAAAGAAGATGGTAGCGCAGGAAGCAGCATAACTGACTCTGAATGTACTGGTGGTACCTCTTCAACCACACCACTTACTCAGAGCACAGCCAATAGAGAGGGTTCATTTAAGACAAGCCGTACACGTGCAGTAGTTCCACTGCAGACCCAATCAGGCTCCTCATCCTCCCAAGGACATCATCAGCCTACCCTAGATAGTTTTGTTGGCTTTAGTTCCAAGGGCATGTCAAAACAGCAGGCCAACAAGATCACCCGCCTCATTGGCCAATTCATTGCTGTTGGAGGAGCCTCTTTTCGCATGATTGAAGGGGAGCCGTTTAAACAGCTCATGCATGCCCTTGCTCCACGATACGTTGTTCCTGCACGAACAACTTTCAGCAGAAAGATTATTCCAGCACTATACCATTCGTGCGTTGCAGTATTGAAGGAAAAAATGGCCAAAGCCGAGGGTCAGACAATTCATTTGACCACTGATTTGTGGACAGCTCCCAGCGGTCAACGCGCTTTCCTGTCTTTGACTGCACACTGGTGGCAGGCCACTGTGCCTGTTGGTGGTGGCACTAGTGTAAGTGTTCAAACTTCATCAGGACGGTCTGCAGCGCAAGACCAGCAGGGTTATCAAGCTTTCCTGCTCCACACAGAAGTCCGTGATGACAAACACAGCTCTGCCAACATATTGCGAGCAATTAGATCAATGTTGGCCAATTGGTTTGGAGAGCTGGCAGTCACCAATGTTTCTGTTGGGTTCATAGTGACAGACGGAGGTTCAAACATGGTTAAAGCGCTCCAAGATGTATCTTTTGACGGTGTCCGCTGTTCTGCACACATACTGCATTTAGTGGTCAAGGGTGCAATCCCAGTGGAGAAAAACAACAAGATTGCTCAAATCTTGGACCTTTGCAGGAAGATTGCAGGGCATTTCCACCGCAGTGTAGGGGCTAGTCAACTGTTGAGGGAGGAGCAAGAACAATTAGGGCTCCCCATACATCGACTGAAACAAGATGTCAGCACCCGGTGGAACTATACCCTGGAAATGCTGGAACGCATTTTGGAGCAAAAGACAGCCATCCACAATCTATCATCCCACCACAGCATTGGGATTGATTCCACACTGGGACGTGATGACTGGTGTATAATTGGGCAGCTCGTTTCTGTCTTAAAACCCTTTCGGAATGTGACGGAAAACTTGAGTCAGAGCAATGCCAGCCTAGGACAGGTCATACCCTTGTTTACCTATCTCATAGATAAGATGGGATCGTTCCTAGAAAACAGTGAGCCTCTTTGTGGCAGCCCACTTCATGCCGATGTAGCGTCTTTCATCAGAAAACTACAAGCCAACTTAAAAGATCGTCTAAATGACCGTGTCCGCAAAAGCCCTGAACTCATGCTGGCTTCCCTATGTGATCCCAGGATCAAAGGTAAACTGGCACTCAGAGACAACAGCCTCTCCTCCTGGAAAGAAAAATTGATTGAAAGGGTCCGTAATTTGCAGCAACAGAGATGTATGCCGGATGAGGCCAGTTTGGAAGATTCACCTGCCATGTCTGCTATTCCAAGACCTGGCACCATCACTCAAAAACAACCAAGTGGAGCATCTGCATGTTGGGTAGAGACACTTGACAATCTGGTGGATGCAGGTCAAGCAGCAGGTAATCGAGAAGAGAGCAGTGCCTCTGAAATGGTCAGGGCCTACCTATATGAAGCACCTTTGCTTCCTTCAGAGGACCCTTTGACCTATTGGGATAGTAAGAAAAGTTTGTGGCCTGGTCTTTGTCTGGTTGCCCAGCAACTACTATCCTGTCCTCCAACCACTGTGCAAAGTGAGAGAGTTTTCTCTATTACTGGGAACATCCTTAATCCACACCGTGCACAACTGACACCCCATTTGATGGAACAAATAACTTTCCTGAAATGTAACCTCCCCAAGCTTGGTTACCCTACCCTTAACTTGTGAGACCTGAATCATTATCACCATGTGAAGATAGATGGGACTCAGAGGAACCATCCAAATGTTGAGGAAAATACATTTTTTTTTCTTACCACTTGACAATAGCAGTTGTCTTTAGTGTGACCCCAAGATTTAAATAGAATTATATTGTTTTAAGCAATCCAAATTTTTCCCTTTATTCCTTCCATCACCCTTTTTTCTAATGAGTGTTGTGTAGAGTGACTAGAGTGTGCGTGATTGTATGAATGAATGTTGTGTGAATGGACAGTAGCAAGGGTTGAAGCCTTGACGTGGCGCTACTGCTCACGTGTTGCTGTCTTTGTAAATACAAATAGCAACGTGTGCTAATTTAACCATTTTTGTATGATGGTCTGGAAACAAGAGACAATGATTAAAGATGACCTCAACAGCATGACAGTTCCTCTTGATGGAGAGACTGTCAACTCAAGGATCAGAATTTGTTACCAACACAACATAGAACAAAGAAGCATACAGCTGGAAACGTGACTCTATGCAAGATAGACTAGTTGGTCACTGCTGAACTGCTTCCAGATGCCCAGGACCCCTCCCATTTGCCATCTCTGACCCTGGGGACACCAGGGCCCTCTCTGATCCTCCACCTGTTTCATGACCATCTGCAATTGTCCGAAGTCACCAGTGTGAGTAATCTACCCTGCTGCCATGTTACTCAAGCCCTGGAAATGATGACTGCCCTTTGAACTGTTGCCCCTTGTGATTGCGCTCGCCTGGGAACCTCTGTCCGGTTAACTGTTGCCCTCATGATTGCAAGCCTGCAACCTATGCCCTGTGAACTGTTGAGGACTGTATGGTTAACCCCTGCTGTTACTATCTGCTGTGTATTCTGAAGGGATGAGCTTCGTGTTCGAGTCGAACATACGTTTGACTCGAACATCGGCTGTTCGATCGTTCGACGAAGATAGAACGTTTTGGGCCGTTCGTGACAAATTCGAGTGACGCGAACGGCCCACAATACACTGCACCATCGCAGTGCAATCCCGGCGCTGTGATTGGCCAAGCATGCACTGTGACCCCGCATGCTTGGCCAATCACAGCGCCGGCAGTGAGGAGAGCCATAATTGGCCACAGGCAGGATGCCTGTGGCCAATTATAGCTCAGGGGGGTTTAGTACACGCCCCACACTATAAAAGCCCGCCAGCGCGGCGGCCTTGTGTAGTGTGTTGGCGTGCAGGGAGAGAGAAGGATAGGCAGGGACAGTGTCAGTGATATTCTTTGCTAAACCTTGTGCATTTACAGTGTGTTGGTACAGGGACAGAGAAGGATAGGCAGGGACAGTGTCAGTGATATTCTTTGCTAAACCTTGTGCATTTACAGTGTGTTGGTACAGGGACAGAGAAGGATAGGCAGGGAGTCAGGGACAGTGTCAGTGATATTCTTTGCTAAACCTTGTGCATTTACAGTGTGTTGGTACAGGGACAGAGAAGTATAGGCAGGGGACAGTGTCAGTGTCATTTTTGCTGAGCCTTCTGCACAGTATACACCTGTATATCCGTCATTGCTGTTCTCAAATACAGGCATCTGCAGGAGTTAGTGGCACAGTATACACCTGTATATACCCGTCATTGCTGTTCTATAATATTACTGTTCAAAATTACAAACAGATTCTACTTGTTCAGAGTATATAGGGCCTTTTTTATTTTGTGTGCGGGGTTCCCCTTAATATCCTTACAAGACCCAAAGGGGCTGGTAATGGGCTGGGGTGGGGGGGGGGGGGGTGATGGGGTAGCCATGCCATTTTTCTTAAAGATTTTCATCCATATTACCGGGACCAGACATTACATTAAAGCCGCAAGCAGTTTTAAATGGCTTTTTTTCCTTTACAAATGTCATTTTGTGCAGGGACAGTTCTAAACACGGGAAACACATGCCACTTCACAGGCATACTTTAGACACCCCCCAGGTACGATATATAAAGGAATATTTGACTCTTTTTTTTTTCTCACTTTATGCATCATTAAAATGACTGCTCCCGAAAAACGGCCGTTTTTAAAACTTCGTTTTCCATTGATACATGTCCCCTGGGGGAGAACCCGGGTTCCCAACCCCTTTTTAGGAGAATAACATGCATATTAGTCATTATAACCACTTCTCTACTGTGCACGAAAACCCCCTTCCTGCCCAGGCCATTTTTCAGCTTTCAGCGCTGTCACAATTTGAATGACAATTGCGCGGTAGTGCGACATGGCTCCCTAACGAAATTTGCGTCCTTTTTTTCCCATAAATAGAGCTTTCTTTTGGTGGTATTTGATCACCTCTGCGGTTTTTATTTTTTGCGCTATAAACAAAAGAAGAGCATCCAGTTTGGAAAAAAAACACTATTTTTTACTTTTTGCTATAATAAATACCCATTTTTTTTTTTAAATAACATTTTCCTCAGTTTAGGCCAATACGTATTCTTCTACATATTTTTGGTAAAAAAAAAAAAAATCGCAATAAGCGCGTATTGATTGGTTTGCGCAAAAGTTATAGCGTCTACAAAATAGGGGATAGATTTATAGCATTTTTTTTTCATTCTTTTTTATTAGTAATGGCGGCGATCTGCGATTTTTTATTGTGACTGCAATATTGCGGCAGACACATCGGACACTTTTGACACATTTTTGGGACCATTCACATTTATACAGCGATCCCTGCTATAAAAATGCATTGATTACTGTATAAATGTGATTGGCAGGGAAGGGGTTAACCACTAGGGGGCGGGAAGGGGTTAAATATGTTCCCTTAAAGTGTTCTTACTGTGGGGGGAGGGGACTGACTGGGGGAGGTGACTGATGGTTGTCCCTATGTACAAGGGACACACCATCGGTCCCCTCTCCCTCACAGGACGTGGATCTCTGTGTTTACACACAGAGATCCACTTTCCTGCTCGTTTCCCGGGCAATCGCGGGTGCCCGGCGACATTCGCGGCCGCCGGGCACGCGCACCGGGGCCTTGTGAACGCGGCGGGCGCGCGCGTGCGCCGCTGGCGGCTCGCGCGCGCCTCCTAGCTCGTTTTAAAGGGAGGACGTCATATGACGTCCTCCCAGAGCGAGAGTATCCTCCGCCCGCCGTCTATTGACAGTGGGCGGGGGACAAGTGGATAATTAGCACTTTAGATTTAGAATGTTCGCATCCATTGTATTTAATAGGGTTCTAACGTTCATGCAAACTTTCGGTCCGTTCGCGGGTTCTGGTGCGAACCGAACCGGGGGGTGTTCGGCTCATCCCTAGTATTCTGGTGGGGGGAAAGCTGAACGGCGTGACTGGACACAAGATAAATGGAATTACCCTTTGCACATTGAAATAGTGTAGAAAGAAATCTCTTAAATTTTCTAAGTTCAGCCTGATGGTTAAATGTAGAAAAGACAATTATAAGGCCTCTAGTAAGTTAGTAACAATAAATGGACTAGTTCATTTAGATAAACATCACATAATGATTAATGAACCTAACAAGGAAAGCAAGATTCAAGAAAACAATTAGTTCTGAACAAAAACATTTTTATTTTTAACATAAAAAAAAAAAAAAAATTAGGAAAAAATATTCTCCCCCAACCTGGTGACCAGTCGCTGTAGGGACATATTGATGCCAGCCATCTGTTCACCGAGGTACCTAGTAGCCTCCAGTTGGCTCCTAAGGCTGCGTTGGTACCTCTCCAGAGCCACATAGTGACGAAGCTGCCGGCGATTGTGGAGGGCCAAAGAGTGACATAGCCTCCTGGTTTCGGCATATTGTCTCTCTTGGACCTCCACAATGCGTCGCAGATACGCATTCACATGTGGCTCTGGAGGGGGGATGTGTACTGGAGCGGCTGGAGAATCCTCACCAGGACGCACTGGGGAGGAGGCACTAATGGGTGTGTCCAGGTGGGGGATAGTGAAGGGTGGAGGAGAACATGCGCCGGAGAAACCGCTGGGGAGGAAGGACAATCACCAGACGCGGGCAGGTCCAGGCCTTCGTCCACCGGGTGGAGGTGAAGGATGAAGACTTCACCTGTGAAGAAAAGAAAATACATTAGATAGATAATACAATACACATGACTTCTTCACCCTAACATTATATAAAGACAATTATCTCAAAACGCTTGTAGACAATCATGTAACATCTTGAGATGTTTTCACTTCTACATACCAGTTTTCCATTTTTGATATTCAGTGAGATGCACCTAATCAATTTGTGTGTAGGAGATAGTGGTGTCTATGTCAATTTGCTGCGTCATCCCAGGTTTGCTGAGCTGTGCAGGAAGGTGTAGTACTTTACTGTACTCTGACCGGGGCGGAGCTGAGTGTCCTCCCCGGCCAGAGTACAAAGGGATTCCCCTCTACACATCGAGCAGTGTAAAGGAGAATCTCCCAAAGATTTTATCCGCTTGGTCGCATGGCCGGCTTGAGAAAATCTTAAGGTGTAATGGATGCCTAAGTGCTGACTGTGACAGAACCCACTGTCACTGTGTGTTTTGGAAGGGACTGAGGGCTGGCCTCTTACCCACAGATTATGGCCCAGAAGAGACTGAGAGACTTGGGGAAAGCTGGTATTGAGAAAATGTAATGTAATGCTACATCCCTTCTCCCCCTCCCACCCCCCCTCTTGTTGCTGTGCTTAATTGTGTTGGTTCATGGCACATAGACAATGGTCTGGACTGCAGACATCTCTCCGCAGGGGATGTGTATTGAAGGGCTGCCTGCTTACCATAATCCCTTTATGTTTAACTGTAGTCTCTGTTTCAATGTTCAGTTCCCATTGGTTCTTCCTTGTCCCCTACCCCCCCTCTATGACAAGGCTAAGGGGAGTGTCCCTAACAAGTGTATGTTTTGGATTTAATAAACTGTTGATGCTCTGCATGTTTAACCCTCAACACCTGTGTGGATTGTCTCGTGATTGAGGGGTTAAGGGCTGGTTATGGCGAATCTGCAGGCTGCAGGTGCATTTGGAGGACAGAAGACACAGGTCTGGCGGATGTTCCCACCTGGGGTATCTGAGATCCGTCACACTGACCACTAACTACTCTACCTCATCCAGACTGATTGACTGTCGCAAATATGGAAGATCAGTTGCACTTGCAGAAAAACATATCAGCTATACCAGCTATTAACATTACACTCACCAAAGAGAAGCCATTCAAGCCATTGCATTAGGGATGACCTAACAAAAAGTTGTTTAATAAAATATAGCAGGCTACTTTTTAAAGTTGATAATTTTATATAGCCACTGATTGAATAAGCCCCACTTCTGTTCTAGGCTAGGTAGGTTACTCACTCCTGGTCTAGGCTAGGAGGTATAACAGAGAATTTACAATTACTGAACCTTCGATATCCGGTGCTTCATCTGCTCCCCTCTGCTACTGCAGTGGTCTGGTCTCTCCCTGAGCCTTCAAGACCTATGCAAGACTCAACTTCTTATAGATATTTGCCTGCACAAAGATCTACGAGGTCATTTACAATTTTTTGCTTTATATCAGGGGTCTCCAAACTTTTCAAAAAAAGGGCCAGTTTATTTTCCTTCAGACTCTAGGGGGGCCGGATTGTGGCCAACAGGGGCAGAAAATGTCATGGGCCCATCATCAGTGAGAATAAATATGGCCTCAGGGTTGGTGGTCAATAGGAGTGGTGCCCCTATTAGTAGGAGGAATAGTATCCCATCATTAGTATCCATAGAAGAAAAAAATGCCCCATTGTTGGTGTGAGTGGGAGAATTAGTGCCCCAAGGGCCGGATAAAAGCTACCAAAGGGCCACATCTGGCCCTCGGGCCGCAGTTTGGAGACCCCTGCTTTATATGATGCCAAAGAGGAGGCACCAGACATCATGAGGAAAGTGTTAATGCATGAATTAGGGGCATGCCGGAGATTGACCATGTCAAGGGACTGCCAGCCAATAGCTGGAGATTCTTGTCTGACACACCCCTTCCAGCCTGCGGTGTTATTCACGATGATTAACAGTGATTGGCTCAGACTGGGAACCTGAACTGCAGCAAGAAGCTGGCGTGATCAGGGAAGTGACATTGAGGAAATAACAAGCACAGGTCACGCTAACGGGAAGACTGGAATCAGCTGCAAAGGGGGACTAATAATTAATAATTCCAGCTAAACCGAAGCCTTGGAGAATAAATCACAACCATTTCTAGACAAGGTTTGCCATCAGCATTTCATATTTAAAATACTATATTTGCCTGGAAAATACAAAAAAATTTATACTTACTCCCTGGATCTGCCGCGTCTGGCTGTTCACCAGCTTCCGCATCCCCAGCAGCCTCTACAGTGCAGGTCTCCTCCACCTCCTGCTCAGCCTCAGCAGCTGTTGATTATGATTAATATAGAAAAGAACATTACAATCTGCAGTGTACAACAATCTCACACATTAGTACAAGAACATTGAAACATGTATGATCACTCAGCAGACACCAGCAAGATTATACTAACTTACATGTGGGCATTGCCGCCTCAGTCTCCTCCTCCTGAGTCTCCCCCTCTGATTGGATGACACCTATTTAATATAAAGGAGAAATGATGAACATTACAATGTTCAAGCTTCAAATTACTATAAATAAATACTGTATATAGATAAAATTAATTATCCATTAGCATGGCAATACAGGTCAGGTCACTAACGTTTATCTACAAGGCAGGGACATGCATTCAACCATTTAGAAAAAATCTCTAAAAAAAAAAAAAACGAGGCACTTACCTGTCCTGGTTCCAGCGGCGAGTGCTAGGTGCACCGCCACTGATCAGGTGCCTCAGTTCAGAGCAGCGACGTTCTGTCAGATTGCGTAAGTTACGCAAGCGGTTGCGTTACCTGACAGAAGGTTGCAGAGGCTCTACCTGTCACTGCTTGAGCGAGAAGCAATGACACTGGAATCGACAATGGAAGGCTGGACAAATGGAAAAGGACCCACTGTATTAGTGTCACTACTACACTACTTACTGGGCGTTGATGACATGGAGGACTCCTGCTCCTCCGCCCTCCACCTCCGGCGGCGCTGGGACTGGATGCGATCTTTAAATAAAATCAAACACAATATGGTAAATGTCGGATGCTTGACAAAAAAAATGTCCTGCACAATGCAATGCTGACACCAACCCTGATGAGCCAGGAGATGGGTGATCTCATCCTCCCCTATACCCGCTAACAGCTCTGCCTCATGGGGGAGGAGAGGCACCTGCTTCCCTCTGCGCCCCAACTGCCGGCGTTTACGCGCTATGGAACTGCAAAACAAAAAGAGAAGAGAAACAGGTTCCATAATTAAACTACAATTGTAATCTGAAAATTACATCAACACATGAAACAAATGTAGAATGAACCCGTAGAATGAAACAATGCAAATGGAATTTTTGGATTAGGCGCATTTTTTCACGTAGCACAAGATTTGCACATTTTTTTATTAACCAAATTTATTTTAAGAAAAACGTATGCTTTTTTGGTGCACAATAAAATATAAAAGAAAGGATTGGGATTGTGCTGATAAAATATAGATGTCCAGTCCACCTTTCTAATTATGCGCTTGTGTGAACTGTGTATGGTGTAAAATCAGTACATTTTTAGAGCACTGATTGTTGTATAAATGACAATGGTCACAAAATGGCATCAAAAGTGTCCGATGTGTCCGCCATAATGTCGCAGTCACGATAAAAATCGCTGATCGCCGCCATTACTAGTAAAAAAAAATAATAATAAAAATGCTATAAAACTATCCCTATTTTGTAGACGCTATAACTTTTGCGCAAACCAATCAATAAACGCTTATTGCAATTTTTGTTACCAAAAATATGTAGAAGAATACGTATCGGCCTAAACTGAGGAAATAATTTGTTTTTTTATATATTTTTTGGGGATATTTATTATAGCAAAAAGTAAAAAAATAATTGTGTTTTTTTTCACAATTGTCGCTCTTTTTTTGTTTATAGCGCAAAAAAAAAAAACGCAGAGATTATCAAATACCACCAAAAGAAATCTCTATTTGTGGGGAAAAAAAGAACGCAGTGCCGAATCGCAAAAAGTGGCCTGGTCATTTGGCAGCCAAATCCTCCGGGGCTGAAGTGGTTAAAATGTAAAAAAAAATAATAATCAGACATGTTACTTACCGCTTAATGTCGCTGAATTTTTTCCGACAGGCAGTCGGGTCACGCCGATGGCGATACATCCCTTCAACTTTTTTGGAGATCTCCTCCCACTTCTCCCGCTTCCACTCCTGAGTGGTATCCCTGGAGCGGGGGCCACACAGCTGTATCCAGTAAGGAAGCGTTTCCTTTACAAGGACCTGGGACTCAATGTGAGTCCACATAAGGTTACGCTTCCTGCTGGTTGCAGCTTGTGTCCCCAAGCGCCGCTTTTTGGATGATGGGGAATGGGATGCTGCTGCTGCTTCCTCCATAGAAGGCCTAGGAACGTCCTCCATGTGGTCGAAATGGGTCGCCATATTATCCGACACTGACACAACGTCAGAGGACGTGCACAAACGAATGTGAAAGTAGTTAGCTGACTGTTGGGATAGACCATCCATTCCACATGAACGACGAAGATTCGACGAAGATTCGACACAGCATCGAAAAACATACAAACGTCGAATCTGTGGCTTATGGTGTCTGTCAAAAGTTCTAAGTTGATTCGACGGTGCAGTTAAACTCACTGTACGATGCTGCCTGCAATCGTACATTTCCGGTTAAATGCATCCGCTCATGGGCTATAGAAAAATTCTAATGTTGAATGACTACTAATAATAATTAATAAATATAATTATTACTAGTCATACAACATTAGAATTCTACTATAGCTAGCTTGTAGGCGGAACATTCGACCGGAAATGTACGATTGCTGCGTCGAATAGTTTAGCTGCTCCGTCGAATCTTCTTAGAACACACACACACCATATAAGCCTTCAATGACAGATTCAACCTTAATTATTTCGGATTTTCGGACGAATGCAATTTTTAACGAAAAACTAAATAGATAAAAACGAATTTCGGGAGTAACTAAATAAATTTATTTTTCGAACGAAAACGAAATTCCGAAACGAAATATTTCAGTGTGCACATGTCTAGCGGTTATATCTGAATCTCCAGGTCCTGACAAACGAGGATGGGGAAGGGCTATTTTGTACCTGGACCCTGCCAAGGCCTTCGACAGTTTAAAGTGGCAGTACCTGTGGAAGGCCATGGAAATGGCCCAACTGGGCCCGGGCTTCATCAACTGGGTTAAAATGCTCTATAGAGCACCAGAGGCTAGAGTAAGGGTGAATGGCGAGCAGTCCGATAAGTTTGGACTGGGGAGGGGGATGAGGCAGGGATGTCCCCTGTCACCCCTCCTCTTTGCCATTGCAACTGAACCTCTGGCCATCGCTCTCAGATCATCCGACAAGGTGAGGGGCTTTAGAAGACGTGATCTGGAAGAAAAAGTTGCACTATACGCAGACGATCTCCTGCTCTTCCTCTAAGATACACAGGACTCCCTTCGGAAGGCCATGAATATCATTAACAGCTTTGGTCAAATCTCCGGACTAAAGATAAATTGGGCAAAGTCCAGTTTGTTACCAGTGGACCCTCTGGCGGGTTCCTTGCCTGAGAAGGTAGCTCAGATTCCAGTTGTGAATAAATTTAAATATCTAGGTATAAACATTTCTAAAGACCCTCAATAATACACCGCAGATAACATTGACCCCCTGTTGATTAAATTCAGGGGTAAAATAAGAGTATGGAAACGCTTGCCAATATCTGTGGCAGGTCGGTGTAATTTGATCAAAATGATTTGGATGCCCCAGCTCCTTTATGTATTACATAATTCGCCAATCTGGCTTTATAAAAAATGGTTTCAAAGGATAGAGACTCTGTTAAGGGAAATGATATGGAAAGGTGGTCCAGCAAGAATCCGGCTAAGTACCCTGCAACTCCAGAAACAGGAAGGAGGAGTTGCGCTCCCGCACCCTTTTAGTTATTTTTGGCATCACAACTCCAGTACTTAGGGGGAAGCAACGTAGCTGACCAAGAAGTAGGAAGAAAGATACTCCTTCAAATTACTTCACATGAATCCATACCTGAAGCTCTGGAGGAAGGATCATTTTCCCCAAGACTCCCAACTTTGAATCTAATAAAGAGGGTTTGGGACACAGCGAAAACAATACTGGATTATAGGGGTTTTACGGAATTCACTCCACTGTAGGATAATAGCAAATTAGGAGAGCTCCAGAAGATAGGGACAATAAGGGAATGGGAGAGATGTGGAATAAAATTTATCACACAGCTATATCAAGAAGGTACCTTGAAAACTTTCCAGAAATTGAGAATCCATCACACATTTACCCTTTTTCATTTTTTCATTTTTCTCACTTTTCAATGATAGCGTTCTTAATGTTGGAGCACTTTATTGCTTTCAACATAGCTACACTATCACATATTTTAGTTATTCTGTTTATCACCACCCCTTCTCATTCACATTCACTTTTTACGCTTCCACTGCTGTACATAGGGTCCATCACCCTTCAGCAATTTAACACACAAATTCTTTGCATTTCACATTCATTTTCAGATGGCCCAGGAGTCTTTCTGCATGTGCCCCTTGACCCTGGTGAAGATCACATGTTCAGCTCACACAATGATGCCTGCCCCCTTGCTGCGCCACCTGCTATGCCGCCTCAGCCCCCGTATCGGACTGTGTCCCCGGCCGCCTAAATGCCCCCTGCCGTGCCCATACCATCACCCGACCTGTAAGTATGTGCTGTAGATTTAAGTGCATATTTCTCTCCCCCTTATATATAATTTATCCCTAACCTATCATTTGATACAATGTTCTTGTATTATAGACATCCATTAACTATCAGCTCCTGATAAAAGGCATGACAGCCGCGAAGCGCGTCGAGCTTCAGATGCCAAATAATATTCACCATGCAGTTCTACCTCATGTTTTTACTGTTTTACTCAATTTATTTACAAACAAATGCTAATGAACTAACTAACCATGTTGGGTGATGGAATATGTACCATGGTGTCTTATGTATTTTACTGTACAATATTTAATAAATTTACATTATCTGATTTACTAGCTCTTTTTTGCTTTCAATCCGCATGCTTCATATAAAGTCCCGACCCTTTTCTGTCTTCGTATTGTTGCCAAGGGTAACAACTGTACAGATTGCCTGCTATCAGTGTTCAGCTACTGTGGCGCAGTTTGTGTGGAGACATGTCTGGTCAGAACCAGCTAGCATCAGCGCGCCTGTTGATCTCAGCTTCTACCATCAGGGGTCAGCGCAGTGCACGCAGTATGGAGCCCGCATATCAGTTCCTCATGCGCCAAACAGATGGAGAGCTGGAGTCACCCCCCGGAGGAAGCTGATGGGTTCCAGCCTGCTACGCACACTACGAGGCAGCTGAAGATGGCGGAGGGTGGCCGGATGATGCCCACTCTACAGTGGATGCCTGACATGCAGGAGCGGACGTCTGATTGGAGATTCGCAGAGGACTCGCCTTGGGGGTGATCGGAGGAGTGGAGTGGCTGTGCCTACTCTGTCCCAAGTGCCACATCCCGACGTTGGGAGTAACAGCTTGGGCCTGGTGTGGTCTCGTGGGGAGCCACTAACCCGGCTGTGACCTGTTCAGCAGGACTCAAGGTACTACACTGTTAACCTGCCTTTTAGGACTTTGTATGCCACAGCTGCAAGGGACTCGGAGAGCCGGAGAGGGCCAGGGATCATCAGCCAGAGGCGGACAGGTGTTGCGGCCTGGCAACTCCTCCGTGAAGATCCTGGACATACAGGAGGAAGAGAATGCTGCCACAACCAGTGGCCTGGCCAGGGGCCTGGTGACTGCAGGTGCTAGTGTGCAGAAACTAGATGACATCCCTGAAAAGCCAGTCTGCTCTAAGTCCCTTGCTGTACCCATCCATAAGGAGCCCATGCTAGAGGGAGGTTTGCCTCCAGGTGAGCTGGTTGAGGTAAGCGAGGGCCGGGACATTGATTGGGGTTCCCCAGAATACTGGAAAAATATGGGTCCTTGGAAAATTTGTTTGCATGGTCGTCCCCTGAGGAAAGCTCCAGTGAGGAGGAGTGGGAGACAGGAGACTCCAATGCCACAGAGACCCATTCAGAGACAAAGGAAGAACCTCAGCCCCCAGTATGGACCCCAGTTTCTTGCAGTAGACTTTTCTTTAGCAGACCTTCCACTACCAAGACCAGAGCTCCCACCTACAGGCAGTGGGTGGTAAAGGCCCAGGATTCTTGTGTCTTGACCGGGAAAGGGAAGCCCAAGGAATTTCCAAGGTTCTCTCGGTTTCAGAGGGAAATACAGAGAAGGGTTGCTTTGGAGTGGGGTCTTGACTATCCGTATGTCCCCTCTCAGATTATGGACATCATGGAGAGCTCCCGGGGAGAGTGGGAGGATGACCTAATCTGGGAGTTCATGCACGTCCCAAAGCCTTTAAGGGTGCTTGGGCCCGGTTCAAGGACATTTGGGAGGAATGGAAGCTGGGACGTGCCATCTACAGAGACCGAGTCCTGGTTGTAAAGGCGGGTCAGCCATGAGCCATTCGGTCTCAGTCAGAGGAGAAGGGGATAGTAGGAGGAGGTTGCCGGATCCCCGCTTCTATGTGTGAGAAGGACTGTTGTGCTGTGCAGCCACCATAGGAGCAGCCACAACGTCTGCAAGAAGGACAGGGTCTGTGTGGTTTTCTTCACTGACAATTTTCTTTTACAGGGACAGTCTTTGCCTGCCACCCAGGGTGCCTGATGGAAGGACTGTAGATCATGGACACTAGGGTGTATTGTCCCTGCCTACCTCTTTGCTACCTGCTATTCAAGAAGGGGCCCCTTCACTCAGGAGCAAAAGAAGGACTGTTACAGGTTTCACATATATGTTTGGTTATTGTTCTGTTTTGGGTTAAATAGTTCCCTTCTGACTGAATAATGACAAGTGGGTAAATATATGTGGTAATGTGGATCTGATATTTCTCTGCTGGGAGGATTATAACCCCCTTTCAGTAGTGATTTAAAGTGTACAGTTAGTTTGTACGATGTACCCGATACCCATTCACATAGGGGGGTGGGATCTGGGGGCCCCCTTGTTAATCCTTCCAGATTCCGATATGCCCTCTGCCCGCAGACCCTGACAACCACCGGCCAGAGTTGTCGGGAAAAGTCCTCATCAACATCACCCACCACCCCATGTTGAGGGCATGCAGCCTTGTAATGTTCAAGAGGGGGGGGTGCTCGGCTCGTCCCCTCCCTTTTCTGACCTACTGAGCGGCATGCTCGGATAAGGGTCTTGTATGAATTTTGGGGGGGACCCCACGCCATATTTTTTTTTTTCATTTTAGCGTGGGGGAGGGAGCCTCCAAATCCATACTAGACCTGAAGGGACTCATCAGTTGTTAAAGATGCGGCAGCCGGCTTCCTGCCCCCCTGCTTAGTAACCAGCTATATACAGTGTGTTCACAGTGCATTTGAAGAGAAAAAAAAAACCTGTAACACACAAAATGAATGAAAACTGCATGCAAATTTGCATAAAAAAACATGGGTTTAAAGCTCCAGCTAAAAAAATTTTTTTTACGTTTTTTGGATAGCACAGGCAAAGGTTACCAACCTGTAATGTTTGTTTTGCTCTCTGTGCCCCTGTTCAGAAGATTTCACCTCACTTTCTATCCCTGTGACAATTGGATTTTGAAAATTTTGGGATGTTGTGCAAACAAGGATTGGTGACAAAGCGGAGACACCCTTTTCCCATGATAACTCTTACAGGAGTGAATTTCCCTTCCTAGGGGTAGATTTCCTCTCACTTTCTGTTTCCTTCCTCCATTTGTAAGTGTAGCGGGTAGGTACTTTTCTATATGTTTAAAACTGGCAGAGACACCAGTGATGTATAGTTCCCTGCGGCCCAGCAGGTGGCGCTGTCCCTGTGGGCTGGGGTTGAACCATCGCTGAGTGCCGTACCCCTTTATGGCCTCTCTCAGCGGTTGTATGGTGGGGCGGGGATACCCGCCGTGCTTGCTGGGAGAGGGTATAAAAGGGCCGGCCATCTTTGTCACGGGGTCTTTGAGTCCCAGGCACCTTTAGCCTGAGGGCTGCTGTCCATGGTCGGTGTCCAGGCCGCCTAGGCCTGGACACCAGGAGTTCGGGAGCCACCCCAGACACCCTTAGTCTGGGGTGAGGTACTTTATTCCAGGCCTGGGGCCCAGCTACTTCCACTGGGTTCCGCCCGGGAGGGATCGTCCTAAGGTACCCAACGAACCGGGTACCTGAATCTAAGACGCAATGGACCACGCAGGTGACCTTCCCGTAGATCTGGTGCTGCATGGATGCCTTCACCAAATAAGGGCCTTATTCACACGGAAGGTGGTTCATGTTCTATGACCAGTGGCAGCGGTCCAACTAGTCAACTCAGGTCAGTGGCAGAGGCCTGCAATTAGGCCTGTGGCAGGGGCCTCAACAGTTCATCCGGTCGGTGGCAGCGACCAAAACTCACGGTCGGTGGCAGAGACCGTGCGCCAGGCCTATCCGCACGAGAAAGGGATAGGAGAGTTCATTGTGCCTGGGCCTACTCGTATCCACACCCCCTGTCTGTCTGTTGAGGGAGTCCAACTGATTGTGTTTCATCCTGACATTGGAAAATAAAGGAGTGTTTGACTTTTATTAGTGTGGGGCTCATTTACTGGCAGACACTGTTCCACAGAAGAAGCGGAGGCTCCAAACACCGACCCAAAGGTAAAGAAACTTTGCTCACACCACACAAACATCTGCGGTGAAAGCTTGGCGTGGTGACCCCGCACTCTCTCCTCCAAGGTACCCCTAGACAAAAGCCGGAGAGAAAGAAACCGGAGCAAGAGAGAGAGAGTGGAGGGCGCTACATAAGTATGAGAAAAAAGAGAGAGAGGGCGCACTGGCCTAGTGCATTATCCAACAAACTTATTAAAAATATCTGATAAAATCAAAAAGATGTCTACACACCAACATAAACTTGCAAACTCGCTCATCAAGCCACATGGGTGGCTAGTCTCTCGCAAATGGCTTGGACTACCAGACCAAGGTATGGGGTCCTAAATGGGACCCTGCTGGCTGACGCGTTTTGAAGGACTGACCTTCTTCTTCAGAGCCTAAAGAAGAAGGTCGGTCCAAGCAATTTGTGAGAGACTAGCCACCTATGTGGCTTGATGAGTGAGTTTACAATAGGCTTGTGCAATTCGTTTCGTAACGAATTGAAATTCGTCCGAATTTTGCAACTTTCGGACATTCGGAAGCATTCGAATTTCCGAACAAAGCAATTACGAATAAGACCGAATCCGAAATAAATTATACCGAAAATAGCGAATGCCCGAATGTCTTCGGCATAATTCGTTATGAAAAAGTTACGAATGTACGAATCCATACGAAGCACAATAACACTCACTCTGCTCTGCTCTCTGCTTCTCCCACACCGTGCTGAACTCCCTCTCAAAATGGTGTACAGGGGCGGAGGTTATAGCCGCATGTAAAAAACGAAAGTAAAATACGAGATTTCGAATCCATTCGAAGCACAATAACACTCACTCTGCTCTGCTCTCTGCTTCTCCCTCACCGTGCTGAACCCTCTGAAAATGGTGTACAGGGGCGGAGCCTATAGCCGCATGTTAAAAACGAAAGTAAAATACGAGATTTCGAATCGTTACAAATAACCGCAATGTATTTAGAAAAGTACAAATCCATTCGAAGCACATTAGGCATAATAGGCAGCGTCGTTGTGAGAGAGACACGGAAAATTACGAATCAACGAACCCAAAAAAAGTTACGAAAGTAGGAGTTGTGTCCAGAATCAACGAAAAACAACGTACTCTACCGAAAGTACGAACCCAAAAAAAGTTACGAAAGTAGGAGTTGTGTCCAGAATCAACGAAAAACAACGTACTCTACCGAAAGTACGAATTATAAAGCAACAAAAAATTCAACGAAAAATGTCGCTTGCAAAAATACGAATGAGTCCGAACACGAAAAATCCCGTCTAGCAAAATTACGAATGATTACGAATCAACAGGACCGGAAAGAAACGAACCGAAACGGAACAAATTTTTCCATTGTGCACAAGTCTAGTTTACAAGTTTATGTTTGTGAGTAGACATCTTTTTGGTTTCATCAGATATTTTTCATAAATTTGTTGGATAATGCACTAGGCCAGTGCTCCCACTCTCTCTTTTTTCTTATATTCCTACAGCACGGCCAGGACAACGGCAGTCCTAGAAGGCAGCAAGGTATCTAAGCTATTATCCGTTTTCTGAACTAGTAATATAGCACTATTGAGTCAGTACACTGATGTGCAAGAGTATGTTGTTCTATTTGTAAGTATGAGTCGTATGTACAAACGTACATACAAATGTCATGGACTACTTGTACAAAACGTAACCCCTTCACACCTAAGTGTATAACAAATCTAAATGTCTAAGGCCAATTTTGTGACTTTGACACGTGTTAGTAAAACCGTACATATCATCACAACTACTTTGTGCATCCAGATGGATTATACCTTGTTTTTTTCAGGACAAATTGGGCTTTCATTTGGTGGTAAATGGTAATGGATATCTCCTGATTTTATTTTATTTTTATTATCAAAGGAAAACTGGCCAAAAATAGTAAAAAAAAAACAACAACATTTTTTTTTCAATTTAGCTTTATATTTTTAGGTACTACCAACCTACCACTAAAGAATAACCCCAAATAAATTCTCCTGCTCCTGACGATCACAGTGATACCACATATGTGTATGTTGTATATACCTGTAGTACAGCCCAGAATCAATAGTGCACATTTTTCTTTTTATCCAACTTAAAACACACTGGGGGGGCCCACTCAGTTTTTTTTTTTCACCGGCAATTTAGTTTTTTTTTACTTAGCTGTCATCAGGGAAACTTATTGACCGCTGATGTCTCCCTGGTTGTTAAGGACGCTGCAGCCAGCTTCCCGGCCCCCGCTCCTTAACAACAAGCTTATACAGGCATACCCCACGTACTGCGCCATAATTGAACAAAGCTTTCGGAAGCACGCAGTGCATTGCAGGATGTTCAGCAGGGCAAACACAGTGCAAAGTCAGCCAATGTTCGGCCCAAACTGATGCTCGGGCCAAATCTTTTACCCAACTCTAAGCACAAAAAAAAAAACCTTTCCCCCTACCCCCCATCACATTGCAAGTATTAAATGCTTGTTAAGTCTAGAGGGCAGAACGGGGGGTGATATTACTTACCTGACTCTCTACTTTGGCAGGTTTTAGAGCTGTTCTCTTCTCCTTGAAGCTCCATGCTGTGGGCAGTCCCAGCATCATATTGTACAATGCAGTGCTATTGTACAGGTCCTTCTCAAAAAATTAGCATATTGTGATAAAGTTCATTATTTTCTGTAATGTACTGATAAACATTAGACTTTCATATATTTTAGATTCATTACACACAACTGAAGTAGTTCAAGCCTTTTCTTGTTTTAATATTGATGATTTTGGCATACAGCTCATGAAAACCCAAAAATCCTATCTCAAAAAATTAGCATATTTCATCCGACCAATAAAAGAAAAGTGTTTTTAATACAAAAAAAGTCAACCTTCAAATAATTATGTTCAGTTATGCACTCAATACTTGGTCGGGAATCCTTTTGCAGAAATGACTGCTTCAATGCGGCGTGGCATGGAGGCAACCAGCCTGTGGCACTGCTGAGGTGTTATGGAGGCCCAGGATGCTTCGATAGCGGCCTTAAGCTCATCCAGAGTGTTGGGTCTTGCGTCTCTCAACTTTCTCTTCCCAATATCCCACAGATTCTCTATGGGGTTCAGGTCAGGAGAGTTGGCAGGCCAATTGAGCACAGTAATACCATGGTCAGTAAACCATTTACCAGTGGTTTTGGCACTGTGAGCAGGTGCCAGGTCGTGCTGAAAAATAAAATCTTCATCTCCATAAAGCTTTTCAGCAGATGGAAGCATGAAGTGCTCCAAAATCTCCTGATAGCTAGCTGCATTGACCCTGCCCTTGATAAAACACAGTGGACCAACACCAGCAGCTGACATGGCACCCCAGACCATCACTGACTGTGGGTACTTGACACTGGACTTCAGGCATTTCCCTCTCCCCAGTCTTCCTCCAGACTCTGGCACCTTGATTTCCGAATGACATGCAAAATTTGCTTTCATCCGAAAAAAGTACTTTGGACCACTGAGCAACAGTCCAGTGCTGCTTCTCTGTAGCCCAGGTCAGGCGCTTCTGCCGCTGTTTCTGGTTCAAAAGTGGCTTGACCTGGGGAATGCGGCACCTGTAGCCCATTTCCTGCACACGCCTGTTCACGGTGGCTCTGGATGTTTCTACTCCAGACTCAGTCCACTGCTTCCGCAGGTCCTCCAAGGTCTGGAATCGGTCCTTCTCCACAATCTTCTTCAGGGTCCGGTCACCTCTTCTCGTTGTGCAGCGTTTTCTGCCACACTTTTTCCTTCCCACAGACTTCCCACTGAGGTGCCTTGATACAGCACTCTGGGAACAGCCTATTCATTCAGAAATTTCTTTCTGTGTCTTACCCTCTTGCTTGAGGGTGTCAATGATGGCCTTCTGGACAGCAGTCAGGTCGGCAGTCTTACCCATGATTGCGGTTTTGAGTAATGAACCAGGCTGGGAGTTTTTAAAAGCCTCAGGAATCTTTTGCAGGTGTTTAGAGTTAATTAGTTGATTCAGATGATTAGGTTAATAGCTTGTTTAGAGAACCTTTTCATGATATGCTAATTTTTTGAGATAGGAATTTTCGGTTGTCATGAGCTGTATGCCAAAATCATCAATATTAAAACAAGAAAAGGCTTGAACTACTTCAGTTGTGTGTAATGAATCTAAAATATATGAAAGTCTAATGTTTATCAGTACATTACAGAAAATAATGAACTTTATCACAATATGCTAATTTTTTGAGAAGGACCTGTATATGCAAGCTTGCGATCATGGCCGAGAATAGCTTAGAGAGGAGGCTGCAGAGGACAATCATGCGGATTGATGGAACCTGCTGGAAGGAAAAGTAGGTAAGTAATAGAGCCTCTTCTGCAACCCTCTAGGCTATTAAACCCAAAACCAAAAATGTAATATATTGCAGCTTACTAATCCTTAGATATGGTGGCTGCATCGGTTTTTTTTTCCCTCTATTTTCTTCTGGTGATCTGGCCAGTAGCACACCTCCTGTATTAGAGTGCCTACACTCTGGATGAATAATCATTGGGAGCACTTTTTGACAGCAGCATTATCAGTCTGGTTGGGGGGGGGGGGGGTGTTGGATGTACTAGCAGATTTCGATACACTAATAATTTTAAGCCAAACTCCAGATAACACTATATAAGCAGTTACAGATGGGTTTTTTTCCCTGCTGGGATAAAGGTTTTACATACTGTAAAAAAAAACTGATAATTGTAAGCACCTCTGTCAGTGGTAAAATGTTTGTCTCATCCATGTAACTGATACTTCTGCAAGAGACTAGAGTCCCCTGAAGATGTGTATTTGCATTAAACGTGTTGGAGCAGAAGCGACACGCTGACGTCTTGCCACCACTTCCATGCTTGGAACTGGCGGCTTTCTTTGTAAGTGCACTGCTTTATTTGTCATGACAAGTGTTTTACTGGCATTTGGAAAAAAGCCTTTTACTTTTTAATGAGTATACTCTACTCTATGTGGTCCCCTGCTTGTGGCTTATTGTGGTGAGCACTTTTTCCTAGACAGTATCAAGCAAACCTTCTGACTGTCCCAGTGGTGAGAAGCGGTACTGCGGGGTGACCATGTGTGAAGGATCCTGTAGACACAAACGTTGTTGTTGCTTTTTCATCTGGCAGCTTTAATGTGTGCATTTTAGTTCTGTTGTTCACGTGTTGGGGGAGAGGATTTTCATTACCTGGTGGAAGACACTTTCTTTGCAGTGATATTTATCACATATTTTGGACTCTTTTGTATTCAACTTTATTTACACTGATTTATTTTTATTATCATTTTTGAATATTGTGGATGCTTTTTGCATATTTGTATTATTCTATATTTTAGGCGCTGCATTATTTTCTTTGTACATCTGCAAGAGAGCTTGTTCTTTTGAAAAACATCAGACTTACTGGCCAGATCACCAGGTGAAAACTGGGGAAAAAAGCCTAAGAAAGGAAAACGAATGTAGCCACTGCATCTAAGAATTGGTAAGCTGCAACATAATAAATGTTTGCTTTTGGGTTTAATACTGCTTTAACAAGCATTTAACTCTTGCAATGCACTGAAAGGGTATTTTTTTGTTGCGCCTGGAGTTGGAATTTAAATGACTTTGACATGTTAAAGATTAGATGTGATTTTAATGATTGGGTTTAGATCTTTAAAGTGATCCTAAGGCTACAAAAGCACTTAAAATAAGTGACACTATATAATTTCCACCATATAATGTGAAGTCCTACCAATTTTAGTATTACATGCTACCCCAATCCACTCCAAGACCCTGGGAAAATTATATGTAAATAGTGGCTTTCTGAAAACAGTATTTAAATAAAGATAAGTGTGTTTGCAAATGTAGGCCTGGTGATTGGGTACTCTTAAGTGGACTGAGGAGGTGATGAAAAAGGTACATGAAGGCATCTCATTGTACATACCATACAGTATCACTCTCACTGTGCTTTCCTTTACATTAACCACTTCAGCCCTGGAAGAATTGGCTGCCCGATGACCAGGCCTTTTTTTGCGATTCGGCACTGCGTCGTTTTAACTGACAATTATGCGGTCGTGCAACATTGCACCCAAACAAAATTGACATCCTTTTTTTCCCACAAATAGAGCTTTCTTTTGGTGGTATTTGATCACCTCTGCGGTTTTTATTATTTTCGCTATAAACAAAAAAATAGTGACAATTTTGAAAAAAAGCTATATTTTTTACTTTTTGCTATAATAAATATCCCCAAAAAATATATAAAAAAACTTTTTTTTCCTCAGTTTATGCCGATACGTATTCTTCTACATATTTGTGGTAAAAAAAAAAAAAAAACTGTAAAAAGCGTTTATTGATTGGTTTGCGCAAAAGTTATAGCGTCTACAAAATAGGGGATAGTTTTATGGCATTTTTATTATTAATTATTTTTTTACTAGTAATGGCAGCGATCTGGGATTTTTATCATGACTGCGATATTGCAGCGGACATATCGGACACTTTTGACACTATTTTGGGACCATTGTCATTTATACAGCGATCAGTGCTATAAAAATGCACTGATTACTGTGTAAATGACACTGGCAGGGAAGGGGTTAACCACTAGGGGGCGAGGAAGGGGTTAAGTGTGTCCTAGGGAGTGATTCTAACTGTGTGGGGGCTGGGCTACCAGTGACACGACATTGATCACTTCTCCCGATGACAGGGAGCAGTAGATCACTGTCCTGTCACTAGGCAGAACAGGGAAATGGCTTGTTTACATAGGCACCTCCCCGTTCTGTCGTTCCGTGACACGATCGCGGGACACTGGCGAACATCGAGTCCGTGGGCCCGCGGGCCTGCCCGTGCCATTCTGCCAACGTATATGTATGTGAGGCAGATGGCAAGTGGTTAAGGGCCAGTTCATACCACATGCAGTCTACTGCATTTTTTTTTCTGCATCAAAAACGCATGGAAAGTAGGTTATATGGTTTTCAATGGCATAGTTCAGACCAGTGCTTGCAGTTCCAGGAAAAAAAAGTACAACATGTTGCAATTTTCCTGCATCTGGACTATACTGGATCACTGTAAAACAAATCAAAAATGCACCGGAACGCACCTAAATGCACCAAAAACGCACTAGAACACACATGTCCTTATTTACTGTGAGGGCCAGTTCACACCATAGAAATGCAATCCGGATGCGTTCCAGGTGCTTTTTTGCATGTGCATTTTTGACGCGTTTTTAATGCAGTCCAGTGCTTTTTTTCACCCCCCTTTTTTATTAACCTTAGATAAGGTCAAGTGTGTTCCAGTGCGTTTTTGGCGCATTTAGGTGCGTTCTAGTGCGTTTTTAACGCGTTTTACAGCGTTCCAGTACAGTCCAGTGCAGGTAAAATGCAGCATGTTCTACTTTTTTTTCTGGAACTGGAACGCACTGGAACTGCAAGCACTGGTGTGAACCATGCCATTGAAAACCATATAACCTACTTTCCATGCGTTTTTGATGCAGAAAAAAAACGCACTGGACTGCATGTGGTGTGAACTGGCCCTTAAGAAAAAAGAGGGAGAAAAAATGCACTGGACTGCATCAAAAATGCATCAAAAACGCACTGGAACGCACCTAAATGCATCAAAAATGCACTAGAACACACATGTCCTTATTTACTGTTAAGAAAAAAGAGGGAGAAAAAATGCACTGGACTGCATCAAAAACGCACTGGAATGCATCTGGACCGCATCTGGAATGCCAATGCAGAAAAGCATCTGGAATGCATCTGGACTGCGTTTCAAAGGTGTGAACTGGCCCTAAAGCCCAACTCTATGCAAACATCACATTTAAATAGTGCATCAATTACCTTACTCCTCAGTCTTGATTCCAAACACCTCTTCTTAAGCTATCCTGTGGTGTAACGGATCAAAGTCACACTTTCCTCTATGATCCAGGTTATTTTTCTGCCTTGGGGACCAGACATTTTTCCCTGCTTGTTATTTGCTTGGAAACTGGTCTCCTCACCACCCCCATGAATTTTCCTGCCTTTGGAGCCTATGAGAGAGGACCCAGCTGGAACCATCGCCTCCACCAATAGGAAGTGTCCAAGTCATGTTGACACCCAAAGAAAAACCCCCAGAAGTAAACAGAAGAAGATAGATTGGCCTAGCAGTGTCATGTGACTGTGGCTTCAGGTAAGTAAAAAGGATGTGCGACGTCAGCCTGGACCGGCTGACGTCACAGAGCCGGTCCAGGCTGGGAAAAGATTGCGACCATATGGTCTGGATCCACCCAGGAGCCTGGATTGGCCCCTAGCTCAGCCTCTCAGCGAGCCTGGGCCAGCCGCTCCTGCCCCTTCACAGTCCATCCCTCTAGTGAGCGTGGGGGGGGCAGAGCAGACAGCGGTGACTGAGTGATCGGCGGTGTTCAATCGCTCTGTTCTCAGTCTTAAAACCAGTGTGGACAAATGCTGCATCCACCTAGTACGATTCCAAAATAAAAAAGATATAACAAACCTCTCTTTTTATACCAGCAGCTACTTAGAGCGGTGTGGGGAAAGTTGTTAATATGCTGGAGTTGGGTTTAAAAAGTGCAATTCTAATTGTTTTTTCAACTCATGAAAATAATGTACAATTATAAAGAAGCAATCCTCACAACAGACTGATGGAACCAGAAGAAGCAATCTCTGTAAATATAAGTTTACAACCCATTGCTACTGTATACTGTAAACAGTCTCTTTGCCTGTCTGTTTTTACATCCTGGGTTAATGATGTGATCATTTGCAATACACACACATGTGCAAGTGATTGTGACACTTACAGGATTTCCTATATATGAAATCATCTTGATGTTTGGAACTGTTGCTTATGTATTTTGTAAACGTTAGTAGATCCAAAGCCAAAACTTATTTTTTTTAAATTGAGTTTGAGGATTAAAATCTCATAAATTTTCCCAGCGATGTCCTGAAACAAGGATAGGAGAGAGTTACCGCTCAGATGTGACTGGTGACTCATTCACAAGATCCAGAGCCATGGGTGCAGGCAATGCATATGACAATGCAAAAAATCTGAGGAAAACGCTTGGACAGCCGCACTCCAAAAAAGGTTCTTTTATTTAAAACAAAAGCACAAACAACATGCCACAGCAAAAAAACAGCAAAGTATTAGCTGACATTTCACACTGCGATTCAGTGCTTAATCATAGCTATGATTAAGCACTGAATCGCAGTGCGAAACGTCAGCTCATACTTGCTGTTTTTTTGCTGTGGCATGTTGTTTGTGCTTTTGTTTTAAATAAAAGAACCTTTTTTGGAGTACAGCTGTCCAAGCGTTTTCCTCAGATTTTTTTCTGAAACAAGGATAGAAGGGAAATATTTCTATAAAACACTAAAGCCTGGTACACACTATTTGTTTTTCCCCACCATGCCTCCTTGCAGCAAATGAATACACGTGTATTCAACAAATTGTCACGGGCACTTCATTTCTTCAGTGGAGGCACAACAGAATTCTAAAGAGTGCACTAGGACATTCTTTATAAATTCCAAAACTGAGCTGATTCAATAAAGCATTTGAAAACCTTTTCTGGTGTTATGGCTGTATTAGAAAGTCCTATGCCAATTAGACATGTGCAGGATGAAAAAAATTGTTTTGTTTCGATTTCGATTAACTAAATTAGTTTAGTTCAATTTGTTGCATTAGTTACATTTGTTTTTTGGGATTCGTTTGGTTTTAGAATTCGAAAAAATTCTACTGCATTCGAAAAAATTCTACCGCATTCGAAACAAATTCTACCGCATTCGAAAAAAAACATCAAATTCTAAATAATTCTACCGCATTTGAACTAAACTATATATAACCATTTCCGAAATTCGAAACTCGTATAGAATGAAATCAAATTTGAATAGAAAAGATTAGGATTGAATCGAAAATACTAGAAAAGAATAGCATAGAAAAACAATAGCATAGAACAGAAAAAAATATTTTTCTGATAGATATATATTATAGATATATTATATATATTTATATTTAACATCTCCTGAAATTCGAATTTCACATAGAATGAAATCGAATTCCAATAGAAAAGATTAGAACAGAATAGAAAAGAATAGAAAAGAATAGCATAGAAAATAAATAGAACAGAATAGAAAAAAATATAATATATTCTATTCTAATCTTCAAATTCATTCTGTACCAAATTCGAATTTCGGAAGATGGTTTTTATATATTTTTTTTCTATTCTGTTCTATTGTTTTTTTCTATTCTAGTCTATTCTATTAGAATTCGATTTTATTCTATATATATATATATATATATATATATATATATATATATATAAAACCATTTTCCAAAATTAAAATTTCGTATAGAATGAATTAGAATAAAATAAATAAAATAATAGAAAATAATAGACTAAAAAAACAATGGAATAGAATAAAATATGATATATATTATATTTTATTCTATTCTGTTCGATTGTTTTTCTATTTTATTATTTTCTATTCTTTTCTACTCTAATTCAAATTCATTCTATACGAAATAGAAATTTCAGACTTTCAGAAATCTCGAAAATTTGAATAGAAAAGATTAGAATAGAAAATAATAGAAAGGAATAGCATAAAAAAACAATAGAACGGAATAGAAAAAAATATAATATATATTATATTTTATTCTGTTTTATTGTTTTTCTATGCTATTCTTTTCTATTATTTTCTATTCTAATCTTTTCTATTCAAATTCGATTTTAGTCTATATGAAATTCGAATTTCGGAAGAGGTGTTTTATATTTATATATATATATATATATATATATATATATATATTATATTTTTTCTATGCTGTTCTATTGTTTTTCTATGCTATTCTTTTCTATTATTTTCTATTCTAATCTTTTCGATTCAAATTCTAAATAATTCTATACGAAATTCGAATTTCAGAAGCCATCTTCCAAAATTCGAATTTCGTATAGAATGAATTCGCATTCGAATAGAAAAGATTAGAATAAGATAGAAAATAATAGAAAAGAATAACATAGAAAAACAATAGAACAGCATAGAAAAAATATAATATATATATATATATATATATATATATATATATATATATATATATGTAGCGGGTATATGCTTTTCTCTCATGTTTGAATTTGGTGGGGATATCTGTAATGTATGGTTCCCTGGGGCCCAGCGGGTGGCGCTGTCGCTTTGGGCCCGGGGTTGAGCCATCATTGCAGTGCCGTACCCTTTTTGGCCTCTCGCAGCATGAGTACAGCGGGGCGGGGGCTCCGCTGGGCTTGCTGGGGGAGGGTATAAAGGGTCGGCCATTTTGGTCACGGGGTTGTCGAGTCCCAGGCACCTTCAGCCTGAGGGCTGTGGTTCATGGTCGGTGTCCAGGCAGCCTAGGCCTGGACACCCGGAGCTCGTGTTCCACCCCAGGCACCTTCAGCCTGGGGTGAGGTACTCGGTTGGAGGCCTGGGGCCCAGTGTCCTCCGCTGGGCTCCGCGAGGGAAGGATTTCCTAGGGGACCCCGGGAGTGGGGTACCCGAATCCAGAGGCGTAAGGGACCGGAGGAGCTACTCACCCGAAGACCTGGTGCAGCAGATTGCCGGTGCCGGGTGAGCCTCAGGAGACCGCCCGGAGGGGTATCTTCCCAAACAGGGGCCGAGTGCAGTCAGGAGGAAGGTTCACCGTTCACCCGGTCGGTGGCAGTGACCAAGATTCTCAGCAGGTGGCAGAGACCATGTGCCTAGCCTATTCACTGATAGAGGAATAGGAGAGTTCATTGTGCCTGGGCCTACTCGTATCCACACCCCCCTGTCTGTTCGTTGAGGGAGTCCAACTGATTGTGTTTCATCCTGACATTGGAAAATAAAGGAGTGTTGGACTTTTATTGGTGTGGGGCTCATTTACTGGCAGACACTGTTCCACAGAAGAAGCGGAGGCTCCAAACACCGAACACCGACCCGAAGGTAAAGAAACTTTGCTCACACCACACAAACATCTGCTCATTGGCTATGAGTAAGCGTCAATTCGTGACGTGAAAGGCGTTGGCCACCCTTCCCTGCATGCACACTATCTGCATTTGTTGTTTTCGATTTATGGATTTATTTTGAATTTGGATTTTTTACTTGAAATTTTTGAATAAATAACTGTCTATACAGAGTGCGGCAGTCCAGGGTTTCTTTTTCTCCCATACACAAACATCTGCGGTGAAGGCTTGGCGTGGTGACCCCGCACTCTCTCCTTCAGGATACCCCTAGACAAGCAGTAACCAGCCAGCAGCGGAGAGAGAGAGTGGAGGCCGTTACATATATATATATATATATATATATATATATATATATATATATATGTAGCGGCCTCACCCCCTCTGATTTGTCTAGGGGTATTTCGTATGTGAGGGTGAGATGCCCTACGGCCCATGTCCTCCCCATGGCAGTGGGTGAGGTGAAGGCCAGTACCAGATATTTTCCTCGGGCCTGTGTGTTTTAGTTAAGGACCAAGTCTTGCTGTGCTGACACTTCCCTTTGCTCCCTTTAACCAGAGTACCACACACCGATAAAGGTAAAACTCTTGCTTTATTGTCACACTCACAATAAACAGTGCTTTAGCAGCCAACTGGTTGAGACCAATATAACAGTTCAATACGGTGGGATGAGCAGGTCGAGGCACTATCCTGATTGTAAGCTAAACCACTGTGGTTTCACCAGCGGTTACTATAGCCATCGGCTAAGAGAGAACTTAGAACTTGTGAGTCTCTACCAGCAACTCAAGAGAATGTAGATAGGAGTACCTTCGCTGCGTTGTGGCCCCTGTCAGGGGAAGATGTCCCTCCAAGGGAGTTACCGGAGGCCCATCCGTCACCGGGTTGATGCTGCTCCGGACTCTCCGGACGGATGACCTCTCCAGCCTCCTCACCTCAGACATGGGCCCCATCCACCTCAGGGACCCTCGGACTTCTCCACCCTCGCGGGACCCAGTCGAAGTGACCGGGCCCCAGGCCTCTGATTTAGTACCTCACCCCAGGCTGAAGGTGCCTGGGATGGACGCCAACTCTGCTCCGGCCAGGCCTAGGGCGCCTGGGCCGAAACTCCGGACCGCCCGCACCCAGGCCTAAGGTGCCTGGGCGCGTGATGAAGAAGATCCCGAAGACCTCGTAGCAAGGGCGTCTCCCCCTTTTATCTCCTCCATCGACGTCACGGCAGGTTCCCCGCCCTCGCCGCACCATCTCCGGAAAGGGACAAAAAGGACAGCACTGTGGCAGCAAATCTACCTTGAGCCTGCGGGTACCCCGCCACCCACAGGCCAAGGAGAATAATACACCACCCAATCCTCCACGAATACAAATGGACCAATTCCTCTCATAATTTACACACCTGGATCATACTACCACCCAGGTGTATCCCACCTAAATTTAGAGACCCCGCTACATACTCCCCCCTGTGATTTGACGCTGGTCCCCAGCGTCTGGTGCAAACCCATGCCTCCCATGGAGTGGTGACATAAGCCTGACCCCAGAGGCTATCCCTCAAAATTTGAATCCTAATTGTGCCAAGACCTGCTCAAGGGAAGGGGAACATAAAACAATAAACTTTTTTTTTTTTAACCCATGTACACATATACAATCCCTCCCATCACTGTCTAAGAACCACCCCATACTCAGCAGTCCTGACAGATGGGTCTCCTGCAGAAGGGAAACAAAAAGAACACAACATCCTAACATATTTGTGTTAGTTTGGAATGAATGGGTCTATCAGCCGAGAGACCCATTCGCTCCAACGAGTAAAGTGATGCAAGTGTAAAAAAAAACAAACACAGTCGTTGCGCAACACTGCCACCTGGTGACAGTGCCGCGGTAATGACACTTGGTGAAATCTTCCTTCTTCCTGCGCCTCTACTCTGATTCTATCCCCAAGTCTCTGTCTTTGAATTTGTGAAAGAAGAGAGAACAAAACAAAACAGCTCTCATTCCTCCAAAGAGTAACAAAAAAAAATACACAGGAAAGTCTCCTCTTACAAGTAAAACTTCGGGTCAGGCAAGAACAGGGGCTTCAGATGCTTATCGAAAACCTCAATCGAATAGTCAATGTCCTCTCCATCTTTCCGGCAGATAAGCACCTTGTCCGCATGAATATGACGCCCCAACATCCAGTCTGCTCTGCAGTCTCTGAACTTTTTCGACACGGGTGACAAACAGGACAAGTATCGCCGAGCATGAGGCACTTTAAGTTTCTCCCAAACAAACTCATCGTACCATCTCTGTCTCAGGACTTCAACCTTAAACAGTAAGTCTCGGGGCAAGTAAGGATATTCCCATCCGTACTCACGGGCGACCCTCTGGCAGAAGAGTCGTTGCAATCGGGCCAAAGGAGGCATTGTGGCCCGCTCACCTTCTCCTGGTTGAACGATAGCCTCCAGATGCCGAGGTACTTTCACTACCTCTGATGGCTTTGCTCTCGGTGCCCGTAATGATGCGCGCTGTGTCCCCGCCAGCAAAACGGGTGATGCTGTGGATTGGGGAAGAACAATTGGAGGACTAGGCTTCCTCATAGACTCCGGAGCTTCCGCCCGGGGCGTGCTATCTCCTATAGACATAGGCGAATCTTGTGGTGCACGTAGCACAGGTAATGGGCGTTTGTCCCAGCCCTTACGATGAAAAAGTTCGTCTATTTCACCGTCATCTCCACAGTCCGACAGCGATTCTAGGTCGGAAGTGTCATACACCTCTGCGGGAAGGTAGTCTCTAGTAGACGTGGAACTACCCTCCCTAGCGGCTCCACCGACTGTGGACCCCCGACACCTCCAACCACCACCACATTCCCAGCCCCTGGCTCACCTTGACCTTTCGTAGAACTGGGATGTCCAGGACTCTTCCAACCGGATCCATCCAGGCCCGGCAAGCGACGGGGTGAAGCTCGACCACGACCACGAGATGCCTGTACCAGGCCGACTCTCCTCTTCGGAGGTGGGAGCAGGGAATCTGTGGTGACCAAAGGAGCATCCTCAGATTTTTCTTTCTCAGTCTCTGGTTGGGCAGTCACATCGCCCTGGTCAGTGCGTACGGGAACCTCCACAAAGGCCTGGATCTCCCCTTCCGGAGTAGCGGTACCTGTGAGGCAGTTGAGGCGAAGGGCCCGGAGCCTTACTGTGAATGGCTCCACCTCGAATAGGAATTCTCTGCATGCTTCACAACGCCCGAATGGCTTCAGGTGGACCACCAGTCCCGAACATCCGGGACAGATCACGCCGAGGGCCTCCGTGTCTCTGCAAGTGTACAGAGCCAACTGCCCTCGGGGCCTGAGTCTTATCCCCGTGTCTGTAAGGGGAGCAGCAAACGTAGTCATCTTCGTGGGGTAGGGAACCGTAATCCACGGGGAGCTTGAGGCCATCCCGACTATCTGCTGCTCCATCACGCACTGACCACGCGCCGAAGTCTCCACGTGAGTTCCTTCACATGGCCAGACTCCTCCCACGACTTGCACGTTTTCGCGGGCTTCCATCAAACTCCGCCCACGAACTGTGTAGTCACGGGGTGCCTCATGGCGCAGTGCAGTAAAAGCCCCCACATGTAGTACATCACACGGCTGGACTTCTCCCTCTTCTCGCTCTTCCGCATGGGCCTTTCCCGTCTTAGGGTAATTTCCACGATTTTGAGCAGGGATGCACTTTGGCCGATCACATGGCCGACCCGCTCGGAACTCCTCCGGGCAGCAAAGTTCAGACACAGCCGTTCTTAATTCCAAGGTCAAAACACACATCATCCCAGACTCACGAGCCCCCACGTGTAGCGGCCTCACCCCTCTGATTTGTCTTGGGGTATTTTGTATGTGAGGGTGAGATGCGCTATGGCCCATGTCCTCCCCATGGCAGTGGGTGAGGTGAAGGCCAGTACCAGATATTTTCCTCGGGCCTGTGTGTTTTAGTTAAGGACCAAGTCTTGGTGTGCTGACACTTCCCTTTGCTCCCATTAACCAGAGTACCACACACCGATAAAGGTCCAACTCTTGCTTTATTGTCACACTCACAATAAACAGTGCTTTAGCAGCCAACTGGTTGAGACCCAATAACAGTTCAATACGGTGGGATGAGCAGGTCGAGGCACTATCCTGATTGTAAGCTAAACCACTGTGGTTTCACCAGCGGTTACTATAGCCATTGGCTAAGAGAGAACTTAGAACTTGTGAGTCTCTACCAGCAACTCAAGAGAATGTAGATAGGAGTACCTTCGCTGCGTTGTGGCCCCTGTCAGGGGAAGATGTCCCTCCAAGGGAGTTACCGGAGGCCCATCCGTCACCGGGTTGATGCTGCTCCGGACTCTCCGGATGGGTGACCTCTCCAGCTTCCTCACCTCAGACATGGGCCCCATCCACCTCAGGGACCCTCGGACTTCTCCACCCTCGCGGGACCCAGTCGAAGTGACCGGGCCCCAGGCCTCTGATTTAGTACCTCACCCCAGGCTGAAGGTGCCTGGGATGGACGCCAACTCTGCTCCGGCCAGGCCTAGGGCGCCTGGGCCGAAACTCCGGACCGCCCGCACCCAGGCCTAAGGTGCCTGGGCGCGTGATGAAGAAGATCCCGAAGACCTTGTGGCAAGGGCGTCTCCCCCTTTTATCTCCTCCATCGACGTCACGGCAGGTTCCCCGCCCTCGCCGCCCAATCTCTGGAAAGGGACAAAAAGGACAGCACTGTGGCAGCAAATCTACCTTGAGCCTGCGGGTACCCCGCCACCCACAGGCCAAGGAGAATAACACACCACCCAATCCTCCACGAATACAAATGGACCAATTCCTCTCAAAATTTACACACCTGGATCATACTACCACCCAGGTGTATCCCACCTAAATTTAGAGACCCCGCTACATATATATATATATAGATATAGATATATATATATATATATATATATAGATATATATATATATATATATAGATATTGTGAGGGGGTTAACTCGGTAGCGGGTGTGTGTGACCCCCTGGTTGGGCTCCCCACACAAAAACAGGGCCAGCAGACTGAGGTTGTGGTTTTCAAAATCAAAAGGTGCGGTTTATTTCTCTATGTACAGTGACAAAAACACAGCAAAGCCAAAAAGAAACATAAACAAAATAAATCCTGGTCAGTTTGACCTCTGACTAAACATGCAGGTTTCCTAAACTAACAACTGGGATCAGCCTGGTGCTGTCCTAGTCCCTAAGTCCCTGGTTTAGTAACAGTCCAAACAAATAGCCACACAGGCTTTGCCTCACCGCACAGGGGTTCACTCTCCCTAGACAGTCCACACAGGTCTTGTTCCAGGCATGAGCTAACATCTAATGAAGCTGGGAGTTCTTATAGAGGCCTAAATGAGCTGACAAGGTTCAGCTGGTCTCCTCATCTTTGTCTGCACGACGCCCCACACTCTCCCTAGAGGTATGAGTCATCCATGAGCCTACTAGCCTCAGCTGGGCCTATACAACTCTCCACCCTAGTTGTATAAGTCAGCATAAAGCCTGAATCTGGGAGAAATATATCTACCCCCCTGGATGCAACCAGGTGACTTTACCTTCCTGCTGTCACATACCCCCCCCTCTTGTTTTAACCTTGGGGTTGGAACACCAGCAATCAGGCATTCATGTACTCGAGACAAAGCATCCACATTCCCCATTTGAACGCCAGGGCGATGCTTTACTGTGAAGTTGAATTCCTGTAGGGCCAGGAACCACCTATTCACTCTTCTATTTGTCTCCTTGTTTTGAGCCATCCACTTTAACGGAGCGTGATCCGTAACCATGTCAAAGTGCCTACCTAGCAGATAGTACCGAAGGGAATCTAGAGCCCACTTCACCGCTAAACACTCCTTTTCAACCGTGGCGTAATTTACCTCATGGGACTTCAACTTCCTGCTGAGGTAAATGACTGGGTGCTCTTCCCCGTTCCAGACCTGGGACAATACTGCTCCTAACCCCACATCTGACGCATCACTTTGTACGACAAAGTCTTTAGAGAAGTCGGGTGAGTACAACACTGGCTGGCTACATAAGGCTTGTTTCAAGAATTGGAATGCTGCCTCAGCCTCGGGGGTCCATTTAATCATGACCGACCCTTTCCCCTTCGTTAGGTTGGTTAGGGGCACAGCCTTAGAAGCAAAGTGGGGAATGAATCGCCGATAATACCCAGCGATTCCCAGAAAGGCTCGTACCTGCTTCTTGCTGTTGGGACGTGGCCAACTCTGGATGGCCTCGACTTTGTTGAGTTGGGGTTTTATCACTCCCCTGCCAATGGTGTACCCAAGATATTTGGCCTCCTCCTGCCCAATGGTACACTTCTTGGGGTTAGCCGTAAACCCCGCTTCCCGGATAGAGTCTAGGACTGCTTGCACTTTTGGCAGATGTGAGGCCCAATCTGTGCTATGGACAATTACGTCATCCAGGTAAGCCGCAGCATACTTCCGATGGGGCCTCAGTATCTGGTCCATTTTCCGCTGGAATGTGGCCGGCGCATTCTGTAACCCGAACGGCATTCTCTTATATTGGAACGCCCCGTCTGGGGTTACAAATGCGGTTTTCTCTTTGGCCGACTTGGCCAGGGGAATTTGCCAATACCCTTTTGTGAGGTCAAGAGTCGTCATGTATCGGGCTGTTCCCAGCCGGTCGATCAACTCATCTATACGTGGCATGGGGTAGGTGTCAAATTTTGTAACTTTGTTCAACTGACGAAAATCGTTACAAAATCGCCAGCTCCCATCCGGTTTAGGCACCAACACAATGGGACTAGACCAATCACTTTGGGACTCCTCTATCACCCCTAAGTTCAGCATTTTCTGTACTTCCTCCCGTATTGCCTCCCGTCGGGCCTCTGGGATCCGATAGGGTTTTAACTTCACCCTTTCACCGGGCGGGGTAATAATATCATGCTCTACCCCAGATGTTTGTCCCGGCAGCTCAGAGAACACCTCCTTGTTGCGAAGCACAAACTCCTTAACCTCCTGTTGTTGGGGTTGTGACAAGGTGGCTGCTATTCCAACCTCCGGAATCACGCAACCAGTTTGAGCTGGTGACCAAGTTTCTGCGACTAGGGACTCTCTATCCCTCCAGGCTTTCAACAGATTAACGTGATATATCTGTTCGGGCTTTCGCCTTCCTGGTTGTCTGACCTTGTAATTCACTTCGCTCACTTTTTCCATTATCTCGTAGGGGCCTTGCCATTTGGCAAGGAATTTACTTTCAACCGTAGGGACAAGTACCAATATCCTATCCCCCGGGGAAAAGGTACGGGTCTTTGCTCCACGGTTGTACACTCTCTGCTGTGCCAACTGCGCTTGGGCCAAATGTTCCTTCACGATGGGCATTACCTGTGCAATTCGATCTTGCATCAGGGCGACATGCTCAATCACACTCCTGTGGGGAGAACTCTCACTTTCCCAAGTTTCCTTGGCAATATCCAACAGCCCTCTTGGGTGTCTCCCATACAGTAACTCAAAGGGGGAGAATCCCGTAGAGGATTGGGGCACCTCCCTAATAGCAAACATCAAATAAGGAAGTAGACAGTCCCAATCCTTTCCATCTCTATCCACCACTTTCTTCAACATTTGTTTTAGGGTTTTGTTGAATCTTTCAACCAGCCCATCGGTTTGGGGGTGATACACAGATGTACGCAATTGCGTCACTTTGAACAATTTACACAGCTCTTTCATAACCCGGGACATAAAGGGTGTACCTTGGTCCGTAAGCAGTTCTTTACAAATACCCACCCGGCTAAAAACAAGAGATAGCTCTTTGGCTATGGTTTTGGCCGAGGTATTTCTGAGAGGGATCGCTTCTGGATAACGGGTGGCATAGTCCATTATAACCAATATGTACTGGTGCCCCCTAGCGGACTTGATTATAGGACCTACCAAATCCATTGCGATTCTCTCAAACGGGACCTCAATGATGGGTAGAGGGACCAGCGGGCTACGGAAATGTGGCATCGGGGCCGACCTCTGACACACAGGGCAGGAGGAACAATAATTTTCTATGTCCTTCATCACCCCAGGCCAATAGAATCTCTGTAATACCCTCTCTCGGGTTTTCTCTGTCCCCAGATGACCTCCAAGAATGTGCCCATGGGCCAACTCCAACACCAACTTCCTGTAAGGTTTGGGCACCACAAGCTGCTCAACGGTTTCTTCTGCCCTTTTTGCCACCCGATACAGTAGGTCCTTCTCTACGCTGAAGTATGGGTAAGTGCAGGTATTATCTGGGTTCACTAACTCGCCATCTATTTCCACTACGTTTTCCCGTGCCTTTATTAGGGCGGGGTCTTTTAACTGTTCTGTGGCAAAATTTTCCCTGTGAACCTCCAGATCAGAAAACTCCACAGACGGTAGGTTTTCGTCTGAGGAGGTGGGCTCCTCTCCAGTTTCTTGAGTCTCCGCTGCCAATACTGATAAGGGAAATTCTGGAGAGTCCTCACCACTCTCAGAGGAGTTCTGGCTATCACATTCCTGGTACATAGGGGCACCAGTGGGGGGCTCAGGATCATCCCACAGTTCCCAGAACTTCGGAAAATCTCTTCCCACAATGGCATCATGCGGTAATTGAGATACTAACCCCACTGGATGAGAGAGGGTACCTTTGGGGGTCTCGAAACACACTGTAGTCACTGGATACTCTCGGGTGTCCCCATGCACACAAATAACAGCTACCTTGCTATTCCCAGAGACCTCTGTTTTAACTAATTCAGCCTTTATCAGGGTCACAAGGCTACTTGAATCCAGTAATACCACAACATTTCTACCATTAATACACATTTTGCATAAATGTTTCTCAGTTCCCCGAATGGCAGTGCATGCGACTGTCGCACACAGCGACTGACGTCTGTCCGTCAGAAAGTCACATTGCATGGGTTCCTCCACAACCGGGCAATTTGCTGCAATATGTCCCGCTTGCCGGCAGCGGTAGCAAACAATCCTTTTGGCTGCCTCTTGAGCCCCTGACTTCCCAGGCTGTTCTCGCCAAACTTTGGGTAGAGCTCCCACCCTCTCACTCTCTCCACCCTCACCCCTTGGAATCCTCTTATCCGCCCCTGGGGATGGTCTGGTCTTAGGGTGGAAAGTCCGAGAGTCTCTGGAAGAGGCCGTCAGGTTCTCTGTAGCCAAGTATTTCTCTACACGATCCACAAGACCACTGGCCGTCTCTGGGTCTCCATGGCTTACCCACTTTTGGATGGCAGTAGGAAGAGCTCTCAAAAACCGATCCATTACAACACGTTCCACAATCTCTGGTGCGGACAAAGTCTCTGGCTGTAGCCACTTCCTGCTCAGGTGAATGAGATCATACATTTGAGACCTGGGGGGTTTTCCAAGCTGGAAAGTCCAGTTATGCACACGCTGAGCCCGGACAGCCAGGGTGACACCCAGCCTTGCCAATATTTCAGCTTTTAGCATCACATAGTCTTTTGCTTGGTCAGGCTCTAGGTCATAGTAAGCCTTCTGCGATTCACCAGTTAACAGAGGAGCCACCAGTCCAGCCCACTGCTCTTCAGGCCACTTTTCTCTTTCAGCAGTCCTTTCAAATGTGGTCAAAAATACCTCTGGATCATCCTCTCCAGTCATTTTTGTCAATAAACGACTCACCCCAAAGGACGCGGTATTAGTGGGACGGCTTTCCTCACTGGTCTGCGGACGTTGCTGCATTACTGCTTCCATTTGTTGTAGTCTCTGCTCTTGCTTCTGTAACAGGTCTATGAAGCGGGCCTCAGATTGCTGCTGGGCTTGTTGATGAGCTTGCTGCTGGGCTGCAAGGCTCCTTTGCAAACCTGCATTTGTCTGCTGTTGATTGGCATTTGCTAGAGCCAGCTGTTTCAGTATCTCCTCCATGCTGGCTTAAAAAAAACTGCCACTGGTTCTCCACCAACTGTGAGGGGGTTAACTCGGTAGCGGGTGTGTGTGACCCCCTGGTTGGGCTCCCCACACAAAAACAGGGCCAGCAGACTGAGGTTGTGGTTTTCAAAATCAAAAGGTGCGGTTTATTTCTCTATGTACAGTGACAAAAACACAGCAAAGCCAAAAAGAAACATAAACAAAATAAATCCTGGTCAGTTTGACCTCTGACTAAACATGCAGGTTTCCTAAACTAACAACTGGGATCAGCCTGGTGCTGTCCTAGTCCCTAAGTCCCTGGTTTAGTAACAGTCCAAACAAATAGCCACACAGGCTTTGCCTCACCGCACAGGGGTTCACTCTCCCTAGACAGTCCACACAGGTCTTGTTCCAGGCATGAGCTAACATCTAATGAAGCTGGGAGTTCTTATAGAGGCCTAAATGAGCTGACAAGGTTCAGCTGGTCTCCTCATCTTTGTCTGCACGACGCCCCACACTCTCCCTAGAGGTATGAGTCATCCATGAGCCTACTAGCCTCAGCTGGGCCTATACAACTCTCCACCCTAGTTGTATAAGTCAGCATAAAGCCTGAATCTGGGAGAAATATATCTACCCCCCTGGATGCAACCAGGTGACTTTACCTTCCTGCTGTCACAATATATATATATATATAAAACCATCTTCTGAAATTGGAATTTTGTATAGAATGAACTTGAATAGAAAAGATTAGAATAGAACCTTGTCTCCCTCCGGGTGTACGTCATATGACGTCCTGGGCTTCCCGGCCGCTAGGGGGCGCGCGCGGCATCGCTTGGGACCCGGTGCGCGTGCTCGGCGGCCACGATGTCCGCCGGGCACCCGCGATTGCCCATGATCACTGTTCTGTCTCAACTACAAAGCGATAAAGTTCATCTCCAGGTTTAAGTAGGCCTTACTCAAGCTGGTTTGATATTCATCCCTTGCATCGATACAGGCAGTTTAACTCAATGAATAAACTCACAGTTAGGACGATAGACGATGAATCCTTTTGAATGTTCCGTTTAATGATGGATATTCATAGGTAGAAAAACGTTGCAGTTGTAAGCCACATGTAAGATGTTTAGCATGGAAGATATACAGGAGTAATGACCAGAATCAGGAAGTGGAGGAGATATATAAAGAACTACGGTGAGAGAGAGAGTTCAGCTAGAAAGAAGGGGACAGATCTTAAAGACACAGAGCAAGAATAATCACATAGTGTAACACAACACTCCCCGTCTGAAATCTTTAGATTTCATAACCTTAAACTAAAATATATATTTTCAAAAAGTCCAATACTGACGAATGTCCTGGAACCTGTAATGAAAAACGTGCAACAAGCAAATAATAAACGTAAGTTCAACAGGATGAAGAACATAAAGTCACAGTATGATGTCTTCAAAGAATTTCAAAGTTCTGAGTAGAACCTGTAGATGGCAGCAATGTACTCCCCGCCGTGCCAACAGCATGGCTAGTCCTTGCACAAGTCACTCACCTGACAAAAGGAGTACTAACTCTGTAATTGGTCGACTAAAGTTTCGTGTCGATCCTCCCTTGGTTACCTTGACTCTTACCTTCCGGACTTTGTTATCGTCGCTGGGCATAACTTTAGTAATAAGACCCATAGGCCACTCATTCCAACAAACTTCCTTGTCTTTTAGAAGGATGAGGTCTCCAACCTTAAGATTCGGCTTAGATGTTTGCCGTTTGTTGCGACCTTGAAGGTGGTGAAGATACTTTTTCTTCCAGCGATGCCAGAACACATTGGCTAGATGCTGCACCTGCTTCCATTGATGCTCGTAATGGTGTGACCGCAGCTTCTGTTTTGTACTTACAGAAGTGTGGAGTGAGGTGTTCACAGTTCTTATTTCCTTATCATCTTCAGGGTTTACTAGCCCATAGGTGGTGTCAATAGGGAGTAAGTAAGAGTCCTCACACAGAAACCTTGGAGGTGACAGCCATAAGCTGTCCTGAAGAGCGGCAGGTGACACGGCTCTGGTCCCACAGTCAGCTGGGTTGAGTTCAGTGGGAACGTGATGCCATTGACTTGGTAGAGAAAATCTCTTGATACGTTCAACCCTGTTGCTGACGAACACATAAAATTGTTTTGTTTGGTTGTTTATGTAACCAAGTACTACCTTACTGTCTGTATAGAAGGTGAAAGAATCAATTCTAGTGTCCATTTCACTTCGTATGACCTCGGCAATTTCTACTGCTAGCACGGCTGCACAAAGTTCAAGTCTTGGTATGGTATGTGCAGGCTTGGGTGTGAGTTTTGCCTTGCCTAGGACAAAACTACAGTGTGATTCTCCATTCAGTTCAGAGGTCTTCAAATAGGCTACTGCAGCAATAGCTTCAACTGATGCATCAGAGAAAATATGAATCTCTCTCCGGTTAGCAGTTGAAGTGGATCCTGGAACATAGCAACGGGGAATCTGAAGTTTTTCTAGTGACTTCAAAGAATATCTCCACCTTTCCCACTTGTGTTGATTCTCACTAGGCAAGGGAGTATCCCAGTCTATGTTCTCAGTAGACAACTGTCTTAGTAAAATCTTACCTTGAATGGTAACTGGAGCAAGGAAACCCAGTGGGTCATAGATGCTATTCACCACGGACAGGACTCCTCTCTTAGTGAAGGGTTTGTCACAAATTGACACTTGGAAGGTGAATTTGTCTTGCTTGATGTTCCACAACAAACCCAGACTTCGCTGTACAGGAGGCACATCTGTACCTAAGTCAAGGTTTTTTAGACTAGTGGCATAGTCCTCAGAGTGAAAGGCATTCATAAGTTACTGGCTGTTGGATATAATCTTGTGTAGTCTAAGGTTTGCTCCAGACAGCATCTCCTTTGTTCTGGTGAGAAGATCAATTGCTTCTTTAGCAGTTGAAAAGGACTTAAGTGTGTCATCAACGTAGAAGCTTCTTTCAACAAATTGACGGGCATCAGATCCATATGCAACTTCTCCAGTCTGAGCTGTTCTCCTTAGCCCATAAGTTGCCACTGCTGGGGAAGGACTGTTACCGAAGACATGTACCTTCATGCGATAATCTATAACTTCCTTGTTGAGGTCATTGTCCTTGTGCCATAGAAACCTGAGGTAGTTTCTGTTGTCTTCTCTGACGATGAAGCAGTGAAACATCTGTTGAATGTTGGCCATTACTGCTACAGGCTCTTGTCTGAAACAAATCAAGACTCCTATTAGACTGTTGTTCAAGTTGGGTCCAGTAAGGAGCATGTTGTTAAGAGAAACACCTTCGTGCTGAGCACTGGAATCAAAGACAACTCTGATTTGGTCTGGTTTGCGTGGGTGATACACGCCAAAGGATGGAAGGTACCAGCATTCTTCTCCCTCCTTTAGTGGGGGAGCAGGCTCTGCATGATCTCTGTCAAATACATTTTGCATAAAGTCCACAAAGTGCTTTTGCATCTCTGGTTTCCTGCTTAAGTTTCGCTTTAAGGAGGAGAATCTACTGATGGCCTGCTGTAAGTTGTTGGGCAATCTCTCCCTTGGGAGACGAAAGGGTAGGGGTGCTACCCAGTTATTGGAGTCATCTTGAAAGAACTCATTGTCCATTACCTTGATGAATTCTTTGTCTTCCATTGAAGGAGCCAGTATGTCATCTTCACTGGTTGCTTTAAACACTGTAGAGCCGAAGTCGCCATCATGGCAGGAGAAAGGGCTTGTGTCACCTGAGATACCATGTTGCCATTCGTGGCTGGCTATCTTCTCTTTCACCCAGTAGTGATGTGGGCATGGCTCAAAGTAAGTGTTTCGGCCATTTGGCAGAACATTTGTCTTGAATGACGAAATGTTGGTAGGTCTTTTCATTTTGCCTATGCAGACATTGCCTATGATGACCCACCCTAGATCCGTGCGCTGGGCAAATGGGGCATCTGGGGGTCCACTGACTTGTCTGTGTACCTTGTGAACTCTTAGAATGTCTCTTCCTAACAGAAGAAGGATCTGAGCATCTTTGTCAAGCGGCGGTATCTCATTTGCTATTACCTTGAGGTGAGGGTGATGGAAAGCAGCAGCTGGAGTAGGGATTTCTTCCCTGTTAGCAGGTATCTGATTGCACTCAACAAGTGTAGGTAAGGGTAATTGCAAGTTACCTTTGAGAGAAGATACCATGAGTCCATGAGCCCTTCTTCCAGAAACTTCTATAGTTCCACTACAGGTACCCAAGGTGTAAGGATGAGCTTCGCCTTTTATTTCAAATAGATTGAACAATTCCGATTTTGCAAGTGATCGATTGCTCTGATCGTCTAAGATAGCATATGCCTTTAGAGACTTTTCTGGTTGATCCTTGTGGTATATGTTCACCAAGCATATCTTAGCACAGGACTTACCACAGCGGTCTTCTCCACAAACTTCAGTGCAGGATGAAGAAATGATGGTAGAATTAGGCACTTGGTCTATATTCTCCCCGCCATGCGTTAACCTGGGAGGAGTGTTGGCAGGTTGTGCAGAGCTGGGCTCAAGAGGATGGAGGGCTTGCACATGTTCTTCAGAGCAACACTCTATGCACTTGATGGACACATTACAGTCCCTTGCAAAATGTTCTGTAGAAGCACAGCACCTGAAACATACCCTAAATGTCTTTAAAAGCTCCTTGCGCTCTTCCAGAGGCTTTTTCCTAAAGCCGATACATTTATTGAGGGGGTGTGGCTTCTTGTGTATGGGACACTCTCTGTTAGGGTTTTCAATCTTCCTACTCTGTTTGTTCGTGGCCAGAACTGTGGTAGGAGTGGGAAGGATGTCAGTCTTTTTTACGGACACTGGGCCCCTATGGTTTCTATAGTTGCCCTGAAGACTGGTACTCTTAGGAAAGGGTGAGAAGAGGCTGTACTCACCGTAGGAAAAACTTGGATCGTTCTTGGTCTCTGCAATTTTCCTGATGAATTCACAGAAGAAAGAGAATGGAGGGAAGGAAACCTTGTTCTCTCTTTTGTATGATGACCCTAGTGCAGTCCATTTCTCTTGCAAACCATACGGGAGCTTGGAGACAATTGGGTTTACCCCTCTTGGAGTGTCAAGGTAACTGAGTCCAGGTAGTTTTGGGTCTGTCTTGGCTAGCTGAAGCTCAAGGAGAAGGTCACTCAGTCTCTGGAACTCCTTGTTGTCCTTACCGGATATCTTTGGGAAAGTTTCCAGACGCATGAACAAAGCATTTTCTATAGCTTCTGGACTGCCATAACTTTGCTCTAGTCGCTCCCATGCAGCTGTGAGGCCTGCAGTAGGATTGTCCATGAAAACTGATCTTAATGGCTTAACACGTGCAGCAGATAGAGGACCAAGCCATTTGATCAGCAGATTCAATTCTTGATCAGCTGTAATGCCAATATTGCTGATTGTAGTTCTGAAGGCACATTTCCAACTTCTGTAGTTCTCAGGTTGGTCATCAAAACTTGTAAGACCAGTCTTTGTGAGCTCTCTGCGAAGCATGTACCTCACAAACTCTTCTGTCTGAGTTGTCTCCGCCTTTATGTGAGATGCTGTTGGCTGTATGGTGCTGATTGCGTTATCTTTGACATTGTTGTTAAAGGACACAGGGAAATATGGTGCAGCAGATGCATCCAGGTGAGTTGCTTGCTTGAAGTCAGTTGTTCCAATGGTACGTTGATTTAAGGCTGTACCGATGACTGGAGATTGATGACTTGCCTGAAGCTTGCGCTGATGCTCTGTGACGTATGAAGGCAGGCAAGGTAGACAGGCAGGAAATGCAGTGGAGTGATTTTGAGTGCAGGAAGTTGCTGGAACCTCTTTAACTTGAAGCTGTGAAGGAGTCTCTATGTAGTCGGGAGCATTGGAGACAATGGAGTGTGCACTGCAGTGGCTTAGGACATAGTCTTTAGTGCATTTGGGGGGGTCTTCCATATCTGCTATGTTTATGTTAATGCTGTCTTTCTCACTTGCACCTTCGTCTGCACTGATAGCTTGCTGTAGGACCCTTAGCTTTGCCATAGCTGCGTCATGTTTACACTGTTCATTTAAGGTTTCCATTGTTGCTCTTTGTCGTGCTGACTGCGCTTCCAACTCTGCCCTTTGAGCTTCCAACTCTGCTCTTTGACGTGCTGACTGCGCTTCCAACTCTGCTCTTTTTTCTGCATATGCCACCTGCACTTTGCTGGCTTCCACTTCAGCGCGGGCATTAATAAGTCGCTCTCTGAGTGTTGAGTATCTTGAACTATGGGATCTTGACGAGTTTTTAGAACGTCTGGTGGAAACAGATCTGTGAGATGCAGTGTCCTGTAACAGCTTTATTTTTGCTTCTGCCTTTAATCTGGTTTGCTGGATAAAACTGTCTCTTTCAATATTGAGAGCATTGACGCGCTTTAATTGCATCATCGCACTTTCTGACTTCATGTTTTGTAAGACATTAGTGAATTTGATGCTGGTAAGCTGATAAAGCTCATATGAGGCAGAAAGTTGTTTAATGGCGCCCTCTAGTGTCAGTAGTTCACGTTCAACAGACACTGTATTGGCTTCAGCAAGGATTTTCTCCCAGACTAATTCCAAGCTATTTGACAATTCAGTCCTTGAAGCTTCATAATTCTCCATTACTTTCCAAGTGGGTTTAACTGAGCGTTTGGGTAACTCAGTTTCTTCAGGAACTTGTGGGGAGGTAGATGTGAGTTCACATGCAGAAGCTTGGTCACTCATGATAGCAGACTGACTGTGAAAGCAGGCAGGATCTGTGTGCTGAAATATGACACTGTGCAGATTGTCTCAGGCTATAAGGCTGCCATGTGCTGCTCTGTCCCTTCTGTCTTGCTATGAGGGCAGTAAATCTTGTCTGTTTCAGTACTGACATGCAGAAATCTTGTAATTAGGCTGTGAAACTCCGTTTTTCTACTGTTCTGTCTCAACTACAAAGCGATAAAGTTCATCTCCAGGTTTATGTAGGCCTTACTCAAGCTGGTTTGATATTCATCCCTTGCATCGATACAGGCAGTTTAACTCAATGAATAAACTCACAGTTAGGACGACAGACGATGAATCCTTTCGAATGTTCCGTTTAATGATGGATATTCATAGGTAGTGTGACAGCAGGAAGGTAAAGTCACCTGGTTGCATCCAGGGGGGTAGATATATTTCGCCCAGATTCAGGCTTTACGCCGACTTATACAACTAGGTGGAGAGTTGTATAAGCCCAGCTAAGGCTAGTGGGCTCATGGATGACTCATACCTCTAGGGAGAGGGCTGGGCGTCGTGCAGGCAGGGAGTTGATGAGGCCAGCTGAAGCCTGTCAGTTCGTTTAAGGCCTCTATAAAAACTCCCAGATTCATTAGGTGTTAGCTCATGCCTGGACCCAGACCTGTGTGGACTGTCTAGGGAGAGTGAACCCCTGTGCGGTGAGACAAAGCCTGTGTGGCTATTTGCTTGGACATTTAAAACCAGGGACTTAGGGACTAGGACAGCACTAGGCTGATCCCAGTTGTTAGTTAGGAAACCTGTATGTTTAGTCAGAGGTCAAGTTGACCAGGATTTATTTTGTTTATGTTTCTTTTGGCTTTGCTGTGTTTTGTCACTGTAAATAGAAAATAAACCGCACCTTTTTTTGATTTTGAAAACCACAACCTCCGTTTGCTGGGCCTGTTTTTGTGTGGGGAGCCCATCCCGGGGGTCACACACACCCGCTGCCGAGCTAACCCCCTCACAGTTGGTGGAGAACCAGTGGCAGTTTTTTTTAAGCCAGCATGGAGGAGATACTGAAGCAGCTGGCTCTAGCAAATGCCAATCAACAGCAGACAAATGCAGGTTTGCAAAAGAGCCTTGCAGCTCAACAACAGAACTTCGCAGCCCAGCAGCAAGCTCATCAACAGAGCCTTGCAGCCCAGCAGCAAGCTCACCAACAGAGTCTGGAAGCTCAGCAACAAGCCCAGCAGCAATCTGAGGCCCGCTTCATAGACCTGTTACAGAAGCAAGAGCAGAGACTACAACAAATGGAAGCAGTAATGCAGCAACGTCCGCAGACCAGTGAGGAAAGCCGTCCCACTAATACCGCGTCCTTTGGGGTGAGTCGTTTATTGACAAAAATGACTGGAGAGGATGATCCAGAGGTATTTTTGACCACATTTGAAAGGACTGCTGAAAGAGAAAAGTGGCCTGAGGAGCAGTGGGCTGGACTGGTGGCTCCTCTGTTAACTGGTGAATCGCAGAAGGCTTACTATGACCTAGAGCCTGACCAAGCAAAAGACTATGTGATGCTAAAAGCTGAGATATTGGCAAGGCTGGGTGTCACCCAGGCTGTCCGGGCTCAGCGTGTGCATAACTGGACTTTCCAGCTTGGAAAACCCCCCAGGTCTCAAATGTATGATCTCATTCACCTGAGCAGAAAGTGGCTACAGCCAGAGACTTTGTCCGCACCAAAGATTGTGGAACGTGTTGTAATGGATCGGTTTTTGAGAGCTCTTCCTACTGCCATCCAAAAGTGGGTAAGCCATGGAGACCCAGAGACGGCCGATGGTCTTGTGGATCGTGTGGAGAAATACTTGGCTACAGAGAACCTGACGGCCTCTTCCAGAGACACTCGGACTTTCCACCCTAAGACCAGACCATCCCCAGGGGCGGATAAGAGGATTCCAAGGGGTAAGGGTGGAGAGAGTGAGAGGGTGGGAGCTCTACCCCAAGTTTGGCGAGAACAGCCTGGGAAATCAGCGGCTCAAGAGGCGGCAAGAAGGATCGTTTGCTACCGCTGCCGGCAAGCGGGACATATTGCAGCCAATTGCCCGGTTGTGGAGGAACCCATGCAGTGTGACTTTCTGACGGGCAGACGTCAGTCGCTGTGTGCGACAGTCGCATGCACTGCCATTCGAGGAATTGAGAAACATTTATGCAAAATGTGTGTTAATGGTAGAAATGTTGTGGTATTGCTGGATTCAGGTAGCCTTGTGACCCTGATAAAGGCTGAGTTAGTTAAAACAGAGGTCTCTGGGAATAGCAAGGTAGCTGTTATTTGTGTGCATGGGGACACCCGAGAGTATCCAGTGACTACAGTGTGTTTCGAGACCCCCAAAGGTACCCTCTCTCATCCAGTGGGCTTAGTATCTCAGTTACCGTATGACGCCATTGTGGGAAGGGATTTTCCGAAGTTCTGGGAACTGTGGGATGATCCTGAGCCCCCCACTGGTGCCCCTATGTACCAGGAATGTGATAGCCAGAACTCCCCTGAGAGTGGTGAGGACTCTCCGGAATTTCCCTTATCAGTATTGGCAGGGGAGACTCAAGAAACTGGAGAGGAGCCCACCTCCTCAGACGAAAACCTACCGTCTGTGGAGTTTTCTGATCTTGAGGTTCACAGGGAAAACTTTGCCACAGAACAGTTGAAAGACCCGCCCTAATAAAGGCACGCGAAAACGTAGTGAAAATAGATGGCGAGTTAGTGAACCCAGATAATACCTGCACTTACCCATACTTCAGCGTAGAGAAGGACCTACTGTATCGGGTGGCAAAAAGGGCAGAAGAAACCGTTGAGCAGCTTGTGGTGCCCAAACCTTACAGGAAGTTGGTGTTGGAGTTGGCCCATGGGCACATTCTTGGAGGTCATCTGGGGACAGAGAAAACCCGAGAGAGGGTATTACAGAGATTCTATTGGCCGGGGGTGATGAAGGACATAGAAAATTATTGTTCCTCCTGCCCTGTGTGTCAGAGGTCGGCCCCGATGCCACATTTCCGTAGCCCGCTGGTCCCTCTACCCATCATTGAGGTCCCGTTTGAGAGGATCGCCATGGATTTGGTAGGTCCTATAATCAAGTCCGCTAGGGGGCACCAGTACATATTAGTTATAATGGACTATGCCACCCGTTATCCAGAAGCGATCCCTCTCCGAAATACCTCGGCCAAAACCATAGCCAAAGAGCTATCTCTTGTGTTTAGCCGGGTGGGTATTTGTAAAGAACTGCTTACGGACCAAGGTACACCCTTTATGTCCCGGGTTATGAAGGAGCTGTGTAAATTGTTCAAAGTGACGCAATTACGTACATCTGTGTATCACCCCCAAACCGATGGGCTGGTTGAAAGATTCAACAAAACCCTAAAACAAATGTTGAAGAAAGTGGTGGATAGAGATGGAAAGGATTGGGACTGTCTACTTCCTTATCTGATGTTTGCTATTAGGGAGGTGCCCCAATCCTCTACGGGATTCTCCCCCTTTGAGTTACTGTATGGGAGACACCCAAGAGGGCTGTTGGATATTGCCAAGGAAACTTGGGAAAGTGAGAGTTCTCCCCACAGGAGTGTGATTGAGCATGTCGCCCTGATGCAAGACCGAATTGCACAGGTAATGCCCATCGTGAAGGAACATTTGGCCCAAGCGCAGTTAGCACAGCAGAGAGTGTACAACCGTGGAGCCAAGACCCGTACCTTTTCCCCGGGGGATAGGATACTGGTACTTGTCCCTACGGTTGAAAGTAAATTCCTTGCCAAATGGCAAGGCCCCTACGAGATAATGGAAAAAGTGAGCGAAGTGAATTACAAGGTCAGACAACCAGGAAGGCGAAAGCCCGAACAGATCTATCACGTTAATCTGTTGAAAGCCTGGAGGGATAGAGAGTCCCTAGTCGCAGACACTTGGTCACCAGCTCAAACTGGTTGCGTGATTCCTGAGGTTGGAATAGCAGCCACCTTGTCACAACCCCAACAACAGGAGGTTAAGGAGTTTGTGCTTCGCAACAAGGAGGTATTCTCTGAGCTGCTGGGACAAACATTTGGGGTAGAGCATGACATCATTACCCCGCCCGGTGAAAGGGTGAAGTTAAAACCCTATCGGATCCCAGAGGCCCGACGGGAGGCAATACGGGAGGAAGTACAGAAAATGCTGAACTTAGGGGTGATAGAGGAGTCCCAAAGTGATTGGTCTAGTCCCATTGTGTTGGTGCCTAAACCGGATGGGAGCTGGCGATTTTGTAACGATTTTCGTCAGTTGAACAAAGTTACAAAATTTGACACCTACCCCATGCCACGTATAGATGAGTTGATCGACCGGCTGGGAACAGCCCGATACATGACGACTCTTGACCTCACAAAAGGGTATTGGCAAATCCCCCTGGCCAAATTGGCCAAAGAGAAAACCGCATTTGTAACCCCAGACGGGGCGTTCCAATATAAAAGAATGCCGTTCGGGTTACAGAATGCGCCGGCCACATTCCAGCGGAAAATGGACCAGATGCTGAGGCCCCATCGGAAGTATGCTGCGGCTTACCTGGATGACGTAATTGTCCATAGCACAGATTGGGCCTCACATCTGCCAAAAGTGCAAGCAGTCCTGGACTCTGTTCGGGAAGCGGGGTTTACGGCTAACCCCAAGAAGTGTACCATTGGGCAGGAGGAGGCCAAATATCTTGGGTACACCATTGGGAGGGGAGTAATAAAACCCCAACTCAACAAAGTCGAGGCCATCCAGAGTTGGCCACGTCCCAACAGCAAGAAGCAGGTACGAGCCTTTCTGGGAATCGCTGGGTATTATCGGCGATTCATTCCCCACTTTGCTTCTAAGGCTGTGCCCCTAACCAACCTAACGAAGGGGAAAGGGTCGGTCATGATTAAATGGACCCCCGAGGCTGAGGCAGCATTCCAATTCTTGAAACAAGCCTTATGTAGCCAGCCAGTGTTGTACTCACCCGACTTCTCTAAAGACTTTGTCGTACAAAGTGATGCGTCAGATGTGGGGTTAGGAGCAGTATTGTCCCAGGTCTGGAACGGGGAAGAGCACCCAGTCATTTACCTCAGCAGGAAGTTGAAGTCCCATGAGGTAAATTACGCCACCGTTGAAAAGGAGTGTTTAGCGGTGAAGTGGGCTCTAGATTCCCTTCGGTACTACCTGCTAGGTAGGCACTTTGACATGGTTACGGATCACGCTCCGTTAAAGTGGATGGCTCAAAACAAGGAAACAAATAGAAGAGTGAATAGGTGGTTCCTGGCCCTCCAGGAATTCAACTTCACAGTAAAGCATCGCCCTGGCGTTCAAATGGGGAATGTGGATGCTTTGTCTCGAGTACATGAATGCCTGATTGCTGGTGTTCCAACCCCGAGGTTAAAACAAGAGGGGGGGTATGTGACAGCAGGAAGGTAAAGTCACCTGGTTGCATCCAGGGGGGTAGATATATTTCGCCCAGATTCAGGCTTTACGCCGACTTATACAACTAGGTGGAGAGTTGTATAAGCCCAGCTAAGGCTAGTGGGCTCATGGATGACTCATACCTCTAGGGAGAGGGCTGGGCGTCGTGCAGGCAGGGAGTTGATGAGGCCAGCTGAAGCCTGTCAGTTCGTTTAAGGCCTCTATAAAAACTCCCAGATTCATTAGGTGTTAGCTCATGCCTGGACCCAGACCTGTGTGGACTGTCTAGGGAGAGTGAACCCCTGTGCGGTGAGACAAAGCCTGTGTGGCTACTTGCTTGGACATTTAAAACCAGGGACTTAGGGACTAGGACAGCACTAGGCTGATCCCAGTTGTTAGTTAGGAAACCTGTATGTTTAGTCAGAGGTCAAGTTGACCAGGATTTATTTTGTTTATGTTTCTTTTGGCTTTGCTGTGTTTTGTCACTGTAAATAGAAAATAAACCGCACCTTTTTTTTGATTTTGAAAACCACAACCTCCGTTTGCTGGGCCTGTTTTTGTGTGGGGAGCCCATCCCGGGGGTCACACACACCCGCTGCCGAGCTAACCCCCTCACAGTAGAAAAACGTTGCAGTTGTAAGCCACATGTAAGATGTTTAGCATGGAAGATATACAGGAGTAATGACCAGAATCAGGAAGTGGAGGAGATATATAAAGAACTACGGTGAGAGAGAGAGTTCAGCTAGAAAGAAGGGGACAGATCTTAAAGACACAGAGCAAGAATAATCACATAGTGTAACACAACAATCACGGCAACACACCGTAAACACACAGATCCACCTCCTGTCAGAGGTGAGAAGACCGATGTGTGTTCCCAGTACAGAGGAACACAGACCCCTTGTAAGTCCCCTCCCCCTACAGTTAGAATCACTCACTAGGGAACATATTTAACCCCTTCAACACCCCCTAGTGTTAACCCCCTCCCTGCCAGTCACATTTACACAGTAATCAGTGCAGTTTTATAGCACTAATCGCTGTATAAATGTGAATGGTCCCAAAAATGTGTCAAAAGTGTCCGATATGTCAGTGCAATGTCACGGTCACAATAAAAATCGCAGATTGCCACCATTACCAGTAAAAAAACTAAAATAAATAAAAATGCAATAAAACTTTTGTAGATGCTATAACTTTTGCCCAAGCCAATCAATATATGCTTATTGCGATTTTTTTTTACCAAAAATATGTAGAAGAATGCATATCGGCCTAAACTGAGGAATTATTTTTTTTTTTTTATTAAATGTGATATTTATTTAATCAAAAATGTGATATTTATTTAATCAAAAAGTAAAAAATATTGTGTTTTTTTCAAAATTGTCGTTTTTTTTTTGTTTATAGCTCAAAAAATAAAAACCTCAGAGGTGATCAAATACCCCCAAACGAAAGCTCTATTTGTGGGGAAAAAAAAACATAAAGATTTCATTTGGGTACAGTGTTGCATGACTGCGCAATTGTCATTCAAAATGCGAAAGCGCTGAAAACTAAAAATTGGTCTGGGCAGGAAGGGGGTGAAAATGCCCTGTATTGAAGTGGTTAAACGCACCATTTACAGAGCTAGAGATCCATAAAGCCATTGATGCCCTCCCTCCAAACAAATTGCCTGGACCAGACGACTTCAGTGGGGAATATTATAAGGAATTTAAGACCCTTCTATCCCCACAATTAATCCAAATTTTTAATACCGCCACTGCCTCTGCTTCTTTCCCACCTGAAATGTTGGAAGCACTAATCGTCACTCTGTCAAAGCTAGGGAGGGAACCAAACTCACCTTCAAATTTTAGAACAATTTCACTCCTAAATATCGATTTAAAGCTATATGCTAAGCTGATAGCCTTGCGCCTGGTCACCCACACTTATACACCTTGACCAAACGGGTTTTACCCAAAACAGGCAAACTTCGGACGCTACTCGAAGATTGGTGAACATTATCCACATGGCTGAAGTGTGGGGGAGGTCTTCTCTGCTTCTGAAGCTGGACGCAGAGAAGGCCTTTGATCGTATACACTGGTTGTACTTGGCCAGGGTGATGGATTCATCCAGCTTTGTTGGTAAAATTTTCACAGCCATTATGGCTTTATATTCCAGGCCATCCGCCAAGGTATATATGTCCAGGGTTTTATCTATGCCTTTCACAATCTCAAATGGAACAAGGCAGGGATGTCCATTGTCCTCCTTAATATTTAACCTTTTGATGAAAGGCTTCCCAGCAGGTGACGGGGTTCATACTATCAGCTTATTCGCAGATGATATAATTTTGAAAATAACAGACGTGGAAGCTTTCCTGGCTGCGGCACATGACACCTTAGATCTGTTCAAACCTATTTCTTATTATAAAGTCAATGACAGCAAATCTCACATTATGGGTTTGGGAATTGACTCTGCAATGAAAGCTAAGCTTGAAATGCAATACCCTTATTCCTGGAGTACCAATGGAATACAGTACCTGGGTAAAACATTGACGGCATCCGCTGGCCAACTGATTGAAGGAAACTATATCCCGTTTCTTACTAAACTCAATTCCAAGCTACAGGCTTTGTCGAAAACGGAATTGACATGGTCTGGAAGACTGGCCGCTTTCAAAATGACTATACTTCCCCAATTTATTTACCTGTTCCGAACCCTTCCTATCCCAGTCCCTGACTCATTCTTCTCTAAAGCCCAATCCATGGTAAATAGATTCCTATGGCAGGGGAAAAAGGCTAGTGCTTTCCAAAAGCTGATCAAATCACGAAGTGTAGGAGGAGTAGGGCATGTTCTACTAAAAAACTACTATCTAGCAGCTTCTATAGCAAAAGGTAGACAGTGGTTCCTGCGTAACCATACATCTAGATGGCGCGAATTAGGGAATCATCAATGCCCTCACAAAAATGTACTTGACCATTTACTAACTAGCAGATTTATGTCTAATGACCCCATAGGTATTTCACCTCTAATGTGTGCAACTATCCATACTTGGAAAACTCTTTTAAATGTTCCCATAGGCAACACACCCTCTAAGTCCATTCCTCTTCCTATATCCAGCCTACAACTTTTGATCCCAAATTTAAAAGTCATGCGGCGTACACACGATCGTTTTTCATGCCGTTAAAAATGCCATTTTTAAAAATGACCATTAAAACCGATCGTGTGTAAGCTCCAGAGCATTTTTAACGGCGTGAAAAACGGGCATTAAAAATTTCGAACATGCTCTATTTTTTCACGTCGTTTTTCATGTAGTTTTTTTTAACGACGTGAAAAACGATAGTGTGTATGCTTTTACGAGGGGAAAAAAACACGCATGCTCAGAATCAAGTATGAGACGGGAGCGCTCGTTCTGGTAAAACTAGCGGTCGTAATGGAGATAGCACATTCGTCACGCTGTAACGGACTGAAAAGCACAAGGCTGAAAAGCGCGAATCCCCGCTCAACAAAGTTTACTAACATGAAGGGTGGCGCCATTCGAACGGAACTTCCCCTTTATAGTGCCGTCGTACGTGTTGTACGTCACTGCGCTTTGCTCGAGCGGTTTTTCTTAATGATGGTGTGGATGCAAGACAGGCTTGAGAGGAAACATGAAAAAAAACGAGGAGAAAAACGTTGGTTAAAAAAATGGCATGAAAAACAATCGTGTGTACGCCGCATCAGACATTGGATACCCAAAGGTATCACGACTGTCGCAGATATGAAAGTTGGCCCAGCAATCAAGACCTTTAGAGCGTCCCAAATAAAGTTTGGACTAGGACCTCACCAGACGACTTGTATACCTTTATCCAAATCTATTAGCAACTATTCCTGACACATCCACTATATTGCCTTGGAAAGTATTTCTGTACTTCACAAACCCTACTTCCTCAATCAAAGGCATTTCTCTAATGTATAATATTTTGAACCAGAAATCAATATTCACCAAATCCCCCTCTATGAGAATGTGGGAAATAGACTTGCCGACTTCCTACTCCAATGAACAATGGATGAAAGCAATTTCATCTACAGTACATATAAAGCCACCAAAAGCGTAAGTTTATGGGAACTCTACCAGAAATTATTATTACAGTGGTACTTAACACCTACAAGACTAGCAGGCTTCTCTCCACATGTCTCTTCATTGTGCTGAAGACACTGCGGCAACAGAGGCTCACTAATCCATATATTTTGGAAGTGTCCTTCATTGCGAACCTTCTGGTCTGCTATTTACAGCACTATAGCAAATATCACGAATACCCAGCATTCCTCAAAGCCAAGGTTTAGTCATTCTATACTTAGGAATAGAAGTAATCCCACCTCAATTAAGGAAAATTGTTTCCCACATACCGTATATACTCGAGTATAAGCCGAGTTTTTCAGCACATTTTTTTGTGCTGAAAATGCCCCCCTCGGCTTATACTCGAGTCACCTTTTTGCGCCTGATCTCCCAGATTTAGGGACCCGGTACTTGGCACACATATAGCCCCACTCTTCCTCTACAAGTGTGCAAAGTTTGTTGTTTGGGGGACCTATGACCGGGGAGCACCGAATTTCCAAACCCGGGCACCCCTTCCATAGACTCCCATGTTAAACGTCATTTCTCTGGTGATTTTGGGGACCCAGTACCGGTCGGCCGTAGGTCCCCTGGACCCGGAACTTGGCACACATGTAGACCCATTTTTCCTCTACAAGTGTGCAAAGTTTGTTGTCTGGGGGACTTACGGCCGGAGAGCAACGATTTTCATGCCCAGGCATCCCTTCCATAGACTCCCATGTTAAACGTCAGTCTAGTCATGGACACAGTGAGGCATGGGCACAGTGAGGCATGCACATGGACACAGTGAGGCAAAGTGAGGCACAGTGAGGCATGCAGATGGATACCCTAGGCTTATACTCGAGTCAATAAGTTTTCCCAGTTTTTTGTGGTAAAATTAGGTGCCTCGGCTTATATTCAGGTCGGCTTATACTCAAGTATATACGGTACTTCTAAGTGCTAGACCAGGGATATGCAATTAGCGGACCTCCAGCTGTTGCCAAACTACAAGTCCCATGAGGCATAGCGAGACTCTGACAGCATCAAGCATGACAACAAGAGGCAGAGGCATGATGGGACTTGTAGTTTGGCAACAGCTAGAGGTCCGCTAATTGCTTATCCCTGTGCTAGACTATAGAAATAGCTAAATGCTGGGAAAAGAAGGAAGCTCCAAACGTTGCAGAGGTACTCATTTACACATTACATACAAAGTAATGTTTGCTACCTCCCAAGATAATTACCGGACACAACAACCAGACTGGAAACCCTGGTTGGACTGGTATAATAAAAATAAAGCTTGACCACTTTTCCTTTTATTTACACCAGAGTCCTCTACCTCCCTATACCATAATCTTAATAAGCCATTCTCTTGTTCCAAGTCACATCCTGTTTTTATTTTGCTACTGTTATACACATAGTTACACCTTTACGACAATTCGCTCCCGATCTGAATTGTCCAGGTACTAAGTCTAATAGCTGGTGAGTTGACTTGGTTCATAGATCATGCTGGTCGGTAGGGTGTCGCTGGATTGTGCAACAGGGCCTGTTTTTCTCCTGCTGGAGACCCAGTGTGTTCCCATAAGGGGCGTCTGGGCGGGGGATCTCTGGGTACCTGTGGCGAGAGATGGTGATGACTGAAAGCGGCATCGGCGATTGAACCAATTAGACTAATGGTTGAATATAATGATTATACTTTAAGTATGTAAGAATCTTTTCCTGTGTAAACTTAGACCTACCTATATATGCTATACTAATTTGATGTAAACTTACAACGGTCGCACGTGGAACATTATGTCTGTCTATATTTCACACTTTCTTGTTCATGTTTTTTTACATTGTAAATAACAAAATTCAATAAAAATGTATTGTTCTAAAAAAAAAAAAAACATATTTGCACATGATTGGATCATAGAAGTCAGCAGAGTTTTACCATATTTACTGAACTCTGGAGCAACTGCACTTGCAAAGTGCACTGTCTATTTACCTTTAGTAAATCAACCCCAGTATGTGCTCAGCTTTAGTATTGTGTCACAGAGGCAATTCTGCAACAGATTTATATATGTCTTATTGACAGCTATATGAATCTGTCATAAGTTGTGCCATTCGTTTCATGGACAGGAGACCGATTTCTAATGTGTGTCTATGACACTCTATTTATGAATTACAGGAAATGTTGCTATTTTGTGCTGCACTAAAGCAAACTATAAACACACTAAACATAAAAACACACATACACTATTGACTACGTACAAAAAACAGACACAGTTGCAATTTAAAGAGGAATTTCAAGCATAGCTATATCATACAGTTATCCCTTTCCCGCCGAGCGTACGCATATATGCGGCCTCGGCTTTCGGGGGTTATACCGGGATGATGCCCACAGCTGCAGGCATCATCCTGGTATCATTTTTTAGAGCCGGCGATTGGCTTTCCAGGGATAACAACCGATGCGGCTAAAAGCCTTCGGCTTTCGGGGGTTATACCGGGATGATGCCCACAGCTGCAGGCATCATCCTGGTATCATTTTTTAGAGCCGGCGATTGGCTTTCCAGGGATAACAACCGATGCGGCTAAAAGCCTTCGGCTTTCGGGGGTTATACCGGGATGATGCCCACAGCTGCAGGCATCATCCTGGTATCATTTTTTAGAGCCGGCGATTGGCTTTCCAGGGATAACAACCGATGCGGCTAAAAGCCTTCGGCTTTCGGGGGTTATACCGGGATGATGCCCACAGCTGCAGGCATCATCCTGGTATCATTTTTTAGATCCGGCGATTGGCTTTCCAGGGATAATAACCGATGCGGCTAAAAGCCGCTCGGTTGTTATCCCGGAGGAGCGGGAGGGGACAACCCCCCCTCCCGCCGCCTCCGCCGCTCTTACCGGGCCTCCCGTTCCACCAGGAGACCCGATCTATGATGCGCCACCTCCGGCGCCTAGAGAGAGACTGAAACGAAGTCGCAAACAGCTTTGATTCAGTCTCTTCAATGTAAACACGGAAGCAACGTCATGAAATCAATTCCGGGTTACTCAGCTGCCAATGGCGCCGGATTTTCGGCGATCTGAATAATTTGAAGTGCAAAGGAGGGATTGTGCAAAGGAGACCCCCGATCCCAACATAAAGAGTACCTGTCACCACTTATTACTGTCACAAGGGATGTTTACATTCCTTGTGACAGCAATAAAAGTGATCAATTTTTTTTTTTTTCTAAAACACAATTTTATATTATAAAAATAAATAAAATAAATAAGAAAAAAATATATTTTAAAGCGCCCCTGTCCTCGCAAGCTCGCGCAGCAAAGAAAACGCATACGGAAGTCGCGCCCCCATATGTAAACAGTGTTCAAATGACACATGTGAGGTATCACCGCGATTGTCAGAGTGAGAGCAATAATTCTAGCCATAGACCTTCTCTGTAACTCTAACCTGGTAACCGTAAAAAAAAATTAAAGCATCGCCTATGGAGATTTTTAGGTACCGTAGTTTGTCGCCATTCCACGAGTGCGTGCAATTATAAAGCAGGACATGTTTGGTATCTATTTACTCAGCGTAACATCATCTTTCACATTATACAAAAAAATGGGGCTAACTTTACTTTTTAATTTTTTTTTAATTCATGAAAGTAAATTTTTCCCAAAAAGTTGCATTTAAAACACCGCTGCACAAATACTGTGTGACATAAAATATTGCAACAATCGCCATTTTATTCTCTAGATTCTCTGCTAAAAATATATATATATATATATATATATATATATATATATATATATATATATAATGTTTGGGGTTTTAAGTAATTTTCTAGCAAAAAATACGGATTTTAACTTGTAAACACCGAATGTCAGAAATAGGCTAATGCCCCATACACACGATCGTTTTTCTTGCCATTTTTTTTCTTGCCGTTTTTCACGTCGTTTTTTTTCATGTTTCCTCTCAAGCCTGTCTTGCGTACACACGATCATTTAAAAAAACGATCAAGCAAAGCGCAGTGACGTACAACACGTACGACGGCACTATAAAGGGGAAGATCCGTTCGAATGGCGCCACCCTTCATGTTAGTAAAGTTTGTTGAGCGACGATTCGCTCTTTTCAGTCTCGTGCTTTTCAGTCCGTGACTGCGTGACGAATGTGCTATCTCCATTACGAACGCTAGTTTTACTAGAACGAGCGCTCCTGTCTCATACTTGATTCTGAGCATGCGCGGTTTTTTTCACGTCGTTAAAGCATACACACTATCGTTTTTCACGTCGTTAAAAAAAACGACATGAAAAATGACGTGAAAAAAGAGAGCATGTTCGAAATTTTTAATGCCCGTTTTTCACGTCGTTAAAAATGCTCTGGAGCCTACACACGATCATTTTTAATGGCCATTTTTTTTAATGGCATTTTTAACGGCATGAAAAACGATCGTGTGTATGGGGCATTAGTCATGAAATGGATATGGTTACATTGGTCCAGTATGCATATAGTATACCTGGCTGATGTCCCTGGAAGTTAAAAATCACTGATGTAGACAATGCTACTCCAGTGATCTCCACTTGTGACATCACTGCCCCACCTCTCTACCATGTCCAATCAGAGAACACTTTGCATTCATTCAGAAAATGCAAAGCATTGTTTAAATGGTGCCCATACTCAAAATGCAACAAGGCAGCTGCTCGGCACAGGACCCAGAAGCAAGTGTAAATCACTGGAGTAGTGGAGTCTACTTCAGTGATTGCCAGCTTCCAGGGGCATTGGGAAGGTATAGTATATGCATAGTTACATTGGTCCATGCTGGACCAATATAACCATGTATAAAATATCCATACCTGGAATTCTTCTTTATAGTATTATAACCAGGTGCGCGCACGGGCACACGCGGGCACACGCGGGAGCGCACGGTGACGGCTCTTGGCGCCAAACGGGGCTATTTAAAGGGACTGATGCCTGGGCTCCTTGCTGTTCGGTCTACAGCGTTACCTGAGACCTCTGATTGTTGTTTACCTGTATCCTGCTCCAGCTGACCCTACCTGGCTTGCTTTTGACCGTCCCTGCTTATCTGCCTGCATCTGACCTCGGCCTGTGTTGACTACGTTCCTGCCTGCTCCTCCTGCTACCTTGCTGCCAGCCTGTTGCCGAACCTGCCTGTACCTGAGACCACGTTTCTGTCTACCCCGTCTGCTACCCTGCCGCCAGCCAGTTGCCTAAACCTGCTTGTACTTGATCCTGCTCCAGTGTTCACCTGCTTTGGACTGGTGTATCCACTCTTCCAGTCCATCTGACTGCACCTGCCTGAGCTCCAGTTTCCAGTCTGACAGCTGTTCCTGGTTCCATTCCAGTTCTGGTCCAGCTTGTCTACCAGCAACCTTGCCAGGCTCTCGTGCGACTCTGCACTCCTGTGCCTCCTGTTTTCTCTACCAGGGGCCTCGAGCCAGAGGTGTAAGAGAGGCCTCCCTCTGCATACCAGACTCTTCCACCAGGTACGTGACAGGAAGACTAAAGAGTGCATAACACTGTAAGGTGTGCAACATCACTGCTGCATAACGGTAGCCTGAGCAGCATCCAGGGTGCTGAGCCCAGGTGTGCTGACAGCCAGTGTCACCTGGGTGCAGAGCAGAAAGTGGACTAATCACTGTGTGTGACTGGATAGTGAGCTGCAATATCACTGGGGCTGGTAGGCTACCACTGTGGGGATTTACTATCTGCTGCTAGGGAGACGGAGTCCTTTAGGAACTGACCTTACTAGCCATCTAGTAGTCTTATTGCTGCCTGCAGGCTTGCCTGGGACCAACTGTACATATGGGCCCAACCATCTCATGTCCACCAACTGTACAAATGGGCCCCAATGCTAGCCGGCTAAAGAGTTAGGACTAAAGACTGCCCTTTTACAGCTGCTACACAGATGTTTACCTATTGCTTATGCCAGGGATCTTCAAACTACGGCCCTCTAGCTGTTCCGGAACTACACGCCCCATGAGGCATTGTAAATCTGACATTCACACACATGACTAGGCATGATGGGAATTGTAGTTCCTGATCAACTGGAGGGCCATAGTTTGGAGACCCCCTGGCTTATGCTAAGAGATACCTGTCAAGGGACATTTCACCATATCCAAGCCTTTCTCCTAGATTGCACCCTAGACTAGTTATAGTATTATTATTCACATTGCAGGTAATGCATATATGCACTGTTTATTGATGACTTATGTAGATATATATTTTGATTCCAGTCTAGTGGTACAGAACTCTATTCTAAGTTACTTTGGCATAATTATTATACTGTCTAGCAGACTGTGTCTGAACCTACCTTCTGTATGCTTATTTATGCTCAAATCACCATTTATTCTAACCCATACCAATACTTTGAGTTAAATAGTCTTGTGTCTATTTCCTGATACTAATACACAGTTTAGTTAAAGGTATCCATACTTGTGTTCCTATAAGTGCTTCCAGTAACTTACCTTCAATCAGGTGTGTCCGAGAGGCTGAGGGTGTTCTTGGAGTCAAGGAACAGAACAGAGAACCCAAAATACCAAGCAGCACCTTTGGGGGGAAGCAAAGAGGTATTCACATGAATGTGATTCCAAAAGTTGTTCAATCTTTTTTAAATCTTTAACTTTTATTAAAAAAATCTTTGTTGATCTGGCCATGAAGGACTGTCTCCGAATTGTGCTCCTACACTGTCACCTTTTCACATGCACCACTATTGGAGAATACAAGTGGTCATGATGACATACATTACACAGGACTGATCCAGAGTTGTTATCATCAGGAATCCGGTCCAGAGCAATGATGTACAGCCAATGCTGAAGCAAGTGTATGTAAATGGTAAGTGGTCATGAGTGCCAGGAGGAGATCAGCAGCACTGAGATACAAAAAGGGATAAAAAAAGGTCAAAACAGTATAAGGCAACCACTTATAATTAGCAAACTAAATGTCCAGTTAGTATTAAGATTTACTTTAACTATTGCTAAACATCCATTGAATCTTAAATATGTATGGAAAAAGTGGGTAAATCTGCCAACCAATAACCCAGGCTCAATTATAAAACATTTGCTTAGAAAATTCCCAGCGGGCAACCATATTTAAAGATCCCCTCCGCATATTATCTTCTGACAGTCATATTCCTCTGGAGGTAAATCTAACTAGAGGGTGACGTGATAGAGAGCGATGTGGGATTAAGATGAAACGTCCCCTCACTCCCACCCTTCCAACATCCAGCATGGGCTCGGGGCTCCAGAGATGGAAATGCAGCCGTCAGCTAGCAGAGGCGCAGGACGGCTCTGCTTGTGTTGATTTGAAAGGAAAGGGTTAAAATGCATCCCTTTTATCTTTCTTGTTAGCAGGGACTTCAAAGAAGTAATATTTGGCACCTCATTTACATACATCACTTTTAATGAGGACAGATCTGTAGCTGGTATTGAAAGTATGCACACTGCATGTAAGAGACATGTACTATATTTTCAAAAACAGAACTGCGTAACCCCCCCCCTTTCCCCTCCACATGAGGCTATGCTTGTTTCGCAGTATAGGAGATGAATGCTGCCATGCTTGGGTTACACAAGCAACTTCGCATCTGCGATGGGGGCGGCCTACCTTTCCTAACAAGTAAATATGATGAAAGCCACGAGAAACCTGTCCTAGTCCCTTTTAATGGGTATCCCATCCATTTGTGAGTCTCAGAGCTATTTCTGTCTCCAAGTACATCAAAGAAGCCCCAGCCTGTAATTCCCACTAAGTTGTCGTTTTGACTGTGAAATATGCCTAGACCATTCTAATGTACTGTAGGCGAATCACTGTTTATTAATGAAGCGTTCACTCATTACCGCGGTGTTGGATGACCTCTGGTGGGCACATGTGCTATAGCTACGGAGCTCGTCCCTCTAGAACTGAAGATTCTTACCTTTTTCTTTTACTTGGAGTTCTGTTTACGAACAGGGGAATACACACATTTGCAGTAGTGTACATTTGATCATCATGTATATACATTCAAATATTTACACCATGACAACGTTGGTGTATAATATTTCTAACAGTAACATTTCTAGTAACTTACCATAGCTACTATGGGCCGCTGTATTTGTCCGTTCAAATTTTCCAGTTCTTATCGAATGATGTACATGAGAAGGCATTAATAGCTAATAACCGTTCAAGGGTGTAATTTTGATGGACTAACTTTAGCATATCTGATACATTGACAGATTGGGCATCTTTCCAGTTGCGGAGTACTAGAGTACGAGCCGCTAATAGTACATGGGAGACTACCTGTCTAAAGTTGGGGGGGAATCTCTCTACTCCTATGTGAAGTGTTGCCAATTCAGGGTTTGGGGGGGGGGGTTATGACTCCCGTGAGTGATGAAATTACTTGAACTTCTTGTTTACTAAAACTTGTGAGGCTCTGGCAATCCCAGAAGCTATGTAAAGATGTCCTGTTTGGCCGCAGTTTCAGCAGAGAGATGAGGTAGTACGCAGTAACTTATGACATTTAGTTCAGGTACACTTATTTCCTGTATGTGTTTCCTTTATGTGTTTGCGGCTAAATTTCCTGACTTCAAGAAACCCAATATTTACTGCAATCTTTTTTTTTTTCTTAAAGAGGCTAGCTACCATTGTACAGGTTAAAGCGGTATTAACCACTTCAAGACCCCAAAACATTACATATATATATATATATATATATATATATATATATATATATATATGTAGCGGCCTCACTCTCTCTAGCTTTATCAGTTATACGGCTGTTGTCTAGGGGTACCTGGGAGAGAGAGTGCAGGAACACTACGCCAAGCTCTCACCTCGTATGTGTATGAGGGTTGAGCAAAGTCACTTAAATTACCTTCGGTCTATTCTCTGCATACGGAGCATCCGCTTGTTCCATGGAGATGTGTTTACCAGTAATAGAGCCCCACACCATTAAAAGTCCAACACTCTTTTATTTCTTTATTTGCCAGGATGAACATAATCAGTTGAACTCTTGTAACAGACAGACAGGAGTGTGGATGCGAGTAGGCCCAGGCACAAATTAACTCTCCTATTCCTTTTGCGTGCGAATAGGCTTGGCGCACGGTCTCTGCCACCGTCCGTGAAGTTGGTAGCTGCCACCTACCGAGTGAACTGTTGCAGCCCCTGCCACAGGCCTGAATGTAATGGTCTCTGCCACGACCTTAGAACATGGACCACCTTCCGTGTGAATACAGCCCCTGTTTGGAAAGGACATCCATCCCGACGGTCTCCGGAAGCCCTGTCCCGGCACTGGCAATATGCTGCACCAGATCTATGGGAAGGTCACCTGCACGGTCCGTTACGCCCGGATTCAGGTACCCGATACTGTGGGCACCTTAGGACGATTCCTCCCGGGCGGGACCCAGTGGAAGAAGCTGGGACCCAGGCCTGAATGATGTACCTCACCCCAGACTGAGGGTGTCTGGGGTGACTCCTGAACTCCACATGTCCAGGCCTAGGCCGCCTGGACACCGACCGCGGACAGCAGCCCTCAGGCTGAAGGTGCCTGGGGCTCGGACCCCGTGGCGAAGATGTCCGCCCCCTTTATACCCTCTCCCAGCAAGCACGGTGGGTTCCCCGCCTCGCCGTACAACTGCTGCGAGAGGTCACAAAGGGTACGGCACTGCAGTGATGGTTCAACCCCGGCCCAAAGTGACAGCGCCACCTGCTGGGTCGCAGGGAACTAGACTTCACTGATGTCTTCACCCGAATTAAACATTCTGAAAAGTACATACCCGCTACACTCTCCCCCTGGTTATTTGACACTGGTCCCCAGTGTCTGGAGCAAACAATGCCCAAAAGAGGCTGACATAGCCCGATCCAGAAATTGACTAAAAATTTCAAAAATATAAAAAGTTTTGAAAAAAAAAACTCACTAAAACAGTTGTGCCTGAACCTGACATGAAAGGGGAGGGAAGGGAAACAAACAACACATAACAACAACAAAAACATTTTTGCAAATCACACATTCACATTAACATTTTTCTCCACCCATCCTAACTAAGACCCGCCCCATTCTCAGCGGTCTTGATGGGACGCTCTCCTGCAGAGGGGAAAAGAAACGTTAAACACACATATCCCTGACACAGATGTTCGTGTGAGAACGAAAAAACTTCTCCGCAGAGAAATCTTTTCCTTCTATAAGTGTGTGTGTGAACAGTAATATCGGTGCGCAACACTGCCACCTGGTGACAGCGTCGCCGTAACTGCACTTGTTGAAGACTTTTTCCCCCATCTTCTTCTGTGGCTCTAACTACCCCAAAGTCCATGATCACTTTGCGGGATGGAAGAATAAAGAACAAATAACGGCAACAGTCCTTCAATTCCTCCAAAGAGCACAAACACCCGTTAAACTCGGGTACAGTCACTGGGTTTCCGGAAAAAACAACAACCCCGGAAAGTTCAGCAGCAGTAGAATAAAGCAAGAACGGAGTCTTTTTTTTTTCTCCTACAGATAGAATTTTGAGTGCGGCAAGACAAGGGGTTTTAAGTGCTGGTCCATTGTCTCTAAATGGTATTTGACATCCTCCCCTTCTTTGTGTCGAATCAATACCTTGTCTGCGTGGATGTGCCGACCCAGCATCCATTCTGCCTTGCAGTCCTTGAACCGTTGAGATGCTTTGGCGGAACACGTGAGGTACCTGCGGGCGTGTGGGACCGCAGCAACAGTCTCTTTTCCCCGGTGATAGATGCAGGTGGCATCGGAGATAGAGGGGCAGGCTGGGGACAGGATCCCTCCCCAGGCGCTGGTGCCTCCACCCGGGGTGTACTATCCCCTGTAGACATGGGTGGATCCCTGACTCTGCGGGACGAGGAGAGAGGCATCTTGTCCCAGCCCTTCTCAGCAAAAAGTTTGTCTATGATGACGTTGTCTCCCGGATAGGAGACCGACTCCAGGTCGGAGGTGTCACACTCCTCCGCGGGCAGGTAGTTTGTAGTGGAGACTGAATCGCTACCTCCTGCGGGCACACAGGGCCGTGAATCCCAGACACCTCCGCCCCAACACCAAGTCCCTTCGCCCGGCTTACCTCGGCCCAAAGTTGAGAAGGGATGTCCGGGACTCTTCCGACCGGATCCATCCGGGCCGGGCGTAGGCGGGCAAGATGATCCACCGCGACCGCTGGACGGGACTACCAGACCGGTCTTCCTCTTCGGCGGTGGACGCTGAGAAACAGTGGTGACCGAGTCAGCATCCTCAGATTTCTCCCATATCTCAGTGATCGCGACCTCCCCTGCGGTCGCTGCAGTGCGCACAGGGATGGCTGTCAAAGCAGTGATTCCTCCTTCCTGAGTGGTGTTGCCTGTCGTGCGGTTGAGGTGGATGGTTTTGGGTTTCTCGATAGGTGGTTCCACCTCAAATAAGAACTCTCTGCAGGCCTCGCAGCGCCCGAATGGCTTCAGCTGACACACCAGTCGCGAAAAGCCGGGACAAATCAAACCCAGGGCCTCAACGTCCATGCATGAGTACAGGGCGAATTGTCCCCGGGGCTTTAGCCGGATCCCCGTATCGGTTATCGGAACAGCAGTAGTCAAACTCGTGGTAGGAGGATAAAGTGGAATCCACGATGCATTACCGAACATGGTGACTCTCTGCTGATCCATTGCGCACTGCATGGTTGGCGCCAAAGTCCCCATGTGTAGTCCTTCACACGATTGGACTCCTCCCCAATTGCGCCCCAGTTCACCGGCTTTCTCCTTGCCTGGGTCACGCCCACGAACTGAGCAGGGAGGGTGTGCCTCGTGGCGCAGTGGCCAATATGGCCGACCTACTCGGAACTCTTCCGGACAGACACATTCAAACTCCGACAACTTCAGCTCCATCGTAGCACGAACACATCCTGGACCCAGAGCCCCCACGTGTAGCGACCTCACTCGCTCTCTAGCTTTTTCAGTTATACGGCTGTTGTCTAGGGGTACCTGGGAGAGAGAGTGCAGGAACACTACGCCAAGCTCTCACCTCGTATGTGTATGAGGGTTGAGCAAAGTCACTTAAATTACCTTTGGGTCTGTTCTCTGCATACGGAGCCTCTGCTTGTTCCGTGGAGATGTGTCTACCAGTAATAGAGCCCCACACCATTAAAAGTCCAACACTCTTTTATTTTTTTATTTGCCAGGATGAACATAATCAGTTGAACTCTTGTAACAGACAGACAGGGGTGTGGATGCGAGTAGGCCCAGGCACAAATGAACTCTCCTATTCCTTTTGCGTGCGAATAGGCTTGGCGCACGGTCTCTGCCACCGACTGTGAAGTTGGTAGCTGCCACCTACCAAGTGAACTGTTGCAGCCCCTGCCACAGGCCTGAATGTAACGGTCTCTGCCACCGACCTTAGAACATGGACCACCTTCCGTGTGAATACAGCCCCTGTTTGGAAAGGACATCCATCCCGATGGTCTCGGGAGGCCCTGTCCCGGCACTGGCAATATGCTGCACCAGATCTACGGGAAGGTCACCTGCATGGTCCGTTATGCCCGGATTCAGGTACCCGATACTGTGGGCACTTTAGGACGATTCCTCCTGGGCGGGACCCAGTGGAAGAAGCTGGGCCCCAGGCCTGAATGATGTACCTCACCCCAGACTGAGGGTGTCTGGGGTGACTCCCGAACTCCACGTGTCCAGGCCTAGGCCGCCTGGACACTGACCGCGGACAGCAGCCCTCAGGCTGAAGGTGCCTGGGGCTCGGACCCCATGGCGAAGATGTCCACCCCCTTTATACCCTCTCCCAGCAAGCACGGCGGCTTCCCCGCCCCGCCGTACAACTGCTGCGAGAGGTCACAAAGGGTACGGCACTGCAGTGCTGGTTCAACCCCGGCCCAAAGTGACAGCGCCACCTGCTAGGTCGCAGGGAACTAGACATCACTGATGTCTTCATCCGAATTAAACATTCTGAAAAGTACATACCCGCTACATATATATATATATATATATATATATATATATATATATTTAGAAGAGACCCTAGAGAATAAAATGGCGGCCGTTGCAATATATGTCACACTGTATTTGCGCAGCGGTCTTTCAAATGCAATTTTCTGGGGAAAAATACACTTCAATGAGTTAAAAAAAAATAAACAGTAAAGTTAGCCCAATTTTTTGTATAATGTGAAATATTAAGTTATGCGGAGTAAATAGATACGTAACATGTCACACTTTAATATTGCGTACGCTCATAGAATGGCAACAAACTACGGTACTTAAAAATCTCCATAGGCGACGCTTTAATTTTTTTTTAACAATTACCTATTTAGAGTTACAGAGGAGGTCTTGCACTAGTATTATTGCTCTCGCTCTAGTGATCGCGGTGATACCTCACATGTGTGGTTTGAACACTGCTTACAATTGTGGGCGTGACTTACGTTGGCGTTATCTTTGGTGAGCAAGCATGGAGGGATGGGGGACTTTAAAACATTTTTTTACTTTTCTTATTCAATGTATTTTTTATCACTGTCCCTTTACAAAACAAATTCTGTTTACTTTTATTGCTGTCACAGGGAATGTAAACATCCCTTGTGACAGTAATAGGGCAGTGACAGGTACTCTTTATGGAGATATCTGGGGTCTAAAAGTATTCAAAACGCCATCAGCGTTTTGGAATACTGAATTTCTTTTTAAATCGGTGCCGTTGGCTGCCGAGGAAACCGGAAGTGACGTTGTGACGTCGCTTCTGGGTTTTTACATCGGAGACGCAATCAAAGCCAAATCTGGCTTTGTTCGGGACTCCGGTCAAAACCGCCCCCAGTGCTTTCGATCTTGATATTGCTGTGTATGGCCTCAGCCAGTGCTGCTCTGGCCATGCCTCCTGACATTTTCGCCCTGCCTACTAGGGGCTTGGTCACAGCAGTCATAGACCTCTACATCTAAAGCACTGGGTTGGCTTTGAGTGGCGTCTGAGTGGCGTCTTACCCCACATAAGTTCACTCTTCTGAATTAGTGCCTGATGCCTGCTCCCACTTTCTGAATACCAGTAGGGACGCCTCTGATCCTCCAGCACAGTAGCAGGTGCTGTTATCCCATACATCAGAGGAAAGTGGCCACTCAGGGTAATATCTCCTGGCTATGAAGATGGTATAAAGGGAGGATTTTTGCAATAATTAGCAGCCTGCAGAACGTGGGGTATACGCCATTACACTTAACTAAAGAAAAAAATCCCTTCTGTTATAAAAAAAAAAGAAAGAAAATCACCAAACCCTAGCTTAATTTTTTTTTTTTTGGAGAAGAGACATGCAAAGTCTCCCTCCTCCTACAACAGACAGTACTGGAGGTGGGCACACTTGTAGGGTATGCATGCAAAGCTCTGCATACTTGTGCATTATGGCAACAGCTCACCCCCTGCACAGAATTCCACTTTAATTATAAAAATAAACAGTCCAAAAGAACAAGCAGGTCTGAGTTGCAAAAGTGGCAGCATTTGTGCAGTTAACTTTCCAGTTTTAGCAAAACACTGAGATTTTAATTTCCCCTTAGGTGAACCATTAAGAAACACAGTTGGCAATTCCTGTACAATTCAGATTTTTTGCTGGGTTACTTGGATCGTAATTTGTATAGTTTCTGTCTACCAGTGGCTGCGCAGCCCCCAAACCCCTTCTCAAACCCCTTCTCAGCTCAGACTTGGGGGGCCAATTTAAAAAAAAAATTGTAAGTGTTTGTTACACTTGATATTCCTTATATGTGCCTGCTGTACCATGTACAGTGCCATGAAAAAGTATTCACACCCCTTGAAATTTTCCACATTTTGTAAATGTATTTTAATGGGTTTTTATGTGATAGACCAACACAAAGTGGCACATAATTATGAAGTGGAAGGAAAATGATAAATGGTTTTAAATTTTTTTTACAAATAAATCTGTGAAAAGTGGGGCGTGCATTTGTATTCAGCCCCCCTGAGTCAATACTTTGTAGAACCACCTTTCGCTGCAGTTACAGCTGCAAGTATTTTTTGCCCATTCTTCATTACAAAATAACTCAAGCTCTGTCAGAATGGATGGAGAGCTTCTGTGAACAGCAATATTCAAGTCTTGCCATAGATTCTCAATTGGATTTAGGTCTTGACTTTGGCTGGGCCATTCTAACACATGAATATGCTTTGATCTAAACCATTCCATTGTAGCTCTGGCTGTATGTTTAGTGTCGTTGTCCTGCTTGAAGGTGAACCTCCACCCCGGTCTGAAGTCTTTTGCAGACTCTAACAGGTTTTCTAAGATTGCCCTGTTTTTGGCTCCATCCATCTTCCCATCAACTCTGACCAGATTCCCTGTCCCTGCTGAAGAAAAGCATCCCCACAACATGATGCTGCCACCACCATGTTTCATGGTGGAGATGGTGTGTTCAGGGTGATGTGCAGTGTTTGTTTTCCACCACACAGAGCATTTTGCTTTTAGATCAAAAATAAAAATTTTGGTCTCATCTGACCAGAGCACCTTCTTCCACGTTTGCTGTGTCCCCCACATGGCTTCTCGTAAACTGCAAATGGGACTTCTTATAGCTTTCTTTCAACAATGGCTTTCTTCTTGCCACTCTTCCATATTGGCCAGATTTGTGGACTGCACAACTTAATTTTTGTCCTGTCGACAAATTCCCCCAACAAATCTCTGCAGCTCCTCCAGATCTACCTCGGGCCTCTTGGCTACCTCTCTGATTATTGCTCTCCTTGCCTGGCCTGTCAGTTTAGGTGGACGGTCATATCTTGGTAGGTTTGCAGTTGTGCCATACTCTTTCCATTTTCAGATGATGGATTAAACAGTGCTCTGTCAGATGTTCAAAGCTTGGGATATTTTTTATAACCTAACCCTGTTTAAACTTTTCTACAGCTTTATCCCTGACCTGTCCGATTTGTTCCTTGGCCTTCATGATGCTGCTTGTTCATTAAGGTTCTCTAAAAAAAACTCTGAGGGCTTCACAGAACAGCTGTATTTATACTGACATTAAATTACTCACAGATGGACTCATGAAGGCAATAGGTGACTTATGAAGGCAATTTGTTCCACTAGATTTTATTTAGGGGTATCGGAGTAATGGGGGCTGAATACAAATGCAAGCCACACTTTTCACCTATTTATTTGTAAAAAAAATTGAAAACCATTTATCATTTTCCTTCCACCTCACAATTATGTGCCACTTTGTGTTGGTGTATCACATAAAATCCCAATAAAATACATAAACGTTTTTGGTTGTAACATGACAAAATGTGGAAAATTTCAAGGGGTATGAATACTTTTCAAGGCACTGTACTGAAAAAGTATCCTGTTCTCTTTGTATTGCTTCCTTTATGTGAAATCCCTGGTGTTCCTGCCAGTCTCTCTCCTTCCCTATTAAAAACTGACTACACTAAGCAAGAGAACACAGCATGGTCAGTCCTCTAGCTGTGCTGCAAACTCAGCCTGCTCTCCTCCAATTATCAGACTTATCCTGACACCCCCCCCCCCCCCCTGCATAGCCAATCACTTGGAAGCACAGTGTTGCTTCTCCTCCCCCCAGCTCTTATGCAGTTGAGAACAAAGGGAATAAAAAAGGAAGAAAAGGTATTTATGTTTTATGCTTAATATCTGTACACAAATGTTTTGCTTTTCATTTGTATTTTAAATGGAATGGGTTGTTTTACAAGGAAATAATTTACAATCACTTTAATGCTGCTTGAGGGTCAAGTAAAAACACAGCAGATTACAACAGATCCAAGACTGCTGACAACAATAACAGATAGATCCTTGGTATAAATTATATTTTTATTGTGTTATATTCTCAGTTAATTAACATCATAAACAGCACAAAGTAACAGTTTAGGGACTATTGCATTGATTTTAAAACAAAATTGTGTAAGCTGGAATTCCCCATTTAAGCTCACATATGTTAAATGTGAATGCACATCAAAAAGCATCACAATGCTAAACATAATTGAGTTTCTTTTTCCTGGTTTGAGTCCTTACTCCTGATCGTCTTTAAAGATGAGGTTTTTTTGTCCGTAGTTTGAAATGAATTGCACATATTTTTGTAAGAAGATTCTGTCCAGAATTGTCTTTATGTTATGCTCCAGGATTTCCAGGGATATGCAGGATAGGATGCTGAGCTGGACAACCACCCAGTGCTAGACCATTAACCTGGAAGTGTTTTCAGAGAAGGCAATACAGCAACCAAGGCTGATCTCTAGACTAAGACTTTCGATTTCTCCAGTCCAGTTTTTTTTTAATCCAAGGAAATACATACAGCTATTCTGCTTATTCAATGGTCCTTTTTGATTGATGATATTTTCTTCTGTATGGTGACCTGATCAAGGAAAGGATTCCAAGAAATGCTGGATCTGGAGAAAAAAAAAAAGAAGAAGAGGTTTCTGGTTGGAATTTCTTAAAAAAAAAAAAAAAAAAAAGTTTGAGATACGTTGATGGCATGTGACACTCAGGGCCTCCGATTAGAAGGTTTCCTGTTTGTCACATGTAGTCAACATATCTTAAAGATTTAAACTACAGGCAGATAAAAAAAGACACACATCAATGTAGCTCTGTAATATCTGAATACACCCTAAGGGTCCATGCACACTGGGTTAAAAATTGCTGATTCTATAGGAGTTTTGTGTTCTGCCTGCAGAAGCAGCTCGATTTTATCCTATGTGTCCATGCACATTATGACGATTAGATGCTAATTTTGAGCTCAGCATTTAGAGGCAGGAAAAAAAACGTTCTGGTTTGCATTTCTGATTGGAGCTTTCTGGCAGAAAAAATGCTAAACTCTCCGACTAAACTCATCTAAACTGTGTACAAAAATGCTCTATGTGAGTTTTTTCTGCCAAGGGAACTGGAATTTTTTTAAGCCCAGTGTGCATGGAGCTTTAAAGGGTTAGTTCATCTTTTCACAATACTTGAAAAGGTAAACTAACTCAAAGCACCCTCTCCACACCCTCAGTTCCATATGCACTTAGCTCATTGGAGGATTCCCACTTGGAGGATTCCCACTTGGAGGACTCCCCTTGGAGGATCTCCCACTGCCCGTTCTAGCTGATGTAGTGGTCCATGTATTTGAAAGCTGCTCTCTTCTGCACCCCTTACATCTTTTTTCTGGGATGCTGGGATGACACACACTGAAATTCATTGGTCAGCACAGTAGTAAGAAGAGCCTGCAAGACTAATCCTTGAAGTGTCGTTTGATGGTACATCAGAGTGACAATAAAACAATAAACTGATGCGTTTTTGGCTATTGCCGAAACGCGTCAGCTTTATTGTTTTATTATCACTCTGATGTACCAATGAACAACACTTCAAGGATTACAGTCTTGCCGGCTCTTCTTACTACTGTTGCATTCGAGTGTGTTGGGACACATTGAGCTTTGGCACCTGTCAGTGGACCTGCTGTATGGATTGGGTTGTCCCTGCAGAGAGCGCTGTTACCTTTTTTATTTTCCTCATTGGTCAGCACAGTCAAATGCCAGCGCTGACCAATGCCTGCTTACCACTATGATGCCACAAAACCTCTGGACTGTGTACTGCATTTATCAAATGCCTGGACTGCTTGGGCAGGAATATAATCAAAGAAGGAGATAAGTGCAATTGGAATTGGGGGTGGGGGTGGGGGGGTATAATGAGAGGTAGTCTGAAAGTAAAGTATACACATGGCATAGCAGATACAAAGCATAGTAAGAGCTAGTCTGAAAGCAAACAGCTATTGCTGTGCTTTCTCTTTAGAAAACCCATAATGCTCTGCAAACCCTGTGACATGTGGATACCCTATATTCAAATTTTTTATGTAAAATAAAGATTTTTTTAGAGATAGTAAAAAATTTAAAATGTAGTTTAACCACTTAACAACCACCTGCCGACAAATAACGTCGACAAGGTGGTTGCTTAACTCTGGGAGGACTGTCATGGATATGCATTAATGTCTGTCTGCCATCTTACCTTCCTCCTCATGTGTTCATCTAGAGACCAGACCTCCTTCACCTGGCTTCCTTTATAATCTCCTCCCAGCCTGACTCCACCCCAGGCCCTATCACTGAACACTATATTAACCTGTGCACTGCAAGCCTGCTTTGCTGATCAACGTGTTTGTTAGGCATTGTGTGTTTGGGTTCCTGCCTGCCGTGTGCTACGTCTGTCTCTCTGTTACGTTATTGGCTTGTCCCCGACCATCCCTGTCTGCTCGTGACCCTTGACCTTCGGCTCGTTCTTCGTTATCCTTGTCTGCTTGTGGCCCCTGACCTTCGGCTTGTTATTCGGTTCTCTCTATCGTGTGCTGCTGCTTCCCCTTATCCTACGGGGCGTGAGCTAGGAAACTCCAGGGGCCGCGACCTGGTCCCAGCCTGCAGCGTAACATCCTCACCACTAGAGGCCCTGGAGAAGACCAGCTGGGTCTTAGACTCCGCGCCCTGGGGAATCTTGGCTCTCGCTTCCGTTGGGATCCCGGTTGTGCTCCTCTGGTCCCGCTTTCCACAACCACCCAGTTTCCTATCCACAGAAGCCAGCCATAGGGTTCACTACCTCGCGGTGCACTCCTGTCCCCCTACGGTGTGCATCTGTCACCTGGCCACAGGTGACCCTGACAGTTTGATCAGCCATGAACCCGGCTGACATCCCGCTTCCCGCGGATGATCCATTGCAGGGCATAGTTCGCAGACTTGAGACCCAGGAATCAAATCAGACCCAGGTGATGCGATTCCTCCAGGATCTGGCTTCTCGATTCGAGCAGCTTCAGGTCTCCTTGGGAACCCCGAATCCGCAACCCCAAGTACAACCAGCGGCTGTACCTATCGCACCAGTCGCAGCCTCACACTCACTAAGATTGCCAGCTCCGTTCCGTTTCTCTGGGGACTCCAAGGCCTGCAGGGGGTTTCTCAGCCAATGCACTATTCATTTTGAGCTTCAGCCTCAAAGCTTCCTATCTGACCGGGCTAAGGTAGCCTATATCATTTCCCTCCTCTCCGGTGAAGCTTTGGTCTGGGCTGCCCCCCTGTGGGAGAGGAACGATCCGGTGGTTTCCAGTCTGTCCGAATTCTTGAAGCTCTTTCGTAATATCTTCGAAGAGCCGGCTCGGGCTTCTTCAGCGGCTAGTGCTGTCTTACGTCTTCGCCAAGAATCTAGTTCAGTGGGGCAATATGCTCTTCAGTTCCGTATCCACACAGCTGAATTGAGCTGGAATAATGAGGCCCTGGTCGCTACCTTTTTACATGGCCTCTCTGACCGAGTGAAAGACGAATTAGCGGGAAGAGCCATTCCCGTCGGTCTGGACGATGTAATTTCATTATGCAACCAGATCGACATTCGTTTTCAAGAGAGGTCCTTAGAAAAAAGACGCCAGCACTCTCTGGGTCCTAGCCAGTCTGAGCTCCCCTCCCTTCATTCCGTGGAGCATCCTCTACCTGCTGAAGAACCTATGCAGCTGGGCCGGACCAGACTAACCCCCGAAGAACGTGCTAGGCGCAGAACTCTGGGCTTGTGCCTCTATTGTGGGGGCAAGGGTCATTTTCGTGACTCCTGCTCGCTTCGTCCGGGAAACGCTCGGGTCTAATACATTTGGAAGGTGGAGTATTGGACCCAGAAACATCACCTTCTCGCCTGCTCTTGCCGGTGTCCCTTCATGTAGGCACTTCTCCTCAGTCAACCCTTGCATACCTGGATTCCGGGGCTGCCGGCAATTTCATGGATTGGAGAACTGCTTCTTCTATGAAGCTTACCCTTTCACCTCTCACTACCCCATTGGTAGTCTCGGCAATTGATGGCACTGTTCTCCCAGGGGGCCCTATTTGCTTCCAGACGCTACCCATTAGGATGTCGGTAGGGATTCTCCACCAGGAGTGGATATCCTTTCTTATTCTACCCAAGGCCTCTACCCCAGTTGTATTGGGCCTCCCTTGGCTACAGCTCCACTCTCCACATGTGGACTGGGTCTCTGGGCAGATCCTGGCCTGGGGTTCCTCATGTTTCTCGTCGTGTCTTCTCAAGGTGACCCCCAAGGAGAGTCTTCCGGTTGCTGCCACTTCTGTTTCTTCTGATCTTCCCGCCGCATACAGCGATTACCGGGATGTGTTCTGTAAAAAATCAGCTGAGGTGCTTCCTCCCCACAGGTCTTTTGACTGTGCTATTGATCTTGTCCCCGGAGCAACTCTACCCAGGGGTCGTACCTACCCTCTGTCCATCCCAGAGACCCAGGCCATGTCGGAGTATGTAGCAGAGAATCTGGAGAGAGGTTTCATCCGGAAATCCTCATCGCCTGCAGGGGCAGGGTTCTTTTTTGTTGCCAAAAAGGATGGTACCTTAAGACCCTGCATCGATTATCGGGGTTTAAATGCGGTTACTATTAAAAATCGATACCCCTTACCCTTAATATCTGAGCTATTCGATAGGTTGAAGGGTGCCTCCATTTTCACCAAGTTGGATCTCAGAGGCGCGTACAATCTCATTCGAATACGGGAGGGTGACGAATGGAAGACTGCATTTAACACTAGAGACGGGCATTACGAATATCTGGTGATGCCTTTTGGTCTGTGTAATGCTCCAGCCGTGTTTCAAAACTTTGTCAATGAAATCTTCAGAGATCTGCTGTACCAGTTTGTTGTCATCTATCTGGATGACATTCTGATCTTTTCTGAAAATCTGCTCGTCCACAGAAACCATGTCCGCACTGTACTTCAACGTCTTAGAGAGAACAATCTCTATGCCAAGCTGGAGAAATGTTCCTTTGAATGTTCTGAGGTCCTGTTTTTGGGGTGCTTCGTCTCATGTTCGGGGCTTCGTATGGACCCTGGGAAGGTCTTGGCTATCACCAACTGGCCTCTTCCTGCTAGCCTCAAGGCCACACAGCGCTTTCTTGGCTTCACTAATTATTATAGGCAGTTCATAAGGAATTACTCTTCCATTGCCGCGCCTATTATCGCTTTGACCAAGAAGGGTGTGAATGCCAGAGACTGGCCTCCCGAAGCTGTCTCTGCATTTCACAACCTGAAACAGGCCTTTGTTTCTGGCCCCCTCTTGAGGAGACCAAATCCTGGAAATGCATTTTTTATTGAAGTGGACGCTTCCTCAATGGGGGTGGGAGCTGTGCTTCTTCAAATCTTTGAGAAGAGACGCCAACCATGTGCGTTCTTCTCCAAAAAAAATTCTCAGGCAGAGAGGAATTATGCCATCGGTGATCGGGAACTTCTCGCAATTAAATTGGCGTTAGAGGAGTGGCGTCATCTCTTGGAGGGTTCCCCTCACTCCATAACGATCTTTACCGATCACAAGAATTTACAGTATCTACAGAATGCTAAACGTCTGAATCCTAGACAGGCCAGGTGGAGTCTCTTCTTTGCCCGTTTTAATTTCACGATTACCTACAAACCTGGTTCCTGCAACGGTCGGGCTGATGCGCTCTCTAGGTCATTTGACACTTTGGACGAGGAGTCCGCCCCTGAACCTGAGCCGATCATTCCCACCTCATGCATTGTTGCCCACTCTACCACCCTGAAGTCTAAAATTCCGCTTGGTAAGACCTTTGTCCCCACTGAGCTAAGAGCTAAGATCCTTCGTTGGGGACATGATTCCAAGGTGGCAGGGCATTCTGGATTCCTCCGATCCTTCCTACTCATCAGTCGTCACTACTGGTGGCCTAATCTCCGCTCAGACGTCAAAGACTACGTTAAAGCTTGTCATGTCTGTGCTCAGTCCAAATCCTCCACACAAGCTCCTGCTGGTCTCCTCATGCCCTTGCCCATTCCTAAGGAACCCTGGGTCCATATTGCCATGGATTTTATCACCGATCTCCCACTGTCTGAGAATAATACAGTCATTTGGGTGGTAATCGATCGATTCTCCAAGATGGCTCATTTTGTTCCTCTTCCTGGTCTTCCTTCTGCCCTTGCCTTGGTTCCCATTTTCATTCGAGAAATTCTCCGCCTACATGGGGTCCCTTCTCATATTGTTTCCGACAGGGGAGTCCAATTCACGTCTCGTTTTTGGAGAGCCTTTTGCAAATCCCTCAATATTGTCTTGGATTTTTCTTCTTCTTACCATCCCCAATCCAATGGACAGACTGAGAGGGTTAATCAGGAGTTAGAGGTCTTTCTTCGCACCTTTGTGTCTTCTCACCATGACGATTGGTCCTCTCTACTCCCGTGGGCAGAATTCTCCCATAACAATCATGTGAATACCAGTTCGCAGAAGACACCCTTTTTCACAGTTTATGGAAAACACCCTCAACTTCCTCTTCCCATGATCTGTTCTCCAGACATTCCAGCTTTGGCTTCGGTTCAGGAGTCTCTCAATTCCGTTTGGGGTCACGTTCATGATTCCCTCCGGGCAGCTGCTGAAAAATTCAAAGGCTTTGCCGACCGCCGCAGGCGTAAACCGCCTTCTCTTCAGCCAGGGGACAAAGTCTGGCTCTCTACCAGGAACATCAAGCTCCGAGTTCCTTCTCTGAAGTTTGCTCCACGATTCATCGGTCCATACACGGTAACTGCTAAACTGAATCCGGTTTGTTTCAAACTCCAGATTCCTAAGAGCCTTAAAATCACTAACTCCTTTCATGTTGCTCTTCTAAAGCCTTTAGTCCTCAATAAATTCTCTCGTCCTCTCCCTACCGTGGCGCCTGTCTCTGAGGATAATCAGGAGTACGAGATCAGTCAAATTCTGGACTCCCGACTCTGTAAAGGCGTTCTTCAGTACCTCGTTCATTGGAAAGGGTTTGGTCCTGAGGAGAGGTCTTGGATCACTGCATCTGAGGTCTTTGCACCTCGTCTGTTAAAGGAGTTTCATCTGAAGTTTCCCTCTAAACCTGGGCCCAGGCGGGGAAGGGGGAGGCCTCGTAAGAGGGAGGGTACTGTCATGGATATGCATTAATGTCTGTCTGCCATCTTACCTTCCTCCTCATGTGTTCATCTAGAGACCAGACCTCCTTCACCTGGCTTCCTTTATAATCTCCTCCCAGCCTGACTCCACCCCAGGCCCTATCACTGAACACTATATTAACCTGTGCACTGCAAGCCTGCTTTGCTGATCAACGTGTTTGTTAGGCATTGTGTGTTTGGGTTCCTGCCTGCCGTGTGCTACGTCTGTCTCTCTGTTACGTTATTGGCTTGTCCCCGACCATCCCTGTCTGCTCGTGACCCTTGACCTTCGGCTCGTTCTTCGTTATCCTTGTCTGCTTGTGGCCCCTGACCTTCGGCTTGTTATTCGGTTCTCTCTATCGTGTGCTGCTGCTTCCCCTTATCCTACGGAGCGTGAGCTAGGAAACTCCAGGGGCCGCGACCTGGTCCCAGCCTGCAGCGTAACATCCTCACCACTAGAGGCCCTGGAGAAGACCAGCTGGGTCTTAGACTCCGCCCCCTGATGAATCTTGGCTCTCGCTTCCGTTGGGATCCCGGTTGTGCTCCTCTGGTCCCGCTTTCCACAACCACCCAGTTTCCTATCCACAGAAGCCAGCCATAGGGTTCACTACCTCGCGGTGCACTCCTGTCCCCCTACGGTGTGCATCTGTCACCTGGCCACAGGTGACCCTGACAAGGACGTTATATAACGTCCTCCCAGAATCGCGCTCCCGCGCGCCCCCTGGGGCGCGCACACGGGAAACTCCGTGACCGCCGCTGATAGCGGCCGTTTACCACGTGATTGCTCCGTCAAATGACGGAGCAATCACTTGTAAACAGACCGGCGTCATTTGATGACGCCGGTTCCTCCCTCCCCTCTCTGTACCGATCGGTACAGTGTGAGAGGAGAGGGGAGGGTGCAGATCAAGGCAGCAGCGCTGTGGGCTGGATCTGTGACAATTGCAGTCACAGATCCAGCCATCCATCCATCCCTGCTCAGCCATCCCTGTGCTATACCCTGCCAATACTCTGCAATACACCCTGCCAATACTCTGCAAAATACCCTGCCAATACTCTGCAAAATACCCTGCCAATACCCTGGTGCAATACTCTGCAATACCCTGGTGCAATACTCTGCAATACCCTGGTGCAATACTCTGCAATACCCTGGTGCAATACTCTGCAATACCCTGCGCAATACTCTGCAATACCCTGCAAAATACTCTGCATTACCCTGCGCAATACTCTGCAATACCCTGCGCAATACTCTGCAATACCCTGCGCAATACTCTGCGCAATACCCTGCGCAATACTCTGCGCAATACCCTGCGCAATACTCTGCAATACCCTGCAAAATACTCTGCAATACCCTGCGCAATACCCTGCAAAATACTCTGCAATACCCTGGTGCAATACTCTGCAATACTCTGGTGCAATACTCTGCAATACCCTGCGCAATACTCTGCAATACCCTGCGCAATACTCTGCAATACCCTGCGCAATACTCTGCAATACCCTGCGCAATACTCTGCAATACCCTGCGCAATACTCTGCAAAATACTCTGCAATACCCTGCACAATACTCTGCAATACCCTGCACAATACTCTGCAATACCCTCCACAATACTCTGCAATACCCTCCACAATACCCTGTGCAATACCCCGTGCAATACCCTGCCATACACCGCAATACCCTGCCATAGTCCGCAATACTCTGCAATGCCCTGCAATACTCCGCAATGCCCGGCAATACTCTGCAATGCCCGGCAATACTCCGCAATGCCCGGCAATACTCCGCAATGCCCGGCAATACTCTGCAATAACCACTTCCCGCCCTCCGGCCGTCATATGACGTCCTTGACTTTGTGCGGGGATATCTGAATGATGGGAGCAGCTACAGGCATCATTCAGATATTAGCTTTTTCAGCCGGCGATTCCCTACACCATAACAACAATCATAGTGGCTGTTCCGCCGCTTGATCATTCTTACGGGAGGCGAGAGGGGATGTCCCCCCCCCCCGCCGCCCTCCGGTGCTTCTACCGACTCACCGCTACGATCAAAGCCAGGATTGTTGTTTTTTTTTTTTTTTTTTTTTTCAGGCTTCCCAGCCTAGAGGTGAGATGTGGGGTCTTATTGACACCCCCCCCCCCCCATATCTCACTGTAAAGAGGACCTGTCATGCCATATTCCTATTTCAAGGGATGTTTATGTTCCTTGTAATAGGTATAAAAGTGATCAAAAAAATGTTTGGGGCGGAAAAACATGTCAAACTAAAATAAATAAAGTAAAATGAAGAATAATTTTTTTTTATTTTTTTTTTAAAGCGCCCCTGTCCCCGTGAGCTCGCATACAGAAGCGAACGCATACGTAAGTCCCGCCCACATATGAAAACGGTTTTCAAACCACACATGTGAGGTATCTCTGCGAACGTTAGAGCGAGAGCAATCATTTTGGCCCTAGACCTCCTCTGTAACTCAAAACATTTAACCAGTAAAAATATTTAAAGCGTCGCCTATGGGGATTTTTTAAGTAGCGAAGTTTGGCGCCATTCCACGAGTGTGTGCAATTTTTAAGGGCGACATGTTAGGTATCTATTTACTCGGCGTAACTTCATCTTTCACATTATGCAAAAACATTGGGCTAACTTTACTGTTTTTTTTTTTTTTAAGCGCAAAACATTTTTTTTCCGTAAAAAACGCGTTAAAAAAATTGCTGCGCAAATATCGTGCGAGATAAAAAGTTGCAACAACCACCATTATATTCTCTAAGGTCTTTGCTAAAAAAACATATATAATGTTTTGGGGTTCTATGTAATTTTCTAGCAAACAAATGATGATTTTTACATGTAGGAGAGAAATGTCAGAATTGGCCTGGGTGCTCCAGAACGCCTGAAGGTGCTCCCTGCATGTTGGGCCTCTGTATGTGGCCACGCTGTGTAAAAGTCTCACACATGTGGTATCGCCATACTCGGGAGGAATAGCAGAATGTGTTTTGGGGTGTAATTTGTGGTATGCATATGCTGTGTGTGAGAAATAACCTGCTAATATGACAATTTTGTGAGAAAAAAAAAAAGAGAAAAAAAAAATCTTGATTTTGCAAAGAATTGTGGGAAAAAATGACAACTTCAAAAAACTCACAATGCCTCTTTCTGAATACCTTGGAATGTCTTCTTTCTAAAAAGGGGTCATTTGGGGGGTATTTGTACTTTTCTGGCATGCTAGGGTCTCAAGAATTGAGATAGGCCGTCAGTACTTCAGGTGTGATCAATTTTCAGATATTGGCACCATAGCTTGTGGACTCTATAACTTTCACAAAGACCAAATAATATGCACCAATTTGTACTTATTTTTACCAAAGATATGTAGCAGTATAAATTTTGGCCAAAATTTATGAAGAAAAAATTGTAATTTGCAAAATTTTATAACAGAAACGAAAAAAAAATCATTTTTTTACAAAATTTTCAGTCTTTTTTCTCTTATAGCGCAAAAAATAAAAAACCCAACAGTGATTAGATACCACCAAAAGAAAGCTCTATTTGTGTGAAAAAAAGGACAAAAAATTCATATGGATACAGTGTTGTATGACTGAGTAATTGTCATTCAAAATGTGAGAGCACCGAAAGCTGAAAATTGGTCTGGTTATTAAGGGGGTTTAAGTGCCCAGTTGTCAAGTGGTTAATAAACCTAAAAAAATAAATAAAAAATAAATAAATATTGTCTTAAAACCATTTCTCTTTAAAGAAGAGGCAACACTGTTTTCACTTCACTTTGAATTTACATACTTGCTTGAGGTCAGTGACTCAAAGTTAGTAAGACAGAGATGGCCAAGCAGCTAGCATTTTTGGAAAGAGGTCAGTAAGGGCAGTAAGGGCAGCCTTCATATTCATTTTACTACAAGCTTTCGTGGGTGTTTGTGTTTGATTGTTCAAATGATATAACATCATAGGCTCAATTCACAAAGCTTTAACACCAGCCTAGGACACTATGGGGGCAATTTATCCAACTTTGAGAAGACAGAGTCTGGAGCAGCTGTGCAAGACAACCAATCATCTTCTATATTTAGTTAAGCTTTGAAAATGAAAAATAGACATTGATTAGTTGCTATATACAATTGATCGAGATTCTGCCTGCTCCAGTTTTGATAAATTTCCCTTTATCTGTTTTCAGCTGTGTGACTGTAATTTCTATAGGATGCAACTGGAAATAACTGTCCCTTTTTTTTTTTAAATATGGATATGTATCCTGGTGTGTTAGCTTTGAGAATTGAGTCTTATGTATTTGCACAGTAATGCTAAAATACTGCTTTTGAGAGATGTTTAACTTTTTAACTTTTGAGCACCAGACTGTACTCAGGTCATTACCAGGCCTTTTTTCAGTGTCCAGTGCTGTGATCATTTTACTGACAATTAAAACATGCAACACTGTACCCAAATGAATTTTACATATTTTTTGAGACAGACAGAGCATTTACCGGTATTTATTCATTTTTAACTATATAAAGGAAAAAAGACCAAAAAACTGTTTACCTTATCTTATTTTATTAACCACTTGCCGACCTCCGCATGAACATTTACGTAGACAGAATGGCACGGACAGGCAAATGGGCGTATATATACGTCCCGTTTAATGCGACCCTGCCGCGAGCTCTGTGACTGTGCCCATGGGACCCGTGGACTCAATGTCCGCCGGTGTCCCGCGACCGTGTCACGGAGCTGAAGAACGGGGAGATGTTAGTGTAAACACAACATCTCCCCGTTCTGCCTAGTGACATGTCACTGATCGTCTGTTCCCTGTCATCGGGAACAGCGATTAGTGGCGTGTCACGGCAAGCCACGCCCCCAAACAGTTAGAAGCACTCCCTAGGTCACACTTAACCCCTTCAGCGCCCCCTACAGGTTAACCCCTTCACTGCCAGTGTAATTTTTACAGTAATCAGTGCATTTTTATAGCACTGATCACTGTAAAAATGACAATGGTCCCATAATGGTGTCAAAAGTGTCCGATGTGTCCACCATAATGTCGCAGTCACGATAAAAATCGATGATCGCCGCCATTACTAGTAAAAAAAAAAAAATATTAATAAAAATGCCATAAAACTACCCCCTATTTTGTAGACGCTATAACTTTTGCGCAAACCAATCAATAAACGCTTATTGCGATTTTTTTTACCAAAAATATGTAGAAGAATACGTATCGGCCAAAACTGAGGAAAAATAATTTTTTTATATATTTTTTGGGGATATTTATTATGGCAAAAAGTTAAAAATATTGAATTTTTTTCAAAATTGTCGCTTTATTTTTGTTTATAGCGCAAAAAATAAAAACCGCAGAGGTGATCAAATACCACCAAAAGAAAGCTCTATTTGTGGGGAAAAAAGAACGTCAATTTTGTTTAGGAGCAACGTCACACGACCGCGCAATTGTCAGTTAAAGCGTCACAGTGCCGAATCGCAAAAAGTGGCCTGGTCTTTGACCAGCCAAATGGTCCGGGGCTTAAGTGGTTAAAATAAAACAGCCAGGACATTGTATTCTATAGTTGCATTTCTCATGCAATAAACCGAGTTTAAAAAAAATGCCAGGACAGTACACCCGCAAAATAACCCCTTTTTGTAAAATGGGCACCCCATGGTGATCTTATTTGTTTGGAACTAAAGGAACATTCTGTTATTGAGATTAGTTAAAACATGGAGTTAGGTGATTGTGCACTAGATACAGTGCATACAAACCATACACAAAGGGAGGATGTAGTGAAGGGGTTAATGTACAGGTCACATACAGTGGGTAGATGAAGAGCAGATGTATAGGATAGAAGGGTGATGAAAGGGTTACAAATTTTTTTTTGCTGCTGCCACAAGCTGTGCTGGGATCAGGAGCTAATAAATGAGTCATTAAAGTGGTTGTAAAGGCGCAAGGTTTGCTATGCATACAGGTAAAAAACCTTCTGTGTGCAGCAGCTGCCCAGCCCCCCTAATACTTGCCTGAGCCCCCATCTCAATCCAGCGATGTGCACGAGAGCAGCGGCTCTCCCGGGTTCCCGGGCTCCCAACAGCAGCTTGAGCCATTTGCTACTACTGTCAATCACAACCAGTAAGCCAATGAGGAGAGAGTGAGGATGGGCCTGAGCCATGACCTGTGTGTGAATGGACACACAGAGCAGCAGCCCAAGAGCGTGCCTACTCGGGTGCCCCATAGCAAGCTGCTTACTATGCTGGCACCCAGCAGAAGAGAGGTGCCAGGAGCACTGGCGGGGGACCAGAGAAGAAGATCAGGGATGCTCTGTGCAAAACCACTGCACAGAGCAGGTAAGTGTGACATGTTTGTTATTTAAAAAAAAAAAAAAACTATTTACCACTTTAATTCATTAGTTCCTGTTTCCTCCCCTTCCTCCATTGTAAGAGGAAGGGGAAGGCTCACAGATCTAAGTACTACACTGTGATCACTGTGAAGGGTCTCTGACCAATTATAGTGATCCCAAGGTACAGAGCCACTGTTTAAGGACAGCTTAATTCACAGGAATTAACAGGTGCACTAGCCAACAATGTTTCTAGTGCAGTTTATAAATGGCACTGGGTATATAACTGTCCACCACTTTGTCATTTTTTTAGCCCTACGGTGATAAAAAAAAGTTTTTAAATATTTTTAATTCAATGCTATAGAAAGTACACTATTATCAAATTAAATGATTTAGTATAATTTACATACTGACCTGAGGCTCTGTACCCAGCTCTCTCTTTCTTCACCACTGGTAGCAGACAAGCGATATGATTGGTGGTTTCCTTGCACTTTCTTCCCATCTGCCTGTGTCTTGCAAGCTTTAACAGTGTTCCCTCTTGCATGTAGGTCAAAGCAGTGCTGAAGAAACAAAGGGAAGAAAATATTACTTTTAATTTGCTCCTCCAGTTGATCATTCAAAAAACAAAACAAAAAAAAACAATCATTACGTGACTATCCACATTCATCCTGGCCAAGGGTGTTTGAGTATGTCTTGTGTACAGAACTTTTGTGCCAAAAACAGGGACTGTTCAGGTAAATCCTTCCAGGCTAATCTACTATTTCCTTGTGATCAGTCAACCCATGGATGTATCCAGTCAAGAAATGCCCTTTGACATGCAGTAATTTTACAGATGATATATTTCAGTGACAATCATCTTTTATCTATGGTATCTTTTGTGTCAATATGAGGTTGACATGTTATTTAGATTGTGTGCATTTTTGAGAACAATGGGGAGCAGCCAGAAGATGATTACGTCTTTGTGTCATTTCGCCTTTTTCCCTCTATTGTCTTATGAGTCACGGGAATTCAGCCAGATAGGTAACTGCCTGAGAAGAAAAACTGCTTTCTTTACACATCACATAACCAGTAGACCAGGAAGACATAGTGAATATAGGGGCCAGCATTGGTTTATATGAACTTGGCAACATGGAGCATTTAGGGATAGAAACATTACAAGCAAGTTATATGTTTACATTTTTGAAGTGGACATTCACTGCCAAAATTTGAAGATCAGCCCACCCTCTGCCTTAATTCTCACCTAGGCAAGAATTACTCTCCTGCAGCCTCCTGTTATATCCCTGTTACATATCCCAGAAGGCTGTAGGAGCAGGTATTTACAGCAGCTGGAGGGTGGATCTGATGGCACAAGAGCCGGGAAGAGGTAGCTGGCTCTCAATGACAAAGAAGGATGACAGAGGAAGGGAAGGTGGCAGCGTGGAACCCAACCTGTGGCAGCAGAGCAGCAGATCGCAGCAGGACACCGCTGGAATTGCTGAGCAGGTGCATAACAAAGTTCCTCTTTAAAGCGGAAGTAAACCCATCCATAAAACAGTTTCATTTCCGGCATGTGCCCGAAATGTAACACTCCCATTGGTTGTGCTCTCAACCAAACCGTCAAACCATCTAATGGCTGGTGTCATAACTGATCACATGTGCAACATCATGGCAGTTGTAGATTAAACAGAGGCAAAGATGGCAGCCTTTCCTTGGCTGAAAAAGATAGGGGGGTTTACTTACACTTTAACTTCTTTACAAAATTGACTGGACAATATCAGCTCATCTTACATGGTATTTACAAAACCATCCTATCCTATAAAAACCAAAAAGTTTCCTCTATAAAATATGTTATCCAGTTGAACTGTTATTTTCTCATTTACAGTCCACTTTAAATAAACCTGTCACAAGACTGGGCAATTTTAAGTGAGCATATAATGAAAATATACATATGCTGGGGTTACCTTCAGATCAAAATGATCCAAGATATAGGCAGCTGAAGTTGTGTGTAAATCACAACTTTTCCTATAAAAAAAACCCCCTAAGATTTCCACCCTCCCCCTTCCTCCAAGTCTCCATATTGTTTTGTTAATGGGATGTGCTGTCTCATTGGCCATGCATTTTCTCAGTATTTTCTCAGTTTACACTGGCTAATTTGGTGACAGTTTATACATAGATCTGACCAGTTTTAACCAAATTGGAAATCCATCTTCATGTCCTTAAGCAACTAACTCTAGGGGAATTAATGATCAGCCCTGTTGGATTCTTTATGCTGATTGCTTTTTCCCCTGAGAAGCCAGCATCTGGCATGTTTTTCTGCTTCCTCTCTCTCTTTCCCCATAGCCATATACTTGTACACTCGAGTGATCCATGTGTATTTTTTATAAAGATCAGGAGAAGAAGTATTTTTGGTAGCCTCATTGTGCCTACATGACAGATCACCTTCTGAAATTTATGGTTAGCTTAAAGCGCACCTGTATCCAGACTTTGACATTTAAATGTTTACATATTCCTAAAACTGAAGTTTACTTATTTATTTCTTTTTTGCTACAGCTGCAGTCATATAACTTGTAATAAAGTTGTCCCAATGTCTTGCAGGCTGATTGCTCCTGTAGAAACCTTATTTCCAGTGATGTCCAGTCATCTTCACAGTGCTGGACTTCTGGTGCTGTGGAGGTAATTAGCTTTGTGTCCAATAATGCAGTACATTGAAGAGAAATCACCAGGTGCTCGCCCCTTTCTATCCTCTTCTCCATTGACAAAGTCCAACACATTGTTTTCACAGAATGTAACATGTTCTGGAAACGGGAGAGGTGAATGACAGAATCCTCTCCCCCATTCAGAAAACATGTTGCATTCTGTATAAACAATGTGAGGACTAAGTCAATGGAGGAGACAACAGGACAAAAAAGGACGGGTGCCCATCAGAACCTTTTTCAATGTACTTCAATATTAGACCCAAAGCTATTAAAGCCTGCAGTTGCACAAGGTCAACACTATGAAGAGGACTGGGCATCACTGGAGTGAAGATATCTATAGGAACAGCAGCCAGGATGTTATACATTATTCATTATATGTAAGTTTTGTGACTGCAGCTGTAGCAAAAAAATAAAAGGTAAGTAAACTTCGACTTTAACAAGCAGTAAAAGTACTTTAATGTTGGCAGGCTGCCAAGACTGCTTTCATAAAAATTTGCGTAAACTAGATGAATTTTTCAACAATGCCTATAGCTGCAGAGGTGACTGACAGCTTGTTTTAATGTAATTATTCCACCTGTTCAAATTGTGTATATAATTTGCATAGTGTGCACAGTATGGGTGCATGTTCTATAAGAGTGTTTTTCACACATCCTTTGAGTGATTCCAGCAGTGCTGGAGATAATTAGGCAAGGAGGGTTCCCTTTAGATAGGAAAAATTGAAATAAAAATAAAACAAACACATTATCCAACATTACTGCAAACACTGAATAGTGCTTAGCATATGTCACAAACAAGATAATAATTTCCATGATATAATGCAAGGGATAGTTGTTTTATTGTTCTTAAATTGTTGAATAAAAAGTCTGTTTTCATGCTATTTCCTTTGATCTGGTGCGGCATCAGTGAGTGATTTACTCTCCTGCATTAAAGTGTCTGGGGGGTTTCATATCACAGCAGAGATATGAGAATACAGAAGGGTCGGGTTAGCAGGCCGCTTCTGATACAAGGCGGACAGTGCAATCAAGCAATTGAGTCTCTTGAGGTGGAGATAACTGGAGTGTTGTGGAGGACTTTTGGTCATCTCTTTAGATTTTGCTAATGGTAGGATTTTACAGATTCTAGTCATTGCCTTTATTAGCAATCGTAGTGGTGGTGTATTATGAACACTGCATGTTTGGGTTGAAGGATGGTTTAAGCTTGCTTTTCTTGGGGTATATGCCAAGTTCATCTTGTTTGGAACATATGCTAAGTCCCATTCAATATGCACAATAAGGGTTGCTGACTGATAAAGAAAAAGGTCTTGTTTTTTTTAATTTTGTATTATGCTGTGGATTACTCTGCGTTTCATTTCTGTAAACATTAATTTTTTGAGTGTTGCTTTTAGTGCCGGTTCACACAGGGGCAGCTTCAAAGTCGTCTGACTCTGAAGCCGCCCCATACAGCGCGACCTCAGAGCGGCTTGCAAAACGACTTCTGTATAGAAGTCAATGCAAGCCACTCCAAAGTCACCCCAAAGTAGTACAGTTTTTCTAAGTCGGAGAGACTTGAGTCGCTCCTATTAGAACGGTTCCATTGCAACGCATGGAGCTCAACTTGTCAGGCGGCTAAGTCGCCTCTGTGTGAACCGGCACTTAATAATATTAAAGAACAATACAATTAAACCAACATATTGATCCAACATATTGATGAAGCTCTGGGTTTAGTCCAGGATCGTTCTCTTTCTATGAAAAGTGTGTATATAGTCACTCAAGTCAGATCTTAGTGACCTATGGTTTGGCCTGAATGCAGGAAGCTGTCACATGATAGCAAGTCGCTGGCCCAATAAGCTGCGGCTGTGGTATTTAGATATATGATATTTAGATGATGACATCAGCAAACATACCCACTCCTTTGTTACTGGGGAGCACAGCTGCTTGGGCTGACAGCCTACTATCATGTGACAGTCTCCCACACATGATTAAAAACTATTATATTTTTAAAACCAACACTTCCTTAAATCGATCACTAATTTATTTTTATATAATCACCAATGGATAGACCTTTCTCAATAAGACACTGGCTCTTGTTTGGACAGCTAAAATACCAGATCTACTCAAAACTGATACTTTAGCTAAGCATGGTTAGGCTGAAAAACGTGTTGTCCTCTAATGGTTCTGGGAAACTGCATTGGTAATGTTTTCCATGATCTCCAAATTCATTACTATGTAGCCAGACATAGAAACCTTTAGATTAATTCTCTGCACTTTGAACCCCATTTCCTACTCAAGACAAATGGTTAGATGGGTGCTGTTATAAAATTATACTCTTGGACCCTACGTCTGACCCTAGTGGTTCAGATAACACAGGCAGATGGTAATTTGTGATTTTCTCATATCACACAACCCAAATAAAATGTATGTCGGCTATATCACTGGCTGTGTGTGATGTTACAGTTAGGTTAGTTAGAATGACTATCCCCCTTCCCCGGTCTCCTAAAAGGGAAAGCATATGATGCTAGGAGAAATACAGAGGCAAATCATTGGGGCAAAAAGCACTTTGCAGCCAAACATTTTCATATGGTAAGTCACATTTCCATATGCATAATCGCTGGCGCTATATAAATACTCTATAATAATACTGTACACCTGACTTTATAAGTGATCCATATAACCTTCACATTAGACACTACCATTAAATGCCCTTTTCCCCCCTCTTTATATCTACCGGCTTTTTCGGGTCTTCCGCTAATTCAACACACAGGTTTTCCAGAGGAATTATTCCAAGAGGATCTTTGTCCTGCAATAACATAAAACACAACATGTTACATTATTTTACCATATCCATCTCTATCTTGCTCTGGTGTACTTTACTCACCGTTGTATATTCAAAATAGTATAGACAGTTATCTTTGAGAATGAACCATCGCTTTTTCCAAGTCTTAACACGGCCACCTGTAACAATATTAAATGTTAGATACTTAAGTGTTTGCTTTCAGTGTGGCTTTATGTAATAGGTATGGACTCATGTACAGTATATGCTATAGGTATGGCATCAGATAAACCTTTTTTATTCAGTAACAGAAAAACACAATGGATGTTGTAATTAACACCCTATATAATACAGTACATTACTATTGTCTTCAGTCATAGGAGTTTACAAGAAAAACCACCAGATTATTGTCTACATCTTGTCACGGGTAAACAGATATGACTTTCTAGTTACATTTTTAAAGCAGTATTGTCTGTATCTAACTAAAGAATAGGCGTGATGTCTAGTGTAAATATAGGAAAACTAACAGGAGAGGAAGGGTTTGGGAGGCACTGTCAGGAAAGGCTTCACCCGCTGGTGGTGCTGTTGGTCCTTTGGACTGCAGTACTAGTGTCCGCCAGCAGTAGTGATGAGCCGAACACCCCCGGGTTCGGTTCGCACCAGAACCCGCGAACGGACCGAAAGTTCGTACGAACATTAGAACCCTATTAAATACAATGGATGCGAACGTTCGAATTCTAAAGTGCTAATTATAACAACTATTATGCATGTTATTGTCCTAAAAAGGGTTTGGGAACCCGGGTTGTGCACCAGGGGACATGTATCAATGCAAAAAGAAGTTTTAAAAACGGTCGTTTTTCGGGAGCAGTCATTTTAATGATGCATAAAGTGAAAAAAAAAAAGTCAAATATTCCTTTAAATATCGTACCTGGGGGGTGTCTAAAGTATGCCTGTGAAGTGCCACGTGTTTCCCGTGTTTAGAACTGTCCCTGCACAAAATGACACTTCTAAAGGAAAAAAAAGCCATTTAAAACTGCTTGCGGCTTTAATGTAATGTCTGGTCCCGGTAATATGGATGAAAATCTTTAAGAAAAATGGCATAGCTACCCCATGACCCCCCCCCCCCACCCCAGCCCATTACCAGCCCCTTTGGGTCTTGTATGGATATTAAGGGGAACCCCGCACATAAAATAAAAAAGGCCCTATATACTCTGAACAGCCGTATACAAGCGGTGCATACAAGACAGGGACTGTAGGTTTGTTCTTATGTAGAATCTGTTTGTAATTTTGAACAGGTACATTGTTTAAGTGTAGCTCCAGCCCAAAAATCTATTTTTAAACTTTTTGGAAAACATAGGTAAGGGTTATCACCCCTGTAACATTTGTTTTGCTGTCTGTGCCCCTGTTCAGAACATTTCACCTCACTTTCCGTCCCAATGACAACTGTTTTTGAAATGTGGTGTTTTTCTTGAAACAAGGATTGGTGATAAAGCATCAGTACAGAGGAGACACCTTTCTCCCATATTAATTCTTACAGGAGAGAATTTTCCTTCCAAGGGGTAGATTTCCTCTCACTTCCTGTTGTCTTCTTGCGTTTGCAAGTAGGAGTCGTTTGTAAGTTGGATGTTTGAAAGTAGGGACCTGCCGTATATACTCTGCAGAAATAGGCCCCTTAGTTGTTGGTGTTGGCACAACACTGTAAGCACTCACAGTTACTCTTGGTTGGTGCTGGAACGCCCTGCTGTCAACTATTATATCAGGAATTTTAATTACATATAATTGTTGAACAGTGGTAGTAAAAATTGGGCCTTTGATGGTGGTGCTGGTGCCACAACACTGTAAGCCCTGACAGTTACTCTTGGTGGGTGCAGCAATGGGCCCTGCTGTGAATTATTAGATCAAGAATTGTAATTGCATGCCCCTGTTGAACAGGGGCTGAAAAATTGGGCCTTTCGTGGTGGTGGTGGTGGTGTTGCCACAACACTGTAAGCCCTCAGAGTTACTCTTGGTGGGTGCAGGAATGGGCCCTGCTGTGAATTATTAGATCAAGAATTGTAATTACATGCCCCTTTTGAACAGGGGCTGAAAAATTGGGCCTTTCGTGGTGGTGGTGGTGGTGGCGTTGCCACAACACTGTAAGCCCTCAGTGTTACTCTTGGTGGGTGCAGGAATGGGCCCTGCTGTGAATTATTAGATCAAGAATTGTAATTACATGCCCCTTTTGAACAGGGGCTGAAAAATTGGGCCTTTCGTGGTGGTGGTGGTGGTGGCGTTGCCACAACACTGTAAGCCCTCAGAGTTACTCTTGGTGGGTGCAGCAATGGGCCCTGCTGTGAATTATTAGATCAAGAATTGTAATTACATGCCCCTTTTGAACAGGGGCTGAAAAATTGGGCCTTTCGTGGTGGTGGTGGTGGTGGCGTTGCCACAACACTGTAAGCCCTCAGAGTTACTCTTGGTGGGTGCAGGAATGGGCCCTGCTGTGAATTATTAGATCAAGAATTGTAATTACATGCCCCTTTTGAACAGGGGCTGAAAAATTGGGCCTTTCGTGGTGGTGGTGGTGGTGGCGTTGCCACAACACTGTAAGCCCTCAGAGTTACTCTTGGTGGGTGCAGCAATGGGCCCTGCTGTGAATTATTAGATCAAGAATTGTAATTGCATGCCCCTGTTGAACAGGGGCTGAAAAATTGGGCCTTTCGTGGTGGTGGTGGTGGTGTTGCCACAACACTGTAAGCCCTCAGAGTTACTCTTGGTGGGTGCAGGAATGGGCCCTGCTGTGAATTATTAGATCAAGAATTGTAATTACATGCCCCTTTTGAACAGGGGCTGAAAAATTGGGCCTTTCGTGGTGGTGGTGGCGTTGCCACAACACTGTAAGCCCTCAGAGTTACTCTTGGTGGGTGCAGGAATGGGCCCTGCTGTGAATTATTAGATCAAGAATTGTAATTACATGCCCCTTTTGAACAGGGGCTGAAAAATTGGGCCTTTCGTGGTGGTGGTGGCGTTGCCACAACACTGTAAGCCCTCAGAGTTACTCTTGGTGGGTGCAGGAATGGGCCCTGCTGTGAATTATTAGATCAAGAATTGTAATTACATGCCCCTTTTGAACAGGGGCTGAAAAATTGGGCCTTTCGTGGTGGTGGTGGTGGTGGCGTTGCCACAACACTGTAAGCCCTCAGAGTTACTCTTGGTGGGTGCAGCAATGGGCCCTGCTGTGAATTATTAGATCAAGAATTGTAATTACATGCCTCTGTTGAACAGGGGCTGAAAAATTGGGCCTTAGGCACTGGTGGCACAACACTACAACCCCTCACAGATACTGTACTTGGAGCACAGCAATGAGCCCTGTTGCAAAGTATTGCTTCAAAAATTGTAATGACACGCCCCTGTTAAACAGGGGCTGAAAAATTGGGCCTTAGGCACTGGTGCCACAACACTCCAACCCCTCACAGATACTGTACTTGGAGCACAGCAATGAGCCCTATGGCAAATTATTGCTAAAAAATTGTAATTACACGCCCCTGTAAAACAGGGGCTGAAAAATTGGGCCTTAGCCACTGGTGGCGGCACCCATAAACAAAAATGATCTTCCAAGCTATCATCATCAATCGTATCATTGAGGACTCGGAGGAGGAGGATAGCCAGTCAACATAACAGCACAGGCACTCAGCATCAGCATCAGTCTTGAAGGGATGTGACATGTTAAAATCAATTAGTCTGTTATATCAGCATCAGGTGTGTGGTAGCTGGTGGTGATCCAAGACTGGTTCATCTTGATGAAAGTCAGTCGATCAACCGAGTCGGTGGACAGGCGCACCCTGTGATCCGTGACAAATCCTCCAGCAGCACTGAATGTGCGTTCCGAAAGAACGCTGGATGCAGGACAGGCCAGTAGCTCAATTGCATACTGTGCAAGCTCTGGCCAGTGATCCATCCTCAAGACCCAGTAAGCCAGAGGATTTTCGGTGGGGAAGGTGCCCAAGTCTGACCTTGCCCCTAGATATTCCTGCACCATGTTTATCAGACGCTGGCGATGGTTGCTGGAACCGATCATACTTTGGGGCTGCGGACTAAAGAATTGTCTGAACGCATCGGTCAGACGGCCACCTTCCCCACCGCTCCTTCTTTGACTGGCCGAAGCCTCAGCAACTCGTTGTCCAGGACCAGGAGTTTGTAACCTCCCAGTCTCTGGGAACGCGTTGCACAGACCTTTCTGCAAGGCCTCCCGGAGTTGTCTCATCCTCTGCTCCCTCTGCGACGGTAACATAAGGTCCGCAACCTTACCCTTGTACCGTGGATCAAGGAGAGTGGCCAGCCAGTAATGGTCCCTCTCCTTGATCCGAAGAATACGAGGATCCTTCCGCAGACTTTGCAGGATCAGGGAGGCCATGCAGCGTAGGTTTGCTGAGGCATTCGCTCCGGAGTCCTCTGGATCACTAAGGACGACATGATCCGCAGCCACCTCCTCCCAGCCACGTACAAGTCCACTGGTTTCTTGGGACTGTAAATCATCCCTAAAAGACTGCTGCTGATGATGCTGAGTGCCAGCCTCCACCTCCATGCTGACACAATCCTCCTCCTCCTCCTCCTCCTCTTCCTGTGCGATGGGTGGGACAGAAGGAACACTGTCTGGGTAAAGGGGGCCTTGAGAGGCAAGGAAGTCCTCCTCTTCCTGCCTCTGTTCTGCCTCAAGTGCCCTGTCCATTATTCCACGCAGCGTGTGCTCCAACAGGTGGACAAGAGGTACAGTGTCACTGATGCATGCACTGTCACTGCTCACCATCCTCGTGGCCTCCTCAAATGGTGCCAGGACAGTGCATGCATCCCTGATCATGCCCCACTGGCGTGGAGAAAATAAACCAAGCTCCCCTGACCCTGTCCTGGTGCCGTAGTCGCACAGGTACTCATTGATGGCCCTCTGCTGCGTGTGCAGCCGCTGCAGCATGGCCAACGTTGAGTTCCACCTGGTGGGCATGTCACATATAAGGCGGTTCTTGGGCAGGTTCAACTCCTTTTGCAGCTCAGCCAGGCGAGCACTGGCATTATAAGATCTGCGGAAATGCACACAGACTTTCCTGGCCTGCCTCAGGACATCCTGTAAGCCCGGGTACCTGCCCAAGAACCGCTGCACCACCAGGTTAAGGACGTGAGCCACACAGGGCACATGGGTCAGTTGTCCCTGTCGGAGGGCGGAGAGGAGGTTGGTGCCATTGTCGCAAACCACCATTCCTGGCTTAAGCTGGCGTGGCGTCAACCACCTCTCGGCCTGGCCCTGCAGAGCAGACAGGACCTCTGCCCCAGTGTGGCTTCTGTCCCCCAAACACACCAGCGCAAGCACGGCATGGCATCTTTTTGCCTGCGTACTTGCGTAGCCCCTTGAACGCCTACGGAGCACCGCTGGTTCCGAGGACAAACCACAGGAAGAGGCCATGGAGGAAGAAGAAGAGGAGGGGGTGGAGGAGAGAGGTGTGTCACAACCAGTAGTAGCATTTTGGAGGCGTGGCGGTGGAACAACCTCCAACACTACTGCACCTTGTCCTGCATCCTTCCCAGCTGCCAAAAGAGTGACCCAATGGGCCGTGAAAGAAAGGTAACGTCCCTGTCCATGCCTGCTGGACCATGAGTCAGCGGTAATATGCACCTTACCGCTGACCGCCCTGTCCAGCGAGGCCAAGACATTGCCTTCCACATGCCGGTAGAGAGCCGGAATAGCCTTCTGTGAGAAAAAGTGGCGTTTGGGAACCTGCCACTGAGGAACCGCACATTGCACAAACTCACGGAAGGGGGCCGAGTCTACCAACTGAAAAGGCAGCAGTTGAAGCGCTAGCAATTTAGCCAAGCTAGCATTCAACCGCTGGGCATGTGGATGGCTGGGAGTGAACTTCTTTCGACGGTCCAGCAGCTGGGGCAGGGAAATTTGCCTGCTAGAATCGGACGTCGGTGTACTGCTAGCAGAGTGGCCGCAAGTACTTGGCTGTGACACACCTAATTCTACACCTTCATTCCTCTCAGTGCATGTTTCAGAGAGGACTGAAGTTATAGTGGGGTTGGAGATCCCAGCTGATGCGGTGCAAGGAGAGGTCCGCTTTGTTCTTTGGTGTGGGTCTTTGAGGTAGGCTTGCCAACGAGCTGCATGGCAGGTCAACATATGTCTGGTCAGGCATGTGGTACCCAAGCGGCTGATGTTTTGGCCACGCGATATACGCTTGAGACATATGTTGCAAACAGCAGCTGTGCGATCTGATGCACTAGCCTCAAAAAAGGCCCACACCAAAGAACTTTTTGAATGATGGGCAGAGGCAGCGCCCTGCACAGGCGGAGCTCTGCGGTTTGATTCCGTCGGTGTACTGCCCTTACGCTGGCCACCAAAGGGCATCCTGCCTCGTTGGAGATGTGCCTCCTCCTCATCCTCCTCCTCCTCCTCTCTCCTATTAGGCACCCACGTGGAGTCAGTGACCTCATCATCCCCTCCCTCCTCATCACTGGAGCCAATCTGGCAGTATGCTGCAGCTGCTGGAACATGACTGCCAGATTGGTGTCCTTCTTGAGCATCCCCTCTGTCTGCTCTCACGCTACTGCCTTCCTGTGGCTGGGTTTCATCATCAGACCCTTCGAAACGCTGGGCATCCTCCTGGAGCATGTACCCAACACTGTGCTCAAACAGTTCGGGGGACTCCTCAGGAGGAGGACATGGTGGGTCTAGGGAAGGAGTGACTGATGATGAGTCTGACATTGATACCAGGGAAGAGGACGCTTTGGCAGCTGCTTTGCCAGTACCCTGAGCCTGGGTGAGAGAGGAGGAGGAGGAGGGCTTGGTCATCCACTCTACCAAGTCTTCGGCATGATGTGGCTCAACATGTCCAGCTGCCGAAAAGAAGGACAAGCGTGTCCCATGGCCATGTGCTGATGACAATGCACCGCGTCCACGACCAGCACTGTTGCCCCCAGACACAGAGCCTGCTTGCCCTCTTTTATTGCCTCCTGACTGTCTGCCTCTCCTTGTTTGCCTTCCAGACATTCTAATAGATGGCCTGCAGGGAGATGGGAAAAAAGCAATAAGGGCTACCTTCAGGTGTCCTTCTCTGTCCCTTTACTTAAGGATTTCTAAATATGGTTGAGGATGATTGCTTTTGCACAGAATAGCACAACGACAATTTCCCTGACTGTCCAAAAAACAAGGATTTCAAATATGGTTGATGAGGAATGCTTTAGCACACTATAGCACAAGGAGAATTTCCCTCACTGTCCTTCCCTGTCCCTAGAAACAAGGATTATCACAGTGAAAGAAACTGACACTCTTCCTACCTATAGTTTTCTGTCCCTAGAAAAAATGTTTTTTTAAAGCACACTATAGCACAAGGAGAATTTCCCTCACTGTCCTTCCCTGTCCCTAGAAACAAGGATTATCACAGTGAAAGAAACTGACACTCTTCCTACCTATAGTTTTCTGTCCCTAGAAAAAATGTTTTTTAAAAGCACACTATAGCACAAGGAGAATTTCCCTCACTGTCCTTCCCTGTCCCTAGAAACAAGGATTATCACAGTGAAAGAAACTGACACTCTTCCTAAATATAGTTTTCTGTCCCTAGAAAAAATGTTTTTTTAAAGCACACTATAGCACAAGGAGAATTTCCCTCACTGTCCTTCCCTGTCCCTAGAAACAAGGATTATCACAGTGAAAGAAACTGACACTCTTCCTACCTATAGTTTTCTGTCCCTAGAAAAAATGTTTTTTAAAAGCACACTATAGCACAAGGAGAATTTCCCTCACTGTCCTTCCCTGTCCCTAGAAACAAGGATTATCACAGTGAAAGAAACTGACACTCTTCCTACCTATAGTTTTCTGTCCCTAGAAAAAATGTTTTTTTAAAGCACACTATAGCACAAGGAGAATTTCCCTCACTGTCCTTCCCTGTCCCTAGAAACAAGGATTATCACAGTGAAAGAAACTGACACTCTTCCTACCTATAGTTTTCTGTCCCTAGAAAAAATGTTTTTTAAAAGCACACTATAGGGGGGAGGGGCCTGGACTTGAACAGTGGCAGACGTGTTCTGGAGGAGCTCCGGGAAACCTAAGTCCAATCCGCCACCATCTGTGGCCACAATCAACAATCCACAAACTAAAGGCACTCCTGCATGATCAGCACAGTCCCCTGTAGTGCCTTTCACAATTATTTGGGGGCAATTCGGCCAAAGGACGCCCGAGTTTAACCATCAGCAGATCCTGAGGCTGCCGCCATCTTGCAGGCCTGCGGCCTTCTGGAGGAACCTGATTCCAGCACCTTCCAAGGTAAATAAACCAGCACACATCCTTCCCTACCACCCATCCACCCACCTGAAGCAGTCCGGAGCAGTCCGGAGCAAGATCTGAGCCTCGGGGACTTCCGTGGAGGCCGCGGCCTAGTGGGGCCTTCGGATCCCCAGTGTTTCCTGAAGCTGTGCCCCGCCGGAGCGCTCCGCGGCCGGTCCGCTTCCATTCCAGGGGCGCGGGTCCCCACACAGCATCCACCAGACACCCATCCTGGGCCCTTCCTCAGCCGAGGGTGCCACAACCACTACCCACCTACCTGCCTGGCTTACATAGGTCTGCAGAGCTGGCATCCGGCGGCCATTTTGGTACACCCAGGCAAACATCCAAGGCCTTCAATCCCCCTGCAGCCTGAGCCGCAAGTGTGCCTGCACTGGTCTGGTCTACATACCTGAGGGATCCCGGGACGTTCGGCCTGACACACCCGCGGCGGCCAGTTCTAGGAAAGTCCGCGGCTTCGGCCTACTCCTGGAAGTCGGCGGCCATCTTGCTGCTCCCAATACACCCAGAGCAACATCCAGCACAAAGCACCATCTCGCACGGGGTAAGCAGGGCGGGGGCGGAGTAAAAGGCACCAGAAGTAGGCTGATCCCTCCCCAGCTGGCAGTCAGAAAGGAGCACTCGGTGGGAGCCCTGACCCCATAGGTTCGAGGGGCGGCCATCTTGCTATACCCGACCATAGGACTGCTGGGCCCCCCCTTGCCCGTTTAAAACCGCTTCGCCCTACCCATCAAGGTCTGATTGCTCTGGTGTACGGGGCGGCTGGGCCTCCACCTCATTCATCTTGCCCTCCCCGTAACCCTCCAGTCACAGACTAGCAAGCAGTGTAGTGGCCATCTTGCTCCACCCGGACTCCGTGCTCCCCCTTGCCACTAGCCTTGCTCTGCCCCCTCCTCAGCCGCCAGTGCTGCCCAGGCTGCCGTACCGCTGTCCTGTAACGCAAACACCGGCACTCCCCTGCGCCTGCTCCAAGACGTCAGTAGCAACAAAGCAAGCGTCTATTCCCATGTACGACACGGGTCGCACTTTCTGTTCTTCCACTCCACCTATGGGGATGCGTGGCTGAGGATGGACGGCTGAAGACATGTACTGCTGAGCATTGTGCTCTCCCGACGACCGCAGGCTGCGTTCCCAACCAATCACGCCCAATCTGCTGATGGCGGCTTCCAGCTCTACCTCTACTGATTCCGCTGCACTGCAACCAGGTAATATCCAACGGTACCTGCTACGCACAGCCTCACAGGACTCCCGTACAGGGAAAGACAGGGCTTCATCAGCCCGAACCCCAGGCAAACCAACACCTCCTCCCCCGGCTGCAGCAGCTTTCTCTGTCGGTGGGACCGGCCCAGGTGTACACCCGACCCCTCCGATGGATCCCGCTACTCTTAGCGTGAACACGGCCTCAGCAGAGATGCTCTCCCAGGGCTCCACATCCGCTGCCGTACTTTCTGCTTTCCGAGCTGACTTTGATTCCTGGGCTTCCAAAATGGAAACTTCTCTCCATGTTGAACTGAATGCCCTCAAACAACGGGTTTCCGCGTCGGAGGTCACGGTTTCTGCTATGGCCACCACCCAGGAGGACCATTCAGCCCACATAAAGGCGCTTGAAAATGCATCTACGGCTCACCTCTCCCGTTTACGGCAACACCAGCTCCGGATAGAAGATAGTGAGAACCGGAGCCGCAGGAACAACATCCGGCTGCAGGGGGTCCCGGAGGCTACATCAGGTGCCGATCTCAAACCCACTGTCATCGCTATCCTCAATCAGGTCCTGGGCAGGGAAGTTACATCTCCCATTGAATTGGACAGAGTGCATAGAGTGGGAGGCATGGGGGGTGACCGCAGGGACCGCCCTCGTGACGTACTTTGCCGGGTGCACTACTATACCCTGAAGGAAGAAATTTTGCGCAAGGCCTGGCGCCTGGGGCCACTGGACTTTCACGGATCACCTATACACCTCTACCCGGACCTCTCCCGCAACACGCTGTACATGCGGCGAGCGGTCCGTCCTCTGCTGGACTTGATTCGCCAAGTAGGCGCCACGTACACTTGGGGCCACCCCTTCAGCATCAAAGTGACCCGAGAAGATAACCACAAATTTGTGCTGTCAGACCCGGACCAGCTTCCTGCCTTCTTCCTGTTCCTGGACCAGGACCCTATTGTCATCCCGAATTGGTTGGACCCCCCAGATGACCGTCAGCGGCTACCGGGCCCTCCTCTACAGCGTCGAGGACGCCCACAGTCTAGATCGGTACCTTCCGGTCCTAGAGTACGGCGAGCCACGTCACCAGAGGACTGATCCAGATTCTGTCGTCCGAGACCTGAAATGGTTCTTTTTTGATATGTCCTTTAGTCCACCAGGTGACTACAGTTCCTTTATGAGACTCCGGCCAGGTTTGCCTACTGTTTTCTCTATTTTGTTTTGTACTCACGGTTTTACTTGCGTATCCACCCCGCTGACTCTTGCTCACTTTGTTATCTAAGTGCTGCTGACGGTTTAGTTGTCTCGCTTGGCACGGAGAATGTTTCCTTGCCCTCAGCTGGTGCGGTTGTGCTTGCGGGGGCTTTGGAAAGGCGGTTGGTGGTGTTGATATGTTCTTTCACGGCATTGGCTCTACTGGCTGGCTTGGTGTTTCCCGGGCATAGCCCTTTGGCTTGTCCGGGGACCTCCGGGTCTTCCCTCGGGCTCTGGACATCTATGTCCCTGGAGCTTGGGACTGACTGGCCTTATCACTGACACCTTCTGTGCGTTTACACAGATATCTGGCTAAGCCGTGACAACTATCATAGTTAATGCTGCTATAAATGTAGTAATTGGTGCTTCCAACCCTCGCATGCTTACGCGGGAATACCTGTGCCTTTATTCTGTCACCAGTTTGTGTACACCTTGTTCTACGTTGATGTTATTTTTCTATGTAATTTTAGACTGTTTATTACACTCCAGCGTACCAATGGTATTAGTCCGACACTCTGCCCTTTAGTGACTAGGCAGTTGAGCATTAGATGCCACGGTCATTGGGTGTGTTACACTTACAGTTATGTTATATATGCCTGTTAGGTTGTCGGGATCACAACTCAGCTGTTCTAACCCCGTTCTCTCCCCCTAAATAGGATTGGCACAGTTAGTGCCTACTACGTGATATTTCACGAAGTGTTACGTTTTTGCGCACACTTTAGTATTCTTGAGCCGCCTTCCCCAGGTGCTCTCTACGTTCAATCTCTCCCCCGCCTCGCTCTACCTTCTCTCTTCCTCCCCTGTTGTGTTTCCCCCCTTTTTTTCTTCCCCGCTTTTCTTTTTTTTTTCTTCTTCTCTCTCTCCTCCCCCCCTCCCCCCCCATTGCTCCATCATGGCCCACACAGTGACCTCTCACCCTAGGTTACAATTCTGTTCCTACAATGTCAATGGGCTCAATATTGCCTCCAAAAGAGGACAAATCCTGTATCAAATGCACAAACGCCAAGTCAATGTGCTTCTTCTCCAAGAGACACATTTTCACTCTGCCTCCACCCCTTCCTGTTCCAACAGATACTTCAACAGGTGGTTCCACAGCACTAGCCCAACCCAGAAAGCCAAGGGAGTGTCTGTGGCCTTCCATAAGACGCTCCCTATAGAGGTGCTTGACCATCTCTCGGACCCCCAGGGGAGGTATGTTTTTGTGAAATTCGTGTTATGGGGTACCAAATTTACAGTAGCTAACATTTACCTTCCTAATGTTAATCAAGTATCGGCCGCGTTACAATACATGAGGATTTTGTCAGGATTCAGGGAGGGTAAGCTCATATTGGGGGGAGATTTTAACACCCCTCTTGAACCACTTTTAGATTCCTCCACCTCGCGATGGTGTATCTCCTTCCCCAAACTGAGGGCTCTGAAACGGGCATTCTACGATCTGCGTCTGGTGGACGTTTGGAGAGTGCTGCACCCCACGGCCCGTAACTATACCCACTTCTCCCATGTCCATCACACCTATAGTCGCATAGATTACCTAATGAGTGACCATAGCTGCCTGGATTGGTCCCCGGAATGCACCATAGACCCAATGGTCTGGTCTGACCATTCTCCTATACACGTGACATTCTCGCTCCCTTCCACTCCGATTAGGGAATGGTCATGGCGCTTGAACGATTCGCTGCTTACGAACCCGGAATGTGTGACAAGGGTTTCAGATACAATCTCTAACTTTTTTGCGGACCACGCTTTGGATACGACATCGTTGCCCTTTCAATGGGAGGCACTTAAGGCTGTCCTACGTGGTACCTTTATCCAAATGGGTACGCGTCTTAAAAAGGAGCGCTCAGCCGCCATAGAGGCAGCAAATAAAACGCTTAGAAACTTAGAAACTGAGCACAAAAGATCCCCGACAGTGACAATGCTGGCGGACGTTTCTAGGGCACGATCGCAACTTAGAGAACTTTATGAAGCCTCTGCACGTACATATGCAGATAAGCTCACTTTCCATCAATATAAGTTTCGAGATAAATGTGGTAGGCCACTGGCTCGCTCCCTGCACCCAAAAACAACCTCCGCCTTTGTGCCTCATATTCGGGGGGCACAGGGGGAAATGGTATCCTCACCCACTAAGATGGCGGGGGAATTCAGGGACTTTTATCAGTCCCTGTACAATATCCCTAAGACTCAGGGGACAAGTTCCCCTTCCTCCGGGGTGGAGGACCAGATGTCATATGTATTGGAAACCGCGCTCCCTACATTAGACGATGACGTCATCGCTGATCTGGAAACCTCAATCACAGAAGATGAAGTCACCAAAGCCATAGCGGGTACACCGAGTGGAAAGAGCCCGGGCCCAGACGGCTTTACTCCTAAGTTCTACAAACTTTTTGCCACCCTCCTCACGCCCTTTCTAACTAAGGTGTTCAACTCTTTGTCGGAGGGTTCAGTGTTCCCTCCACAAACACTTGAGGCTCACATATCCCTCATCCCAAAGCCAGGCAAAGACCCCACTCTTTGTGCAAGCTATAGGCCGATCTCCTTGATTGGGGTCGATTTGAAAGTCTTTGCTAAAATCCTAGCCAATAGATTACAACCATTGTTGCCTGGGATAATACACCTAGACCAGGTCGGCTTTGTGAGTGGCCGTGAGGCTAGGGACAATACCCTGAAGACCCTTCTTTTAACCAACTATGCCCGGTCCCACGATATCCCACTATGCCTCTTAACAGTCGATGCCGAGAAGGCATTCGACCGAGTAGACTGGCAGTTCCTTCGACTATCCCTGCAACAAATAGGCGTGGGAACCAATATGATGGCGAGAATAATGTCCCTTTACTCCTCTCCATATGCTAGGATTAGACTAAATGGCTCGCTATCTCCAGCCTTCTCTGTATCTAACGGGACGCGACAGGGATGCCCATTGTCCCCCCTCCTCTACGTTCTCACTATGGAACATATAGCTATTGCTCTACGTAACAATTCTTCTATCCAAGGCATAACAGTCGGACCCACACATACTAAACTTGCCCTCTTTGCAGATGATCTGCTCCTGTTCGTGACACACCCTCACACATCCTTGCCCTTGGTATTGCAGGAGTTTCGGAAATTCAGAGAAGTTAGCAACTTCAAGGTCAACTACAATAAATCGGAAATCCTCAACATATCTCTGCCTACGTCGGCCCTGCAAAGACTATCGTCTTCTTTCCCCTTCAAAACTGGTTCCCCCTCCATAAGGTATCTCGGAATTCAAATACCGGCGGATGCTTCCCAACTTTTTTCCTTGAACTTTGCCCCCCTACTTATTAGGACCCAGTCAGATTTAATCACTTATGCGTCCAAACAGCTCTCATGGCTAGGTAGAGTGAATGCCCTGAAAATGGATGTTCTCCCTAGGTTCCTGTATTTGTTTCAGACCATCCCTATTCACATACCTAATTCATACTTTAAGAAAATACGCCAACTGTTTTCCAAATTTATTTGGAATGCGGCCCGTCCCAGGATACGGTATGAAACACTTTCTCTTCCAAAGGCTTGGGGGGGGGGGCTGGAGCCCCAGATGCCTCCCTATACCATAAAGCAGCGGTGCTCACCCGCATACTAGATTGGTTCCATCATTCTTCAACCAAGCTTTGGGTTCAGTTGGAAAGCCACATGAGCCCAATTGAGCTCTCCGCTCTCCCCTGGACCTTACCTACGGTACGGGGGGGTTCGGGCCCTCTTAATGACCTTACCCATCAAACGATCCAGATTTGGGATCGCATGCTGTCCAGAAGGGGCTTATCAAACCGCATGGGGCCTATGACTCCCTTCTTTGGGACCCCGGCCTTTCCGCCAGCTATGTCGGTAGCAAGATTCGGACCATGGCGAAGAGAGGATCATAGGCGACTTGCCCAGGTCCTTCGTGCAGACCCCACTTTGAGGTCAGATACCTCTACCGGTCTGACCTCCCGTCACCCCATGCAGTGGCTTCGGAGGCAACAGACTGCCTCCTACATCCGGACTTTCCCATCTATTACAGACATTCTTGCTGAACCGACGGGATTCGAGGAACTGCTCCTGCAGGTGGAACCTCCAACGCATGTTGTATCGCAACTATACTCCCTTCTGCTCGATGTTTACTCCCCTGGCCTCCCACCGTATACGGTGGCCTGGGAGACAGACCTCCGTCGCACTATCTCCACTATTGACTGGCAAAAATGTTTTACCCTGACGCACAAATTGTCCATAGCCACCAAGACCCAGGAGAAGGGGTTTAAACTGTTAACAAGATGGTACAGATGTCCATCAACTCTTCACCACTTCAATCCGGAGGTGTCGGATGCCTGCTGGCGGTGCCTCGGCTCCCGGGGAACCATGCTCCACATCTGGTGGGAGTGCCCTCCTGTGCGGAGGTACTGGCAGCGGATTTTCACACTCTACTGCAAATTGCTGGCGACCTCTATCCACCCTTCACCTGAGGTGGCTCTCTTGTCTATTATCCCAGGATCATTTAAATCCATCAGAAATGATGTCTTGCGACACTTTCTGGCGGCGGTCAGGGTAGTGATTCCCCGTCATTGGAGGACGACAACCGTGCCTTCCCTGGGGGATTGGGCTGTTGAGGTGGACCGCATTAGGGACCTTGAGTGCCTGGTGGCGGAGGAAAATGACAAAAGTGAACAGTTCCCTCTCGCATGGACTTCGTGGTCCGTGTTTCGGTACTCCTCGGAGTTTATCTCTTGGGCGGAGTGTGCCCTGGACGAGACCACTCTCGGACCTTGATGGAGTGATTCTGATCCCTGTCCCCTATCTGTGTACCCCTACTATTTGCCCCTGACTCTGACTCTTTCTCTTTTCTCTACACATAAATACACCTCTAAGAACCCAGTAGGATAACGTACCAGGGCTTCAATTTACCTACTACCTATAACCCATTGAGTGACCCTACTTCATACTCTCCAAATAGGTTTGTGTATACTTTCATCTGATAGTACTTAGCCCTGCTCTGTTCTGACACACATGATGCCTGTTGAGGATGTATCCTATTAATGTTTGTAATGTTTAAGACAATGTATGTCTTTTTCTGTCGTTTCACTGCATAAACAAATAAAATAAGATTGAATTAAAAGCACACTATAGCACAAGGAGAATTTCCCTCACTGTCCTTCCCTGTCCCTAGAAACAAGGATTATCACAGTGAAAGAAACTGACACTCTTCCTACCTATAGTTTTCTGTCCCTAGAAAAAATGTTTTTTTAAAGCACACTATAGCACAAGGAGAATTTCCCTCACTGTCCTTCCCTGTCCCTAGAAACAAGGATTATCACAGTGAAAGAAACTGACACTCTTCCTACCTATAGTTTTCTGTCTCTAGAAAAAATGTTTTTTAAAAGCACACTATAGCACAAGGAGAATTTCCCTCACTGTCCTTCCCTGTCCCTAGAAACAAGGATTATCACAGTGAAAGAAACTGACACTCTTCCTACCTATAGTTTTCTGTCCCTAGAAAAAATGTTTTTTTAAAGCACACTATAGCACAAGGAGAATTTCCCTCACTGTCCTTCCCTGTCCCTAGAAACAAGGATTATCACAGTGAAAGAAACTGACACTCTTCCTACTGTGAGGGGGTTAACTCGGTAGCGGGTGTGTGTGACCCCCCTGGTTGGGCTCCCCACACAAAAACAGGGCCAGCAGACGGAGGTTGTGGTTTTCAAAATCAAAAGGTGCGGTTTATTTCTCTATGTACAGTGACAAAAACACAGCAAAGCCAAAAAGAAACATAAACAAAATAAATCCTGGTCAGTTTGACCTCTGACTAAACATGCAGGTTTCCTAAACTAACAACTGGGATCAGCCTGGTGCTGTCCTAGTCCCTAAGTCCCTGGTTTAATAAAAGTCCAAACAAATAGCCACACAGGCTTTGCCTCACCACACAGGGGTTCACTCTCCCTAGACAGTCCACACAGGTCTGGGTCCAGGCATGAGCTAACATCTAATGAAGCTGGGAGTTTTTATAGAGGCCTTAAACGAACTGACAGGCTTCAGCTGGTCTCATCAACTCCCTGCCTGCACGACGCCCAGCCCTCTCCCTAGAGGTATGAGTCATCCATGAGCCCACTAGCCTCAGCTGGGCTTCATCAACTCCCTCCCTAGTTGTATAAGTCAGCATAAAGCCTGAATCTGGGAGAAATATATCTACCCCCCTGGATGCAACCAGGTGACTTTACCTTCCTGCTGTCACATACCCCCCCCTCTTGTTTTAACCTTGGGGTTGGAACACCAGCAATCAGGCATTCATGTACTCGAGACAAAGCATCCACATTCCCCATTTGAACGCCAGGGCGATGCTTTACTGTGAAGTTGAATTCCTGTAGGGCCAGGAACCACCTATTCACTCTTCTATTTGTCTCCTTGTTTTGAGCCATCCACTTTAACGGAGCGTGATCCGTAACCATGTCAAAGTGCCTACCTAGCAGATAGTACCGAAGGGAATCTAGAGCCCACTTCACCGCTAAACACTCCTTTTCAACCGTGGCGTAATTTACCTCATGGGACTTCAACTTCCTGCTGAGGTAAATGACTGGGTGCTCTTCCCCGTTCCAGACCTGGGACAATACTGCTCCTAACCCCACATCTGACGCATCACTTTGTACGACAAAGTCTTTAGAGAAGTCGGGTGAGTACAACACTGGCTGGCTACATAAGGCTTGTTTCAAGAATTGGAATGCTGCCTCAGCCTCGGGGGTCCATTTAATCATGACCGACCCTTTCCCTTTCGTCAGGTTGGTTAGGGGCACAGCCTTAGAAGCAAAGTGGGGAATAAAGCGCCGATAATAACCCGCGATTCCCAGAAAGGCCCGTACCTGCTTCTTGCTGTTGGGACGTGGCCAACTCTGGATGGCCTCGACTTTGTTGAGTTGGGGTTTTATCACTCCCCTGCCAATGGTGTACCCAAGATATTTGGCCTCCTCCTGCCCAATGGTACACTTCTTGGGGTTAGCCGTAAACCCCGCTTCCCGGATAGAGTCTAGGACTGCTTGCACTTTTGGCAGATGTGAGGCCCAATCTGTGCTATGGACAATTACGTCATCCAGGTAAGCCGCAGCATACTTCCGATGGGGCCTCAGTATCTGGTCCATTTTCCGCTGGAATGTGGCCGGCGCATTCTGTAACCCGAACGGCATTCTCTTATATTGGAACGCCCCGTCTGGGGTTACAAATGCGGTTTTCTCTTTGGCCGACTTGGCCAGGGGAATTTGCCAATACCCTTTTGTGAGGTCAAGAGTCGTCATGTATCGGGCTGTTCCCAGCCGGTCGATCAACTCATCTATACGTGGCATGGGGTAGGTGTCAAATTTTGTAACTTTGTTCAACTGACGAAAATCGTTACAAAATCGCCAGCTCCCATCCGGTTTAGGCACCAACACAATGGGACTAGACCAATCACTTTGGGACTCCTCTATCACCCCTAAGTTCAGCATTTTCTGTACTTCCTCCCGTATTGCCTCCCGTCGGGCCTCTGGGATCCGATAGGGTTTTAACTTCACCCTTTCACCGGGCGGGGTAATAATATCATGCTCTACCCCAGATGTTTGTCCCGGCAGCTCAGAGAACACCTCCTTGTTGCGAAGCACAAACTCCTTAACCTCCTGTTGTTGGGGTTGTGACAAGGTGGCTGCTATTCCAACCTCCGGAATCACGCAACCAGTTTGAGCTGGTGACCAAGTTTCTGCGACTAGGGACTCTCTATCCCTCCAGGCTTTCAACAGATTAACGTGATATATCTGTTCGGGCTTTCGCCTTCCTGGTTGTCTGACCTTGTAATTCACTTCGCTCACTTTTTCCATTATCTCGTAGGGGCCTTGCCATTTGGCAAGGAATTTACTTTCAACCGTAGGGACAAGTACCAATATCCTATCCCCCGGGGAAAAGGTACGGGTCTTTGCTCCACGGTTGTACACTCTCTGCTGTGCCAACTGCGCTTGGGCCAAATGTTCCTTCACGATGGGCATTACCTGTGCAATTCGATCTTGCATCAGGGCGACATGCTCAATCACACTCCTGTGGGGAGAACTCTCACTTTCCCAAGTTTCCTTGGCAATATCCAACAGCCCTCTTGGGTGTCTCCCATACAGTAACTCAAAGGGGGAGAATCCCGTAGAGGATTGGGGCACCTCCCTAATAGCAAACATCAAATAAGGAAGTAGACAGTCCCAATCCTTTCCATCTCTATCCACCACTTTCTTCAACATTTGTTTTAGGGTTTTGTTGAATCTTTCAACCAGCCCATCGGTTTGGGGGTGATACACCGATGTACGCAATTGCGTCACTTTGAACAATTTACACAGCTCTTTCATAACCCGGGACATAAAGGGTGTACCTTGGTCCGTAAGCAGTTCTTTACAAATACCCACCCGGCTAAAAACAAGAGATAGCTCTTTGGCTATGGTTTTGGCCGAGGTATTTCTGAGAGGGATCGCTTCTGGATAACGGGTGGCATAGTCCATTATAACCAATATGTACTGGTGCCCCCTAGCGGACTTGATTATAGGACCTACCAAATCCATTGCGATTCTCTCAAACGGGACCTCAATGATGGGTAGAGGGACCAGCGGGCTACGGAAATGTGGCATCGGGGCCGACCTCTGACACACAGGGCAGGAGGAACAATAATTTTCTATGTCCTTCATCACCCCAGGCCAATAGAATCTCTGTAATACCCTCTCTCGGGTTTTCTCTGTCCCCAGATGACCTCCAAGAATGTGCCCATGGGCCAACTCCAACACCAACTTCCTGTAAGGTTTGGGCACCACAAGCTGCTCAACGGTTTCTTCTGCCCTTTTTGCCACCCGATACAGTAGGTCCTTCTCTACGCTGAAGTATGGGTAAGTGCAGGTATTATCTGGGTTCACTAACTCGCCATCTATTTCCACTACGTTTTCCCGTGCCTTTATTAGGGCGGGGTCTTTTAACTGTTCTGTGGCAAAATTTTCCCTGTGAACCTCCAGATCAGAAAACTCCACAGACGGTAGGTTTTCGTCTGAGGAGGTGGGCTCCTCTCCAGTTTCTTGAGTCTCCCCTGCCAATACTGATAAGGGAAATTCTGGAGAGTCCTCACCACTCTCAGAGGAGTTCTGGCTATCACATTCCTGGTACATAGGGGCACCAGTGGGGGGCTCAGGATCATCCCACAGTTCCCAGAACTTCGGAAAATCCCTTCCCACAATGGCATCATGCGGTAATTGAGATACTAACCCCACTGGATGAGAGAGGGTACCTTTGGGGGTCTCGAAACACACTGTAGTCACTGGATACTCTCGGGTGTCCCCATGCACACAAATAACAGCTACCTTGCTATTCCCAGAGACCTCTGTTTTAACTAACTCAGCCTTTATCAGGGTCACAAGGCTACCTGAATCCAGCAATACCACAACATTTCTACCATTAACACACATTTTGCATAAATGTTTCTCAGTTCCTCGAATGGCAGTGCATGCGACTGTCGCACACAGCGACTGACGTCTGCCCGTCAGAAAGTCACACTGCATGGGTTCCTCCACAACCGGGCAATTGGCTGCAATATGTCCCGCTTGCCGGCAGCGGTAGCAAACGATCCTTCTTGCCGCCTCTTGAGCCGCTGATTTCCCAGGCTGTTCTCGCCAAACTTGGGGTAGAGCTCCCACCCTCTCACTCTCTCCACCCTCACCCCTTGGAATCATCTTATCCGCCCCTGGGGATGGTCTGGTCTTAGGGTGGAAAGTCCGAGAGTCTCTGGAAGAGGCCGTCAGGTTCTCTGTAGCCAAGTATCTCTCTACACGATCCACAAGTTTACCGGCCGTTTCTGGGTCTCCATGGCTTACCCACTTTTGAATGGCGGTAGGAAGAGCTCTCAAGAAACGATCCATCACAACACGTTCCACAATCTCCGGTGCGGACAAAGTCTCTGGCTGTAGCCACTTCCTGCTCAGGTGAATGAGATCATACATTTGATACCTGGGGGGTTTTCCAAGCTGGAAAGTCCAGTTATGCACACGTTGAGCCCGGACAGCCAGGGTGACACCCAGCCTTGCCAATATTTCAGCTTTTAGCATCACATAGTCTTTTGCTTGGTCAGGCTCTAGGTCATAGTAAGCCTTCTGCGATTCACCAGTTAACAGAGGAGCCACCAGTCCAGCCCACTGCTCCTCAGGCCACTTTTCTCTTTCAGCAGTCCTTTCAAATGTGGTCAAAAATACCTCTGGATCATCCTCTCCAGTCATTTTTGTCAATAAACGACTCACCCCAAAGGACGCGGTATTAGTGGGACGGCTTTCCTCACTGGTCTGCGGACGTTGCTGCATTACTGCTTCCATTTGTTGTAGTCTCTGCTCTTGCTTCTGTAACAGGTCTATGAAGCGGGCCTCAGATTGCTGCTGGGCTTGTTGATGAGCTTGCTGCTGGGCTGCAAGGCTCCTTTGCAAACCTGCATTTGTCTGCTGTTGATTGGCATTTGCTAGAGCCAGCTGTTTCAGTATCTCCTCCATGCTGGCTTAAAAAAAACTGCCACTGGTTCTCCACCAACTGTGAGGGGGTTAACTCGGTAGCGGGTGTGTGTGACCCCCTGGTTGGGCTCCCCACACAAAAACAGGGCCAGCAGACGGAGGTTGTGGTTTTCAAAATCAAAAGGTGCGGTTTATTTCTCTATGTACAGTGACAAAAACACAGCAAAGCCAAAAAGAAACATAAACAAAATAAATCCTGGTCAGTTTGACCTCTGACTAAACATGCAGGTTTCCTAAACTAACAACTGGGATCAGCCTGGTGCTGTCCTAGTCCCTAAGTCCCTGGTTTAATAAAAGTCCAAACAAATAGCCACACAGGCTTTGCCTCACCGCACAGGGGTTCACTCTCCCTAGACAGTCCACACAGGTCTGGGTCCAGGCATGAGCTAACATCTAATGAAGCTGGGAGTTTTTATAGAGGCCTTAAACGAACTGACAGGCTTCAGCAAGTCTCATCAACTCCCTGCCTGCACGACGCCCAGCCCTCTCCCTAGAGGTATGAGTCATCCATGAGCCCACTAGCCTCAGCTGGGCTTCATCAACTCCCTCCCTAGTTGTATAAGTCAGCATAAAGCCTGAATCTGGGAGAAATATATCTACCCCCCTGGATGCAACCAGGTGACTTTACCTTCCTGCTGTCACACTACCTATAGTTTTCTGTCCCTAGAAAAAATGTTTTTTTAAAGCACACTATAGCACAAGGAGAATTTCCCTCACTGTCCTTCCCTGTCCCTAGAAACAAGGATTATCACAGTGAAAGAAACTGACACTCTTCCTACCTATAGTTTTCTGTCCCTAGAAAAAATGTTTTTTTAAAGCACACTATAGCACAAGGAGAATTTCCCTCACTGTCCTTCCCTGTCCCTAGAAACAAGGATTATCACAGTGAAAGAAACTGACACTCTTCCTACCTATAGTTTTCTGTCCCTAGAAAAAATGTTTTTTTAAAGCACACTATAGCACAAGGAGAATTTCCCTCACTGTCCTTCCCTGTCCCTAGAAACAAGGATTATCACAGTGAAAGAAACTGACACTCTTCCTACCTATAGTTTTCTGTCCCTAGAAAAAATGTTTTTTTAAAGCACACTATAGCACAAGGAGAATTTCCCTCACTGTCCTTCCCTGTCCCTAGAAACAAGGATTATCACAGTGAAAGAAACTGACACTCTTCCTACCTATAGTTTTCTGTCCCTAGAAAATTTTTTTTTTAAAGCACACTATAGCACAAGGAGAATTTCCCTCACTGTCCTTCCCTGTCCCTAGAAACAAGGATTATCACAGTGAAAGAAACTGACACTCTTCCTAAATATAGTTTTCTGTCCCTAGAAAAAATGTTTTTTTAAAGCACACTATAGCACAAGGAGAATTTCCCTCACTGTCCTTCCCTGTCCCTAGAAACAAGGATTATCACAGTGAAAGAAACTGACACTCTTCCTACCTATAGTTTTCTGTCCCTAGAAAAAATGTTTTTTTAAAGCACACTATAGCACAAGGAGAATTTCCCTCACTGTCCTTCCCTGTCCCTAGAAACAAGGATTATCACAGTGAAAGAAACTGACACTCTTCCTACCTATAGTTTTCTGTCCCTAGAAAAAATGTTTTTTTAAAGCACACTATAGCACAAGGAGAATTTCCCTCACTGTCCTTCCCTGTCCCTAGAAACAAGGATTCGCACAGTAAAACACACTGACACTCTCCCTACCTATAGTTTTCTGTCCCTAGAAAAAATGTTTTTTTAAAGCACACTATAGCACAAGGAGAATTTCCCTCACTGTCCTTCCCTGTCCCTAGAAACAAGGATTCGCACAGTAAAACACACTGACACTCTCCCTACCGATCCTTCTCTTTCCCTAAACTAAAGGAATCCAGGTTAAGCAAGAAAAAATAAATGTCACTGTCCCTGCCTATGCTTCTCTTTCCCTGCTCCGGAACACACTACACTAGGCCGCCGTGCTGGCGGCCTTTTATAGTGTGGGGCGTGTACTAAACACCCTCAGCAATAATTGGCCACAGGCATCCTGCCTGTGGCCAATCATTGCTCTCCTCGCTGCCGGCGCTGTGATTGGCCAAGCATGCGGGGTCACAGTGCATGCTTGGCCAATCACAGCGCCTGGATGACACTGCGATGGCGTAGTGCATTGTGGGCCGTTCGCGTCACTCGAATTAGGCGCGAACGGCCCAAATCGTTCGATCTTCGTCGAACGATCGAACAGCCGATGTTCGAGTCGAACGTATGTTCGACTCGAACACCGAGCTCATCCCTAGCCAGCAGGTGTCCTCTTGCAGCCAATATCCTTGTTGGAGGATCTCACCTGCTGGTGGTAATGCATGATACATGGACTGCAGTACCGGCATCCACCAGCGGGTGTATTCTGGCAGTATGGGACAGGCAGCACTTCCTGTGGTCAGCTGTGACTTGAAGCCAATTAGCCTTCCTATAAATACCTGGCGAGCACAAGCACTCCTTGCCCTGGTATCGTCTTTGTGCCCGGACCTGTAGCCTGTCTACTTGAACCTCGATTCCTGTAACCCTGATTCCTGTAACCTGAACCTGTAACCTGAACCTGTTGTGTCTGTCCTAATCCCTGATCCCTGCTCTGCAGCCTGGTTGCCCCCTGCTTGATCCTGTCTCCCTGTCCTGATCCATCCATCCATCCTCTCCCTGTCCTGTGTTCCTTACCCCATCTGCTGATCTCCCTGTGTATGACCTTGGCCTGGCTAACGTTTATGCTTCTGGAATACCCCTTTGTCCATCTGCCTACCTGCTGTGTATGACCCTGGCCTGGCCCTGTTTATGATTCTGGTTTCCCCATTACTTGTACATATTTTTCTGTTACTGTTATTATTTGTGGGTTCTGTTTGGTATTGGTTATTGTGCACTGTGTGGTTTGGAGGTGGTTGTATCTATATTATTTCACTTATCTTTAATAAATCATTATATTTCGCTTACACACGTTTGGGTTTTCTTTGTTGCAGTTCACATAGTTCTGGTCTTACCTGATACGTGACAGTATACCAGGGCCATTCCTGATCAGAAGTGACTGCACAGGGGAACCGTTTGTTGCAAACATTAACACTGATGAGGTTATTTATTTTTCTCTGCTGGCAACTGAAAGTGGTGATTATTGCCATCAGGCTTTGGAAGGATGGTCTAGGGATCAGTTGTTTGCGGCTATCCGATCGGCTCACCTCCTGGTCGATCAGGGGTATATGCTGTTTGGGGAGGTGCAGCCTCTGATTAAAATCTATACTGAGCTGGCCCTGCCCTGTATTCCTGAGGGCCATGATGATTTCACCCCTCCTTTCACCGTTAATCAGGTTATATCCCTAGTATGGCTGTTTGAAGATGATCCTGCTGATTTTTGTGAGCACTACTCAGCCAGTTCCCCACAGGTGATTGCTGAGTGCATTAAGTCTGGTCAGTCCTTTGTTAAACAGGGAAATTTAAAACCACAGTTTGTACAACCAATACTCTCGGCATGGTCTGATATGTTACAATCAATCCCAGCCAACCCACAACAAACCACTTCTACCATCAGACACCTACCTGCTCAAAAGCCTTTTCTCCCGTCACCCATGGCAACCCCAGTCGCAGCTCGGTATACGCTGCTTCCCACCAGATACCAATATCTAATCTCTGCCCCCTGTACCTATTCTGCATTTAATCCACCTGTCTCTTCTCAACTACCTACAGCTTCCCCACAAGATTTTCCTCTGGCCACTGTTCCCTTTTCCTTGACATATCCCAGCCCTTCTCGTCAGTATGTCTCACCTCCTACCTACAGTCCTGCAGCCACCTACAGATCTCCAGCAGTTAAACCAAAGAAGAAACGGAAGTTCTTTCCAACCCACACGATCCTGCCAGTAACCCAACCTGCCTTCACACCAAACAGTCTAATCCAGCCCGCAGTTCCAGAGCCCGAAGTTCTTGTACCAGCCTGCCAACCTGAAGCTCCTGTTCCAGTTTGCCAGCCTGAATTCTCTGTACCAGTCTGCCAGTCTGAAGTCCTTGTACCAGCCTGCCAGCTTGAAGTTCTTGTACCTGCCTGCCAGCCTGAAGTTCTTGTACCTGCCTGCCAGCCTGAAGTTCTTGTGCCTGCCTGCCAGCCTGAAGTTCTTGTACCTGCCTGCCAGCCTGAATTTCTTGTACCTGCCTGCCAGCCTGAATTTCTTGTGCCTGCCTGCCAGCCTGAAGTTCTTGTGCCTGCCTGCCAGCCTAAAGTTCTTGTGCCTGCCTGCCTGCCAGCCTGAAGTTCTTGTGCCAGCCTGCCAACCTGAAGTTCTTGTGCCAGCCTGCCAGCCTGAAGTCCCTGTATCAGCCTGCCAGCCTGAAGATCCGGTGCCCGTTTCCCAGCCAGAGGTTGTGGTGCCCGTTTCCCGGCTTGAGGTACTGGTGCCCGTTTCCCGGCTTGAGGTTGTGGTGCCCGTTTCCTGGCTTGAGGTTGTGGTGCCCGTTTCCCGGCCTGAAGTTATTTTTATTTTTTTTCAAATAATTTTTATTGAAGATTTTGTACATACAAGCAGGGGAAAATGCGAAATTGTAATACAAGTGCAGCTTGTCAAACAATACAGACAAGACAAAATAGTCTCTGCGGAACAGAGCAGAGAATATATCTGGAATATCGAGTAGTCTAACAATACATGTTATACAGTCTGGTAATAACAGTAGCGGGTTAGTGACAAGATGCGCCCAGAGGAGTAGCCAATCGATCAATAACGGAGGTGAATATTATAAAGCTTGTTGGAGTCGGGGGCGTAGAATAGTTTGCAGAGGATTGCGGCAACAGTAAGATAATAGGAGTCGGGAATAAAGTACCATATTTGTAACATCGTCAACCAGCCTCAGATCCACTCGCCCCAACGGGTACTTTCTGCGAGTGGATGCGGGCCGGGACGATGTGTGTAAGGATGTTCAAATTGAGTGGTACTATAAGAGTAAACAGAAACGCATTACTGTGGGTAATGGATAGTGTGGATTGAAAATAGGATTCCAGAGAGTGGATGTGAATGGTGGTGAGTTCATATAATTGAATGAAGTGGTGGGTCAGTGACAACGTGCTGGAAGGAGTCATTCGGGGTTGACTCAGGAGGGGGCAGGGGTGGGTGGAGGGTGGCGGAGGAAGTAGAGGAGGGGGGCAATCTGAGGGAGCAGGGAGATCCAGTGGGTGTGTGGGGACTCTGAGGGGGAGAGGTGTGAGTATCAGTTTCTTTAAAGTGGAGCCAACAGGCCCAAATTTCGGTGAATTTAGTCGGGTTGTCGTGTGCTTGGTGTATAAGACTTTCCATGGCAGACGTTTTGTCGACCCGATGGATCCATTCTGAAATTGAGGGGGGTGTAGTGTCTCTCCAATGAGTTGAGATGCACATGGAGGCAGCAGAGATGAGATGAAAAATCAGGGATTTTTTGTATGAGGAGAAGGGTATAGAGGTGTGGTGCAATAGGTATTGTGCTGGTGTGAAAGTCGGGGAGTACGTGGTGATAAGAGAGATTAAGCGGTGAATTTCGGTCCAGAATGGTTGGATACGGGGGCATTCCCAGAATATATGGAGTAAGGAGCCGGTGTGCGTGTTACATCTCCAGCATAGTGGAGGGAGGTTGGGATAGTACTTGTGAATGATCGCAGGCGTTCTATACCAATTAGAAAAGATTTTGTACCTATTTTCTTGAACTGATACATTAACGGAACCTTTGTGCATGTGGGTGTATATTTGTTCCCATTCGGTTGCCGAAAGGTGAATGGAAAGGTCTCTTTCCCATTTTTTAACTAGAGTATCATCTTGTATATCGTAAGTGGAGAAGAGGAGAGTGTATAGGTACGAAATCAGGTGACGTTGGGGTTCAGTCTTGGTACAGAGTGATTCAAAGGGCGTGAGGTCTCGATTCCAGTGTAAAGAGGAGTTGGCAGAGGCAAGGAAATGTCGGAGTTGTAAGTATGTGTAGAACGGGATATGGTGTTCAGGGAGTTTAGACGATAGGACTTGGTGTGTTAGGAGGGTGTCATCGTGAAATAGGGTGTGTGCTCTGACACTGACACCGGTGTAGAGATGTTGGGGACCTGAGGTCGCGTTAAGGATAGGCAGGCCTGGGGGAAAGTCGGGATTTCGGTCTAGTGGGGTCATGGGGCCTGGGGTGGGTGATGTGCGTAGGAGTGAGCAGGCAAGTCTGAATACGGACAAGGAGGTTCCTATGAGGGGATGGGAGGAACAGGGTACCGGGATGGAGCGTTTTGTTATCCATGGAAGGTGGGAGAGGGGGACGTCGGATATGGAGTTTTCAAGTGCAACCCAATCTTTGAATGTGCCATGGATGTGCCAGTCTACTATTCGAGTCAGATGGCAGGCCCAATGGTACGTTTGGATGTCGGGGAGACCAAGACCCCCTAGAACTTTTGGGAGTGTCAGTCTGGTCCAGCTTATCCTAGGGGCTTTAGAGGACCAAATGAAGTTCCTACACATGCGTTTGTAAAACGCGAAGAAAGAGGGGGGGAGTTTTATGGGGATGGTTTGGAGAAGATAAAGGAGTCTCGGGAGGATATTCATTTTTATTACTGCTATCCTGCCAAACCATGAGAAAGTGCCCGGGTGCCATTTATGTAAGTCGTTTTGTACCTTTTGGAGGGCTGGTAAGAAATTTTGTGCGTAGAGATCATGTAGTTTAGTCGGAATTCTGATACCCAGGTAGGTGAGACAGCTAGTTTCCCAACCAAAGGGGAAGTTAAGTTTGCATTGAGAGACTATTGTGGGGGGTAAAGAGATGTTGAGTGCTCTGGATTTTGAGAAGTTGATCTGCAGATTGGATAGGGTCTTGAACAGGGTAAAATCGGCAAGTAGGTTGGGGATGGAGGTGATAGGATCTTTAAGAAATAGAAGTACGTCGTCTGCGTATGCGGCCACTTTATAATGAGTACCACGTATATCAATACCCTTGATGGCTGGGTTATCTCTCAATTTGCGCAGCATGGGTTCCATGGTAAGGACAAATATTAAAGGGGATAGGGGGCATCCCTGACGGGTACCGTTGGAGATGGGGAAGGCGCTCGACAGCTGGCCGTTGATCTTTAATTTAGCGGAAGGGGATGAATAAAGCAACAAGATCATGCGGAGCAAGCGTGGGGGAAACCCATAGTTAGAAGGGTTCTCTCCATATAATCCCAGGCCACTCTGTCGAACGCCTTCTCAGCATCTAAGGAGAGGAAGAAACCCTGGGTGGATGATGTGGATAGCCAATGGTGAATATTCAGAGCTTTGGTGGTGTTGTCCCTGGCTTCTCTGCCGGGGACAAAGCCGACTTGATCCAGGGAGATCAGTCTGTTTAGGATGGGGAGAATGCGATTCGCTAGGACTTTGGCATACAGTTTCAGGTTAACGTTGAGGAGTGAAATAGGACGATAGTTAGTGACCAGTAGGGGGTCCTTGCCTGGTTTGGGGATGAGGGATACATGGGCTTCAAGAAAGTCAGTTTCAGAGTGTGGGTCAGAGGATAGGGATTCAAAGGAGTTCACTAGGTGTGGAAGAAGGGTGTCGGAAAAGGATTTATAATAACTAACAGTAAGTCCATCAGGGCCGGGGCATTTACCAGGTTTCATTTGTTTTAGTGCTGCCAAGGTTTCGGCAATCAAGATTGGGAGATCGAGGCTGGCCGAGTCGTCAGGTGTCAGGGGGGTCGGGCAGTGTTGTGCCAGGAAATCATTTATCGCTGTCAGCCTGTCTGTAGTAGTGGGAGAGGAATCGGTGATGGGGAGGTTGTAAAGGTTGGAGAAATACGACACAAAGTGGTCAGATATGTCTTCCTGTTTGACAAGGTCGGTGCCAGATGGGTGTTTAAGTTTGTGAATAGTGCAAGCGGCTCTCTTAATCTGTAGGGCCTTTGCCAGAAGTTTACCAGCTTTGTTACTGAACTCATAGAAGAGTTTTTGGGATAGAGTATATTTGTGTTTGATTGTTAGGTTGAGTGCTTCCAGGAGTTTAGCACGTGCCTGGGTGAGCTCTGACAAGGAGCTTTGGGCTAAGGACATTTTGTGTGTTTGTTCCAGGGCTCTTACATGTGCAGTAAGTTTCTCAATGTGGGCTTTCCTCAATTTGTTTCTCTTAGCCGCCAGGGACAAGAACGTGCCTCTTACTACACATTTATGTGCTGCCCAGAGCGTTGGGGGGGCAGTGTCTCCCGAAGTGTTTTCCCTAAAGTAGTTAGTGAGGGTGTCAGAGATTGTTCGTGTGTATACCGCATCTGTAAGTAGGGAGTCGTCTAGCCTCCAAATATTGGTTCTCGAGAAAAATGTTGGGAATTTGAGGGTCATAGAGATAGGGTGGTGGTCTGATAAAACCATAGGTTCGATTGTAGCAGAGGTTCGGTATGAGAGGTCAGTTTGGGAGAGGAAGAAATAGTCCAGTCTGGTATATTTGTTGTGGAGACTTGAGAAGTATGAGTAGTCACGGCCGTTCGGGTTAAGGGTGCGCCAGGTGTCATGTAAGAGAAGAGTATGTAACTGCTGTTTGATCGCTCGGAAGGTTAGGGAGGATGTACCGTTGGAGGTGTCTATAGTAGGATTGAGTGCTACATTGAAGTCTCCCCCCACAATCAAGGTGCCAGAATGAAAGGCGATCAACTGTTCAAGGGTTGTGCGAAAGAAGGGAACTTGTTGGGTGTTGGGGGCGTAGATATTAGCGATGGTCACAGGTCTTTGATGTAACGTGCCTTTGATGAAGAGGAATCTACCCTGAGTGTCCCTTTGGACATCTGTGACTTGAAGGGGGCAATGTTTCGAGAGGAGAATAGATACACCTTTAGATTTGGCCTCTGCATTAGAAGCATGGAATACAGTAGGGAAGTGGGAGTTTTGTAGTTTGGGAATGCTATTGGTCCTGAAATGAGTTTCCTGAATGAGGGCTACATTGGCTTTGGAGTGACGTAGAGAGTGGAGCAGTTTAGAACGCTTTTCAGGTGTGTTCAGGCCTCTTATGTTCACTGAATATAAGTTAAGCGTGAGGGGTTGGGCGTGGGGGGTAGGGGGTGATGTCCTGGAGGGGGCATTGCTCGCCATTATCGTAGAAGTGTGTGGGGGTGGTGTGGATGAAGGAAAAGGAGGGGGGGAGGGTTGTACGGGGGTCAGGGAGTGGGTAGGTGTGTGAGCAAGATTGGTCACTAGTGGAAAACCGATGAGGCTACAACCAAATAGGTTGAATAACCTCTACAAGGTATGTATCGGTCAAGTACAGTGCGTGTACGGGGTGACAACCCCTAGGTAAAAGGCTCACCCGGACACGCGACTGTATGAGGGTTGACAAACACGAGGAAACGAAGGTGGACGAAATCGGAGCGGGAGCGTCCGCCGCCACAGAAAGGTGGGTTGTAACTTCATGAGGACATGAGCTGCAAGACAACATCTGGATGGGGTCATAATATGAAGCCATGTCTTGTAGATCTGGAACTGGGAATACCAGAACATGAAAGGGTAAATGAAACCAACTCGTAAACAGTAAACCTATGTAAACTTACGTAAAACATGCTAACATTGAGGGACCAAGAGAAACATTGTAAGGAATAAAGTCCCATAACGATGGTAGTTGGTAATACGTGCATAAAATGCTAAATGGTTACCAGTGTTAACTAGGATCCTGGTGTCCACAGGCAGCTCAGTCAAGTAGGTGAAGCAGCCATACTTTGAGGGAGATTAATACTGTTTAAACAAAGATTTGGCAAGAAGTAGGGGTGACAGCCGGCTGTGGACAGCAGGGTAGACATATTAATTTGACTAAAACAGGTAAGTGGGACTACAACAAATAATTAAGTAATCAATTAATTAATTAGAGGTATGTTGGCTACAGAAGTTATAGAAAATCGGGTTCAGTGGCCAACTGGAACTTAACTGGTGGGTCGTACCGTAACCTGCATGCAGGAGGCGTGTGTCTTGGCTGTGTGCACGGGTGCAGTGCGTAGCTCTCACGTTGAAATAAAGCACAGGTATTGTGGTCGTCCGGTGAGGATGTAGGTGATGGAGCACCTGCCGAGTCCGAAGTCAGCGGGGGGATGAGGTGATCCTGCGCATTACAGAGGAGGGAGCCCCGGAAACGTTCGACGGACGGTCGAGGTCAACAGATCCGGAAGAGCGGGTCACGTGAGTTCATTCCGGTGGCACAGGTGTAGCTGGGAAGAAAACGTCTGGTACTCACGCATGTTGAAGGCGGTCCGGCTGTGTCTTGGAGGGCCATCAAGCGGAGCTGGCAGAGGTCGCGGATGTGGATGTAGCGGGCGTAACCCCGGTCGTCCAATGGAGGAAAGCAGAGGTGCGCCGGGAGATCGTCTTTCACCAATCCAGCAGCTGGAATTGTCGGGACCTCGCGTGAAGCAGCAGGTGAGTGGGGCGGGGGTCTAACTGAAGAGATCGCAATGCATTCTGGAGAGTGTAGTCTTTTGCAGACTTAGGGCAGGGCAGTCATACGGTGGTAGGTCCTGAGGTCATCTCGGCTGAGGTGGTGGCAGAGCCAATCAGTATGAGCGTGGGAGTGGTGTGTTGCAGGAATGCGGCCCAGTTCCCAGAGCTGTAGCTCAGTCGAAGTGTCCAAGCCAGGGCTAGTTTTCAATGGTGTCAAAAGTGCAAGTAAATGAGACATTAAACGAACAGGTCCAAAACAGAACTGGGGGGGAGAACTGTAGACTATAACTGGGTGGCAATAGGAATATTTCCAGCCGGAGGGATCGAGGAGGAACTTGGGGAAAGTGGTACCTCAGGCCTTAGTAATCCCGACGGGTCCTCCGTGTACGGGGAGAGTCGGAGGGGCTGGAAGCGTTGAAATGATGGTGGGTTGAGGAGTGGCGCCCGATGGGCGAGGGAGAGCGTCTTCTATGGAACCTGCTATTTTGCGTTTCCATGGGCTCTTCTTGGGGGGGCGTCTTCCGCAGCAAGGTGTGGCGGAATTCTCCGTACCAATTCGGTACTTCTACTAGGGGCAATCCCAGTGTTCCGCAAAAGTGAGGTAGGTCTTCCGGCACTTTCAAAAGAGCAGTACGGCCTTGGAAGGAGGCAGACAGGCAGAAGGGGAACTTCCATTTGTACGGGATGTTTCTGGAGCGTAGGATGTCTAGTAAGGGCTTTAGGTCTCTGCGGTGTCGGAGGGTTATGCCTGACAGGTCTTGGTAGATTTGGATGGGGTGCCCCCCATGCAGCAATTGCTGTCTGCTCCTCACTTGCTTCATAATGTCCTCTTTGAGTTTGAAATCTACTACATGGCAGATTATGTCCCTGGGGGGGTCTGTCTCTCTACCCTTCAGCCGGAGGGCACGGTGGATCCTGTCAAGATTTATGGGAGATTGCGGCGGTCGGCCCAGCAGGTCATTGAAGATCTCTACTACAGTGGGGGCTACTTGGTCGTTCTCCACAGTCTCTGGAACGTTGCGGATCCTGAGGTTATGGCGCCGACCTCTGTTGTCGAGGTCCTCTAAATGGCGTTGCATATCCCTCATTTGTTGGGTGTGGGAGTCAATGCGGGAGGCTGCTTTGTGAAGGCAAGTGTCGTGGCGGTCGGCAGTTTTTTCTACCGAGAGCACCCTGTCGTTGAGCGCGCGGATGTCCAGTCTCAGATCTGCAATGGCAGCCGCCAATGTATCCTTAATATCTGCCGCTATGGTCCGCAGATCATGGATGCTGAGCTGGGGTTGAGGCAAAAGTTCTATGTTAGGGGAGTGTGGGTTAGAAGCAGGCGGGTGTGAGGAAGGTGGAATGGTGGCCGTCGGATCGTTTTCCTGTGAGCGACCAGGGCATATTTCCCCTACTGTTCCGGAACATTTCAGGGATGTTCTGGCTGATCCCTCCGGGTTGTTCTCTTGGGGAGCGGGATCTGGAGGTAGAGGAGGTACGGGAAGCGGTACCCATCGTCAGGGTGAAAATCAGGAGCAGTTATCCTCGGAAAATAGCTCAAGGTCTTCTGTGGCGGCAGGAGCGAAGAGATCAAGCGTCCATCTTCTTGCCTCGGTCGGCCACGCCCCCCCCGGCCTGAAGTTATGGTGCCCGTTTCCTGGCCTGAGGAGCCTGCTGCCCAACCGGATGTGCCACTGCCTGCTGCCCAGCTCGATGACCCGGAGCCTGCTGTCCAGCTCGATGACCCGGAGCCTGCTGTCCAGCTCGATGACCCGGAGCCTGCTGTCCAGCTCGATGACCCGGAGCCTGCTGCCCAGCTCGATGACCCGGAGCCTGCTGCCCAGCTCGATGACCCGGAGCCTGCTGCCCAGCTCGATGACCCGGAGCCTGCTGCCCAGCTCGATGACCCGGAGCCTGCTGCCCAACTCGATGACCCGGAGCCTGCTGCCCAGCTCGATGACCCGGAGCCTTCTGCCCAGCTCGATGACTCGGAGCCTGCTGCCCAACTCAATGACCTGTAGCCTGCTGCCCAGCTTGATGACCCGGAGCCTGCTGCCCAGCCCGATGTGTTCCTGTCTGCTGCCCAGCCTGATGTGCCACTGTCTGCTGCCCTGCCTGGTGTTCCCCTGCCTGCTGCCCAGCTCGATGACCCGGAGCCTGCTGCCCAACTCGATGACCCGGAGCCTTCTGCCCAGCTCGATGACTCGGAGCCTGCTGCCCAACTCAATGACCTGTAGCCTGCTGCCCAGCTTGATGACCCGGAGCCTGCTGCCCAGCCCGATGTGTTCCTGTCTGCTGCCCAGCCTGATGTGCCACTGTCTGCTGCCCTGCCTGGTGTTCCCCTGTCTGCTGCCCAGCTTGATGTGACTGTCTCCTGCCCGGATGTGCCTACTGTTTGCCCGGATGTGCCTGTTGTCTGCCCGGATGTGACCTTGCTTATTGCCATGAACTCCCCCCAGCAACAGTTCGTTGGAGCGTCCGGAGGCCGCTCCTTTGGGGGGGGGGGTACTGTCAGGAAAGGCTTCACCCGCTGGTGGTGCTGTTGGTCCTTTGGACTGCAGTACTAGTGTCCGCCAGCAGGTGTCCTCTTGCAGCCAATATCCTTGTTGGAGGATCTCACCTACTGGTGGTAATGCATGATACATGGACTGCAATACCGGCATCCACCAGCGGGTGTATTCTGGCAGTATGGGACAGGCAGCACTTCCTGTGGTCAGCTGTGACTTGAAGCCAATTAGCCTTCCTATAAATACCCGGCGAGCACAAGCACTCCTTGCCCTGGTATCGTCCTTGTGCCCTGACCTGTAGCCTGTCTACTTGAACCTTGATTCCTGTAACCTGAACCTGTAACCTGAACCTGAGCCTCTTGTGTCTGTCCTAATCCCTGCTCTGCAGCCTGGTTGCCCCCTGCTTGATCCTGTCTCCCTGTCCTGATCCATCCATCCATCCTCTCCCTGTCCTGTGTTCCTTACCCCATCTGCTGATCTCCCTGTGTATGACCTTGGCCTGGCTAACGTTTATGCTTCTGGAATACCCCTTTGTCCATCTGCCTACCTGCTGTGTATGACCCTGGCCTGGCCCTGTTTGTGATTCTGGTTTCCCCATTACTTGTACATATTTGTCTGTTACTGTTATTATTTGTGGGTTCTGTTTGGTATTGGTTATTGTGCACTGTGTGGTTTGGAGGTGGTTGTATCTATATTATTTCACTTATCTTTAATAAATCATTATATTTCACTTACACACGTTTGGGTTTCCTTTGTTGCAGTTCACATAGTTCTGGTCTTACCTGATACGTGACAGGCACTTTCCCCCAGGGTCAATATTATTAAAATATGTTGGATTGGTGGTCCTGAGTGGACACACTTCTCAATTCAGTTATAAATCAGAGAAGGAGCCCCAATCAGTGACTCGTGGTGGGCAATATATAGCTATCTGCTACCCATTAAGAACTGTGATCACAGCCCTAGCAAAGGAAAGTAATCCAACAAAGATTTCCTTTTGCAGCTCTGAGTTGTCATGTGACGGAATGTTTGGAACTACAAAGGAAGCTGATATTTGGAGATGTGAAAGTATGTCACAATAAACCACCTCCTTTAAGAATAACCACCTATCACTACGACCATTTTTTTTTTCAATTATGTTGGTTTTAACTTTTTGAAAACTCATCTTATTGTAAAATACTGGGAGAACTAAGACTCAAATCTTATGCCGCGTACACACGGTCGGATTTTCTGCCAGCAAAAGTCTGATGTGAGTTTTTCGACGAAAATTACGACTGCGTGTATGCTCCATCGGACTTTTGCTGTCGGAATTTCCGCCAGCAAAAGATTGAGAGCAGGAAATTCCGATCGTCTGTAGCAATTCCGACGCACAAAATTCTGACGCATGCTTGTAAACAATTCAACGCAAGCTCGGAAGCATTGAAATTAATTTTCTCGGCTCGTCGTAGTGTTGTACGTCACCGCTTTCTTGACGGTCAAAAATTCTGAGAACTTTTGTGTGACCGTGAGTATGCAAGCGAAGCTTGAGCGGAATTCCGTCGGAAAAAACATCCAAGGTTTTTCCGACAGAAAATCCGATCGTGTGTATGGGGCAAAATTATTTTTTCATCTCTCAGATGGGAATATTGTAAGACATTTTCCATTCCCTTGGGCAGAATGCAGAAAAGACCACAGATCTCTTGGGGGTTGAATGGTTACAAACATCTAACCAACTTGTTCACTGCATTTCTAACCTTATGTTTTCCTAAGAAACACCCATAATCTCCACCACAGTAACACTTTAAAAAAAGCAGTAGAGAGCAGACAAGGCATATGAAGTTCTTCTGGATGGCTTAAGATTTGAGAACAGACAGACAACGTTTCTTCCTTCTCATAAGATGTTGTAAAGTATGCAAATTAACTATCACAGAATGTAAGTAAATACGGTTTTAATTCTTTTTCCCATACTTTAAAAAACCAAACCACAAGTCCAAGTCAGGAAATGATCTACAAAATTGCAACATTTCTACTTTTCCTTTTCTGCAAATGTTTCCATCCCCTCCTCCATCCACCATGACAGAATGCTTCTCCTTTTTCTGAGGCATACTTCCTTAATTGCTTTATCGCAATCACATTTTAGTTGATGTTTATGCAAATAATGAAGATTAGACATTGTAAACAAGGGCTGTATTTTCCAGTAATTTGCCAATTATGAGAGATGTCCTAGGATGAACGAGCTTGCTCATATTTCTTGCAATGCATCAAAGTACAGTGGAACCTCGGATTACGAGTAACGCGGTTAACGAGCGTTTCGCAATACGAGCACTGTATTTTTAAAAATCGTAACTCGGTTTGCGAGTGTTGCCTCACAAAACAAGCAGGATTCAGGCCAAAGCGGTTGCAGTACCGCGTTTGGCCTGAGGTAGGGGGGGCGCCGGAGCCAAGCAGAGAAGAACGTCACCGTTCGGAAATGCACGGGAAGGCCCGAGGACAGCACCGCTGACCTCGGCAAATCTTGGGAACAAAGTCTTTCGGAGGTTTGCCTTGGTCAGCCGAGGTGTCCTCGGGCCTTTTCATCCGTTTCCAAGGCTCTCCGGTGCCCCCCCGCCTCTGGCCACATGTGGTATTGCATGCCATTGAAGTCAATGCGGAACAAATAATTTTAGTTTCCATTGATTTCAATGGGGAAACTTTCTTTGATATGCGAGTAATTTGGATTACGAGCATTCTTCTGGAACAAATTATGCTTGTAATCCGAGGTTCCACTGTACCTTAAATGCTATAAAGGGCAGCACAGTAGCAACGTGGCTTGTACGTCTGCCTGGGACAGCAGTAGAGTCATTGGTTCAAATCCCAACCACGGCTTTACCTGCCTGGAGTTTGCATGTTCTCCCTGTCTCTGTGTGGGTTTTCTCCCATGCTCCAAAGACATGCTGGTAGGTAAATTGAGTTCTGTCTAAATTGGCCCTACTATGTGTATGTATGAATGCGAATTAAGCCGGCCATCAGGGACTGGCTGAGATTCGATCCATCTATGGGCAAGCTGGTTGTACCCAAGTCGATCCATTGATTTTTTTTTTTTTACATGCGACTACTGTCGGAGGCTATAGCTGCTGGAGGTAAGTACTGTGTTCTGCTGACCGGGAAGGCTACCTGCCGGCAGAACACAACAGCGCTGCAGGAGCGATTTCCCCCATCAACACTGGTGGCACATGTTCCCTGTGGTGTAGTCCTGGATACTGAATGAGCTGTATCTGCTGGGGGTTGGATCCCACAGATGGAACAAGCTTCTTGCAGCTAAGTTCAGTCTTGGTGGCGAAATCCTCCAGCACCAAAACAGAAAGTTATACTGTGGCTAAAAAGAGTGTAGTTTTTCTGAAAAACTGTGAATGACCGAAGTAAATTTATTATACGCATGTGTCTTTCTGTCGTCCAAAGTCTAGCTTGAAAGTCTCCTTCTGATAATCTGATTTGCACTTAAAGCATATCTAAAACTAAAACATTGTTTTTTTATTTTATTTATTTATTACCTTCTATGTCACATTGGAAAGATTTCCTTTCTCGTAAACACAACAGGAAGTGTCAGAAAATCTCTGTAAAGTGAAGTATAACCTCTTTAAAGTGTCACTAAACCCACAACAGTAAAATCAGTCTGTATATGCAGTAAAGCATGCTTGTTATAGTCACTGTGGAACCTAAGGGGTTAATCATCCACATTGTGTAAAAAGGCTGTTAGATCATGTTTTCTCTTATCCTCCTCTTCTTTCACAGTCCCCAATCCATTTCCTGATAGTACAGAGCCTCGGGGGCACTCTGCACATTCTCAGTTTGGTATGTAGTGCTAAAGATTTTTTTTTTTTTTGGGAGGGCACATGTCATCGGCACAGGGTCAATCAACACTGTCCAGAGGGTCAGGGGTCATGCAGCCTCATAGGACAGTCAGAGGAGAATTAAAACTCCTCCTACAAGTATTAACCAGTGCTTGGCCGGACACTGATAGAAGTCATAAGACTGTTATATACTGCTGATGAGTAAAAAGGTATTTAGCACTATCAGTTTATATTTACTAAAATAATGGCATTTCCATGTTCTGTGTACTGTGGGGGACCAAATATAGTGAATGCAGGGTCCTGGGTTTAGTAACACTTTACAGCTTGTCGACCAGCCATCGCAGTTATACTGTGGCAGGTTGTTTTGCCTGCGCCAATCACCATAGGTGTATGTCGGTCCCTGATGTAGACGTTTGTTTTTTTAAATATTTTTGGGGGATATTTGTTTCTTTGTTTATAACGCAAAAAATAAAAACCGCAGAGGTGACCAAATGCCACCAAAAGAAAGCTCTATTTGTGGGATAAAAAGGACGTCAATTTTGTTTGGGTACAGCATCACACGACCGTGTAATTGTCAGTTAAAACGACACAGTGCCGTATCGCAAAAAATGGCCTGGTCATTAAGTGGGTAAATTCTTCCGGGGCGGAAGTGGTTAAGTTATAACTGCAAGAAAGTTCTTTCCTGTCCCAGTAACAACTTATAATTCCCCCAACAGAGGATCTAAGCCTTTCCCACTCTGAAACTAAAAAAAATAAAGTTTTGGCCTAATGTACACTTTTATTCACTGCAGAAGTTCATAAACCAGTTGTCGCAAATAAAATATTTGCAGCAATGTGCATAAATCCTGTTTCTGTAGAAAGTCAAATAAATTTACAGAAATGATCAACAAGCCACTGTCAGTACAAACATCAATCAGTGCAATTCTCTCCCAATTCCCAATGTGGCAGCAATGGTTGAGACCCTGTGACATAATGTCTGAAGTTGAGGTTGCAGACAGATTTAGTACAACAATTTTGTGGGGAAAGTATTAAATCCATCACCGTCCTATAGTCAGCTATAAAGAATTTATTAATAAAAATGCAATCATGTTTTTCAACTTTCTAATATGTTTATGAAACATCGACATGAAAAAAAAAAAATACTTTCAATAGACCAGTTTAGCAACAACTAATACAAAAGGGTTCAATACATCTTATATTGGAATGTGTTCTATTTTCTGCTACTGTGATAATGAACAATAAGTATTTTAATGCATCTACTTGCATTTTTTTGCTTCTAAAATTACTGTCCACTGTAATCAGTGGAGGCTGGTGGTATATTTTTTGGGTGGGGGCGGTAGTACGTCGGTCGATCGATCGGTCCCCGCACTTACCCCGTCTAGGTCACGGCTTCCTCTGGGCGGCGGGCAGCGGCTTCACCCTACATCTCCTCCCACCTTCTCCTTGGCAGCCAATAGGATTGCTTCTCCTCTCTGCCAATCTGGTTTCAGGACCCACTTGCTGAGCCGGGAGGAGAATCAGGAAGACAATAGCGAATATTAATTTGCTATTGTCACACAACTGGGTGGGCTCACTGCGCCCTGAGCCCACCCTTTTTTGAAGAAGCTAAAAAAAAATCCCAATTCTTGCATATAGTGCCCTGCATGTAAACTAGGGGAGGGGCACATGGATTAGGGGGCTGGCGCCCCTGCGTCCCTGTATGGACGGGCCACTGCTCAGAGTGGAGTTCTCAAATAGGCACATTAGACACATGTCTATAGCCGCCGATGTCCGAGAGGCAGTCGTCTAAGGCTTAACGTACCCGGGACGTTTTAAAACCTCTCCTGAACGATTTACTTTGACGGATAGTAACCGACCTTTAAAAACATCTGTTTTGCCACGTTTACATGCCGCATTTAGCCGCGTTTGCATTTAGAAGCGTTTTTTCCCCGCAAATAGTCAAAAATGAAAAACGCCTGTAAACTAAACATGGCTGAATGCGAGTTATCGCGTTTACACGAGTTTCAAATGCCTCTGAACATCCATCCTGAACGCATTTTTTTGCTTTCCAAAAAAATGCTTCTAAACTCAACTGCCCTAGAAACAACGATAAACGACCTTGTGTACAGGTACTGATAAGATAACAGAGGAGAGTTCAGGGGCAGCTGAAAAAAAATGCCCAACTGATCCTAAAGGTCCGTTTACCAGCAGCAGTGTGCATGAGGCCTTATAAGTGTGCCAGTGCTATTCTTTCCTCATATTGCAGAGCTACATGCATTGTGCTGACCAGGTTTCAGCAGTCCTGGTAGTTAGCTTAGATTAAATCTTTGGACTCTCACTAGACTCCGCTGTCATTTTGCCATCCAGAACTCATTCTGTTTTACTGGAGTGAATGTAGCTGCTCCTCTGTGAAATGATACTTACAGACAGTGTTGGCATACATGCCATGTATTGAGAAATACCATGTAATAACTGTATTGCTACATTGTATTTAAACCCAAACATTCATGTGCAGATCAAATAGGTATTCTGGTTTGATCTGCAAAAAAATTGAAATTAAATATGTGTTCCTATTTAACCACTTTTAACCCTTGGTTAACCTTTATCATACCTACCTAATTTATTTTCCCCTCTAGCTATTATTTTTGTTATTGATACTGGTAGGCTGAAATATACGGTGTCTGGATGCTGTATCAGGCAGTTACTCACGTTTAGAGCTGTATGCCCCAAATGCAAAATTTCAGGCCAAACCACCAATGTGCAGGGGGCCTTACTGAGAAATACCTTGTTACAAACTTATTACATTGCATTCAAATTGCGGGAAGATCAAATGTATGATCCACCTCTGATTTGCACACAATCTCAGTTAAAGCAACCTTTCAAAAAAAACAAAAAAAATTGTAAATATAACAAGTTCTTATTTAACCATTAGTTAACCCTAATGAGCACAAATTAATTATTTTTTCCACATAAATTTTTATTGCTATTTATACCATTGATATTTAGACTTTTTTCATTTTAATTGGTTTTGTATATTTTAGAGTGGCATTAAAATAAATGTACATAATTAAAAAAAAACAAAAAAAACGTTGCCATGCTTTTTTACTACTAACGGTTGTATTATCATAAACAGGACAAATCACACAATAAAATATGCAGTTTTTACTTACAATAATGCTAGTCTGAAAACACTGATTTACAAAATAAGAGTTTGTTAAATGTTAAAAAAAAATTATGTGTCTCCTAGGCTAGATTCACATCGGAGGGAGTCTCTACTGCTCCTCTAAAAAGCAAACCTCATTGGACCGCTTTTCAAAAGACAGCAAAGCAGTGACATTCAAGTGCCTCCTGAATGTCTTCTTTTTTTTTTTTGCTGAACTGGGATTTTGCATTGAACTGCAGTGCGGTCCCATTGACTTCAATGGACAAGTTTGAAAGGTGGTGCCGTCTGTCAAGCTCAAAAAGCTTAAATTTTAAATTAATTAAATTTGCCATGGCCACAAAGCAAAGCATCATGGCCCTGGCATGTGTATTATCCCCTCTAACTGCCATGTTAGGCCTGTGGTAGGAGGTCAGGGGGACATAATCTATTGATTGAATAGAAAGTAAAATCATTTTTTTTGCAAAACAATATTGCCAAAATAAAGCCCTGTTTGGCCTGAAAAGGGATATATGCATTACTCATATTTATGTCTGTTTATGTAGCCTGGCTGCATAAGAGTAATACATAGCTAAGGTTCAATTGGAACGTAAATATAATCTGTCACTTTTTCCTTATAGGAAAAAAGGAATAGGCTTTCATGAACGCCCCCCTACCCACTGGTACTCAGTTTTGCTGATCCATTTATCTACTGGAGGCCTTGGAAATACACAGTGGTATGGAGGAGCATATGACTAATCACCAGACCTGAGCACTGATCTACACACAGCTTAAGGCCCATACACACGATCTGACTTTTTGACAACAAACTTCAAAATGACCAGGTTTTTCGAAAAATCCGACTTTGTGTACGCTCCATCGGACAAACTTTTTCGGTTTTCATCGGACAAATGTTCACTTTGCAAACAGACAAACTTTCCGGCAACAAATGTCCGATGGAGCAAAGTCCTATCGTGTGTACAGAAATCCATCGGACTTAAGTCTAAAGTACAAACATGCATGCTCAGAACCAATGCAAAAGATAAACCAGTAATAGCAGAAGTTGCCCAAAGGGTGGCACTAAAGAGCAGAAAAAACACGTAGTACGTCAATTAAGTCACTACGTTCATGTTTGTTGGCTGAAAAAGTCCTGCCGTGTGTATACATACCAAGATCACGGCCAATGCCCTTCAAACAAAAATCCACGGAAAAGTTTGTTTGAAGTACGACCGTGTGTATGAGGCTTTAGATAACATTTAGACCTATGGCTTTGGCAGAAAAATGTCTGAGCACAGACAAGATTAGTATAGGACAGATAATTTTTTTCTTTCTTCTATGCAAGTCGCAAGTATTACTTATTGCTCATCAGTGTTAATCCCAAATCTTTGGTGATGTTTAATTCAGTCTGAATTTCAAGATTCTGAGAGAAAAGGACCACAGTCTGCTGGCTGTGTCTGCCTTATATCTGCTTCTACAATTGCCTGAGACCCTTTAGCTTAAGATCTCTTTCACACTGGGGCGGGGGCGTTATAGCGTCGCTATTCAGCTGCTAGCGGGGTGCTTTTAACCCCCGCTAGTGGCCGAGGAAAGGGTTAATAGAGCCCAAAAAGCGCCACTGGAAAAGCGCTTTTGCAGGCGCGTCGGCAGCGGTGCCTATTCATTTCAATGGGCAAGGGCGGTGGAGGAGCACTGTATACAGCACTCCCGCACCACCCCAAAGATGCTGCTTGCAAGACTTTATTTCCTGTCCTGCAAGCTGCAGAAGAGGCAGTTTGCAGGCGCTTTTCAGGCACTATTTTTAGTGCAAAAACGCCTTTAAAACACCTCAGTGTGAAAGGGGCCTTACAGTAACCCCAGGTTCTCAGTTTTCTTGGTAGAATTTTAAAGGCTGTTTTTTAACCCCATCATTTTGTTTAAACTTTCCAGCTGCAGCATCAGATAAAAGCAGCACCTACTTAAAGTGGAGCGCCACCCAAAAGGGGAAGCTCCACTTGTCTGCCTCCTGCCCCCCACATAGGGCACCTTTTAGGAGGGAGGGAGGAGCGGGCACCTGGTTTTGACAATTCAGCCCCACCCCTCCTTTCCCCGCAACCTTCTGCAGCCCATCACAAAGTGCAGCACAATTCACGCATGCACTATAGGAAGCCGAATGGTTTCCCTTAGTCAAGATGGTGGCGTGAGCACCCGATAGCTGAATCGGCTTAGGTGAGGACACCACTGGATGCCTGGACAGGTAAGTGCCCTAATATTAAATGTCAGCAGCTTCAGTATTTGTAAAAACTAAATTTTTTAGGGGGGGGGGGGCGGGGGGCTGGCTGGAGCTCCTCTTTAAAGCGATAATATATATATATTTTTTTTCTAAAATGAAAAACATGTTCTACTTACCTGCTCTGTGCCACTGGCAAGTCAAGTCCCTGGAGCAATGGCTCTGGTATCTTATGACTTAAAGCAGGGCTCGACAAACCCCGGGCGCCAGGTCGCCATTGCGACTAGAATTAGCGACCTGGCGCCTGGGGCAGCACAGCTGGGGAATCCTGTCTCTCCGTGCCCCCCCCCTCCGCGCCGCGGGATCGCGTCGGGCCGCGCCGGCCGGTAATTGAGGCCGCGGCTTTGCGGCCTTCTGCAGGCCTATGCTTCCTTCTGTGATCTAGCGCCATCTTGTGGTGGCCGTTGGTATGACAAGACAAACAGCAATGCTAATGGAGTTTCCCTGTCTGTTTTCACTGCCATCTCCTTCCCTCTAATTAGAACCCCCAAACATTATATATATTTTTTATTCTAACACCCTAGAGAATAAAAAGGCAGTCGTTGCAATACTTTCTTTCACACCGTATTTGCGCAGCGGTCTTACAAGCGCACTTTTTTGGGGAAAAAAATACACTTTTTTTAAATAAAAAAATAAGACAACAGTAAAGTTAGCCCAATTTTTTTTAATATTGTGAAAGATAATGTTACGCTGAGTAAATTGATACCCAACATGTCACGCTTCAAAATTGCGTCCGCTCGTGGAATGGCGACTAACTTTTACCCTTTAAAATGTCCATAGGCGACGTTTAAAAAATTCTACAGGTTGCATCTTTTGAGTTACAGAGAAGGTCTAGGGCTAGAATTATTGCTCTCGATCTACCGATCGCGGCGATACCTCACGTGTGGTTTGAACACCGCGTTCCTGGCTCCTAACTTTTTTAGCTGGCTCCTAGATTCCAAGCAAATTTGTCAAGCCCTGACTTAAAGTATGTATTTGACATCTGATGAGGTTATTTGTTCTAGCCCATGTTTATGGACTGGGTGTCTGTTAACAGTCTCCCCCTAGCCTGAACGCACCTGATGTGCTTCTAAGGTATGTTCAGTCAGTTGATGAGATTAAAGCCCCGAAGAAGCGGTCTAAACCATGAAACATGTAGGCAAGCTCTTCATTGAACCTGACTGTCCTTTTCTTACCTTATTTTATATGTATTTGCCCTATGGATGTTATGTCCTTTTTTAAGCATCTTCTGTAATAAAAATGTTTTCTTTTAATGAAAATGTTGTGAATATTTGACTGTGTACATATTAGGAGACCATCGCTAAACGCCCAATTACTGTGCATCTTCTAGTATTTACCCCAGTGCTGGTGATCTTCTGATTTAAGGCTGTTCTAGCATCCTGGTCACGCCCCTCTTTTATACCTCATCTTCTATATGTCACTAACACCATCCTTTCTTACAAAACTACAATGGTGTATTACGGGAATGTTCTTGTCACATATTATTTCACATCCTCCTTTGCTAGCAAAGTATAGTAAACACATAAAAGGTAAAGTCCTAAATTGGCCAATAATCACATGAGGGCAATGTTTGCTATAGACATTAGCAACTTTCGAAATGAACATTTGTCATAAGGACAGCAATGTCCAAGTCTATTGCTGTATTCAATGTGGAATAAACATATGGCTGCCCAATCACTTTTGTTTATAGTGGGAAAAGAGCAGAAGGAATATTTAGGTGGTATATTTAGAAGGGAGAAAAGGAGAGCAGATGAGTACAGGAAGGTTAAATGTGCTGCTAGGAAGCCAACCTTTAGGGTAAACCTAAAGAGGAAAGGATCGCTGTTACTACTGACCAGCGCAGGTAAATAAACAATAAGGAGTGGCCTCAGCCTACATGTCTCCACCAAATCATACACCCTGGTTTATTTCATCCGGCCCACTGGGGCTTGGTCATAGAGTTGACTCTCTTTACATTTACTAGCCCTATGGATTGGTATCAGAACAAGCCTGCACTCCTTGCTCTGGGACACAGGGATAGAGATCTTTCACTTCTACTATGAGCGGCGGCAAAAGCAATATAACAGGTCGCTTTAAGACAAACCTGTAGCTGTGCCCTGCATGGGCAAAACACAGGTTCAAGAAAGAATAGAGACTGCCATTGATTAGCCCTCTATTAGTTTACTGCTGTGATGATTAATTAATTACTGCATTATTTTCAAATCACTGACCTTTAACAAATATGTATAGGTCCTGGCTTCACTCTGACTTTCCAGATTTACACATTTGTTCCACCTCAATGACTCAATGTTTTAATGTCAGACACACAGCCAATCAGCTCACATTTTCATAAGCAGCTCATCAATGGCAGTCTTCTTTAAATATATTAAACCACTAAATACAAAGATATAATATGTCTGTTTTTTTTTTGCCCATCCAGATCTGAGATTTACATACATAGATCCACTACACAGCATTCCCTGTCTATTAGGGCAGGGGAGATTTTTCTCTATTGGAGTTACAAAATGTAACGACACCCTGTGTATGAAAGAGGTTAAAGCCATTTAGGACATTCCATTTCTGAACACAAAGGCAGCAACCGAACACTCCAATCAGCCGAACAAGAAACCATACGAATAATTCCCCCCCCCCCCAGTACGAGACGAGGCTCTGTATTGAGGGTCAAACAGGAATCAGACTCTTTGAGGAAATGAATACAGGCTCTTTTTATACACTTGAGAATACTGCAGTCACCACATGAACAATGACCCGGATCCACCCACTACATTACACAATGGTTACATAGCGAGCCCCCAATACACATTATTCTGAGTGTCAATACATCCCTTAGCAGACAACAGATGAGTTCATTAGCACACTTAATAATAGGTGAAGGGAAAGCTGCCTCAGACAAGATTAACACAATTTACTTATCCAGACAAAAGCAACATCGTTAAGCAATAGACCGTCTGTCTCTTACATTGAACTTCCTGGAATGCTCCTATTAGGAGTTATACTTCCTGGTCATAGATCTCACAGTGTACAGGGGATACAATCCTAATATTTCTTGAGAGATATTGTTAATGAATATTACTGTTCCATTTGAAGTAATCCAATCATATTCTCAGGGTTCATTATTTTCTTGGTCACCCTGCGCCCAAAAGTGACTCCCGTCACACAAAACATGTATTATTGACAAGCTGATCTATCTATCACTCTGTTCTCTCCTACTATCACTGTATCATCATATGTTACTTTATTGCAATGAGCATTGCCACAACTGATTGATGCCTTGTGCTGCTTCTCCTTCTCCTAGTTTGAGTCCTGCTTTACTTTGGATTGATACCAGGTCAAATTCCAGTGCTTACACTGCTTTTATTTAAAGGAGATGTATGGGGTTAATAAAAAAAAATTAACATACATACTCAACTCAATGCTGCAGCTGTCTGACGTCAGCTCTAAGCCCAAGAACTGAGCAATCACATGAACAATGATCGTTCAGTCCTCAGTGCAGAGATCACTTCTCTGAGCAGAGAGCAGTGACTGTCAGTCAACACTCTCCGTTCTGTCTCTCCGGCGCTCACTGGAGCGTCTGGCTATAGAGGGGGGATGGGCGGCTGACTTCGGCTCTCAGCCACATGCTGAGAGCCAGAGCCAGCTGTCAATCAGGCAGCTGGGCAGATGCCAACAATATAATCAGGATCCTTCCAGAGGATTTAGCTTTAGCCCGCTGCCAGCTCATTCTGGGTTACAGGAGAGCAAAAGTAAGTGCACTAATTTGACACACAAGAGAAGTATGACCAAAAAAAGCTTTGGGCATACTGCTCTTTAAAAAAAATATATAATGAAATATTAATGAATACAGAGCTGCATTTATTTGTGTCTCGTGTGTTTAAGATCCATTCTAAATAAAACATAGTAATGTCTATGATCCTACATTTAATCACAAGGAGATGTTGTGCGCTGAACACTTCTACTTAAATCAGACCCCCTTGTGTTTGGTGATATCAGAAGAACAGGTCTGTCACAGCTACTGGATCTCTTCTCTACAAGTACTAAGGGAAATTAAAGCATGGTGTCCCCAGCTCTGTATTCTCAGTCACGGACTAAATCAATTTTTTAATACTGAAAATAATCCAGGATTAAAGACATCCCTATTTTATAATGACATGAAAAATACAGTTTTAAAAACTGCCATGACAAATTCACATAATAAACACACAGAACTATAATGCAGAGATGATGTGACAAGGAAGAAGATGTCAATTTAGAAATGGAGCATTTGCAGTCCTATGAAGAAATGGGAAATGAGAAATGTATTGCTGGAATGCAGAATTATTTATAAAAAGGGAACTGACCCACGAACAAAATGCCAGGGTTATAGTATGTGGTTTCTCAATGATTCATATTCATGATTACATGTTATGTGTCATTACTGAAAAATGGACAGAGAAAAATAAATGATAGCCCCCCCGATGTAATGATTACTGTCAGAAATGCCACACCAAAACCTAATGCAGATGCGTAACCAAACTACAGCAGATTCATGAAACATCAACAGAAACCATCAGGCTCTGCATAGTGACTAGTGAATAGAGATGCTTGACGAAGATGCTCACAGCTAATCATGGTGGCACATTCATAGGAACTCCCTGTTCTACAAAGAGTAATGAGCCTGAAAAACTTTTAGGACCCCCTCATACCTTTGTGGTACACTGCAGTGCATTACAGCACATGCTATTATGCATGTTATCATGCTTTGTGTAAAGGCGGGTAATCCATTTTGAATTGACTGCGAATGCATATCAGTCCACCTAAAACCAGACCTGGCCCTTTTTGCCAAGGCAGGGCAACACAATACGCAGCAGTATGCTTGCCCCAGAGCATTTATGAATTAGTAATCAGTAACTGAAGCTCAGATTAAACACACAGCTGAGTGGGAAAGAATAATGAACCATCCCTCATTCTTACCTGGTCTGTCCAGCTGTGTACAGAGTTTCTATAAGCTGGAGACCGTCTAATGGAAAAAGCTGCTGCTGCAGCAGTGCTCTTTCCCCAGGAAACCCATAATGCTTTACAAAACCAGTACCATGTATTACATGTTTGTTTCTATTGAGGACCCATTTAGATCTACAGTGTGTGCGTGCATGGAGGTGTATTTTTTTGTACTATTAGGTAGGTGCACTGTTATGCATCAATGTGCATTTCGTTTCTGCATTGACATGTATTTGGTGCTTGTGGACTTGCATTTTCAATGTATTTCTTTTAATGTCAAATTTGGAGTGGATAGGGTTAATGTCCAGTGTGGGGGTGGGGTGCCCCAGCTCTCTCTGGGGGACAGTCTGGGTTGGGGTGTGGTGGCATTCTGGGATATTTTGGGAGCAGTCGTGTGTGGGGTGATTAGAATTTGTGTTGGGGGCTACTGTGGTTTTTTGTGTGTGTTTTTTATGCATACAGAATAAACCATATATATTTTTTAGTACCTATTTAGGTGTTTGTTATCCTGCTCTTTTATTCTTTTGTGTTTAACAGCCATAAACCATTGCTTCTTAATAAATGCTGCCAATGCATTAAAATGCATGTTATGTTTGTTTTGATGCACTACTGTACTCTGATTACTATTTGCTTTTCAATGCATTAAAATGCAGAAAATAATGGACATATATGGGAACAGATATTATTTTTGCTGCTCACCCTCTCAAAGCCTTGTTAAGGGGTATTCAAAGGTCACAGGGACAGGCGCAGGTATCAAGACTGCCCTTTACCGGCCAGATGGTCCGGGACATTTCGGACACCTTGTCGTCATCCCCTTTTGGTATGGGTCCCAGTTTGGTGCTCAAGGCAGCTATGTATTTGAGTTTTTTTGTCTTTCTCAGACCTAGGGAGGTTTCGCAGGTTAGTCGCCATGCTCCTTTCCTGATTAAAGGCAGTCTCAACAGGTGCGCTGATCATTTCGCTCTACAGCTCAATAATAATAAAACTAGACAGGTGGGTCAGGGTTTCGTGGTGAAATATTATAGTACCAACAGCAAGTGGTGTCCGGTTGAGGTACTTGACTCACTTTCTAGGTTATTGGTAGCATCCCCGCTGGACAGTCCTTTGTTGCCGTTTCCCACAGATCATCTTACGTCAAAACAGTTTGTGTCACATGTAAGGATCCTGATTGCAAAGTTGAACTTAAATCCAAAATTGTTTACTGGACATTCGTTCAGGATCGGGGCGGCATCTGCGGCTTATAAACAGGGGGTCCTTCCTTTCATCATTAAATACCTGGGCCAATGAAGGTCCACCTGCTTTGGCAGGTATATACCAGAATCCCATACGGAAGTTTTTCAGGCATTCGATTCTTTGTTAGATTGATCTTTGTTACCCTATTTTCATTAAAGCTTTCAGTTTTCACACCTACTTATGTGTCTATTGTCCTCTTTTCAGGTATACTGACCAGCCAGGCCAAGGCACACCGCAGGTCTTGGTAAGTTAGGGGTTATCGTTCCAATAGGAGGACTTTGACTACAAATAATATTTTTATGCATTTAAGCATATTACAATGTGTGCATTAAAACGCAAAAGTTTAAATGGGCCCTGACAGTTTATTACTGTTCGAGTCAATGGGATTGCCCTATCTGTTAGCGTGACTCTGTCATTTGAAAAAAAGTTGTTTGCAAAAGAAGACTCTTAAGACCCAAGACTTTGCCCATGAATCCTTACTTTGCTCTCTTTAAAAACCTCCAATAGAATCTTCAGAAGCTGACATATAATGGATACTTGGTCCACCATTGCACATTGTGCTTCCCTATGATGATCCATATTGCCTACATCGTTATAGAACACATTAGTGATACAGAAGTTGGCGGGAGGATCCACAGCACACAACAGGGGACCTTGCATCCAACACACCTGGATGTGGTGTTAAAAGTGAACTTTGATCTGGAGGCCAAAGCTTTTGAAGGAAGCAAAGTAAGGACTTGCCGGACACCAAAGAAGTTGCAGTCAAGCATTTTTTTTAATGCTTTTAGATTGTAAGCTCTAACGAGCAGGGCCCTCTGTTTCCTCCCGTCTGCCCTCATGTTGTAAAATGCTGTGCAAACTGTTGGCACTATATAAATCTTGCATAATAAAAATAACAAAAATGTGTTTTTCTGGTGACTTTGAGTTTTTTTATATTAATAGTAGATAAAAGATAAAAACAAAAACAAATTATAAATTACATTTTTAAAATGCAAAAAAAATCGTGAAATGAAAATAAAATTAGACATATTAGAATCACTATCAATTTATTTTGCTCTCTGTGTATCTTATAGGCAAATTTTTCCACCCTTTCCCGGTGACCCCTTTGCTACAGAGACATAAAGCAATGGAAAATCCAACATTTTACAGTTTTCACTGGATTGGATGTAGACGGGAAATCTTCCAAAGCCGACACCTGTTTTCCACTAACACATCCATCTAAGAAGTGGTTTCCCCTCACTTCCTTTCATCCCCAGTTGTGTTGCCAGGACAGCAAAGGCAAATAAATCTCCCCAACAGGATCCAAAAAAAAAAAAAAGACAGTGTTTTCATCCCTTCAGTACTTTAGCCAAACGCAAAAAAAAAAAAAATGACTACGTAAACACATTAATGTCCCTTTAATAAGCCATTGATGCAATCGTCAGAGTTTCCAAGTCCAGTTTTGCAGGATCTCTTTATAAATCTACATACACAAGTTTTGCACCTTTATAAAGAAGAGCCACGCCACGTCAGCAAATGATTGTTATCTAATACTGTATATAAGGAGCCTAATAGATTTGCTGCTAAAGATAAATGTAGCGGGGTGCTATATTTAGGGGGGAGTATCTGAGTGGTAATATGGCTCAGATACACTAATTGTCAGGTTTCTTGGACCATTTCTGTCCCTGGGAGATAGTGTTGGTGTGCTGTTCCCTGTGGCCTACAGGTGGCGCTGTTGCCGTAGGCCAGGGTTTAACCACTGATACAGAGCTGTGCCTTTTTTGTCCCCTCTCAGCAGTAGTGACGGCGGGGCGGGGAACCTGCTGTGCCTGTCGGGAGAGGGTATAAAAAGGGGCGGCCATCTTCCAGAGGGGTCGCACCCAGGCACCTTCAGCATGGGTGGTGCGTGTGTCGTCTCCGGGTGCCCTAGGCCCGGAGGCCGAGTTCCTGTTCAATCCCGGACACCTTCAGTCTGGGGTGAGGTACTATTTCGGAGGTCCGGAGCTCAGCGCCTTCGGCTGGGTTCCGCTGGGGATCGAGGGCTCCCAGGGTACCGCCTTGCGAGGGGACCCGTATCCAGGATCGAGGAGGCCAGGGAGGTGACCCCTTCTGAAGACCCAGCGCAGAGTCGTGGTGACAGTGGGGGCCTCTGGTAACTCTCCGGAGGGAGGTTCTTCTCCTTAACAAGGGCCAAGTTTCTTCAAGAAGGAAGTGCATGTTCTGTAGGTCCAGAGGCGTATCTAGTGAACATGGCGCCTATGGCAAGCACTGAAACTGAGCCCCTGTCAAAACATTTGAAACCCATTTTTCAGATACCCTTAACAAAAAAAAAGCTAATTAAACTACAGGTCAAATTTTATAAAATTGTAGTATATTAGTAATGGTGACACCCCCTATTGTAAGTGGAGTTATTTTATTTCTTGAGGGGGTGTTACCATCACTTATATATTGCAACAATTTTATATTTTGATATTGTTATTTGTTTGAAAGATATAAAGTTGGATATTTGGTTTACAGGACACCACATATACAATATATGCTATTCAGAGGGAGGGCTCCACCATCACTTAAAGTGGAAGTAAACTTCCTTTACTGCCTTTTACATATAGGTAAGTCTATAATAAGGCTTACCTGTAGGTACAGTAAATATCTCCTAAACATGTACAGTTTAGGAGATATTTACATTACATGGACCCAGTGACATCACTGGCGCATGCGCTCTGAAGGAATGCCCACAGGTGCTGTTCCTTTAGAACCCTGTGCCATAAACGGTGGCTCCTGTGCGCATGCATGGGAGTGACTTCATCATGGCTCCGGCCAGTCACAGAACCCGCAAACCCGGAAGCAAGATGAGTAAAAATCAGAGCGCCTGCTGCGCTGACTTCTGGGTGTGGGAGGGCTTTGTTTTAAGGTAAGTTTACCATAATGTGCTAGTATGCAATACATACTGGCACATTATACCTTTACCTTTCAGGGTAAAAAAAGTCCAGCAGTATACAACCACCTTAAATTATGCAGTTACAGTTAGAAATGAAACACTAAGGTGAAGAAGGAAGCACAGCATTGTATATTTTATTGTAATATTTACAAAGTGTTTATACTGGTTATGGCAAGAGGGGGAAAAGGGAGGAGAGAGAGAGAATACAGAATACATCAGAAAGTACAAAGAGAGGAGCTCTTGCAGTAAATGTATTTTCCTGTGACATTCTCCAGATTACCTGAATGCCTTCTTCTGATTCTCTTGCTCATTTCTCCTCCTTCTCTGCCCCCTCCCCAGTCCCCACGGCAGCTCAGCTATTTCTCCAGGCTCCAGCATAGCTCTAGCATTCTGTTCTTTTCAATCGAAGGGGGCGGGTTACAGCAGCAACCATTGGCTCAGTAAGCAGCAGGAGGTGGAGCTGTTAACCCTTTCTTGTCCTGTGTCTTGCCAGCAGCCTTCCTATAGTATGAGGCTGCTGGTTCCTAAACCTTTCTGCTGCTTCTAAAGTCAATGACAGGAGAGGAAGGAGGAAGCTGCTGGGCGCTCCTATATACACAGAGACACTGGGAGAGAAGAGCTGCAGTTTCAGGACTGTTAAGCTGGAGAGGAGGGAGAGCACAGCGCACCTCTCTGCTCCTTTCCCCTCTCTGGCATAGAAGCCTATTTTTCAAATATCTGGGGGACACCACTGTCTTAATGCCTCTCTCCCTTTGTGCTCTGCAGTCAGTGCCTGTGCCTCCACATGTTTCTTTTGCACTTGAGAAGATGCAGGGAGGAGGTGGGCGGAGCTAAGCAGTGGGCGCGAGGAGGAGGAAGTTAAATCTCGCTGTAAATGCTGGTCTCTGCCTCTCTCCTCCTCGTGACGTCACTGGTTGCTAGATGCGAGGCGGGCCTTGGCTAGCAACCAGTTTGGGCAGTGAGCCAGGGGACAGTGGTGAACGACCTAATGCAGTCTCCGCCGGCCAGGATCTCACCCCAGGCTGACAGCAAGCAATACCAGGGCCATTTTAACAAGAGATCTCTGTAAGTACCTTGCTGCCCAGCCACTCAGGAGCGCCCCCTTCATATTGCGCCCATGGCACTTGCCATATCTGCCATACCCTGAATACGCCACTGTGTAGGTCATAGTGGCAGTGACTCTACGCACACCAGGTCAGTGGCAGTGACCAAATAGGGCAAGGCCCTATTCACCAGGTCAGTGGCAGTGACCAACTTCAACAAGTCTGTGGCAGAGACCTTGCGCCCAAGCCTGTTCGTGAAAGCAGAACAGTAAGAGAAACCTAAATTGAGTTTGTGCCTGGACCTCCTCCCACCTTATCTGACCTGTGTCTCGTATCAACCTGTCTGCTCTCATAGAGACTATTTGTTATCCGTGGTGAAATAAATATAAAGGTTGGACTTTCAGTTGGTGTGGACAGTTACTTTACTAGGGAAAATTAAGGACTTGTCTCTGGCTAAATGCAGAGGCGAGATCAGCTCGGGAGGATTCTAACACCAGGCCCGAAAAACTAACACCGCTCAACCTCCCCATCCAGGAGGGTACGGGCTGCTAGTGCGGTGTGCCTCATTCTTACTGGCGGAGGAGCCAAGTAAAGAAAAGCAGGTAAAGTCTGGGGTGAGTGCGCTAGATAAATAATACCAGACAGCAAATATGTCTATCACCTGGAATAGAAAAGAAAGCACTTCTTGTACATCTGCTGTATCAGCCCTTTCACCCTTTCATCTGCACATTTGCTAGTCTGCTTCCTGCAAATCAAAATTTCCCATTCAATTCCCTATTCTGAATATTTTGTTCTAGGAAGCGGACCCAAATCGACCGACCTTGTGAGGGGAGTTATCCAGGCAAAGTTTTTATTGCTTCTGTATTATCTGTTTCAGTTCACTTCTTGTCTGACTGATCATACAGCAAGTGAGCGGAATTTTTACAACTGGAGGTTAATGCAACAATGAAACTATCTCTTTCTGACTCTACCCAACATTGAATAGAAACTTTTTGGCTGTAGTTAAAACCCAGGGAATGCTTCTGTTGAAGTCCATTTGGTTTTATTATGTAACAACATGGGGAGATTTAAAAAAATTAACCTTTAATGTGCACTTATGCTAAGGCTATCGACATATTAAATGATTTACATATCCTTAAAATGATTGTAAAGACTCTTAAAAATAAATAAATAACAAATATTTTGCACAGAGCAGCCTGGATCCTCCTCTTCTTGGGTCCCTGTTTTCTGCTCCTAGCCCCTCCCTCCCTTGAGTGCCCTTCAGCCAGCAGCTTGCTACAGGGGGCACCCAAGCCAAGTCAGAGATTTGTGTATCCATTCAGACATGGAGCCCCAACCTGGCCCCGCCCCCTCTCTCCCCTGATTGACTTACTGACTTTGATTGACAGCCACGGAAGCCAATGACGCCACTGCTCTGTCTCAGCCAATCAGGAGGAGTGTACTGGATAGCTGAGGGCATCGTGGACATTGCTGGAAAGAGAATGAGCTCAGGTAGGTAATTGGGGGGGGGGGGGGGGTGCTGGGGAGGCTGCTATACACAGAAGGTTTTTTATCTTAATGCATAGAATGCATTAAGACAAAAAACCTTCTGCCTTTACAACTCCTTTAACAAGCAGTAAAGAAGCAAGCCCCAACTGATTTCTGTAGCTGCATGTATTGTGAAGGTATTCATTCCTAAAAATCACATCATAGATTATTTTAGTCACAGAGAGGTGCTGTGATTTCAGTGCCTCAGTTTTGAAATGTGAAGATAATTTTGCCACAGTTCCTATAGCTACAGAGTTCATGCAGCTACAGATGGTCTGTTTAAAAGTCTCTTTACTGCTTGTTAGTAGGGATGAGCCGAACACCCCCGGGTTCGGTTCGCACCAGAACCCGCGAACGGACCGAAAGTTCGCACGAACATTAGAACCCTATTAAATACAATGGATGCGAACGTTCGAATTCTAAAGTGCTAATTATAACGACTATTATCCATGTTATTGTCCTAAACAGAGTTTGGGAACCCGGGTTATGCACCAGGGGACATGTATTAATGCAAAAAAAGTTTTAAAAACGGCCGTTTTTCGGGAGCAGTCATTTTAATGATGCATAAAGTGAAAAAAAAAAGTCAAATATTCCTTTAAATATTGTACCTGGGGGGTGTCTAAAGTATGCCTGTGAAGTGCCACGTGTTTCCCGTGTTTAGAACTGTCCCTGCACAAAATTACATTTCTAAAGGAAAAAAAAGCCATTTAAAACTGCTTGCGGCTTTAATGTAATGTCTGGTCCCGGTAATATGGATGAAAATCTTTAAGAAAAATGGCATAGCTACCCCATCACCCCCCCCCCTACCCCAGCCCATTACCAGCCCCTTTGGGTCTTGTTTGGATATTAAGGGGAACCCCGCAACACAAAATAAAAAAGGCCCTATATACTCTGAACAGCAGTATACAGGCGGTGTAAACAAGACCGGTGTAAACAAGACAGGGACTGTAGGTTTGTTCTTAAGTAGAATCTGTTTGTAATTTTGAACACGTACATTGTTTAAGTGTAGCTCCAGCCAAAAAATCTATTTTTAAGCTTTTTGGAAAACATAGGGAAGGGTTATCACCCCTGTAACATTTGTTTTGCTGTCTGTGCCCCTGTTCAGAACATTTCACCTCACTTTGCGTCCCAATGACAACTGTTTTTGAAATGTGGTGTTTTTATTGAAACAAGGATTGGTGATAAAGCATCAGTAGAGAGGAGACACCTTTCTCCCATATTAATTCTTACAGGAGAGAATTTTCCTTCCTAGGGGTAGATCTCCTCTCACTTCCTGTTGTCTTTTTCCGTTTGCAAGTAGGAGTCGTTTGTAAGTTGGATGTTTGAAAGTAGGGACCTGCCGTATATACTCTGCAGAAATTGGCCCCTTAGGTGTTGGTGTTGGCACAACACTGTAAGCACTCACAGTTACTCTTGGTGGGTGCTGGAACGCCCTGCTGTCAACTATTATATCAGGAATTGTAATAACATATAATTGTTGAACAGTGGTAGTAAAAATTGGGCCTTTGATGGTGGTGCTGGTGCCACAACATTGTAAGGCCTGACAGTTACTCTTGGTGGGCGCAGCAATGGGCCCTGCTGTGAATTATTAGATCAATAATTATAATTGCATGCCCCTGTTGAACAGGGGCTGAAAAATTGGGCCTTAGGCACTGGTGGCACAACACTGCAACCCCTCACAGATACTGTACTTGGAGCACAGCAATGAGCCCTGTTGCAAAGTATTGCATCAAAAATTGTAATTACACGCCCCTGTTAAACAGGGGCTGAAAAATTGTGCCTTAGCCACTGGTGGCGGCACCCATAAACCAAAATGATCTTCCAAGCTATCATCATTAATCGGATCATTGAGGAGGAGGAGGAGGATAGCCAGTCAACATAACAGCACAGGCACTCAGCATCAGCATCAGTCTTGAAGGGATGTGACATTTTAAAATCAATTAGTCTGTTATATCAGCATCAGGTGTGTGGTAGCTGGTGGTGATCCAAGACTGGTTCATCTTGATGAAAGTCAGTCGATCAACCGAGTAGGTGGACAGGCGCACCCTGTGATCCGTGACAAATCCTCCAGCAGCACTGAATGTGCGTTCTAAAAGAACGCTGGATGCAGGACAGGCCAGTAGCTCAATTGCATACTGTGCAAGCTCTGGCCAGTGATCCATCCTCAAGACCCAGTAAGCCAGAGGATTTTCGGTGGGGAAGGTGTCCAAGTCTGACCTTGCCCCTAGGTATTCCTGCACCATGTATATCAGACGCTGGCGATGGTTGCTGGAACCGATCATACTTTGGGGCTGCGGACTAAAGAATTGTCTGAGCGCATCGGTCAGACGGCCACCTTCCCCACCACTCCTTCTTTGACTGCCCGAAGCCTCAGCAACTCGTTGTCCAGGACCAGGAGTTTGTAACCTCCCAGTCTCTGGGAACGCGTTGCACAGACCATTCTGCAGGGCCTCCCAGAGTTGTCTCATCCTCTGCTCCCTCTGCGACAGTAAGATAAGGTCCGCAACCTTACCCTTGTACCGTGGATCAAGGAGAGTGGCCAGCCAGTAATGGTCCCTCTTCTTGATCCGAAGAATACGAGGATCCTTCCGCAGACTTTGCAGGATCAGGGAGGCCATGCAGCGTAGGTTAGCTGAGGCATTCAGTCCGGAGTCCTCTGGGTCACTAAGGACGACATGATCCGCAGCCACCTCCTCCCAGCCACGTCAAGTCCACTGGTTTCTTGGGACTGTAAATCATCCCTAAAAGACTGCTGCTGATGATGCTGAGTGCCAGCCTCCACCTCCATGCTGACACAATCCTCCTCCTCCTCCTCCTGTGCGATGGGTGGGACAGAAGGAACACTGTCTGGGTAAAGGGGGCCTTGAGAGGCAAGGAAGTCCTCCTCTTCCTGCCTCTGTTCTGCCTCAAGTGCCCTGTCCATTATTCCACGCAGTGTGTGCTCCAACAGGTGGACAAGAGGTACAGTGTCACTGATGCATGCACTGTCACTGCTCACCATCCTCGTGGCCTCCTCAAATGGTGCCAGGACAGTGCATGCATCCCTGATCATGCCCCACTGGCGTGGTGAAAAAAACCCGAGCTCCCCTGACCCTGTCCTGGTGCCGTAGTCGCACAGGTACTCATTGATGGCCCTCTGCTGTGCGTGCAGCCGCTGCAGCATGGCCAACGTTGAGTTAACACCTTACCGCTGACCGCCCTGTCCAGCGAGGCCAAGACATTGCCTTCCACATGCCTGTAGAGAGCCGGAATCGCCTTCCGTGAGAAAAAGTGGCGTTTGGGAACCTGCCACTGAGGAACCACACATTGCACAAACTCACGGAAGGGGGCCGAGTCTACCAACTGAAAAGGCAGCAGTTGAAGCGCTAGCAATTTAGCCAAGCTAGCATTCAACCGCTGGGCATGTGGATGGCTGGGAGTGAACTTCTTTCGACGGTCCAGCAGCTGGGGCAGGGAAATTTGCCTGCTAGAATCGGACGTCGGTGTACTGCTAGCAGAGTGGCCGCAAGTACTTGGCTGTGACACACCTAATTCTACACCTTCATTCCTCTCAGTGCATGTTTCAGAGAGGACTGAAGTTATAGTGGGGTTGGAGATCCCAGCTGATGCGGTGCAAGGAGAGGTCCGCTTTGTTCTTTGGTGTGGGTCTTTAAGGTAGGCTTGCCAACGAGCTGCATGGCAGGTCAACATATGTCTGATCAAGCATGTGGTGCCCAAGCGGCTGATGTTTTGGCCACGCGATATACGCTTGAGACATATGTTGCAAACAGCAGCTGTGCGATCTGATGCACTCGCCTCAAAAAAGGCCCACACCAAAGAACTTTTTGAATGACGGGCAGAGGCAGTGCCCTGCACAGGCGGAGCTCTGCGGTGTGATTCCGTCGGTGTGCTGCCCATACGCTGGCCACCCAAGGGCATCCTGCCTCGTTGGAGATGTGCCTCCTCCTCCTCCTCCTCCTCCTCCTCTCTCCTATTAGGCACCCACGTGGAGTCAGTGACCTCATCATCCCCTCCCTCCTCATCACTGGAGCCAATCTGGCAGTATGCTGCAGCTGCTGGAGCATGACTGCCAGATTGGTGTCCTTCTTGAGCATCCCCTCTCTCTGCTCTCACGCTACTGCCTTCCTCTATCTGGGTATCATCATCAGATCCTTCGAAACGCTGGGCATCCTCCTGGAGCATGTACCCAACACTGTGCTCAAACAGTTCGGGGGACTCCTCAGGAGGAGGACATGGTGGGTCTAGGGAAGGATTGACTAATGATTACATTGATACCAGAGAAGAGGACGCTTTGGCAGCTGCTTTGCCAGTACCCTGAGCCTGGGTGAGAGAGGATGAGGAGGATGAGGTGGGCTTGGTCATCCACTCTACCAAGTCTTCGGCATGATGTGGCTCAACATGTCCAGCTGCCGAAAAGAAGGACAAGCGTGTCCCATGGCCATGTGCTGATGACAATGCACCGCGTCCACGACCAGCACTGTTGCCCCCAGACACAGAGCCTGCTTGCCCTCTTTTTTTGCCTCCTGACTGTCTGCCTCTCCTTGTTTGCCTTCCAGACATTTTAATGGATGGCCTGCAGGGAGATGGGAAAAACAGCAATAAGGGCTACCTTCAGGTGTATACTGTGCAGGAGGCTTAGCAACAATGACACTGACACTGTCCCCTGCCTATCCTTCTCTGTCCCTAAACACAAGGATTTGCAATATGCTTCAGCAAGATTGGTTTAGCACAGAATAGCACACTTACAGTTTCCCTCACTGTCCTTCTCTGTCCCTACAAACAAGGTTTAGCACAGAATAGCACACTGACAGTTTCCCCGAGTGTCCTTCTCTGTCCCTAAACTCAAGGATTTCAAATATGGTTCAGCAAGATTGGTTTAGCACAGAATAGCACACTGACAGTTTCCCTCACTGTCCTTCTCTGTCCCTACAAACAAGGTTTAGCACAGAATAGCACACTGATAGTTTCCACGAGTGTCCTTCTCTGTCCCTACAAACAAGATTTAGCACAGAATAGCACACTGATAGTTTCCACGAGTGTCCTTCTCTGTCCCTAAACTCAAGGATTTCAAATATGGTTCAGCAAGATTGGTTTAGCACAGAATAGCACACTGACACTTTCCCTCACTGTCCTTCTCTGTCCCTACAAACAAGGTTTAGCACAGAATAGTACACTGACAGTTTCCCCGAGTGTCCTTCTCTGTCCCTAAACTCAAGGATTTCAAATATGGTTCAGCAAGATTGGTTTAGCACAGAATAGCACACTGACAGTTTCCCTCACTGTCCTTCTCTGTCCCTACAAACAAGATTTAGCACAGAATAGCACACTGATAGTTTCCACGAGTGTCCTTCTCTGTCCCTAAACTCAAGGATTTCAAATATGGTTCAGCAAGATTGGTTTAGCACAGAATAGCACACTGACACTTTCCCTCACTGTCCTTCTCTGTCCCTAAACTCAAGGATTTCAAATATGGTTCAGCAAGATTGGTTTAGCACAGAATAGCACACTGACAGTTTCCCTCACTGTCCTTCTCTGTCCCTACAAACAAGGTTTAGCACAGAATAGCACACTGACAGTTTCCCCGAGTGTCCTTCTCTGTCCCTAAACTCAAGGATTTCAAATATGGTTCAGCAAGATTGGTTTAGCACAGAATAGCACACTGACAGTTTCCCTCACTGTCCTTCTCTGTCCCTACAAACAAGATTTAGCACAGAATAGCACACTGATAGTTTCCACGAGTGTCCTTCTCTGTCCCTAAACTCAAGGATTTCAAATATGGTTCAGCAAGATTGGTTTAGCACAGAATAGCACACTGACAGTTTCCCTCACTGTCCTTCTCTGTCCCTACAAACAAGGTTTAGCACAGAATAGCACACTGATAGTTTCCCTCACTGTCCTTCTCTGTCCCTACAAACAAGATTTAACACAGAATAGCACACTGATAGTTTCCACGAGTGTCCTTCTCTGTCCCTAAACTCAAGGATTTCTAATACGGTTCAGCAAGATTGGTTTAGAACAGAATAGCACACTGACAGTTTCCCCGAGTGTCCTTCTCTGTCCCTAAACTCAAGGATTTCAAATACGGTTCAGCAAGATTGGTTTAGAACAGAATAGCACACTGACACTTTCCCTCACTGTCCTTCTCTGTCCCTACAAACAAGGTTTAGCACAGAATAACACACTGACACTCTCCCTACCTATCCTTCTCTGTCCCTAAACACAAGGAATCCAGGATTAGTAAAGGAAAAAAATGACACTGTCCCTGCCTATGCTTCTCTTTCCCTGCTCCGGAACACACTACACAAGGCCGCCGCGCTGGCGGCCTTTTATAGTGTGGGGCGTGTACTAAACCCCCTCAGCAATAATTGGCCACAGGCATCCTGCCTGTGGCCAATCATTGCTCTCCTCGCTGCCGGCGCTGTGATTGGCCAAGCATGCGGGGTCACAGTGCATGCTTGGCCAATCACAGCGCCTGGATGACACTGCGATGGCGTAGTGCATTGTGGGCCATTCGCGTCACTCGAATTTGGCGCGAACGGCCCAAATCGTTCGATCTTCGTCGAACGATCGAACAGCCAATGTTCGAGTCGAACGTATGTTCGACTCGAACACGAAGCTCATCCCTGCTTGTTAGGAATATGTAGTTGATTAAATGTCTATAGCAGGGTTCCCCAACCCCCGGTCCGCGGCCCACTGCCGGGCCGTGGCCTATTTGCAGATGGGCCGCGAAGGCTGCACTGTGTGAGGTGCGGCAGCGGGCAAGCAGAGAGATGACATCTCTCACCGCCCGCTCGGATCACGGCACTTCCGCCCACACAGCTGGGCTCCTACTGCGGTGTAGGGTGCCCACGTGTCCCGGATTGCCCGGGACTGTCCCTGATTGGAGATTTTTGTCCCGTGTCCCGGCCAGTTCATTCCGGGACAATACAGAAGTCCCGGAATGAAAAAAAACCACAGTGACCAGTCCACACCAGTCCGCTCCGCCAACTCCGCCTGTCCGCCGCCGCCACCTTATAAAGATTAACACATCTCTCCCACTCTCACACATGATGACAGTCTGGTTGCTAGGCTAGGGGCCGCTCCGCATCTAGCAACCAGTGACGTCAGCTGAAGCCTGTCTGAGTGACTGTCTGGCTGTCCTCTTCCAGCCCGGGATGGTTGTATGTATTTCCCTCCCCCGGCTCCTCCCCCTTCCTCCGCGCTCTGCGAATCTCATGCATGCAGCGGCTGAGCAGCTCCCTGCTCTACTCCCTGGGATGGATCGGCCTGTAATGGAGGACTTGCCTGAGGTGCCACGCCATCGAGGAGCCAGTCTGCCACAGCATTAAGGTACTGCAGTCTGCATGACACTGACAGCATCCTGGCCGTGATGTCCAGACCGAGGGAACCCCAGCCGCCCGTGACCTCACAGCCCTAAGTGACGTGAATCTGATAATCATAATCCTCCTCCTCATCATTCCTGGCATGACATCCCACTACCCTATCTCCTGTCATCATACTTCCTACCAATTTACCCCGTCATCATTTCTATCCTCACCATAATCCCCCTGTGCCTGACATCCTACTACCCCACCCCTGTGTCATCTTCATCCCCCTGCACCCCACTGCAGCTTCCTACCGCCCCATCCCCGTCATCCCGCCTGCACCCCACTGCCAGCTTCCTACCGCCCCACCCCCGTCATCCCGCCTGCACCCCACTGCCACCTTCCTACCACCCCACCCCGTCATCCCGCCTGCACCCCACTGCCAGCTTCCTACCGCCCCACCCCACCCCGTCATCCCGCCTGCACCCCACTGCCATCTTCCTACCACCCCACCCCCGTCATCCCGCCTGCACCCCACTGCCAGCTTCCTACCGCCCCACCCCCGTCATCCCGCCTGCACCCCACTGCCTGCTTCCTACCACCCCACCCCGTCATCCCGCCTGCACCCCACTGCCAGCTTCCTACCGCCCCACCCCTGTCATCCCGCCTGCACCCCACTGCCAGCTTCCTACCACCCCACCCCGTCATCCCGCCTGCACCCCACTGCCATCTTCCTACCACCCCACTCCCGTCATCCCGCCTGCACCCCACTGCCAGCTTCCTACCGCCCCACCCCCGTCATCCCGCCTGCACCCCACTGCAGCTTCCTAACGCCCACGTCATCTTCACCCCCCCTGCACATCACTGCCAGCATCCTACTACCCCACTCCTGTGTCATCTTCATCCCCCCTGCAGCCCACTGCCAGCTTCCTACCACCCCACCCCCTGTCATTATTATTCCCATCACCCCCCTGTAACCCACCTCTGGCATCCTACCACCCTGCCTCCTGTCATTATCATCCTCCTTCCTCCTGTACCCCACCTCTGGCATCCTATCCCCCTACCCATTATCATTATAGGGAAAATATGATCTCAGCCTCTCACCCCAATGCTGCCACCATCATCCCAAACTGCATCCTGTCATTCAACCAACTGTACCCCAACAGTTGCATCACACCCCACAATACTGCCCTGCCACCCAGCGAGAGGTAATAATGTGCCGTAACCTCTAGTAACCAATCAGTGAGTGATAATGATAAGCAGTAACCTATAGCAACCAACCAGTGAGCAGTATTAATGTGCAGTAACCTCTATCAACCAATCAATGTGCGGCAATGATGTGCAGTAACGTCTAGCAACCAATGGGTGGGCAGAAATGATGTGCAGTACCTCTAGCACCAATCATTGAGTGGTAATATTGTGCAGTAACCTCAAGCAACCAATCAGTGAGCAGTAATGATGTGCACTAACCTCTAACAGCCAATCAGTGAGCTTGGAGCAATCATGGAGTGTGAACCAGGCTTTTATGTGTACATTAAGTTGTTTTTTTAGATAAGTCTATGTGCATGTTTGTTTTTTGGGATGTTGGGGTGGAGAGCGAAATTGCTAGGGGTCTATTGCTTGATTTTTTTCCCATTATGGGAGTTAGTAGGGCCTCATGTCTAAGATTTGCCTAAGGCCTCATAGAGCCGCCTCTGGCCGGCACCGTGTGTCACTGTCTTCACTCTGCATAGTGTTGGCGCGTAACTGCAGAAGGGACATCAATGCTGGATTGTTTATCCACAGCCGACCGGGAGGAACAGATGCTGCAGGAGACCAGCCACAGTAAGAGAAACGCCGACCTGAGGAGGAGAAGGAGGGGGGGGGGGAGTTCTGAGGATTCTCTGATCTGTGTAGTGAGAGATGATTTTGTCAGTCAGGGCCGGCGCCAGCATAACACAGAGTGCCCTGTACATGAGGGAGAATAGTGTCCACTCCACATGTCCTCCGCCTGTCACACTGTCTTCCCCCCCCAATGTTTCTATGACCCCCCCTTGTCACACTGTCTCCCCCCAATGTTTCTATGACCCCCTCCTGTCACACTCCAGAGTGCTCCCTTACCTCCCCTTACTTTCTCCAGAGTGCCCACTTACCTCCCTTTACTTCCTCCAGAGTGCTCCCTTACTTCCCTTTATTTTCTCCAGAGTGTCCCCTTGCCTCCCTTTACTTCTTCCAGAGTGCTCCCTTATTTCCTCCAGAGTGCTCCCTTACCTCCCCTTACTTTCTCCAAAGTGCCCCTTTACTTTCTCCAGAGTGCCCCCTTGCCTCCCTTTACTTTCTCCAGAGTGCTCCCTTACTTTCTCCAGAGTGCCCCTTTACTTTCCCCAGAGTGCCCCTTAGTACAGTAGTACTAAGGGGACACTCTGGAGGAGGATGTAAGGGAGCACTCTGGAGGAGGATGTAAGGGGGCACTCTGGAGGAGGATAGGATGTAAGGGGGCACTCTGGAGGAGAATGTAAGGGGGCTCTGACTAAGAACCGCCAGAGTGCCCCCTTACATCCCCCCCCTTACAACCTCCAGGGTGCCTCCAGAGTGCCCCCTTACATCCTTCGGAGTGCCCCACCACCAAGGTGGTATAGCAGTGGCTGACAGACTATCAGGAGGTGGTATTTCACTCCTCTTCCTCCTCTCTCCACTAACTACCCCCCGCCATACACTCTGCACTCCTCTCATATACATACTACCCACCGCCATACACTGCACTCCTCTCCTGTACATATTACTCACCACCATACACTCCGCACTCCTCTCCTGCACACGGGCCCGCTGATTTCATGATACACCCCTGCCCCAAAAATCTGCATTTTTTTGGGTCAAAAATCATCATTTTGGGGGAGGGGGGGTGTCCCTGAATGGCAGTTTGGAAATGTGGTCACCCTACTGCGGTGAGGCGCGGGAGCAGAGAGATGAGATCATCTCTCGCCGCCCGCCTGGAAAGCGGCACTTCCGCCCACACAGCGGGGCTCCTATACTGCGGTGAGGCGCGGGAGCAGAGAGGTGAGATCATCTCTCGGCGCCCGCCCATAACGCGGCACTTCCGCCCACACAGCGGGGCTGCTATACTGCAGCGAGGCGTGGGAGCAGAGAGATCATCTCTCACCGCCCGCCCCGCATTACCGCTGTTCTCCCTCACCTGCCTGTGCTGCCACCACGGCAGGTGACAAAAAAATCTACTGGCAGGTGGCAAACCACCTCTGGTGGCAGGTGGCAATCCACACCTGGTGGCAGGTGACATGGCAAATAGCAATCCACACCTGGTGGTAGGTGACGTGGCAATCCACACCCGGTGGCAGGTGACGTGGCAATCCACACCTGGTGGCAGGTGACGTGGCAATCCACACCTGGTGGCAGGGGACGTGGCAGGCGACGTGGCAATCCACACCTGGTGGCAGGCGACGTGGCAATCCGCACCTGGTGGCAGGCGACGTGGCAATCCGCACCTGGTGGCAGGTGTAGTGGCAAGCGACAATCCACATCTGGTGGCAGGCGAGGTGGCAAGCGACAATCCACATCTGGTGGCAGGCGACGTGGCAATCCACATCTGGTGGCAGGCGACGTGGCAATCCACACCTGGTGGCAGGTGACGTGGCAAGCAACAATCCACACCTGGTGGCAGGTGACGTCGCAAGCAAAAATCCACACCTGGTGGAAGGCGACGTGGCAAGTGACAAACCGCATCTGGTGGCAGATTCTGCATTATGGTGAGTTTGAACTATTTCATTTTATATTACAATGCAATGACAGAAATAATGCGCTGCAATCATCCCAACACCATATAAGCCATTGTTCTGTGATGATTGAGGCGCTAACACTAGCCATTTCCCCGACAAACTGCCCGCGAAAAGCTACATAACAACCCAACCCCCCCCCCCCCCCGGGCCTTGGCACGATTCTATTACACAACGCCGGTCCTCGGTGCCAAAAAGGTTGGGGACCACTGGTCTATAGTCTGAGAAAAAGGCACACTTTAAAGGATATGATCACTAAATGTATGCATTTCGGGCTGGCAGGTGGCAAGAGGTGCCCAGTAAAACTGTTTTTATAAAGTTATGTAGTGCCCTTGGGGCCTTGGGATGATTACATTTAGTATATGCTGTAGCTTTGCTGTAGCCAGCTAAGCTGCAATTCATTTTTAGGTCTTTTTGTTTTTTTACCCTAGACCTGTTACTTGATTGCTCCTGTCTGCTTCTGGAAGAATATTCCAGAAATATAGTGGAAGGATCAATCACTGGAGTTATGAATAGTATCTGACTCTAGCCTATCCCTGGGAGGCTGACCTGGAAGGTGTGGCTGGGTAAATATTTATGAGGATCTGATCAGTTCCTCTCTTTCCTCATAGGGATTTGGCTATCCCATCTTTTTTCAGCATTCCTGCTGGAACAAAGATATTTTTTAAGAAGCTGTCCTGCAAGATCTAGGTGCAGTTGGGTATCCCCACCCTCAACCTTCCTCCCTGTATTTTTTTCAAAATCTGCAATAAACGGTAAAAAGACTCCTAGAAAAAAAGCCCCCGTAGCTAGCTGGAACAGGATCAGCGGAGGGTGGACATGACAGGGTGGTAAGGGTATCCAGGAGAGAAGGGGTTTATTAGTTGGTGGTTCAGAGAGGGTTGCAAGCTGATTGGGCAATTAGGGGGTGTGTGGGGGAGGAGACATGGAGATATTAGGCCTGAAGGGGGGTGGGGCCCTAACAGTTAACCGGGCAGCCAGGACAGAACATCAGGGCATCTGTCTTGCTGCGGATTTGGTTGAAATGAGCGAGCTGGACTCTCTCATCTCTCAGCTCAGGGCTGCTGCCAATGTGCATGGCGCGGCATGGGTGCAGAGCCAGGTCGTGGCTTCCCTGCAGGGGGTCCAGCAGAGCCCCCCTCCGGGGCCTGCGCCACCGCGTGCTCAGGGGTCTAGGCCGCCGGAGCGCTTCAGTCCTGACAGGACCCCTCGGGCTCAGCGCCGCAACGGGAGCCCGCCTTCGGACCCTTCAGGCCCCCCTGCCAAGCGCACGCTGGCTTCGGCGGGGGTTTCGCCTGGTAGGAATCCCCATCCGAGGCGGAGCCCGCGGGGGATGGGGGCACCCCGGCGTGCTTTGCCGGGCCCATCCTCCGTCGTCCGGATACCGGAGCACAAGCGGCTGGCGTGACTGGCGAGGTTCCGGTCGGCACGTCTGCCCAGCATGGGAGAGTGGGATCTGCGGGCACCGGCCAGTGTCCTGGTGTGGCCGGTGGCTCGTCCCGGAGTTCGGTGGAGCGGCGAGGGAGGGCGGGCACGTCTGCCTGCGGAGGATCCAAGATGGCGGCGCACACCTCCGGGTCTGGAGCGGTGCCTGGGAGTTCGGGCCTGGCCGGGGGCGCCTTGCGTGGACGTCGGCAGTGGCCCGCGGAATGGACAGAGGAGGCCGGGAAGCGGGTCAGCGGTACAGAGCTCATCTGCGGCAGGCGGGGGGAGAGGACGGCCGGAGGTGTGGAGGTCGGTGGAACCTGTGGTGCCAAGGGGAAGGTCGGGAGCGGAGTACAGCAGCGCAGAGGACGGCGAGCTGGCGGGGTTTCTAGTCCTATGCAGCCTGGTGAGTCTGTCTCTTCGATCTTTCCTTTCTTATCTCCCTCTGTGCGGGTTGGGGGGCAGGCCCAAGGTGGGGGGGCTGGGACCCAGGAATCGGAGGTGCTCACGCGGGAGGTGCTGGTGGGCTTGCGAGAGCTGCTCAAAAAATTGGGCTAAGGGGGGGTGCAGGTAGGTGCTGAGGTGACGCCGAGGGATGCAGCAGGGACTACGGGGGAGCCGGCGGCAGGAACCATTTCATCATCCGCGGTACAGGCTGGCGTGAAGTTACCGCAGGTGCGCAGCACGGTGGCTTCTGGTGAGAAGTCCAAGGAGGCGGACAAGGTGAGGTTGGCGGACTCGGCAAAATGCGAGGTCTATGTTTGCTTTGAGGGGCCTCTGGGGGCACACCTTAGGGCTGAGGTGAGGGAAAAAATTTGGAAAGGGGAGTATGTGGAAATTTTTTCCCTGCTCCCGCTGGAAAAATTCAACCTGGACCGCGTGAAACCGGAGGAGAGCAAGAAGGAAGACGAGGAGAAGCGTAGGTATCGGCTTATTCCTCGCACGTTTGCCAACTGGTTGCAGGCATTTGCGATTTTGGCTAGCGTGGTTGGCGAAAAGGAACCGGACAATTGTTCGGCCTTGTTTTGCTACTTGGACGCGATAGGGGAGGCGTATCGAGTTTATGGGGGTGTGGCCTGGCTTCGCTATGACGAGCAATTCCGGCAACGCAAAGCGGTGCGCCCGGCTATTCGCTGGGATCACAAGGACATTGGCCTCTGGATGAAGCTGATGACCCCGGCCAGGGTGGGGATCCAGTCCTTTCCAGGGGGGGCTGGCGGGGCCTCCACCTCAGGATCATCAGCCGTTAGAAAGAAGGGGGTGTGCTGGCAATTCAATGACAGCTCGTGCCGTTTCGGTGGCACCTGTCGCTTCAAGCACGAATGTTCCGGGTGTGGCGGGACCCATTCGCTCGCACAATGTTTCAAGGCCGGTAGAGGTCGGGCTGGTGATGCGACTGGAAAAAGGGATGACTCCGGTGAGGGTGGAAAGGATGCTTCCTTTCCTAAGTAGGTACCCGGATCGGGAGTCGGCTCGACTCTTGGGGGAGGGTTTTGAGGTGGGTTTCCGTATCCTGTGCACGTTGAAGGATATTCCTCCGTTGGGGCCGAATTTGAGGTCGGCCCTTCAGTTCCCTGAAGTGGTGGCGAAAAAAATGGCAAAGGAAGTTTCGCTGGGTAGGATGAGCGGACCGTTTTCCTCTCCTCCACTTCGGGGCCTGGTGGTTTCTCCATTGGGAGTTGTTCCCAAGAAGGAACCGGGCAAGTACCGGTTGATCCATCACCTTTCATACCCAAAGGGTGGTTCAGTCAACGATGGTATTGATCCGCTATCCTGTGCGGTCACCTATACATCCTTTGATGCAGCGGTGGCCTGGGTTCGGAGGTACGGGCGGGGGTCTCTACTGGCCAAGACGGACGTGGAGGCGGCGTTTCGTCTGCTTCCGGTTCATCCGGACAGTGTGCGCCTTCTGGGTTGTAAGTGGAACGATTCCTTTTTTGTTGATCGCTGCCTGCCTGCCTGGGGTGTTCCATTTCTTGCGCCCTGTTCGAGACATTCAGCTCGTTTGTTGAATGGGTCGTGCGGGATGTGTCCGGCCTGAATTCCATCATCCACTATTTGGATGATTTCCTGTGTATCGGGCCTCCGGACTCTAACGTGTGCACGGTGCTGCTTGGGACGCTTCAGCACATTGCGGCTTGTTTCGGGATCCCTTTGGCTCCGGAGAAAACGGAGGGCCCGTCGACGGAGCTGGTTTTCCTGGGCATTACGATTGATTCCGTGGCCATGGAGTGTCGTTTGCCCGTGGACAAACTGGTGGCCCTGCGGAGGGAGGTGATCGGCATGGCGGGCAGGAGAAAGGTCAGGTTGCGGGAGTTACAGTCCCTGCTTGGGAAGCTGAATTTTGCTTGCAGGATTATTCCTATGGGCAGGATATTTTGCCGGTGGCTCTCTTTGGCCACGGCGGGCGTCAGCGGCCCGCGTCACTTTGTTCTTTTGGCCAGGGATCACAGGGCGGTCCTTAAGGTGTGGGAGGAATTTCTGTCAACGTACAATGGACATTCATTATGGATGTCGGGACCTGTGAGCAATCCGGATCTGACGTTATTTACGGACGCGGCCAGGTCTGATGGCTATGGAGCATTCTTTCGGGGTAAGTGGAGCGCGGGTCAGTGGCCTGTGTCGTGGAGGGAGGCTGGTTGGTTGAAGAACCTGGTACTTTTGGAATTGTTTCCGATCGTGCTGTCGGTCGAACTCTGGGGAGAGGCCTTCCTCAACCGGAAGGTGCGCTTCAATTGTGACAACATGGGAGTGGTGATGGCTATCAATAACATCTCAGCTTCCTCTCTGCCGGTGGTGCGCTTATTGCGCCATTTGGTTTTGTTGTGCCTGCAATTGAATGCTTTTATCTACGCTGTTCATATCCCGGGGGTTACTAACAAGATTGCGGATGCATTGTCTCGTTCGCAGTGGCAAGAGTTTCGCGTGTTGGCCCCGGAGGCGGAGCAGCAGGGAACGCCTTGTCCACCACGGCTATGGAAGATAGCGTTGGAGTCGCCGCAGGATTAATCCAGAATTCTTTGAGTGCGGCGACGTGGGAGGCATATTCCAGGACGTGGAAGGAATGGACTGAGTTACTGGCCGAGGTAGGGGGTCTGGAGCAGCTGGGTGATACCTATTCTGTGGTGGTTTATTTCATTGTGCGTGAATTTGTGAGGGGGGCGTCTGCTGCTGCGGTTGACCGAAAATTGGCAGCCCTCGCGTTCTGGTTTAAGTTACATGGTATGGGGGATGCCACGAAATCTTTCATGGTGCGCCAGGCAATGAAGGGATATCGCAAGGGCCGGAGGTCCAGTGATTCCAGGCATCCAGTGTCGATTGCCTTGTTGAAGGCGGTCCTTGAGCAAGTGGGCTCGGTATGTTCGGATGCCTACGAACAGATTTTGTTTCGGGCCGCTTTTCTACTGGCCTTTTTTGGGGCACTTCGGTTGGGTGAACTGACCAGCCCTTCTAGATCGGTTGCTGGTGGGGTCTTATGGGAGGATGTGGTGTTCACGGAGGATTCGGTTCGGGTTGGAATACGCCATTCCAAGACTGACCAGTTGGGTAAGGGGGTACGTTTAGAATTGTTCCGGGGCACGGAGCCGGGCCTTTGTCCGGTGGGTGCGTTGGCTCACTTTGCGGACATATGTCCGCGAATGGCGGGCCTGTTCTTGATTCACGCCGACGGTTCAGAATTGTCACGGTTCCAGTTCGTGGCTGTCTTTAAGAGGTGTCTGGGGGCGGTGGGTTTGGATCCCAAACAGTACGGGTCTCACTCTTTTCGAATAGGCCCGGCCACCGAGGCCGCTCGCTGGGGTTTGGATGAGGCTGCGGTCTGGCGGATCGGCAGGTGGGAGTCAAATAGGTGCAGGCTGTACATCAGGCCGCACTTACTGTGAGGGTGGGAGTGAGTCTGCGGTCATCTTGGTGACCGGTTGAATAGTGCTTGTTTTTCTGTTGTTTCCGCCCTTTATTCTCGTTGTCATCTGTGTTTTGTGTTCATATGTTTACAAGTTTGTCGGTGGGTGGTACCGTCTTTGTTTTTGTTTGTTTACAGGTCGGAGATGCCTCGTGTGGATCCTGGGGCACTCCTATGTGTACTGGGGAGTCAGGAGGGCGGAGGTCAAGCCGGGGGCCAGGCAGTTGGGTATCCCCCGGGAGTTGGGCACTGTGCGCTGGATAGGGGTCTGGGGCATGATGTGGAATCAGGTGGTGGCCGTGGTGAACAGGTTTGCTCGTTTGGACAGGCCCCCAGACATTCTGGTGTTGCACGCGGGGGGGAACGATCTGTGTGTCAGAGCTTCTTGGGAGCTTATCCGGGACATCCGTTTTGATTTTCTCCGGCTTAGTTGTGCCTTTCCAAGACCCTGTTGGTTTGGTCGGACATGGTGGCGCGCACCGTGTGGCGTGGTGCCAGATCCATAGCAAAAATAAACAAAGCAAGGGTGAAGGTTAATAAGGAGGTCGGGAGGTTTTTTGTTAGGAATGGGGGTCTGGCGGTCAGGCATTTGGACTTAGAAGAGGACACCTGGCGTTTCCTTCGGGGGGATGGCGTTCACCTTAACGCCGTTGGCACGGATTTGTGGTGGCTAGGTTTAGAGGATGGAGTGCAGAGGGCTTTTCGGGTGTGGCGGGGCGCGCAGGTGTAAGGTGTCACACCTGCGGCTCTGTGGCGTTTTGGGGTCCTTGGCGGTGGTATAGAATTAGGTCCATTTGGGTAAGCGGTGGGGAACCATTTCAGGTATGGTATCCTCGAGTGGGAACGATTCACTGGCTAGTGAACGGAGAGGGGTAAGGACCCTGGGTGGCTGAGGTCAGCTGGGTTTAGGCCCTGAGTCTATGAGTAGCGACTGGGGTGGCAACTCAGCTAGGTGGTGCCTCAGACACAATAAAAGGGGAGGGTTAGATTGGTACCGTCAAGGATATCAAATATCAGTATGTTCGTTTTTCTTGTTTGGTCATTTAAAAGGTTATGATGGTTAAATTTATTACAATGATTGTTTGTTAATAAAAGGCCGGGCTCGGCCATTTTACCCCAAAAGAAAGTTGTGGTCTCTTACTCAGGAGGAAGGGGTGGGGATCTGGTATGACAAGCAAGGGGTAATGTTAAACGTATGGTTATCTCTTAACTACCCTTGTCAAGAAAGCCCCCGTAGCTAGCTGGAACAGGATCAGCGGAGGGGGGACATGACAGGGTGGTAAGGGTATCCAGGAGAGAAGGGGTTAATTAGTTGGTGGTTCAGAGAGGGTTGCAAGCTGATTGGGCAATTAGGGGGTGTGTGGGGGAGGAGACATGGAGATATTAGGCCTGAAGGGGGGTGGGGCCCTAACAGTTAACCGGGCAGCCAGGACAGAACATCCCTCCCTCCCGCCCTAATAGTGGATTTTCTGTCAGGGGAGATTTTGGATTGGCGTTTTGGGGTCCTTGGCGGTGGTATAGAATTAGGTCCATTTGGGTAAGCGGTGGGGAACCATTTCAGGTATGGTATCCTCGAGTGGGAACGATTCACTGGCTAGTGAACGGAGAGGGGTAAGGACCCTGGGTGGCTGAGGTCAGCTGGGTTTAGGCCCTGAGTCTATGAGTAGCGACTGGGGTGGCAACTCAGCTAGGTGGTGCCTCAGACACAATAAAAGGGGAGGGTTAGATTGGTACCGTCAAGGATCTCAAATATCAGTATGTTCGTTTTTCTTGTTTGGTCATTTAAAAGGTTATGATGGTTAAATTTATTACAATGATTGTTTGTTAATAAAAGGCCGGGCTCGTCCATTTTAACCCAAAAGAAAGTTGTGGTCTCTTACTCAGGAGGAAGGGGTGGGGATCTGGTATGACAAGCAAGGGGTAATGTTAATCGTATGGTTATCTCTTAACTACCCTTGTCAAGAAAGCCCCCGTAGCTAGCTGGAACAGGATCAGCGGAGGGGGGACATGACAGGGTGGTAAGGGTATCCAGGAGAGAAGGGGTTAATTAGTTGGTGGTTCAGAGAGGGTTGCAAGCTGATTGGGCAATTAGGGGGTGTGTGGGGGAGGAGACATGGAGATATTAGGCCTGAAGGGGGGTGGGGCCCTAACAGTTAACCGGGCAGCCAGGACAGAACATCCCTCCCTCCCGCCCTAATAGTGGATTTTCTGTCAGGGGAGATTTTGGATTGGCGTTTTGGGGTCCTTGGTGGTGGTATAGAATTAGGTCCATTTGGGTAAGCGGTGGGGAACCATTTCAGGTATGGTATCCTCGAGTGGGAACGATTCACTGGCTAGTGAACGGAGAGGGGTAAGGACCCTGGGTGGCTGAGGTCAGCTGGGTTTAGGCCCTGAGTCTATGAGTAGCGACTGGGGTGGCAACTCAGCTAGGTGGTGCATAAGAGACAATAAAAGGGGAGGGTTAGATTGGTACCGTCAAGGATCTCAAATATCAGTATGTTCGTTTTTCTTGTTTGGTCATTTAAAAGGTTATGATGGTTAAATTTATTACAATGATTGTTTGTTAATAAAAGGCCGGGCTCGGCCATTTTACCCCAAAAGAAAGTTGTGGTCTCTTACTCAGGAGGAAGGGGTGGGGATCTGGTATGACAAGCAAGGTGTAATGTTAAACGTATGGTTATCTCTTAACTACCCTTGTCATGTGCTTGAAACAGAACGGGCAGCCTCTGATCAGGTAAGGGACATTTAATTATTTTCCAGTGGTCCCTTTGGGGGTCATCACTACATTTATGATATTTCCCCATTCTGACAATTGTAAGAAAAGAAGGAAAAGGATAGACTTACCCATTTTCAGAAGCCAGCCCTCTCTCTGTGGCTTCTGAAAGGCAAGTGTGAGCTCCCAGGCGTCTTCCTCTTCCGGAAGCCTAAATGGTTCCTTTTTCAGACTCTCATACATATCCTGTTTAAGGAAGGGTAATATTAGTGTTAACATCTTAAAGTGGACCGAGACACAGTGAACCTTATGTATTCAAATGGTGTAAAACAAGTCAGCTGTGAATATAGCAGTTTTATAGTAGGTTTGCAAAAGCTGCCTTTTGCCTATGCACAGTCCTTTATGTATTCCACACCAATGTATGGTTATGATGCAGCTGCCATATTAAAAGAGGTACAAGCTGTGATGACACCATGGGTGTAATCCGGTGACTGGAGGCAGAAGTGTGGGTATATACTTCTCATGTATTGGGCTGAGTAGAATTATAGGGGTCTGATAATGTTGAGTTATATATATATTATATACCGTATTTATCGGCGTATAACACGCACTCTAACTTTAAGAGGGAAGTCTCAGGAAAAAACCTTTCCACAGCCCCCTGCGTATAACACGCAGGCACAATTTACCCTCTATTTTCAGGGTAAAAAAGTGAGTGTTATACGCCAATAAATACAGTATGTATATAGAGACTGTCACTTTAAGAATTTATAATATGCTTGATTTGTTTACTTTCCCTAGATGTTCTCCTTTTTTTTGTTTACATTTTCTGGGAAATCAAAACTACTGGATATGTGACGACACAAACTAATGATAAGAACCCAGAAAGCTGCTCAAAATGACTTCCTTATCAAAACCAGTCTGACCAAATACTGCTGAAATATCTTTTTTTGCCAGTCACATGATGCATACACCCCATTTAACTGTTCCCTTACTACTAAGAAGATATGAATGCTGATTATACTAAACTATACGATCACACCTATAACACACCTAGAACTTATGAGTATTCATACGTATATATTGTTAAACTTGATGTTTCACTTTTACTCGCTTATAGTAGCCGGGAACTGTGTTGTATTTCTCCACTGCAGTGAATAAAAATCACCTACTTATATTTTCTTAAGATCTGGACTCACTGTCTCATCAGAAAAAGGTCTTGTTTGGAGACTCCCTAACCTGATTTAACAGGGCTAGAACAATGATGGGTGCCTAGGCATTCTTATATTTGTAGAAGTGTCATGCTGCTTCCAATCATGAATTTTATGATAACTGTACATTTATATAGAGATAGCAGTACTTTATGAGTCACTGAGCCAGAACATTTAAATAGACCAGAAGTTCTGACTTTTGACATGCTTATTCCGGGCCAGTAGCTAAGAAAGTACTAAATTCAGTAGCAGTCAGTATTTTCAAAAGGCCAACAATAGGAGTTAATGTATTTTTCTTAGCACAGGTTATGTTTATGAATATACATTACATACAATATATACATTAAAGTTGTACTTACAGTCAGCAATTCTGAGGGTATATCACCACCTGGATGTACACCTTTGTGTATGGAAATGAATTGTTGTAGGTCGGGCTTTTCCTTAACACTTGGATTATGCAGGCTTGTATTTAAGATGATCAGCGAGAAGGAGACAAGATAACAACTATCTGCAGTCATAAAAAAAAGGAAAATTAGGGAAAGAATAATTTCAAAACAATTTGTTAGCGCACACAAGGCACTACATTTTATGTTTGTCTAAATCAGTTTCCAGGTTTAAAAGTACTATACTGATCTTAGTATTTGGGATTTTAACTAAGCAGATAACTATATTGTAACTAATTATTAAATACATTTGGATAAAAGATTATTGTTAATAGGGATGAGCTTCGTGTTCGAGTCGAACATACGTTCGACTCGAACATCGGCTGTTCGATCGTTCGACGAAGATCGAACGATTTGGGCCGTTCGCGCCAAATTCGAGTGACGCGAACGGCCCACAATGCACTACGCCATCGCAGTGTCATCCAGGCGCTGTGATTGGCCAAGCATGCACTGTGACCCCGCATGCTTGGCCAATCACAGCGCCGGCAGCGAGGAGAGCAATGATTGGCCACAGGCAGGATGCCTGTGGCCAATTATTGCTGAGGGTGTTTAGTACACGCCCCACACTATAAAAGGCCGCCAGCACGGCGGCCTAGTGTAGTGTGTTCCGGAGCAGGGAAAGACAAGCATAGGCAGGGACAGTGACATTTATTTCTTTCTTGCTTAACCTGGATTCCTTTAGTTTAGGGAAAGAGAAGGATAGGTAGGGAGAGTGTCAGTGTGTTTTACTGTGCGAGTCCTTGTTTCTAGGGACAAAGAAGGAAAGTGAGGGGAATTCTCCTTGTGCTATAGTGTGCTTTAAAAAAACATTTTTTCTAGGGACAGAAAACTCTAGGTAGGGAGAGTGTCAGTTTCTTTCACTGTGCCAGTCCTTGTTTCTAGGGACAAAGAAGGAAAGTGAGGGGAATTCTCCTTGTGCTATAGTGTGCTTTAAAAAAACATTTTTTCTAGGGACAGAAAACTCTAGGTAGGGAGAGTGTCAGTTTCTTTCACTGTGCCAGTCCTTGTTTCTAGGGACAAAGAAGGAAAGTGAGGGGAATTCTATTTGTGCTATAGTGTGCTTTAAAAAAACATTTTTTCTAGGGACAGAAAACTCTAGGTAGGGAGAGTGTCAGTTTCTTTCACTGTGCCAGTCCTTGTTTCTAGGGACAAAGAAGGAAAGTGAGGGGAATTCTCCTTGTGCTATAGTGTGCTTTAAAAAAACATTTTTTCTAGGGACAGAAAACTCTAGGTAGGGAGAGTGTCAGTTTCTTTCACTGTGCCAGTCCTTGTTTCTAGGGACAAAGAAGGAAAGTGAGGGGAATTCTCCTTGTGCTATAGTGTGCTTTAAAAAAACATTTTTTCTAGGGACAGAAAACTCTAGGTAGGGAGAGTGTCAGTTTCTTTCACTGTGCCAGTCCTTGTTTCTAGGGACAAAGAAGGAAAGTGAGGGGAATTCTCCTTGTGCTATAGTGTGCTTTAAAAAAACATTTTTTCTAGGGACAGAAAACTCTAGGTAGGGAGAGTGTCAGTTTCTTTCACTGTGCCAGTCCTTGTTTCTAGGGACAAAGAAGGAAAGTGAGGGGAATTCTCCTTGTGCTATAGTGTGCTTTAAAAAAACATTTTTTCTAGGGACAGAAAACTCTAGGTAGGGAGAGTGTCAGTTTCTTTCACTGTGCCAGTCCTTGTTTCTAGGGACAAAGAAGGAAAGTGAGGGGAATTCTCCTTGTGCTATAGTGTGCTTTAAAAAAACATTTTTTCTAGGGACAGAAAACTCTAGGTAGGGAGAGTGTCAGTTTCTTTCACTGTGCCAGTCCTTGTTTCTAGGGACAAAGAAGGAAAGTGAGGGGAATTCTCCTTGTGCTATAGTGTGCTTTAAAAAAACATTTTTTCTAGGGACAGAAAACTCTAGGTAGGGAGAGTGTCAGTTTCTTTCACTGTGCCAGTCCTTGTTTCTAGGGACAAAGAAGGAAAGTGAGGGGAATTCTCCTTGTGCTATAGTGTGCTTTAAAAAAACATTTTTTCTAGGGACAGAAAACTCTAGGTAGGGAGAGTGTCAGTTTCTTTCACTGTGCCAGTCCTTGTTTCTAGGGACAAAGAAGGAAAGTGAGGGGAATTCTCCTTGTGCTATAGTGTGCTTTAAAAAAACATTTTTTCTAGGGACAGAAAATTCTAGGTAGGGAGAGTGTCAGTTTCTTTCACTGTGCCAGTCCTTGTTTCTAGGGACAAAGAAGGAAAGTGAGGGGAATTCTCCTTGTGCTATAGTGTGCTTTAAAAAAACATTTTTTCTAGGGACAGAAAACTCTAGGTAGGGAGAGTGTCAGTTTCTTTCACTGTGCCAGTCCTTGTTTCTAGGGACAAAGAAGGAAAGTGAGGGGAATTCTCCTTGTGCTATAGTGTGCTAAAGCATTCCTCATCAACCATCTTTGAAATCCTTGTTTTTTGGACAGTCAGGGAAATTGTCGTTGTGCTATTCTGTGCAAAAGCAATAATCCTCAACCATATTTAGAAATCCTTAAGTAAAGGGACAGAGAAGGACACCTGAAGGTAGCCCTTATTGCTTTTTTCCCATCTCCCTGCAGGCCATCTATTAGAATGTCTGGAAGGCAAACAAGGAGAGGCAGACAGTCAGGAGGCAATAAAAGAGGGCAAGCAGGCTCTGTGTCTGGGGGCAACAGTGCTGGTCGTGGACGCGGTGCATTGTCATCAGCACATGGCCATGGGACACGCTTGTCCTTCTTTTCGGCAGCTGGACATGTTGAGCCACATCATGCCGAAGACTTGGTAGAGTGGATGACCAAGCCCTCCTCCTCCTCCTCATCCTCTCTCACCCAGGCTCAGGGTACTGGCAAAGCAGCTGCCAAAGCGTCCTCTTCCCTGGTATCAATGTCAGACTCATCGTCAGTCACTCCTTCCCTAGACCCACCATGTCCTCCTCCTGAGGAGTCCCCCGAACTGTTTGAGCACAGTGTTGGGTACATGCTCCAGGAGGATGCCCAGCGTTTCGAAGGGTCTGATGATGAAACCCAGCTACAGGAAGGCAGTAGCATGAGAGCAGACAGAGGGGATGCTCAAGAAGGACACCAATCTGGCAGTCATGTTCCAGCAGCTGCAGCATACTGCCAGATTGGCTCCAGTGATGAGGAGGGAGGGGATGATGAGGTCACTGACTCCATGTGGGTGCCTAATAGGAGAGAGGAGGAGGAGGAGGATGAGGAGGAGGCACATCTCCAACGAGGCAGGATGCCCTTTGGTGGCCAGCGTAAGGGCAGTACACCGACGGAATCACACCGCAGAGCTCCGCCTGTGCAGGGCGCAGCCTCTGCCCGTCATTCAAAAAGTTCCTTGGTGTGGGCCTTTTTTGAGGCTAGTGCATCAGATCGCACAGCTGCTGTTTGCAACATATGTCTCAAGCGTATATCGCGTGGCCAAAACATCAGCCGCTTGGGTACCACATGCCTGACCAGACATATGTTGACCTGCCATGCAGCTCGTTGGCAAGCCTACCTCAAAGACCCACACCAAAGAACAAAGCGGACCTCTCCTTGCACCGCATCAGCTGGGATCTCCAACCCCACTATAACTTCAGTCCTCTCTGAAACATGCCCTGAGAGGAATGAAGGTGTAGAATTAGGTGTGTCACAGCCAAGTACTTGCGGCCACTCTGCTAGCAGTACACCGACGTCCGATTCTAGCAGGCAAATTTCCCTGCCCCAGCTGCTGGACCGTCGAAAGAAGTTCACTCCCAGCCATCCACATGCCCAGCGGTTGAATGCTAGCTTGGCTAAATTGCTAGCGCTTCAACTGCTGCCTTTTCAGTTGGTAGACTCGGCCCCCTTCCGTGAGTTTGTGCAATGTGCGGTTCCTCAGTGGCAGGTTCCCAAACGCCACTTTTTCTCACGGAAGGCTATTCCGGCTCTCTACCGGCATGTGGAAGGCAATGTCTTGGCCTCGCTGGACAGGGCGGTCAGCGGTAAGGTGCATATTACCGCTGACTCATGGTCCAGCAGGCATGGACAGGGACGTTACCTTTCTTTCACGGCCCATTGGGTCACTCTTTTGGCAGCTGGGAAGGATGCAGGACAAGGTGCAGTAGTGTTGGAGGTTGTTCCACCGCCACGCCTCCAAAATGCTACTACTGGTTGTGACACACCTCTCTCCTCCACCCCCTCCTCTTCTTCTTCCTCCATGGCCTCTTCCTGTGCTTTGTCCTATGAACCAGCGGTGCTCTGTAGCCGTTCACGGGGCTACGCAAGTACGCAGGCAAAAAGATGCCATGCCGTGCTTGCGCTGGTGTGTTTGGGGGACAGAAGCCACACTGGGGCAGAGGTCCTGTCTGCTCTGCAGGGCCAGGCCGAGAGGTGGTTGACGCCACGCCAGCTTAAGCCAGGAATGGTGGTTTGTGACAATGGCACCAACCTCCTCTCCGCCCTCCGACAGGGACAACTGACCCATGTGCCCTGTGTGGCTCACGTCCTTAACCTGGTGGTGCAGCGGTTCTTGGGCAGGTACCCGGGCTTACAGGATGTCCTGAGGCAGGCCAGGAAAGTCTGTGTGCATTTCCGCAGATCTTATAATGCCAGTGCTCGCCTGGCTGAGCTGCAAAAGGAGTTGAACCTGCCCAAGAACCGCCTTATATGTGACATGCCCACCAGGTGGAACTCAACGTTGGCCATGCTGCAGCGGCTGCACACGCAGCAGAGGGCCATCAATGAGTACCTGTGCGACTACGGCACCAGGACAGGGTCAGGGGAGCTTGGTTTTTTTTCTCCACGCCAGTGGGGCATGATCAGGGATGCATGCACTGTCCTGGCACCATTTGAGGAGGCCACGAGGATGGTGAGCAGTGACAGTGCATGCATCAGTGACACTGTACCTCTTGTCCACCTGTTGGAGCACACGCTGCGTGGAATAATGGACAGGGCACTTGAAGCAGAACAGAGGCAGGAAGAGGAGGACTTCCTTGCCTCTCAAGGCCCCCTTTACCCAGACAGTGTTCCTTCTGTCCCACCCATCGCACAGGAAGAGGAAGAGGAGGAGGAGGAGGATTGTGTCAGCATGGAGGTGGAGGCTGGCACTCAGCATCATCAGCAGCAGTCTTTTAGGGATGATTTACAGTCCCAAGAAACCAGTGGACTTGTACGTGGCTGGGAGGAGGTGGCTGCGGATCATGTCGTCCTTAGTGACCCAGAGGACTCCGGAGCGAATGCCTCAGCAAACCTACGCTGCATGGCCTCCCTGATCCTGCAAAGTCTGCGGAAGGATCCTCGTATTCTTCGGATCAAGGAGAGGGACCATTACTGGCTGGCCACTCTCCTTGATCCATGGTACAAGGGTAAGGTTGCGGACCTTATGTTACCTTCGCAGAGGGAGCAGAGGATGAGACAACTCCGGGAGGCCTTGCAGAAAGGTCTGTGCAACGCGTTCCCAGAGACTGGGAGGTTACAAACTCCTGGTCCTGGACAACGAGTTGCTGAGGCTTCGGCCAGTCAAAGAAGGAGCGGTGGGGAAGGTGGCCGTCTGACCGATGCGTTCAGACAATTCTTTAGTCCGCAGCCCCAAAGTATGATCGGTTCCAGCAACCATCGCCAGCGTCTGATAAACATGGTGCAGGAATATCTAGGGGCAAGGTCAGACTTGGACACCTTCCCCACCGAAAATCCTCTGGCTTACTGGGTCTTGAGGATGGATCACTGGCCAGAGCTTGCACAGTATGCAATTGAGCTACTGGCCTGTCCTGCATCCAGCGTTCTTTCGGAACGCACATTCAGTGCTGCTGGAGGATTTGTCACGGATCACAGGGTGCGCCTGTCCACCGACTCGGTTGATCGACTGACTTTCATCAAGATGAACCAGTCTTGGATCACCACCAGCTACCACACACCTGATGCTGATATAACAGACTAATTGATTTTAACATGTCACATCCCTTCAAGACTGATGCTGATGCTGAGTGCCTGTGCTGTTATGTTGACTGGCTATCCTCCTCCTCCGAGTCCTCAATGATACGATTGATGATGATAGCTTGGAAGATCATTTTTGTTTATGGGTGCCGCCACCAGTGGCTAAGGCCCAATTTTTCAGCCCCTGTTTTACAGGGGCGTGTAATTACAATTTTTTTAGCAATAATTTGCCATAGGGCTCATTGCTGTGCTCCAAGTACAGTATCTGTGAGGGGTTGGAGTGTTGTGCCACCAGTGCCTAAGGCCCAATTTTTCAGCCCCTGTTTAACAGGGGCGTGTCATTACAATTTTTGAAGCAATACTTTGCAACAGAGCTCATTGCTGTGCTCCAAGTACAGTATCTGTGAGGGGTTGTAGTGTTGTGCCACCAGTGCCTAAGGCCCAATTTTTCAGCCCCTGTTCAACAGGGGCATGCAATTACAATTCTTGATCTAATAATTCACAGCAGGGCCCATTGCTGCACCCACCAAGAGTAACTCTGAGGGCTTACAGTGTTGTGGCAACGCCACCACCACCACCACCACCACGAAAGGCCCAATTTTTCAGCCCCTGTTCAAAAGGGGCATGTAATTACAATTCTTGATCTAATAATTCACAGCAGGGCCCATTCCTGCACCCACCAAGAGTAACTCTGAGGGCTTACAGTGTTGTGGCAACACCACCACCACCACCACCACCACGAAAGGCCCAATTTTTCAGCCCCTGTTCAACAGGGGCATGCAATTACAATTCTTGATCTAATAATTCACAGCAGGGCCCATTGCTGCACCCACCAAGAGTAACTGTCAGGGCTTACAGTGTTGTGGCACCAGCACCACCATCAAAGGCCCAATTTTTACTACCACTGTTCAACAATTATATGTAATTAAAATTCCTGATATAATAGTTGACAGCAGGGCGTTCCAGCACCAACCAAGAGTAACTGTGAGTGCTTACAGTGTTGTGCCAACACCAACAACTAAGGGGCCTATTTCTGCAGAGTATATACGGCAGGTCCCTACTTTCAAACATCCAACTTACAAACGACTCCTACTTGCAAACGCAAGAAGACAACAGGAAGTGAGAGGAAATCTACCACTAGGAAGGAAAATTCTCTCCTGTAAGAATAAATATGGGAGAAAGGTGTCTCCTCTGTACTGATGCTTTATCAGCAATCCTTGTTTCAAGAAAAACACCACATTTCAAAAACAGTTGTCATTGGGACGGAAAGTGAGGTGAAATGTTCTGAACAGGGGCACAGACAGCAAAACAAATGTTACAGGGGTGATAACCCTTACCTATGTTTTCCAAAAAGTTTAAAAATAGATTTTTGGGCTGGAGCTACACTTCAACAATGTACCTGTTCAAAATTACAAACACATTCTACATAAGAACAAACCTACAGTCCCTGTCTTGTATGCACCGCCTGTATACGGCTGTTCAGAGTATATAGGGCCTTTTTTATTTTATGTGCGGGGTTCCCCTTAATATCCATACAAGACCCAAAGGGGCTGGTAATGGGCTGGGGTAGGGGGGGGGGGGGTCATGGGGTAGCTATGCCATTTTTCTTAAAGATTTTCATCCATATTACCGGGACCAGACATTACATTAAAGCCGCAAGCAGTTTTAAATGGCTTTTTTTCCCTTTAGAAGTGTCATTTTGTGCAGGGACAGTTCTAAACACGGGAAACACGTGGCACTTCACAGGCATACTTTAGACACCCCCCAGGTACGATATTTAAAGGAATATTTGACTTTTTTTTTTCACTTTATGCATCATTAAAATGACTGCTCCCGAAAAACGACCGTTTTTAAAACTTCTTTTTGCATTGATACATGTCCCCTGGTGCAGAACCCGGGTTCCCAAACCCTTTTTAGGACAATAACATGCATAATAGTTGTTATAATTAGCACTTTAGAATTCGAACGTTCGCATCCATTGTATTTAATAGGGTTCTAATGTTCGTACGAACTTTCGGTCCGTTCGCGGGTTCTGGTGCGAACCGAACCCGGGGGTGTTCGGCTCATCACTAATTGTTAACAGTGTTCTAACTGAAAAAAAAAAAAAGACAACATTGTCCCACAATTATATACCGAGGTTCGGTAAATTTCAAATGGTTACTTATTGTCTCAAAAAAATAAAAATATCTGAACACATACCCAATATGCCTTCAGCACCCCAAATATGCTGCTGGTCCCCCTAAACTGCTGTCTCTTCAATCAGCCAGCTTTGGCAATTCTTACAATTGTTACAGACTGACCACTCCTGGGAAGGGCCAACTAGAAGTAAGAGAGCATGCAGAAAGGGGGCACGCTAGGATGTACAAACTGGTTGTGGGAGGCAGTTGTTTCAGGGAACCCATGGCATATTGTGAGCATTGGAGGTATGTTTAGACACCTCTAGTTGCCCACACTTACAAATTTTCAGTATTTTTATTTTTTTTTTTCTTTGGAGACAGGTGTATGTTAAGCTGCTCATATATGTGGATTGAACCTATTAAAATGTATGTTATGGCACATTTTGTCTAGAATTGGATAGAGTACAGAAAGGATTGGGACTCCTGTTGGGTTTTCACTGCTATTTATGGCTCCAGCACAGAGATTTACCTTGTTTCCTGCCCTGCTGACATTGGTTTCACCAGACAGAAACATTGTCAACAGGGACAGAAATTTAAATCTGAATGTAGTTCTAGCCTTCCCCTAATTTACCAAATAAACACCATGTAATTATTATATTAATTTTATTTTGTATAGCAGTGATAAACTATGATTCCAATCCAGTTTGGCCCGAACCGTATTTGGGAAGCTGTCACATGATAGCAGGCCACTGGCACAATAATCGGTAGCCAGAGAATTCCCTGCCCTGCAGCCACATGTGACAAAGGGACAGGGATGCTGGCTGATGTTATTATCCAAATATGGTCATATGGCCATATCTGAACAATGTTATTAGGTTAATCCCCTTTGTTACGTGCAGCTGCCGGGTGGAGAATTTTCTGGTTGAAGCTGATTGGGCTGACAGTCTGCTATCAATTGACAGCTTCCTGTGGGTTTGGACCAAACTGGGTTTGGCCTGAACCTAAACTCTTTACTATTAGAGAGTTACCCTCATTTCTGGTAAAATGTTGTCAGCAGGACAGGAAGTAAGGGTATATGTCTCTTCCCTATCTACCCAAAACTAAGAAAAATGTTTTGGCTGGATATACACTTTAATTACAACATATTTCTACCTCTGAATGATATTGACATGCGAATCTATTATTTTATGCTGATTGGACAATCTCTCTTTTATTGTTTATGCTGCATAAATGTGAAATATAAAAAAAAAATACTATTGCTATTCATAAAAAAAAAAAAAAACTAAGCCACTTAATTTGCCAGTAAGCAAATTAAGCCACACAATCATGGACTTTGTTCCCCTAAAACTATTGCTTGCACAACATATACAGTACCCTAACAAGGAGCTAAAATAAAAATTCACACTTTATACGGATGTGTAGAGTAAATTTTTACTAAATGCTAGGTAAATTTAGCTTTTGGCTACTTCAGTAATCGAGGGAGGAAAGATTGTTTTAGTCTGTTCAGGGTTTCACAGGCTTGGAGTTTGCTTCCCCCTACCTCCAGAAGATGTTTCTAGAGTTTAGGGAGGGAGAATTCAAATAACCAGCCTGACTATTGATCAGTGCCTAGCCAATCCCTGAGGAGGTGTGCCCAGATGGTTGCTGGGGAAGCTGATAAATAGTCTAAAGGCCTGAAGAGACTGTCTTCTCCAGCAAGGAGAAGTTCCCAGCCTTAGAGTGGGCAGTTGCCCTTTGGGCAAGCCTTGGCATGTGCTGATGCTCTCGGAGGTCTCGGTATTGGAGACCTGGAAGGAACCTGGAATTGGCTGCAGGACCTAACCAAAGGGATCCGGTCTTGAGAAGGAGTCTCACTCTCACTGGGAAGTGTCCGGAATAAACTGGGAAGAGGCAACTGGGAGGAGGCAGCTGTCTTGGAAACTTGTGTGTAATGACACCAAACGTATTCCTGGTGACTGCGTGTTTCAGAGATATAAAAGTCAGACATTGGCTCTGACGGAGACTGCTCTTATTCAGTCTCAAATACTGGCCATTCTCCTGTCCCTGGACAGGGAAGAGGAGGGTTTAGATTGTTCCCTTTTTGAAGTTGCTAGCCATTTTGAAGTATCCCATGCCTTAATCCATCTTGTGTTACATGTTCTACAAGCAATAAAGTACAAAAAGATAAAACTCCTAGAGCCGGAGTGAATAGAATGTTGCTTGGGCGGATGGTGGCCTCTGTACTCTTTGGGTGAGAACCAGTTAAAACCAACATCCCCTGTGTGGGTAGCGTAACATAAACCAAATTGCTAATTTTCAGTAAAAGTTAAACGTTTATTTACTGTTCATTTTCTACGAATAAAAAGTTGCTACATCCTAAATGCTATTGTGTGACTTAAAGCCTGGACATTCTAGGTCCCATGGTCTCTGGATACCAGGAGCATTATAGATGTTCCATGGCATTACAAACATTTCAGTCATTCCTTAATAAAAGACTTGCAAAGCATAAGCACAGTGCAGTACAACTAATTGCTAGTATAGAAAAGAGTGCATCTGTGATAAGGATTCCGATCTCCATCCAGCGCTGTTCACATGTACAGCAGCTCTTCTGCCCTCCTCTCCTTGCTCTCAAATGCTTGGCTGAGAGCAGCGGGAGGCATTGGCTCCTGCTGCTGTCAGTCAAAACCTGTGAGCAGGGGGTGGGGCCGAGCTGGGCTGTGTGTCTGAATCGCAAACGCAAACAGCCAGACTTGGGATCAAGAACGCACAAGTGCCCCCACAGAAGTGCCGACGGGGGACCCCAGAAGAGGAGGATCGGGGCTGCTCTGTGCAAAACCATTGCACAAAGCAGGTAAGTATGACATGTTTATTATTTTATTTAAAAAAATATGAGCTTTACAATCACTTAAATACATGTAGCGATACCCCCAGCTAAGGGAGCGGCTGATATGATTTTCGGGCCTGTAACACACCGCTGTCAACCCCCAGCAATTGGCTCTACCCTCCCTTGGCACAGTTAGTAGGGGATGATAGGATTGTGAGGCCTGCAACTTTAGGCAACACAATCCAGCAACAAAAACACACACAGTGATATAGCGAACACTGACTGTTTCTTCTGCACAATAATAACACCAACAACTAGTCTGCTTAATCCTGGTACTTTTACTAAAGGAAATGATTAAACAGATTAACACAGTATACTTTAGTATATGCAGAGCCCTGCAATAAAACATGTTCAACAATAGGCAGATATGCAATCCTGTACAAGGATGACTAACGGACCGGACCCCCTTGCAGCTCTCCTCCCTTGTGGGCAAGATGGCGCCCCGCAATGTCTACACTGATAAGTCAGGCCTGACTGTAACTATGTGTAAGTTCCGTAGAGAAGAATCTTCACTAGCAAATGGTGGTGCACTTTTGAAGACAAATTGTAATCCACGGGAATAAAGGTTGACAAACTTGGTGAACAAAGATAAAGTCGCTAACGCTATTCAATGCACTGTCCCTCCGGTGTGCATATGCAAACTCTAGCGGGTGAGTCCCGAACAACAAACACTAGGCCTAGAGATCCTTTACTAATCTCTGAGCAGGTGTTCTCTCACCCAACCGGACCAGTCCACGTCCGTATCTTCCGTTGCTGTGTCTCGGTACACAGGTTCCACGACACCCGGGTCTTCGGTCCTCCTGGAAGCAGCAGACGGATAGCAGGATGCGACGTCCCTCAGGCTCCTTGGTGGAAACGGAAGGCTCTTTGGAAACACAGGGCCTAGGCTTCAGGCCCTGTCCGGAACAACAGACTCAGCCGAGAGTTCCACCTGCTGGGCGGGCAATGTCCAAAGAGACCGTACTCCATTCCGCCCCTCAGTTAAATACCCCACCCCAGCAGTCCTTGCGCGGGGAAATGCATCCTGGGTATGGTAGTCTTTGGGTTCCTCAAGCAACACCCCGCTACATACATAAAGAGCTTGAATAGAGGACCAAATTTTGTATGCTTTTAGGTGCATTCAGCTTGCCTTTGAGATCAGTTTGAGATGCTTCTAGGATGCTTCTATGTTCAGAGGTGCTTCTGATCTCCTTCTAAACTGCTTTAAGCTGTTTTTGCACTACCATCGGCTTTTTGACACAACCCTAACAAATATTGGAAAGATAAGTCACAGTAAGCTGATTCTTTTATATAAATATCTAAAGACATTACATAGACTAATGATTTATTGAAACCTATATCAGACTTACTAACAAGAAGGATCAAAAAAGTACAACCATAGACTATGTTCTTTAGGAAAAAAGGTATTAGGATTACAATAGGCAATTTTTTTTTTCACAGAATTATCTACAAAACATCACAAAGACTATAACTATATAGAAAACAATAATCTAACCTCATTGGATGTCAATCTCCCCTACTCTTAGTTAAAAACTAAGCCTTTGATACATATTGATTTTGCTGGGTTTTCAGGATCAAAGGAAAAAAAGGAGAAAAGCCGAACTTCAATGACATATAAAATATAATTTAAAGCTGAACTCCAGTCAAACAGATACATTTCACAGATTAAATAGATACATGAGAGCTGTTCTATCTGCCAAAGTATTTGTAGTTCTGCCTATCCAGTCCAGAGATCTGCTCTGCACAGCAAAGTCCTGCCTGGCAGGGAAGAAGAGCTAAGTTTTCTCTGCTACCATTTCACTTTCACGTCTAGGTCTCTCCTCCCCACCCCAAGCATGTGATTAGATTGTGAAAGTAGAAGCAGCAGACCAATGAACTCATCTCTCTTTCATGCTCCTATCAGCATGTTCCTTCAACTAAAGCATTACTGGTTGGCTCTTTAAGTTGCGTGTATTTATGTATACATTTTAGGGCTGTTACTGATTAAAATTTTCATGTTCGATTAATCTTTTTTTTTTTTAATCGATTAATCGACTAATTTCGATTAATTATAACGCACATAGATCCAACTACTTTTAGCTGATCTCCTTGCAGGCTGATTCCCAGTGCAGCTACCAACCACTGGAAAAATTGGAAGCAGGATACAAAAAACACACAAAGGCTGCGCTCGATGGGAATAGCATTAAAACTTTTATAGTCTTCAAGTAGATAACAAAATAAATATTGCACTGGGGATAAAATCGATGTAGCTAAATAAACTGTAAAAATGGTGCGAGTAATACCAAATGGTAGCAAAAGCAGTCATAAAAACATGTAGCCAAGTATGATACTGGTATAAAAATGTGTACAACGATACCACTGCTGAATCCAGATGAGGAGGGGCTAACATCAGTCCGTCGGCATGTAGATGTCCCGTGAAGGGAACTATCACAACTCCCAGTGGATGGCTGTAGAATCCCAGGTTGATAGAGGGAAGTGTAACAGCCCTTGCGTGTGGCAGATATTTAGGTCCCGCCGGCATGCAGATATGAAGGCACAGCAAAGGAGCCCTTCAGATGGACACGGCAAGCGCCGCCGGTGATCCGTGACATCAACGGATCTCCCTGAAGACCCGTAAGTCGGGGGAGAGGTGAGTACCAATCAAAAGAATTTTAATCGATCAAAAGAATTTTGATCGATCAAAACACTTAATCGATTAATCGAGGAATTAATAGTTAATTTCCACAGCCCTAATACATTTCCATATATATTAATGATTACAGAGCTGCAATTATGTGTCTTTTATATTGCCCTGTGGCTCAGCTTTAATACATTTTTATGTGTAGCGGGGTCCTCAATTTAAGGGAAGTGTTTGAGAGGTTGTTTGCTCAAACACCCTAATTTGTCAGGGTTTTTACAACCATTTCTATCCACAGGGAGAGTATCGGTGTGTAGTTCCCTGTGGCCTACAGGTGGTGCTGCCATGGTGGGCTAGGGTTGAACCACTGATACAGTGCTGTGCCTTGTGTGTCCCCTCTCGGCAGCCATACAGTGGGTGTGTTCTACCTGCTGGGCATGCTGGGAGAGGATATAAAAGGGGCAGACGCTGCCTGTTTGGGGTTCTGTCAGCGGGTGTCAAGTCCCTGGTGTTAGGCCGGATTGCTGAGAGGGCGCCCCTTGCGGCTAAGTGCACCGCACCCCTGGAGATGAGACAGGGAGTGCGGGGCCCAAAGGTGCACGGATTGCCGGTACTGCTGCTGACTGGGCCGGTGCAGGCAGAAGGTAGCTGGGGTGCGCTGGGAGAACGGATTTGGTAGCCGTGCAAGGGAAGGTTCTGGTGTGGAGCAGTAGGTAAACCACGAACAGAGTCTAGAGCCAGGCCGGGGGTCAAACACAGGAATCAGTCCGAGGGTATTTACAGGAACAAGCCGGGTCATGCACGGGAGCTGAAGATAATGGAGTAGTCAGCCAAGCCGGGGTCAGATACGAGGAGACAGGCAGAGTCACAGGTCCAGGTACAAGCCAAGGATTCAGGATAAACAGGAGACACAGGAGATACAGGAAGCTGATGATAATCCAGCAACCTGTGTGCGCCAGTGACAGGTTTAAATAGGCCCGGGGAGCACGCCCACGTCTGCGTGCGCCCGTGCGCGCATCTGCGTGCGCCTGTGCGCGCCATGGCGCATCTGCGTGCGCACATGCACAAAGGAGTGAGTCTGGCGCGGCCATGATGAACACTGGCAGGAATGCCAATAACTCGGCCATTTTCCTGACAGTGCCCCCCCCAAGGGGCAGCCTCCAGATGCCCAACCGAGCCCATCTTTCGGGGTAACGGGCTTGAAACCTCTGCAAAAGTCTAGGGGCGTGTATATTGCCTTCGGGTTCCCAGGAATTCTCTTCTACTGGGTAACCTTTCCATTTTATGAGAAATTGAATGGTCCTACCTCTCCTACGACAGTCCAGGATGGCTTCTACCTCGAACTCAGTTTCATCTCCCACAGCGACTGGAGGCAGAGGAACTTCTCTTCTTCCTGGAAATGGACTAGAGATAACATGTTTAAGCAAAGAGACATGGAAAACCGGGTGGATTCTGTAGGAGCTAGGTAGCGCCAGTTCAAAAGCTACTGGATTAATTTCTCGTCTGATCTTAAATGGACCGATAAATCTGGGTCCGAACTTCCGGGAGGGACAAGAAAGCTTGAGATTCGCTGAAGAAAGCCATACTTCGTCACCAACTTTAAAGGCAGGGTTCTCTCTCCTTCTCTTGTCATACTGTTTTTTATAATTTTCATGGGCTCTTTGCATAGTTAGCTGGAGAGTCCGATAGTTAGTCTGGATGGAATTTATCCTGTCTTGAACCGCTGGGACTGAGGCCTCTGGAATGACATTAGGCAAAAATGAGGGGTGGAACCCATAATTCGCCCAAAAGGGTGATTGATTGGTGGAAGTATGTACAGAATTATTGTATGCGAACTCTGCGCACGGGAGTAACAAAATCCAATCATCCTGGGAGAAGGAGCAGAAACAGCGTAAGTATTGTTCTACATTCTGATTTGTTCTTTCGGTTTGACCATTGCTCTGGGGATGATAGGCCGAAGATAGACACAGCTCGATTGACAGCATCTTACAGAGTTCTCTCCAGAATCGGGAGGTGAATTGTGCCCCTCTATCGGACACAATATTATCGGGAAGGCCATGGAGTCTGACTATTTATTTTATAAAAAAAAAAAATTGTGTCTACAGCAGATGGTGTGCCCATCATGGGCAAAAAGTGGGCCATTTTGGACAAACGGTCCACTACTACTAAGATAGTTGTGAACTCGTCAGAAGGAGGCAACTCTACAATAAAGTCCATTGATATTTTCTTCCATGGTTGTTCTGGTACCGGCAGTGGTCGTAACAGACCCCAGGAACTAACGTTGGACCCCTTGTTTCGTTGGCAGGTGGTGCAGGAGCTAACATATTCCCGGCAGTCTGATTTCAGAGTAGGCCACCAAAAAGAACGTTGGATGAGATTCATTGTTTTCCGTACCCCGAAGTGGCCAGCAAGTTGGTGGTCATGAAATGTCTTTAGGACCTGGATTCTGGCTGGTCGTGGAACAAAGACTTTATCCTGATACCAAAGGTAACCCCCCTGACTTCTTAAAGAGGATGCCTCTGGTTCCGGGCATTGGATGGATGCCTGTTCAAGTGAGGCCCTTAGATCAGGTTGGATCATGAGGAAGTTCTGTGGTGATAGGATTGTGCTGGGAGCTGTTTCCTCGGGGGTATCGGGAAACATCCGGGACAGGGCATCAGCTTTTCCGTTTTTGGAACCAGGGCGGTATGTGATGTGAAAATTTAATCTTGAGAAAAACAAGGCCCAGCGAGCTTGTCGGGGTCTCAGGCGTTTGGCAGTGCGAAGGTACTCCAAGTTCCTGTGATCTGTGAATATCATAACAGGGTGAGAGGCCCCTTCGAGAAGATATCTCCACTCCTCTAAGGCTGTATTAATGGCCAACAGTTCACGGTCACCTACATCGTAGTTCTTCTCTGGCTGGCTCATTTTCCGAGAGGAGAAAGCCACGGGGTGAAGCAACGACTTAGGCCCCTGGCGTTGCGAAAGTACTGCCCCTGTGGCTACTTCTGAGGCATCGACCTCCAAGATGTAGGGCAGGGCAGGATCAGGATGTTTTAGGATGGAAGCTGAGGTGAACAGAGACTTTAGTTCTTCAAAAGCGGATTGCGCTTCTGGGGACCACTGGAACCGGGTGTGTAGGCGGGTGACTTGGGTGATAGGTGAAATGATGGAAGAAAAGTTCCTTATGAACCTTCTATAGAAATTTGCGAAGCCTACAAATCTCTGCACCCCCTTTTTGTCTGACGGAGTTGGCCAATCCAGGACTGCTTGTACCTTTTGTGGATCCATAGCTACCCCGTCGGTGGATATGATTAGCCCAAGAAACTAGATTGAGTCCTTTTCGAACTCACACTTTTCCGCCTTTGCGTAAAGTCCGTGTTTCCTTAGTGTGAGTAATACTGTCTTCACATGTGTCCGATGGAGTTCCAGAGTAGCTGAGAATATGAGGATGTCGTCCAAGTAGATGATGACAAAGTAATCTAGATATTCCCGGAAAATATCATTAACGAAGTGCTGGAACGTTGCTGGGGCGTTACAGAGCCCGAAGGGCATTACAAGATATTCGAAATGTCCGAACCGCGTTCTGAAGGCCGTCTTCCATTCATCACCCTCACGGATGCGAACAAGGTTGTAAGCCCCCCGTAGATCCAGTTTGGTAAATATCTGTGCGGTGCGGAATCTCTGAAAAAGTTCAGGGACAAGTGGAAGTGGGTAGCGTTTTTTTATGGTAATCCTATTAAGTTCCCTATAATCAACACATGGTCTCAAAGTCTTATCTTTTTTTTCTACAAAGAAAATGCCGGCACCGGCTGGGGAAGAGGAAGGGCGGATGAAATCCTTTGCCAAATTTTCATCTATGTATTGCCGTAGAGTTCCTAACTCCGTCTCAGAGAGTGGGAAGATACGCCCGAACGGGATTTCAGCCCCAGGGAGTAATTCGATAGGACAGTCGTATGACCGATGTGGAGGTAGGGTATCTGCTTTTCTCTTATCAAAGACATCCAGGAACTCTTGATAAGCTGGTGGTATATTTGGGTTATTGGCAGATGTGGGTTGCACTGTCAGGCAGCTGGTGGTATCTCCAGATTCAGGGACCAAGCAGTGCTGCTGGCAATAGGACGAGGTAAACAAAACTTCCTTGGTGCTCCAATTGACCTGAGGATTGTGTGCTTGGAGCCAGGGGATCCCCAAGATGACTGGGAACATAGGTGAACTTAAAGCGTCAAAGCGTAGAAATTCCCGGTGGCCATCAGGAGTAGTGACAAGAAATGGAGCAGTCTCTAGGGTAACAGGGCCAGAACTAGGCATTGTACCATCTGCCAGGCGAACTTCCAGTCCCCGTTCCTTGTGGAGAAGCGGTAGACTAAGGTTCTTTGCTAGGCTTAAGTCCACAAAGCAGCTACACGCCCCAGAATCGATTATGGCCCGGAGCTGTACTTCCTCTTTCCCTAACTGCAACGTAATGGGAAGAACAATATGGGAAGGAGAAGTTCCGGAGACCTGGAAGTACACTGGGGTGTATGACCGTGGCTTCTTGGGCCTTATGGGGCAGTTGCAAAGGAAATGTCCGTTCCCTCCGCAATAGAGGCAAAGATTGGCTTGGCGACGACGACGTCTCTCATCAGGGGTCAGTGCCGATCGTATAAGTCCTACTTGCGGCGATGCAGATGGAATGGGAACTTCAGGTGGCAACCAGGTGGGTCCGGAGGTCTGAGACCGTTCTGACAGTCGCTCCCGCAGGCGTCGGTCAAGCTGAATGACCAATTTAATGAGGTCCTCAAGAGTGGTGGGGATACCAACTCTGGCTAACTCATCCTTGAGGGACTCGGAAAGACCCAAGCGGAACTGGTGTTTTAGGGCCGCTTGATTCCAGTCTGTGTCTGCAGACCATCGACGGAAGTCCACGGTGTAGTCCTCCACTGGCCGCTTCCCCTGCCGCAGGGAGGGCAGGTTGGCCTCTGCGGTGGCCGTCCACTGGGGGTCTTCGTAGAGCTGTGCCATGGCGGAGAAGAAGGAGTCCACCGTGCTGATAACCGGGCTCTTCTGTTCCCATAGGTGGTGGGCCCAGGTCTGGGGTTCATTAGACAACAGGGAAATAAGAAACCCAACCTTAACAGTCTCTAGAGCAAAGGTCCGGGGTTGCAAGGCCAGATGTAATAAACAGGCATTTTTGAAGGTCCTAAACTTTTTCCGATCTCCAGAAAATCGTTCAGGGATTGGAACGCGGGGTTCAGGAGGAGGAGCCAACATCGTCGGGGCTGCTGGAGTTTGCCATTGGACGGTTGCAGAGGAGCAGGTAGCGAATGGTCCTGGTTCCACAGGAGCAGGTGACACTGACGTGTGTTGTAAACGTCCTTCAAGCTGAAGATGTGCTTCCTGCAGTTTCTGGATTTCATGGGCCAAAGTTGCAGTTTGTTGGCACAGAGCCTCTAACAGGAACGCACCTCTGCCGACCTCAGACATGGCTGGATTATACTGTCAAGTCCCTGGTGTGAGGCCGGATTGCTGAGAGGGCGCCCCTTGCGGCTAAGTGCACCGCACCCCTGGAGATGAGACAGGGAGTGCGGGGCCCAAAGGTGCATGGATTGCCGGTACTGCTGCTGACTGGGCCGGTGCAGGCAGAAGGTAGCCGGGGTGCGCTGGGAGAACGGATTTGGTAGCCGTACAAGGGAAGGTTCTGGTGTGGAGCAGTAGGTAAACCACGAACAGAGTCTAGAGCCAGGCCGGGGGTCAAACACAGGAATCAGTCCGAGGGTATTTACAGGAACAAGCCGGGTCATGCACGGGAGCAGAAGATAATGGATGAACACTGGCAGGAATGCCAATAACTCGGCCATTTCCCTGACAGCGGGGTCCTACCCCAGGTTCTTGTTCCTGTCCGCCCCGGGCACCTTTGGCCCAGGGGCGGGTTGTCGTTGGTTCGGTCGTCGGGAGTCCTACTCCCATTGAGTGTTCCGGTTCCATCCTGGGCACCTTTAGCCCAGGGTGAGGTACTATCGTGTTGTTCCTGTCCGCCCTGGGTATGTAAGCCCAGGGACCGCAGTGAAGGCATGGGGCCCAGCACCTTCGGATCGAGGAATCTCAGGGTGCCGCCTTGCGAGGGGACCCGTATCTAGGATGAGGAGGCCGGGAAGGAACTCTCCGAAGACCCAGTGCAGTGTCATGGTGACGGTAGGGGCCCGGTAACTCTCCAGAGGGATGTCTTCTCTTAAAAAGGGGCCATAGCTAAAGAAGGGCCTGTTTCACCAGGTCTGTGGCAGAGACTAACTTCACGGTCTGTGGCAGAGACTGTGCGCCTAGTAAACTTGCTTGAGAATCTGAGCAAACATCTGTAACGTTTGTGCCTGGACCTCATCCACACCTCGTGCTATTCTATTTCTTGTTCCAACCTTTTTTCTATCAGAGACTGTGTTATTGCCAAGAGAAAATAAACTCTGAGTTGGAGTTTCATCTGGTGTGGACATTCACTTTACTGGGAAGTCAAGGACTTGTCTCTACTTTAATATAGAGGTGACAATCGGGCTCTGGAGGTTTTCATGTTCAGACCGTGGAAGACCCAACAACAACACCGCTTAACCTCCTCACACAGGAGGATACGGGCTGTTACTGCGGTGTGCCTCTCTCTTCCTGCGAGGAGCCAAAGTTAATGCAGGTAAAGAAAGGGGTCTGTGCGCTACATATGTATGCACTGAAAACTAATAAATGTACTTTTTGATGCAACTAGTGTAAATGCCTGAGTTTGACTTGGTATCCTGACTAGAAAAAAAAAAGGGTCAGGGAATATGGCAGGGATCAGTAAGAAATATTTTAAGCCAAATATGACACCACATCTCCAACCTTTCTCTTTGAGAAAAAAAGAAAAAGAGAGTGACCTTCCCTTCTCTTCCTAATTTTACTGCCTAGTAATTTGCTGTAACCAGGGAGGTGTAGCCTGGGGCTATAGTGTAAATTTATAGTGTAAATTTAGTTTTTGGCTGAGATGTAAACAGCTCAGATTGATTGTATATAGTTTATTAGGTTCTGTTCTAAACTTGGCTGAGTTTTGCAATTTTCACTATTGCCAGTAGGTGTCACTGGAACCACATGCCAGTATGAGATTTACAACAAGGTTGAGCTGTAATGAATATTCTTTTTCCCAGAACAGCCCAGTAGGAGGTTCCTGGCCGTTGTGCATTCTGGGAGGGGGTATTTATGGGACAGATGCCATGTGCTCTAGTCAGTCTTCACCTCATGGCCCTCCTGGCCTGAGGCTACGTTGCTGCAAGTTCTGCTAGTAGGCCCAGAAGCCTGTCTGGGGCCTACTAATCCTGAGGTGGTCCTTAGGCAGTCTTGCCTGATTGGAAGAAGCCGAGCCAAGCTGATCAGATCCAGGGGAGGACCCTTGCTGGAGAGAGCCAGGATGAAGACTGGTCTCTCAGGAGGGCCTGGTGACTCGGTTGGAGGATGCACCTATATTTAAACTATCCTTACAGTACCGTTGGATGGCTTAAAGGTTCTGGTACTGTGAAGCTGTTCTACAAATCTAAATCAAGGTAACTAACTCCTGGCTGTTAAGTCTGTGAGAGAGACTTATCTGAGAGTGCTACTGGCTGCTAAGTCTGTGAGAGAGACTTGTCCAGGAGTTCTAATGGCTGCTAAGTCCTGTAAAAGAGGCTTATCCAGAAATCGTACCAGTTGCTAGGTCTGTGTGAGAGACCTATCCAGGTATTCAAGATCTTCTAAAAGAAAGCTATTTTTGCCTTTGGATTCAAGGAGTCTGTAAGTGATCTGCTAAAAGGTATCTGAAACCTCCCCTAACCCTCTCTATCCTATTACTGCTTTCAAGTTCTCCATTAAAGCATTAAAAATATACAAAGTGACTGGCGCCCAAATTCTGTTCTAACCAGGGGAGGGCTGGCAGCCTTAAGCCTGGGGGGCAAGTCCAATCGGGTGGCCCATTGTACCACCGAATCAGCTCACCATCCATGCCCTCCAGGTTTTATAACGGATATTGATGTTATGAAGCAAGACAAATATGACACAGCAATGACAGCATGACCCCGATCTTGGTAAAAAGCCGATGACGCGGCTCATTACCCATGTGATTGGCTGTGTCTAATAACAGCCAATCACATGTAAATGACAGCCTGTGAGGAGAGCCGATCAGGGGCATCTCCTCGCAGGGGACACTGTACAGATAATTAAGGCACTGATTACAGTGCAGCCCCAACAGTGCCCAGCAAATTACGTCAGCCCATCAGTGACACCAATCTGTGCTGCCTTTCAGTGCCAAACATTAATGCCCATTATTGCTACCCATCAGTGCCCAACAGTACCGCCTATCAGTGCCCCCTATCAGTGAACTTCAGTGAAGGAGAAAAATTACTTACAGTGCCTTGAAAAAGTATTTATACCACTTGAAATTTCCCACATTTTGTTACAACCAAAAACATAAATGTATTTTATTGGGATTTTATGTGATAGACCAACACAAAGTGGCGCATAATTGTGAAGTGGCTGAATACAAATGCCCCCCCCCCCACACTTTTCACATATTTGAAGAAAAAAAAATTGAAAACCATTTATCATTTTCCTTCCACTTCACAATTATGTGCCACTTTGTGTTGGTCTATCACATAAAACCCCAATAGAATACATTTACGTTTTTTGTTGTAACATAACAACATGTGGAAAATTTCAAGGGGTATGAATACTTTTTTAAGGCACTGTAAGTAATTTTTCACCTTCACTGAAGTTCACTGATAGGGGGCACCGATAGGCGATACTGTTGGGCACTGATGGGTAGCAATGATGGGCATTAATGGTTGGCACTGAAAGGCAGCAGATTGGTGTCACTGATGGGCACAGACTGGCATCATTTGCTGGGCACTGTTGGGGCTGCACTGTAATCAGTGCCCTAATTATCTGTACAAGGCAAGGTATTTACAAAAAAACATAAAAAACAAAACAAAAAAAAACCCAGTCGTTTAGCAAAAAATAAAAAACCCCAGTTGTTATTAAATACCACCAAAATGAAAACTCCATTTGTGTGAAAAAAGAACAATGTAATTTGGGTACAGTGTTGCATAGTTGCCAACAGTCACGGATTGGCCGGGACATTCCCGGGATTCAAACCCTTTTCCCGGATTTATTTTGTCCCGGCCAATCCGATTTTTCCCGTTTTCCCCGAATTTGGACGCCGCAGGCCGCCGCCGCTAGAGGTCCACGGCTGGCAGAGACAATGTCTCGGCCGGCCGCCATGTTCAAGAAGACCAAAACACGGATGTAGTACAATAGAAAATAAAGCCGCTGCGGCGCCGCCCACACCCCGCACCTCCCCGGGGGTGGGCGGCGCCGCAGCAGCTTTATCTTCTATTGTACTACATCTGTGTTTTGGCTGGCCGGCAGGCCACCCCCCCCCCACCCCGCCCCGCCCCGCTGCAGGTCTGTCTGTAATGGAAAGGGGCGGGGGTCGGCAGCGCCACAGCTTAAAGTTTTTTTTCTTTTCAGCCACACTGTCGGCTCCGCCTCTCTTTTTTGTTCCCCTTCGGGGAAGGGGAAACAATAATGGCGGCCGAGACAGGAGACGCCTGTGGTTAAGGGGGGACTCCGCTGGGGATGCCTGTGGTAAGGGGGGACTCCGCTGGGAACGCCTGTGGTAAGGGAGGACTCCGCTGGGGACGGCTGAGGTAAGGGGGGACTCCGCTGGGGACGCCTGATGTAAGGGGGGACTCCGCTGGGGACGCCTGATGTAAGGGGGGACTCCGCTGGGGACGCCTGAGGTAAGGGGGGACTCCGCTGGGGACGCCTGAGGTAAGGGGGGACTCCGCTGGGGACGCCTGAGGTAAGGGGGGACTCCGCTGGGGACGCTTGATGTAAGGGGGACTCCACTGGGGACGCCTGATGTAAGGGGGGACTCCGCTGGGGACGCCTGATGTAAGGGGGGACTCCGCTGGGGACGCCTGATGTAAGGGGGGACTCCGCTGGGGACGCCTGATGTAAGGGGGGACTCTGCTGGGGACGCCTGATGTAAGGGGGACTCCTCTGGGTACACCTGATGTAAGGAAGGACTACGCTGGGTACGCCTGAGGTAAGGAGGGACTCCTCTGGGGACGCCTGATGTAAGGAGGGACTCCGCTGGGGACGCCTGATGTAAGGAGGGACTCCTCTGGGGACACTTGATGTAAGGGGGGACTCCACTGGGGACGCCTGATGTAAGGGGGGACTCCACTGGGGACGCCTGCATAGTTACCAACAGTCCCGAATTTCCCGGGACAATCATGATTTTTGGACCCTTGTCCACAAGTGTGGAGGGGGCTCTGCTGGGGAGGCACCTGATGCAAGGACGGACTGCTGGGGAGGCACCTGATGCAAGGACGGACTGCTGGGGAGGCACCTGATGCAAGGACGGACTGCTGGGGAGGCACCTGATGCAAGGACGGACTGCTGGGGAGGCCATCTGGTGGCAGGCGACGTGGCAGGTAACACGCTCAGGGCTTCCACTGATTCAGCATTATGGTGAGTTGAATGATTTCATTTTATATTACAATGTAAAAATAGAAATAATGCACTTCAATCATCCTGACACCGTAACAACCATGGTGCCGGGATGATTGAAGCGCCAACAGGTGTTTTGGAGTATCCTTATCTGCCAATTTTGTTACACATTACTATTGTGGTGTAGGATCTGGCTTCTTTCTTTCTCTCTCTTTCTCTCACCTCGGACTCTAGCCACACCCCTTTGAACCACGCCCATTTAAACCACACCCACTATCGTGCGTAAACCACGCCCATTTTTCGCCGCGGCGCGCTTCGCGCGCCGCATTTTTCACTACAGCATGACACACCTACAAACTAATGCCCCGCCCCCTGATTATAGCAAGGCTCCGCCTCAATACAAAAAAAGTGTCCCAGATGTTTTTTTTGCAATGTTGGCAACTATGGTGTTGCTCGACCGCGCAATTGTCATTCAGAGCCCAGGCACACTGACATTGGGAATGAAATCGAGCGTGTTCAGCTGAACTATTGAACGATTTCATACTCACTTGTCAGTCCCAACTTTGGGGTGCGATTTCAGAGACATATGTGCGGGTTCATGCACAGATGTCTATTGAAATTGTACCCCGAAGTTGCCAAAAGTAGTACAGAAACTACTTTTGGGAATCGGTGCGACACCGCAAATGGAATCGATGCGGTTTTGCACCGATTCGGATGGTGCCATCGCCGGCAATTGCCACCGTTTTGCCATGTGATTTGACATGTCAAATCGCATGCCAAATCGCTCCAATGTGAACCTGGGCTCTGTGTGAGAGAAGGGAAAGCTAAAAATTGTCCTGGGCAGGAAGGGAGTGAAAGTGCCTGGCAGGCAAGAGGTTAAATGATAAGGCTGAGGGAGAGACGGAGTAGGGAGGAAGAGAGGGGGAGGGGAGAGTCTGATCACAGGCAGCTCACTCACTTGCAGTCCCAGCAGGAGGCTCACTGGCTCAGTCACTCAGCGTCTTCATGTTTAGGATGGGACACTGCGGCTGCCGACTTCAAAGTTTCCCGCCTGCATATCTCCTTCACACAGCACACGGGCTTGCATCGAGTGTGGGCGGGCACAAGAGAGAGGGGCGGGAGAAGGCAGAGCTGATCGTTCTCCCATTAGTGGAGAGGAGGGGGGAGGGCTGTACTCTGCAAGACGGAACACACTCTGCCCTGTGACAGGTGCAGCTAACATCCCTGTCACAGGACACAGCGCAGCTGCAGCACAGGATGGAGGGATCAGTGTGTTCTTTCAGTGCAATTCGGCCGCCAATTCACGATCCAGTCCTGTAAACCCCCACAGTAGCACTCGGCCGGGTCCGGAAACTGCACATGCGCAGTTCTAAACTGGCCGCATAGCGGCCCTTTTTCAGGAAATCAAAGCGGCCCGGGGGCAAAACTCCACTCTGCCACCTGGCCCAGTCTGCCCCTGGTTCTAACTTCCCATTAAAGCCATGGACTCAGCCCTGGGGTGAATGTAAGCTCGCTCCCTCCCTCTGGAGGTACCCCTTTGCTCCCAGTAGACCCAGAGGGGCACTACAGAGGTGAACTGCGTAACTGAAGTTCTGTATAAGTCAGGTCACTTGGTTTACACTTGTGTTACACTTTGATCAGATTGTATCAGACTGAGTAGGTGTTATGTCTCTGCCTCACTGCCCATTTTAACCTTTAACCACTTAACAACCACCTGCCGACAAATAACGTCGACAAGGTGGTTGCTTAACTCTGGGAGGACGTTATATAACGTCCTCCCAGAATCGCGCTCCCGCGCGCCCCCTGGGGCGCGCACATGGGAAACTCCGTGACCGCCGGGTCCAGAGGACCCGGCGGATCACGAATCGCGGTAAATCGCCGCTGATAGCGGCCGTTTACCACGTGATCGCTCCGTCAAATGACGGAGCAATCACTTGTAAACAGACCGGCGTCATTTGATGACGCCGGTTCCTCCCTCCCCTCTCTGTACCGATCGGTACAGTGTGAGAGGGGAGGGGGAGGGAGCGGATGGCAGCAGCAGCACTGTGGGCTGGATCTGTGACAATTGCAGTCACAGATCCATCCATCCATCCCTGCTCAGCCATCCCTGTGCTATACCCTGCCAATACTCTGCAATACACCCTGCCAATACTCTGCAAAATACCCTGCCAATACTCTGCAATACCCTGGTGCAATACTCTGCAATACCCTGGTGCAATACTCTGCAATACCCTGCAAAATACTCTGCAATACCCTGCGAAATACTCTGCAATACCCTGCGAAATACTCTGCAATACCCTGGTGCAATACTCTGCAATACCCTGGTGCAATACTCTGCAATACCCTGGTGCAATACTCTGCAATACCCTGGTGCAATACTCTGCAATACCCTGCACAATACTCTGCAATACCCTGCACAATACTCTGCAATACCCTGGTGCAATACTCTGCAATACCCTGGTGCAATACTCTGCAATACCCTGGTGCAATACTCTGCAATACCCTGCACAATACTCTGCAATACCCTGCAAAATACTCTGCAAAATACTCTGCAATACCCTGCACAATACTCTGCAATACCCTGCACAATACTCTGCAAAACCCTGCACAATACTCTGCAATACCCTGCACAATACTCTGCAATACCCTGCACAATACTCTGCAATACCCGCCACAATACTCTGCAATACCCGCCACAATACTCTGCAATACCCTCCACAATACTCTGCAATACCCTCCACAATACTCTGCAATACCCTCCACAATACCCTGTGCAATACCCGTGCAATACCCTGCCATACACCGCAATACCCTGCCATACACCGCAATACCCTGCCATAGTCCGCAATACTCCGCAATGCCCTGCAATACTCCGCAATGCCCGGCAATACTCCGCAATGCCCAGCAATACTCCGCAATGCCCGGCAATACTCTGCAATAACCACTTCCCGCCCTCCGGCCGTCATATGACGTCCTTGACTTTGTGCGGGGATATCTGAATGATGGGAGCAGCTACAGGCATCATTCAGATATTAGCTTTTTCAGCCGGCGATTCCCTACACCATAAGAACAATCATAGCGGCTGTTCCGCCGCTTGATCATTCTTACGGGAGGCGAGAGGGGATGCCCCCCCCCTCCCGCTGCCCTCCGGTGCTTCTACCGACTCACCGCTACGATCAAAGCCAGGATTGTTGTTTTTTTTTTTTTTTTCAGGCTTCCCAGCCTAGAGGTGAGATGTGGGGTCTTATTGACACCCCCCCCCCCCATATCTCACTGTAAAGAGGACCTGTCATGCCATATTCCTATTACAAGGGATGTTTACGTTCCTTGTAATAGGTATAAAAGTGATCAAAAAAATGTTTAGGGCGGAAAAACATGTCAAACTAAAATAAATAAAGTAAAATGAAGAATAAAATATATTTTTTTTTTTAAAGCGCCCCTGTCCCCGTGAGCTCGCATACAGAAGCGAACGCATACGTAAGTCCCGCCCACATATGAAAACGGTTTTCAAACCACACATGTGAGGTATCTCTGCGAACGTTAGAGCGAGAGCAATCATTTTGGCCCTAGACCTCCTCTGTAACTCAAAACATGTAACCAGTAAAAATATTTAAAGCGTCGCCTATGGGGATTTTTTAAGTAGCGAAGTTTGGCGCCATTCCACGAGTGTGTGCAATTTTTAAGGGCGACATGTTAGGTATCTATTTACTCGGCGTAACTTCATCTTTCACATTATGCATAAACATTGGGCTAACTTTACTGTTTTTTTTTTTTTTTTTTAAGCACAAAACATATTTTTTCCGTAAAAAACGCGTTAAAAAAATTGCTGCGCAAATATCGTGCGAGATAAAAAGTTGCAACAACCACCATTATATTCTCTAAGGTCTTTGCTAAAAAAACATATATAATGTTTTGGGGTTCTATGTAATTTTCTAGCAAATAAATGATGATTTTTACATGTAGGAGAGAAATGTCAGAATTGGCCTTGGTGCTCCAGAACGCCTGAAGGTGCTCCCTGCATGTTGGGCCTCTGTATGTGGCCACGCTGTGTAAAAGTCTCACACATGTGGTATCGCCATACTCGGGAGTAATAGCAGAATGTGTTTTGGGGTGTAATTTGTGGAATGCATATGCTGTGTGTGAGAAATAACCTGCTAATATGACAATTTTGTGGAAAAAAAAAAGAGAAAAAAAAAATCTTGATTTTGCAAAGAATTGTGGGAAAAAATGACAACTTCAAAAAACTCACAATGCCTCTTTCTGAATACCTTGGAATGTCTTCTTTCCAAAAAGGGGTCATTTGGGGGGTATTTGTACTTTTCTGGCATGTTAGGGTCTCAAGAATTGAGATAGGCCGTCAGTACTTCAGGTGTGATCAATTTTTAGATATTGGCACCATAGCTTGTGGACTCTATAACTTTCACAAAGACCAAATAATATCCACCAATTTGTACTTATTTTTACCAAAGATATGTAGCAGTATAAATTTTGGCCAAAATTTATGAAGAAAAAATAGCAATTTGCAAAATTTTATAACAGAAACGAAAAAAAAATCATTTTTTTACAAAATTTTCAGTCTTTTTTCTCTTATAGCGCAAAAAATAAAAAACCCAACAGTGATTAAATACCACCAAAAGAAAGCTCTATTTGTGTGAAAAAAAGGACAAAAATTTCATATGGGTACAGTGTTGTATGACTGAGTAATTGTCATTCAAAATGTGAGAGCACCGAAAGCTGAAAATTGGTCTGGTTATTAAGGGGGTTTAAGTGCCCAGTGGTCAAGTGGTTAAACACCCGCGCCACATCTGCATGCATTGCACATGGTTGCGGTGTGGTTATGGCATGATCCAATTCAGTTAAAGTGGATCTTCGCTACATCTGGAGACCATAAACCGAAACACTATTTAATTCATTTTTAATATTCAAAGCAAGCTCCCCCATCCATTCATGTCCCCATGCTTTATTTTGTTGAAAAAACACCCCCTAGCATTTATGGCTGTGGCCATCTTGAGTAAAGGCAGATGATTCATGTACCATTTACTTCCTGGAATCCATCTGCCCTTAGCTCAAACATGCATGCAGTAAAGCGTGCTTAGCCTCCTCTCCTGAAGACTCCTGGGATGTATGACATCATTTGCCTAGGCAAGAAACCGAGAAGTAACTAAAGAAATGTAAAAAAAAAGTTTAAAACAAGTGAATATGATATACTTTCCTGAATGCTTACTAATGTTAGCAGCATAAGGATTAAATATATCCAATGTTGATTGGGAGTAGTGATGAGCCGAACACCCCCGGGTTCGGTTCGCACCAGAACCCGCGAACGGACCGAAAGTTCGAACGAACATTAGAACCCTATTAAATACAATGGATGCGAACGTTCGAATTCTAAAGTGCTAATTATAACAACTATTATGCATGTTATTGTCCTAAAAAGGGTTTGGGAACCCGGGTTCTGCACCAGGGGACATGTATCAATGCAAAAAGAAGTTTTAAAAACGGTCGTTTTTCGGGAGCAGTCATTTTAATGATGCATAAAGTGAAAAAAAAAAGTCAAATATTCCTTTAAATATCGTACCTGGGGGGTGTCTAAAGTATGCCTGTGAAGTGCCACGTGTTTCCCGTGTTTAGAACTGTCCCTGCACAAAATAACATTTCTAAAGGGAAAAAAGTCATTTAAAACTGCTTGCGGCTTTAATGCAATGTCTGGTCCCGGTAATATGGATGAAAATCTTTAGGAAAAATGGCATAGCTACCCCATCAACACCCCCCCCCCTACCCCAGCCCATTACCAGCCCCTTTGGGTCTTGTATGGATATTAAGGGGAACCCCGCACATAAAATAAAAAAGGCCCTATATACTCTGAACAGCCGTATACAGGCGGTGCATACAAGACAGGGACTGTAGGTTTGTTCTTATGTAGAATGTGTTTGTAATTTTGAACAGGTACATTGTTGAAGTGTAGCTCCAGCCCAAAAATCTATTTTTAAACTTTTTGGGAAACATAGGTAAGGGTTATCACCCCTGTAACATTTGTTTTGCTGTCTGTGCCCCTGTTCAGAACATTTCACCTCACTTTCCGTCCCAATGACAACTGTTTTTGAAATGTGGTGTTTTTCTTGAAACAAGGATTGCTGATAAAGCATCAGTACAGATGAGACCCCTTTCTCCCATATTTATTCTTACAGGAGAGAATTTTCCTTTCTAGGGGTAGATTTCCTCTCACTTCCTGTTGTCTTCTTTCGTTTGCAAGTAGGAGTCGTTTGTAAGTTGGATGTTTGAAAGTAGGGACCTGCCGTATATACTCTGCAGAAATAGGCCCCTTAGTTGTTGGTGTTGGCACAACACTGTAAGCACTCAGTTACTCTTGGTTGGTGCTGGAACGCCCTGCTGTCAACTATTATATCAGGAATTTTAATTACATATAATTGTTGAACAGTGGTAGTAAAAATTGGGGCTTTGATGGTGGTGCTGGTGCCACAACACTGTAAGCCCTGACAGTTACTCTTGGTGGGTGCAGCAATGGGCCCTGCTGTGAATTATTAGATCAAGAATTGTAATTACATGCCCCTTTTGAACAGGGGCTGAAAAATTGGGCCTTTCGTGGTGGTGGTGGTGGTGGCGTTGCCACAAGACTGTAAGCCCTCAGAGTTACTCTTGGTGGGTGCAGCAATGGACCCTGCTGTGAATTATTAGATCAAGAATTGTAATTGCATGCCCCTGTTGAACAGGGGCTGAAAAATTGGGCCTTAGGCACTGGTGGCACAACACTACAACCCCTCACAGATACTGTACTTGGAGCACAGCAATGAGCCCTGTTGCAAAGTATTGCTTCAAAAATTGTAATGACACGCCCCAGTTAAACAGGGGCTGAAAAATTGGGCCTTAGGCACTGGTGCCACAACACTCCAACCCCTCACAGATACTGTACTTGGAGCACAGCAATGAGCCCTATGGCAAATTATTGCTAAAAAAATTGTAATTACACGCCCCTGTAAAACAGGGGCTGAAAAATTGGGCCTTAGCCACTGGTGGCGGCACCCATAAACAAAAATGATCTTCCAAGCTATCATCATCAATCGTATCATTGAGGACTCGGAGGAGGAGGATAGCCAGTCAACATAACAGCACAGGCACTCAGCATCAGCATCAGTCTTGAAGGGATGTGACATGTTAAAATCAATTAGTCTGTTATATCAGCATCAGGTGTGTGGTAGCTGGTGGTGATCCAAGACTGGTTCATCTTGATGAAAGTCAGTCGATCAACCGAGTCGGTGGACAGGCGCACCCTGTGATCCGTGACAAATCCTCCAGCAGCACTGAATGTGCGTTCCGAAAGAACGCTGGATGCAGGACAGGCCAGTAGCTCAATTGCATACTGTGCAAGCTCTGGCCAGTGATCCATCCTCAAGACCCAGTAAGCCAGAGGATTTTCGGTGGGGAAGGTGTCCAAGTCTGACCTTGCCCCTAGATATTCCTGCACCATGTTTATCAGACGCTGGCGATGGTTGCTGGAACCGATCATACTTTGGGGCTGCGGACTAAAGAATTGTCTGAACGCATCGGTCAGACGGCCACCTTCCCCACCGCTCCTTCTTTGACTGGCCGAAGCCTCAGCAACTCGTTGTCCAGGACCAGGAGTTTGTAACCTCCCAGTCTCTGGGAACGCGTTGCACAGACCTTTCTGCAAGGCCTCCCGGAGTTGTCTCATCCTCTGCTCCCTCTGCGACGGTAACATAAGGTTCGCAACCTTACCCTTGTACCGTGGATCAAGGAGAGTGGCCAGCCAGTAATGGTCCCTCTCCTTGATCCGAAGAATACGAGGATCCTTCCGCAGACTTTGCAGGATCAGGGAGGCCATGCAGCGTAGGTTTGCTGAGGCATTCGCTCCGGAGTCCTCTGGGTCACTAAGGACGACATGATCCGCAGCCACCTCCTCCCAGCCACGTACAAGTCCACTGGTTTCTTGGGACTGTAAATCATCCCTAAAAGACTGCTGCTGATGATGCTGAGTGCCAGCCTCCACCTCCATGCTGACACAATCCTCCTCCTCCTCCTCCTCCTCCTCGTCCTCTTCCTGTGCGATGGGTGGGACAGAAGGAACACTGTCTGGGTAAAGGGGGCCTTGAGAGGCAAGGAAGTCCTCCTCTTCCTGCCTCTGTTCTGCCTCAAGTGCCCTGTCCATTATTCCACGCAGCGTGTGCTCCAACAGGTGGACAAGAGGTACAGTGTCACTGATGCATGCACTGTCACTGCTCACCATCCTCGTGGCCTCCTCAAATGGTGCCAGGACAGTGCATGCATCCCTGATCATGCCCCACTGGCGTGGAGAAAAAAAACCAAGCTCCCCTGACCCTGTCCTGGTGCCGTAGTCGCACAGGTACTCATTGATGGCCCTCTGCTGCGTGTGCAGCCGCTGCAGCATGGCCAACGTTGAGTTCCACCTGGTGGGCATGTCACATATAAGGCGGTTCTTGGGCAGGTTCAACTCCTTTTGCAGCTCAGCCAGGCGAGCACTGGCATTATAAGATCTGCGGAAATGCACACAGACTTTCCTGGCCTGCCTCAGGACATCCTGTAAGCCCGGGTACCTGCCCAAGAACCGCTGCACCACCAGGTTAAGGACGTGAGCCACACAGGGCACATGGGTCAGTTGTCCCTGTCGGAGAGGAGGTTGGTGCCATTGTCGCAAACCACCATTCCTGGCTTAAGCTGGCGTGGCGTCAACCACCTCTCGGCCTGGCCCTGCAGAGCAGACAGGACCTCTGCCCCAGTGTGGCTTCTGTCCCCCAAACACACCAGCGCAAGCACGGCATGGCATCTTTTTGCCTGCGTACTTGCGTAGCCCCGTGAACGGCTACGGAGCACCGCTGGTTCATAGGACAAACCACAGGAAGAGGCCATGGAGGAAGAAGAAGAGGAGGGGGTGGAGGAGAGAGGTGTGTCACAACCAGTAGTAGCATTTTGGAGGCGTGGCGGTGGGACAACCTCCAACACTACTGCACCTTGTCCTGCATCCTTCCCAGCTGCCAAAAGAGTGACCCAATGGGCCGTGAAAGAAAGGTAACGTCCCTGTCCATGCCTGCTGGACCATGAGTCAGCGGTAATATGCACCTTACCGCTGACCGCCCTGTCCAGCGAGGCCAAGACATTGCCTTCCACATGCCGGTAGAGAGCCGGAATAGCCTTCCGTGAGAAAAAGTGGCGTTTGGGAACCTGCCACTGAGGAACCGCACATTGCACAAACTCACGGAAGGGGGCCGAGTCTACCAACTGAAAAGGCAGCAGTTGAAGCGCTAGCAATTTAGCCAAGCTAGCATTCAACCGCTGGGCATGTGGATGGCTGGGAGTGAACTTCTTTCGACGGTCCAGCAGCTGGGGCAGGGAAATTTGCCTGCTAGAATCGGACGTCGGTGTACTGCTAGCAGAGTGGCCGCAAGTACTTGGCTGTGACACACCTAATTCTACACCTTCATTCCTCTCAGTGCATGTTTCAGAGAGGACTGAAGTTATAGTGGGGTTGGAGATCCCAGCTGATGCGGTGCAAGGAAAGGTCCGCTTTGTTCTTTGGTGTGGGTCTTTGAGGTAGGCTTGCCAACGAGCTGCATGGCAGGTCAACATATGTCTGGTCAGGCATGTGGTACCCAAGCGGCTGATGTTTTGGCCACGCGATATACGCTTGAGACATATGTTGCAAACAGCAGCTGTGCGATCTGATGCACTAGCCTCAAAAAAGGCCCACACCAAAGAACTTTTTGAATGACGGGCAGAGGCAGCGCCCTGCACAGGCGGAGCTCTGCGGTGTGATTCCGTCGGTGTACTGCCCTTACGCTGGCCACCAAAGGGCATCCTGCCTCATTGGAGATGTGCCTCCTCCTCATCCTCCTCCTCCTCCTCTCTCCTATTAGGCACCCACGTGGAGTCAGTGACCTCATCATCACCTCCCTCCTCATCACTGGAGCCAATCTGGCAGTATGCTGCAGCTGCTGGAACATGACTGCCAGATTGGTGTCCTTCTTGAGCATCCCCTCTGTCTGCTCTCACGCTACTGCCTTCCTCTAGCTGGGTTTCATCATCAGACCCTTCGAAACGCTGGGCATCCTCCTGGAGCATGTACCCAACACTGTGCTGAAACAGTTCGGGGGACTCCTCAGGAGGAGGACATGGTGGGTCTAGGGAAGGAGTGACTGATGATGAGTCTGACATTGATACCAGGGAAGAGGACGCTTTGGCAGCTGCTTTTCCAGTACCCTGAGCCAGGGTGAGAGAGGATGAGGAGGAGGAGGAGGGCTTGGTCATCCACTCTACCAAGTCTTCGGCATGATGTGGCTCAACATGTCCAGCTGCCGAAAAGAAGGACAAGCGTGTCCCATGGCCATGTGCTGATGACAATGCACCGCGTCCACGACCAGCACTGTTGCCCCCAGACACAGAGCCTGCTTGCCCTCTTTTATTGCCTCCTGACTGTCTGCCTCTCCTTGTTTGCCTTCCAGACATTCTAATAGATGGCCTGCAGGGAGATGGGAAAAAAGCAATAAGGGCTACCTTCAGGTGTCCTTCTCTGTCCCTTGAAACAAGGACTTTGACAGTGAAAGAAACTGACACTCTCCCTACCTACAGTTTTCTGTCCCTAGAAAAAATGTTTTTTTTAAGCACAATTTAGCACAAGGAGAATTCACTCACTGTCCTTCCAGGTCCCTGGAAACAAGGACTTTGACAGTGAAAGAAACTGACACTCTCCCTACCTACAGTTTTCTGTCCCTAGAAAAAATGTTTTTTTTAAGCACAATTTAGCACAAGGAGAATTCACTCACTGTCCTTCCAGGTCCCTGGAAACAAGGACTTTGACAGTGAAAGAAACTGACACTCTCCCTACCTACAGTTTTCTGTCCCTAGAAAAAATGTTTTTTTTAAGCACAATTTAGCACAAGGAGAATTCACTCACTGTCCTTACAGGTCCCTGGAAACAAGGACTTTGACAGTGAAAGAAACTGACACTCTCCCTACCTACAGTTTTCTGTCCCTAGAAAAAATGTTTTTTTTAAGCACAATTTAGCACAAGGAGAATTCACTCACTGTCCTTCCAGGTCCCTGGAAACAAGGACTTTGACAGTGAAAGAAACTGACACTCTCCCTACCTACAGTTTTCTGTCCCTAGAAAAAATGTTTTTTTTAAGCACAATTTAGCACAAGGAGAATTCACTCACTGTCCTTCCAGGTCCCTGGAAACAAGGACTTTGACAGTGAAAGAAACTGACACTCTCCCTACCTACAGTTTTCTGTCCCTAGAAAAAATGTTTTTTTTAAGCACAATTTAGCACAAGGAGAATTCACTCACTGTCCTTCCAGGTCCCTGGAAACAAGGACTTTGACAGTGAAAGAAACTGACACTCTCCCTACCTACAGTTTTCTGTCCCTAGAAAAAATGTTTTTTTTAAGCACAATTTAGCACAAGGAGAATTCACTCACTGTCCTTCCAGGTCCCTGGAAACAAGGACTTTGACAGTGAAAGAAACTGACACTCTCCCTACTGTGACAGCAGGAAGGTAAAGTCACCTGGTTGCATCCAGGGGGGTAGATATATTTCGCCCAGATTCAGGCTTTACGCCGACTTATACAACTAGGTGGAGAGTTGTATAAGGCTAGTGGGCTCATGGATGACTCATACCTCTAGGGAGAGGGCTGGGCGTCGTGCAGACAGGGAGTTGATGAGACCAGCTGAAGCTTGTCAGCTCATTTAGGCCTCTATAAGAACTCCCAGCTTCATTAGATGTTAGCTCATGCCTGGAACCAGACCTGTGTGGACTGTCTAGGGAGAGTGAACCCCTGTGCGGTGAGACAAAGCCTGTGTGGCTATTTGCTTGGACATTTAAAACCAGGGACTTAGGGACTAGGACAGCACTAGGCTGATCCCAGTTGTTAGTTAGGAAACCTGTATGTTTAGTCAGAGGTCAACTTGACCAGGATTTATTTTGGTTATGTTTCTTTTGCTTTGCTGTGTTTTGTCACTGTAAATAGAAAATAAACCGCACCTTTTTGATTTTGAAAACCACAACCTCCGTTTGCTGGGCCTGTTTTGTGTGGGGAGCCCATCCCGGGGGTCACACACACCCGCTGCCGAGCTAACCCCCTCACACTACCTACAGTTTTCTGTCCCTAGAAAAAATGTTTTTTTTAAGCACAATTTAGCACAAGGAGAATTCACTCACTGTCCTTCCAGGTCCCTGGAAACAAGGACTTTGACAGTGAAAGAAACTGACACTCTCCCTACCTACAGTTTTCTGTCCCTAGAAAAAATGTTTTTTTTAAGCACAATTTAGCACAAGGAGAATTCACTCACTGTCCTTCCAGGTCCCTGGAAACAAGGACTTTGACAGTGAAAGAAACTGACACTCTCCCTACCTACAGTTTTCTGTCCCTAGAAAAAATGTTTTTTTTAAGCACAATTTAGCACAAGGAGAATTCACTCACTGTCCTTCCAGGTCCCTGGAAACAAGGACTTTGACAGTGAAAGAAACTGACACTCTCCCTACCTACAGTTTTCTGTCCCTAGAAAAAATGTTTTTTTTAAGCACAATTTAGCACAAGGAGAATTCACTCACTGTCCTTCCAGGTCCCTGGAAACAAGGACTTTGACAGTGAAAGAAACTGACACTCTCCCTACCTACAGTTTTCTGTCCCTAGAAAAAATGTTTTTTTTAAGCACAATTTAGCACAAGGAGAATTCACTCACTGTCCTTCCAGGTCCCTGGAAACAAGGACTTTGACAGTGAAAGAAACTGACACTCTCCCTACCTACAGTTTTCTGTCCCTAGAAAAAATGTTTTTTTTAAGCACAATTTAGCACAAGGAGAATTCACTCACTGTCCTTCCAGGTCCCTGGAAACAAGGACTTTGACAGTGAAAGAAACTGACACTCTCCCTACCTACAGTTTTCTGTCCCTAGAAAAAATGTTTTTTTTAAGCACAATTTAGCACAAGGAGAATTCACTCACTGTCCTTCCAGGTCCCTGGAAACAAGGACTTTGACAGTGAAAGAAACTGACACTCTCCCTACCTACAGTTTTCTGTCCCTAGAAAAAATGTTTTTTTTAAGCACAATTTAGCACAAGGAGAATTCACTCACTGTCCTTCCAGGTCCCTGGAAACAAGGACTTTGACAGTGAAAGAAACTGACACTCTCCCTACCTACAGTTTTCTGTCCCTAGAAAAAATGTTTTTTTTAAGCACAATTTAGCACAAGGAGAATTCACTCACTGTCCTTCCAGGTCCCTGGAAACAAGGACTTTGACAGTGAAAGAAACTGACACTCTCCCTACCTACAGTTTTCTGTCCCTAGAAAAAATGTTTTTTTTAAGCACAATTTAGCACAAGGAGAATTCACTCACTGTCCTTCCAGGTCCCTGGAAACAAGGACTTTGACAGTGAAAGAAACTGACACTCTCCCTACCTACAGTTTTCTGTCCCTAGAAAAAATGTTTTTTTTAAGCACAATTTAGCACAAGGAGAATTCACTCACTGTCCTTCCAGGTCCCTGGAAACAAGGACTTTGACAGTGAAAGAAACTGACACTCTCCCTACCTACAGTTTTCTGTCCCTAGAAAAAATGTTTTTTTTAAGCACAATTTAGCACAAGGAGAATTCACTCACTGTCCTTCCAGGTCCCTGGAAACAAGGACTTTGACAGTGAAAGAAACTGACACTCTCCCTACCTACAGTTTTCTGTCCCTAGAAAAAATGTTTTTTTTAAGCACAATTTAGCACAAGGAGAATTCACTCACTGTCCTTCCAGGTCCCTGGAAACAAGGACTTTGACAGTGAAAGAAACTGACACTCTCCCTACCTACAGTTTTCTGTCCCTAGAAAAAATGTTTTTTTTAAGCACAATTTAGCACAAGGAGAATTCACTCACTGTCCTTCCAGGTCCCTGGAAACAAGGACTTTGACAGTGAAAGAAACTGACACTCTCCCTACCTACAGTTTTCTGTCCCTAGAAAAAATGTTTTTTTTAAGCACAATTTAGCACAAGGAGAATTCACTCACTGTCCTTCCAGGTCCCTGGAAACAAGGACTTTGACAGTGAAAGAAACTGACACTCTCCCTACCTACAGTTTTCTGTCCCTAGAAAAAATGTTTTTTTTAAGCACAATTTAGCACAAGGAGAATTCACTCACTGTCCTTCCAGGTCCCTGGAAACAAGGACTTTGACAGTGAAAGAAACTGACACTCTCCCTACCTACAGTTTTCTGTCCCTAGAAAAAATGTTTTTTTTAAGCACAATTTAGCACAAGGAGAATTCACTCACTGTCCTTCCAGGTCCCTGGAAACAAGGACTTTGACAGTGAAAGAAACTGACACTCTCCCTACCTACAGTTTATTGTCCCTAGAAAAAATGTTTTTTTTAAGCACAATTTAGCACAAGGAGAATTCACTCACTGTCCTTCCAGGTCCCTGGAAACAAGGACTTTGACAGTGAAAGAAACTGACACTCTCCCTACCTACAGTTTTCTGTCCCTAGAAAAAATGTTTTTTTTAAGCACAATTTAGCACAAGGAGAATTCACTCACTGTCCTTCCAGGTCCCTGGAAACAAGGACTTTGACAGTGAAAGAAACTGACACTCTCCCTACCTACAGTTTTCTGTCCCTAGAAAAAATGTTTTTTTTAAGCACAATTTAGCACAAGGAGAATTCACTCACTGTCCTTCCAGGTCCCTGGAAACAAGGACTTTGACAGTGAAAGAAACTGACACTCTCCCTACCTACAGTTTTCTGTCCCTAGAAAAAATGTTTTTTTTAAGCACAATTTAGCACAAGGAGAATTCACTCACTGTCCTTCCAGGTCCCTGGAAACAAGGACTTTGACAGTGAAAGAAACTGACACTCTCCCTACCTACAGTTTTCTGTCCCTAGAAAAAATGTTTTTTTTAAGCACAATTTAGCACAAGGAGAATTCACTCACTGTCCTTCCAGGTCCCTGGAAACAAGGACTTTGACAGTGAAAGAAACTGACACTCTCCCTACCTACAGTTTTCTGTCCCTAGAAAAAATGTTTTTTTTAAGCACAATTTAGCACAAGGAGAATTCACTCACTGTCCTTCCAGGTCCCTGGAAACAAGGACTTTGACAGTGAAAGAAACTGACACTCTCCCTACCTACAGTTTTCTGTCCCTAGAAAAAATGTTTTTTTTAAGCACAATTTAGCACAAGGAGAATTCACTCACTGTCCTTCCAGGTCCCTGGAAACAAGGACTTTGACAGTGAAAGAAACTGACACTCTCCCTACCTACAGTTTTCTGTCCCTAGAAAAAATGTTTTTTTTTAAGCACAATTTAGCACAAGGAGAATTCACTCACTGTCCTTCCAGGTCCCTGGAAACAAGGACTTTGACAGTGAAAGAAACTGACACTCTCCCTACCTACAGTTTTCTGTCCCTAGAAAAAATGTTTTTTTTAAGCACAATTTAGCACAAGGAGAATTCACTCACTGTCCTTCCAGGTCCCTGGAAACAAGGACTTTCACAGTGAAAGAAACTGACACTCTCCCTACCTACAGTTTTCTGTCCCTAGAAAAAATGTTTTTTTTAAGCACAATTTAGCACAAGGAGAATTCACTCACTGTCCTTCCAGGTCCCTGGAAACAAGGACTTTGACAGTGAAAGAAACTGACACTCTCCCTACCTACAGTTTTCTGTCCCTAGAAAAAATGTTTTTTTTAAGCACAATTTAGCACAAGGAGAATTCACTCACTGTCCTTCCAGGTCCCTGGAAACAAGGACTTTGACAGTGAAAGAAACTGACACTCTCCCTACCTACAGTTTTCTGTCCCTAGAAAAAATGTTTTTTTTAAGCACAATTTAGCACAAGGAGAATTCACTCACTGTCCTTCCAGGTCCCTGGAAACAAGGACTTTCACAGTGAAAGAAACTGACACTCTCCCTACCTACAGTTTTCTGTCCCTAGAAAAAATGTTTTTTTTAAGCACAATTTAGCACAAGGAGAATTCACTCACTGTCCTTCCAGGTCCCTGGAAACAAGGACTTTGACAGTGAAAGAAACTGACACTCTCCCTACCTACAGTTTTCTGTCCCTAGAAAAAATGTTTTTTTTAAGCACAATATAGCACAAGCACAAAACACACTGACACTCTCCCTACCTATCCTTCTCTTTCCCTAAACTAAAGGAATCCAGGTTAAGCAAGAAAGAAATAAAAGTCACTGTCCCTGCCTATGCTGCTCTATCCCTTCTCCGGAACACACTACACTAGGCCGCCGTGCTGGCGGCCTTTTATAGTGTGGGGCGTGTACTAAACACCCTCAGCAATAATTGGCCACAGGCATCCTGCCTGTGGCCAATCATTGCTCTCCTCGCTGCCGGCGCTGTGATTGGCCAAGCATGCGGGGTCACAGTGCATGCTTGGCCAATCACAGCGCCTGGATGACACTGCGATGGCGTAGTGCATTGTGGGCCGTTCGCGTCACTCGAATTTGGCGCGAACGGCCCAAATCGTTCGATCTTCGTCGAACGATCGAACAGCCGATGTTCGAGTCGAACGTATGTTCGACTCGAACACGAAGCTCATCCCTAATTGGGAGAGTGAAGTTCCACTTTAAATGGATCATGTTCCATGGGTGGTACTGTCAAATGAGCGTGACAGTGGGGATAAATACATGCAACATACTGTATGTACACCTCCATCCGCTGCCTTTGCAGCCTAAGGTTGGATTCACACCTATGCATTTTTAGTGCTTTTTGCAGATTTGCACCACAGTCCATTTACCATGGTCTAGACTGGCTAGACAGAAATCATCAAGCATGGATAATAGCATTGGATGTTTATAACTGAACTATTACTTGTCCTTTACTGCCTTTTAAACCTTGTTCACTCAGGCAACATAGTGGAGATTCAGCATTTCTCCAGAATGTTTGAGATCATTTTTAAAGATGTTCTCTCCAAGCTGAAAGGTTTACATCACTTCCTCAATCAGTTTTAAAACACAGATCTGACTAGTTCTGCAAATCTTTCCGTGAACTTTATGCATCTTTTCATAATACAAAAATTTTTTGTTGATATAGTGCAGTAAATGACTGCTTGCTGGTTGTGGTGGGTTACTGCAGGCGCGTAGTGTAGCGGGTATGTACTTTTAAATCTGGTGAGGACACCAGTGATGCATAGTTCCCTGTGGCCCAGCAGGTAGCGCTGTCACTTTGGGCCGGGATTGAACCATCGCTGCAGTGCCGTACCCTTTGTGACCTCTCGCAGCGGTTGTACGGCGAGGCGGGGAACCCGCCGTGCTTGCTGGGAGAGGGGATAAAGTGGGCGGACATCTTGGCCACGAGGTTCGAGTCCCAGGCACCTTCAGCCTGAGGGCTGCTGTGCGGTCGGTGTCCAGGCGGCCTAGGCCTGGACACTTGGAGTTCGTGTTCCATCCCAGACACCTTCAGTCTGGGGTGAGGTACTCGGCCGGAGGCCTGGGGCCCAGTACCTTCCGCTGGGTCCCGCAAGGGAGGGATTGTCCTAGGGGCGTAAGGGACCGGAGGAGGGACTCATCCAAAGACCTGGTGCAGCAGATTGCCAGTGCCGGGTGAACCTCTGGAGACCGCCTGGAGGGATATCTTTGCCGAACAGGGGCCAAGTTCAGAGAGGAAGTTCAGTCCATGTTCAATGACCGGTGGCAGCGGTCCAACTATTCCAATCAGGTCAGTGGCAGAGACCTGCTATTAGGCCTGTGGCAGGGGCGTCAACAGTTCATCCGGTCGGTGGCAGCGACCAAAACTCACGGTCGGTGGCAGAGACCGTGCGCCAGGCCTATTGGCTAGCAAAGGAATAGGAGAGTTCAGTTGTGCCTGGGCCTACTCGTACCCACACCCCCTTGTTCGTTATTGGAAGTTCAACTGATTGTGTTCACCGTATTGTACGAGAAATAAAGGAGTGTTGGACTTTCGATTGGTGTGGGGCTCTATTATTGGCAGACACATCTCCACAGAACAACTAAGGCTTCGTATGCAGTGGACAGACACGGAGGTAATTGAACTAACTCTGCTCAAACCTCATACACATACGAGGGGAGAGCTTGGCGTAGTGTTCCTGCACTCTCCTCTCCCAGGACCCACAAGTCCCTCACACGAGGAACCACAGAGAGGGAGAGTGAGGCTCCGCTACAGTAGCATAAAAGGGTGTGAGAGTCGCAGTTGCGATCCTGCGTTCAGCTCCAGGGGGCCCGCAAGACCCGACATTTCCCCCTGCATCTCCGGCTTTCAGTTTGGGATGCAGTGGCTGGAGTGGGAGGTGGTGATCGGCAGCTGTATGGTGCTTGTGGCATCTCCCTGGGGCTTGTACTTCTCCTTCAGCGTGTATACAGTGGAGAGGGGAGGGGCCTCTGACCCGGGCAGCTACAAGTTTCGCTCTCAGTGTACAAGTGAGTTGCTCGGGTCAGAGGGCCCTCCCCCCTCCACTGTACAGACCCAGGAAGAGAATTACAAGCCCCAGGGAGATCCCCCTATCCATGGACATCATAGAGCTGCCGATCGCCGCCTCCCACCTCCCCCTGTGCTGTCGGTTGGAGGTGCACAGCCAGCCAGGTACAGGGGAACCTCTGGGGGGGTGTTTAAGTCGCGGAACCCTGATGTATTGGGGCTCTCTGGGGACCCTGATGTATGGGGGGCTCTCTGTGAACCCCGATGTATGGGGAGGCTCTCTGGGGACTCTGATGTATGGGGGGCCTCTGTGAACCCTGATGTATGGGGGGGCTCTCTGTGAACCCTGATGTGTGGGGGGGCTCTCTGGGGACTCTGTATGGGGGGCTCTCTGTGAACCCTGATGTATGGGGGGGCTTTCTGTGAACCCTGATGTATGGGGGGGCCTCTGATGTATGGGGGGCCTCTGTGAACCCTGATGTATGAGGGGGGGCCCTCTGTGAACCCTGATGTATGGGGGGCGCTTTGTGAAATCTAATGTATGGGGGAGCTCTCTGTGAACCCTGATGTATGGGGGGGGCTCTGTGGACCCTGAAGCATGGGGGGCTCCCTGGGGACCCTGATGTATGGGGGACTCCCTGGGGACCCTGATGTATGGGGGGCTCTCTGGGGACCGTGATGTATGGAATGGCTCTCTGGGAACCCTTATGTATGGGGGGCTCTCTGGGGACCCTGATGTATGGGGGGCTCTGGGAACTCTGATGTATTTGGGGGCTCTCTGGGGACCCTGATGTATGGGGGGGCTCTCTGGGGACCCTAATGTATGAGGGGCTCTGGGGACCTTGCTGTATGGGGGGCTCTCTGGAGACCCTGATGTATAGGGGGGCTCTCTGGAGACCCTGATGTATGGGGGGCTCTCTGGGGACCCTGATGTAAGGGGGGGCTCTCTGGGGACCCTGATGTATGGGGGGCTCTCTGGGGACCCTGATGTATGGGGGGCTCTCTGGGGACCCTGATTTATGGGGGGAGGCTCTCTGGGGACCCTGATGTAAGGGGGCTCTCTGGGGACCCTGATGTATGTGGAAGAGGCTCTTTGGGGACCCTGATGTATGGGGGGGAGACTCTGGGGACCCTAATGTATGGGGGGAGACTCTGGGGACCCTGATGTATGGGGGGAGGCTCTCTCCCCCTCAACTGTACAGACCCAGGAAGAGAATTACAAGCTCCAGGGAGATCCCCCTGCCCATGGACATCATAGAGCTGCCGATCGCCGCCTCCCACCTCCCCCTGTGCTGGGGGTTGGAGGTGCACAGCCAGCCAGGTACAGGGGAACCTCTGGGGGGATGTTTAAGTCTGGGAACCCTGATGTATGGGGGGCTCTCTGGGGACTCTGATGTATGGGGGCTCTCTGTGAACCCTGATGTATGGGGGGCCTCTGGGGACTCTGATGTATGGGGGTCTCTCTGTGAACGCTGATGTATGGGGGGGGCTCTCTGTGAACCCTGATGTATGGGGGGGCTCTCTGTGAACCCTGATGTATGGGGGGCTCTCTGTGAACCCTGATGTATGGGGGGCTCTCTGTGAACCCTGATGTATGGGGGGGCTCTCTGTGAACCCTGATGTATGGGGGGTCTCTGTGAACCCTGATGTATGGGGGGGCCTCTGGGGACCATGAAGTATTGGGGGGCTCTCTGGGGGACCCTGATGTATGGGGGGCTCTCTGGGGACCCTGATGTATGAGGGGGCTCTCTGGGGACCCTGATGTGTGGAAGGGGCTCTGGGAACCATGATGTATGGGGGGGCTCTCTGGGAAACCTGATGTATGGGGAGGCTCTTTGGGGATACTGATGTATGGGGGGGCTCTCTGGGGACCCTGATGTATGGGGGGCTCTGGGAACCCTGATGTATGGGGGGCTCTGGAAACACTGATGTATGGGGGGCTCTCTGGGGACCCTAATGTATGGGGGGGCTCTCTGGGAACCATGATGTATGGGGGGCTCTCTGGGAATCCTGATGTAAGGGGGGGCTCTCTGGGGACCTTGCTGTATGGGGGGCTCTCTGGAGACCCTGATGTATGGGGGGGCTCTCTGGAGACCCTGATGTATGGGGGGGCTTTCTGGGGCCCCCAATGTAAGGGGGGCTCTCTGGAGACCCTGATGTAAGGGGGGGCTTTCTGGGGACCCTGATGTAAGGGGGGCTTTCTGGGGACCCTGATGTAAGGAGGGGCTCTTTGGGGATCCTGATGTATGGGGGGAGACTCTCTGGGGACCTTGATGTATGGGGGAGGCTCTCTGGGGACCCTGATGCAAGGGGGGCTCTCTGGGGACCCTGATGTAAGTGGAGGAGGATCTTTGGGGACCCTGATGTATGGGGGGAGACTCTGGGGACCCTGATGTATGGGGGGAGGCTCTCTGGGGACCCTGATGTAAGGGCGGGCTCTCTGGGGACCCTGATGTAAGGGAGGGCTCTCTGGGGACCCTGATGTAAGTGGGGGAGGCTCTTTGGGCACCCTTATGTAAGGAATTGGCTCTCTGGGGACACTGGTGTAAGGAGGGGCTCTCTGGGGACCCTGATGCAAGGAGGATCCGCACTCAGATATGTAACGATATATATATATATATATATATATATATATATATATATATATACACACACATACATATACACACACACACACCTATATTGTTTAAATGTGTATACCCGCCCAAGCGTATGACTTTCTTTACTTGCTTGCTACACTGCTATGGGCTCTAGCCCGAGATCTTTTGTAGACCTAGCAATGCCCGTGGGAGGGCCCTTCATGGTTTCTTGCACCAGGGCCCTGAAGATTCTAGTTACGCCTCTGTTTTACTGGCCTTCACCACATTTAGGTTGGTGCACCAGCAAAGCAGCACTGACATTTGGCAAACACAAGAATACATTTTCTTTTCAATACAAAAACAGTAATGCTGTATTGTAGTAGCTGACTGCTTTCTGGCTCTCAAGGTTAGCAAAACAGGAGTGACATTTGACAAATATAGGAGGTACAGACAGTATGTGGCCACATAAAGTCTATTATGACATTGTAGGTAGGCGGAGGTAGCAAAAATGTATTTAAATTTAGTTTGCACATACACCTTTAAAAAAAAGAGGAAATAAAAAGTTAAAAAGACACAACAACCTGAACTGGAAACCACCAGTTATTGCTCATCTGTCTAGTAGTAGACCATGATCTCAGTAGCAAGAGGAGGTCCTTATCAAAGGTAAGAGAGAGCTAGCTCAGACTAGAAGAGTGAAAGATCATACTGTACTCTAGGGATGAGCTTCGAGTTCGAGTCGAACATGAGTTTGAGTCGAACATCGGCTGTTCGCTCGTTCGCCGAATTTCGAACATTATGGGCCGTTCGCCCCAAATTCGAGTAGCGTGTCACGGCCATAATTCACTGCGTCATCGCAGTGCATTGCTGGCTGATGATTAGCCAAGCATGCACTATGACCCGCATGCTTTGGCCAATCACAGCGCCGTCAGCACAGAGAGCCATAATTGGCCAAAGGAAGGGAGCCTTTGGCCAATCATGGCTCAGGGGAGTAGGTACACGCCCCACACTATATAAAGCCGCAAGCGCGTCGGCCTTGTGTAGTGTGTTGCGGCGTTGTGAGTAGGGATGAGCTTCGTGTTCGAGTCGAACATACGTTCGACTCGAACATCGGCTGTTCGATCGTTCGACGAAGATCGAACGATTTGGGCCGTTCGCGCCAAATTCGAGTGACGCGAACCGCCCACAATGCACTACGCCATCGCAGTGTCATCCAGGCGCTGTGATTGGCCAAGCATGCACTGTGACCCCGCATGCTTGGCCAATCACAGCGCCGGCAGCGAGGAGAGCAATGATTGGCCACAGGCAGGATGCCTGTGGCCAATTATTGCTGAGGGTGTTTAGTACACGCCCCACACTATAAAAGGCCGCCAGCACGGCGGCCTAGTGTAGTGTGTTCCGGAGCAGGGAAAGAGAAGCATAGGCAGGGACAGTGACATTTATTTTTTCTTGCTTAACCTGGATTCCTTTAGTTTAGGGAAAGAGAAGGATAGGTAGGGAGAGTGTCAGTGTGTTTTACTGTGCGAATCCTTGTTTCTAGGGACAGGGAAGGACAGTGAGGGAATTCTCCTTGTGCTATAGTGTGCTTTAAAAAAATATTTTTTCTAGGGACAGAAAACTATAGGTAGGGAGAGTGTCAGTGTGTTTTACTGTGCGAATCCTTGTTTCTAGGGACAGGGAAGGACAGTGAGGGAAATTCTCCTTGTGCTATAGTGTGCTTTAAAAAAAACATTTTTTCTAGGGACAGAAAACTATAGGTAGGGAGAGTGTCAGTTTCTTTCACTGTGATAATCCTTTTTTCTAGGGACAGGGAAGGACAGTGAGGGAAATTCTCCTTGTGCTATAGTGTGCTTTAAAAAAACATTTTTTCTAGGGACAGAAAACTATAGGTAGGAAGAGTGTCAGTTTCTTTCACTGTGATAATCCTTTTTTCTAGGGACAGGGAAGGACAGTGAGGGAAATTCTCCTTGTGCTATAGTGTGCTTTAAAAAAACATTTTTTCTAGGGACAGAAAACTATAGGTAGGAAGAGTGTCAGTTTCTTTCACTGTGATAATCCTTGTTTCTAGGGACAGGGAAGGACAGTGAGGGAAATTCTCCTTGTGCTATAGTGTGCTTTAAAAAAACATTTTTTCTAGGGACAGAAAACTATAGGTAGGAAGAGTGTCAGTTTCTTTCACTGTGATAATCCTTGTTTCTAGGGACAGGGAAGGACAGTGAGGGAAATTCTCCTTGTGCTATAGTGTGCTTTAAAAAAACATTTTTTCTAGGGACAGAAAACTATAGGTAGGAAGAGTGTCAGTTTCTTTCACTGTGATAATCCTTGTTTCTAGGGACAGGGAAGGAAAGTGAGGGAAATTCTCCTTGTGCTATAGTGTGCTTTAAAAAAACATTTTTTCTAGGGACAGAAAACTATAGGTAGGAAGAGTGTCAGTTTCTTTCACTGTGATAATCCTTTTTTCTAGGGACAGGGAAGGACAGTGAGGGAAATTCTCCTTGTGCTATAGTGTGCTTTAAAAAAACATTTTTCTAGGGACAGAAAACTATAGGTAGGGAGAGTGTCAGTGTGTTTTACTGTGCGAATCCTTGTTTCTAGGGACAGGGAAGGACAGTGAGGGAAATTCTCCTTGTGCTATAGTGTGCTTTAAAAAAACATTTTTTCTAGGGACAGAAAACTATAGGTAGGAAGAGTGTCAGTTTCTTTCACTGTGATAATCCTTTTTTCTAGGGACAGGGAAGGACAGTGAGGGAAATTCTCCTTGTGCTATAGTGTGCTTTAAAAAAACATTTTTCTAGGGACAGAAAACTATAGGTAGGGAGAGTGTCAGTGTGTTTTACTGTGCGAATCCTTGTTTCTAGGGACAGGGAAGGACAGTGAGGGAAATTCTCCTTGTGCTATAGTGTGCTTTAAAAAAACATTTTTTCTAGGGACAGAAAACTATAGGTAGGGAGAGTGTCAGTGTGTTTTACTGTGCGAATCCTTGTTTCTAGGGACAGGGAAGGACAGTGAGGGAAATTCTCCTTGTGCTATAGTGTGCTTTAAAAAAAAAATTTTCTAGGGACAGAAAACTATAGGTAGGAAGAGTGTCAGTTTCTTTCACTGTGATAATCCTTGTTTCTAGGGACAGGGAAGGACAGTGAGGGAAATTCTCCTTGTGCTATAGTGTGCTTTAAAAAAACATTTTTTCTAGGGACAGAAAACTATAGGTAGGAAGAGTTTCAGTTTCTTTCACTGTGATAATCCTTTTTTCTAGGGACAGGGAAGGACAGTGAGGGAAATTCTCCTTGTGCTATAGTGTGCTTTAAAAAAACATTTTTTCTAGGGACAGAAAACTATAGGTAGGAAGAGTGTCAGTTTCTTTCACTGTGATAATCCTTGTTTCTAGGGACAGGGAAGGACAGTGAGGGAAATTCTCCTTCTGCTATAGTGTGCTTTAAAAAAACATTTTTTCTAGGGACAGAAAACTATAGGTAGGAAGAGTGTCAGTTTCTTTCACTGTGATAATCCTTTTTTCTAGGGACAGGGAAGGACAGTGAGGGAAATTCTCCTTGTGCTATAGTGTGCTTTAAAAAAACATTTTTTCTAGGGACAGAAAACTATAGGTAGGAAGAGTGTCAGTTTCTTTCACTGTGATAATCCTTGTTTCTAGGGACAGGGAAGGACAGTGAGGGAAATTCTCCTTGTGCTATAGTGTGCTTTAAAAAAACATTTTTTCTAGGGACAGAAAACTATAGGTAGGAAGAGTGTCAGTTTCTTTCACTGTGATAATCCTTTTTTCTAGGGACAGGGAAGGACAGTGAGGGAAATTCTCCTTGTGCTATAGTGTGCTTTAAAAAAACATTTTTTCTAGGGACAGAAAACTATAGGTAGGAAGAGTGTCAGTTTCTTTCACTGTGATAATCCTTGTTTCTAGGGACAGGGAAGGACAGTGAGGGAAATTCTCCTTGTGCTATAGTGTGCTTTAAAAAAACATTTTTTCTAGGGACAGAAAACTATAGGTAGGAAGAGTGTCAGTTTCTTTCACTGTGATAATCCTTTTTTCTAGGGACAGGGAAGGACAGTGAGGGAAATTCTCCTTGTGCTATAGTGTGCTTTAAAAAAACATTTTTTCTAGGGACAGAAAACTATAGGTAGGAAGAGTGTCAGTTTCTTTCACTGTGATAATCCTTGTTTCTAGGGACAGGGAAGGACAGTGAGGGAAATTCTCCTTGTGCTATAGTGTGCTTTAAAAAAACATTTTTTCTAGGGACAGAAAACTATAGGTAGGAAGAGTGTCAGTTTCCTTCACTGTGATAATCCTTTTTTCTAGGGACAGGGAAGGACAGTGAGGGAAATTCTCCTTGTGCTATAGTGTGCTTTAAAAAAACATTTTTTCTAGGGACAGAAAACTATAGGTAGGAAGAGTGTCAGTTTCTTTCACTGTGATAATCCTTGTTTCTAGGGACAGGGAAGGACAGTGAGGGAAATTCTCCTTGTGCTATAGTGTGCTTTAAAAAAACATTTTTTCTAGGGACAGAAAACTATAGGTAGGAAGAGTGTCAGTTTCTTTCACTGTGATAATCCTTTTTTCTAGGGACAGGGAAGGACAGTGAGGGAAATTCTCCTTGTGCTATAGTGTGCTTTAAAAAAACATTTTTTCTAGGGACAGAAAACTATAGGTAGGAAGAGTGTCAGTTTCTTTCACTGTGATAATCCTTGTTTCTAGGGACAGGGAAGGACAGTGAGGGAAATTCTCCTTGTGCTATAGTGTGCTTTAAAAAAACATTTTTTCTAGGGACAGAAAACTATAGGTAGGAAGAGTGTCAGTTTCTTTCACTGTGATAATCCTTTTTTCTAGGGACAGGGAAGGACAGTGAGGGAAATTCTCCTTGTGCTATAGTGTGCTTTAAAAAAACATTTTTTCTAGGGACAGAAAACTATAGGTAGGAAGAGTGTCAGTTTCTTTCACTGTGATAATCCTTGTTTCTAGGGACAGGGAAGGACAGTGAGGGAAATTCTCCTTGTGCTATAGTGTGCTTTAAAAAAACATTTTTTCTAGGGACAGAAAACTATAGGTAGGAAGAGTGTCAGTTTCTTTCACTGTGATAATCCTTGTTTCTAGGGACAGGGAAGGAAAGTGAGGGAAATTCTCCTTGTGCTATAGTGTGCTTTAAAAAAACATTTTTTCTAGGGACAGAAAACTATAGGTAGGAAGAGTGTCAGTTTCTTTCACTGTGATAATCCTTGTTTCTAGGGACAGGGAAGGACAGTGAGGGAAATTCTCCTTGTGCTATAGTGTGCTTTAAAAAAACATTTTTTCTAGGGACAGAAAACTATAGGTAGGAAGAGTGTCAGTTTCTTTCACTGTGATAGTTTCTAGGGACAGGGAAGGACAGTGAGGGAAATTCTCCTTGTGCTATAGTGTGCTAAAGCATTCCTCATCAACCATCTTTGAAATCCTTGTTTTTTGGACAGTCAGGGAAATTGTCGTTGTGCTATTCTGTGCAAAAGCAATCATCCTCAACCATATTTAGTAATCCTTAAGTAAAGGGTCAGAGAAGGACACCTGAAGGTAGCCCTTATTGCTTTTTTCCCATCTCCCTGCAGGCCATCTATTAGAATGTCTGGAAGGCAAACAAGGAGAGGCAGACAGTCAGGAGGCAATAAAAGAGGGCAAGCAGGCTCTGTGTCTGGGGGCAACAGTGCTTGTCCTTCTTTTCGGCAGCTGGACAGGCTCTGTGTCTGGGGGCAACAGTGCTTGTCCTTCTTTTCGGCAGCTGGACATGTTGAGCCACATCATGCCGAAGACTTGGTAGAGTGGATGACCAAGCCCTCCTCCTCCTCCTCATCCTCTCTCACCCAGGCTCAGGGTACTGGCAAAGCAGCTGCCAAAGCGTCCTCTTCCCTGGTATCAATGTCAGACTCATCATCAGTCACTCCTTCCCTAGACCCACCATGTCCTCCTCCTGAGGAGTCCCCCGAACTGTTTGAGCACAGTGTTGGGTACATGCTCCAGGAGGATGCCCAGCGTTTCGAAGGGTCTGATGATGAAACCCAGCTACAGGAAGGCAGTAGCGTGAGAGCAGACAGAGGGGATGCTCAAGAAGGACACCAATCTGGCAGTCATGTTCCAGCAGCTGCAGCATACTGCCAGATTGGCTCCAGTGATGAGGAGGGAGGGGATGATGAGGTCACTGACTCCACATGGGTGCCTAATAGGAGAGAGGAGGAGGATGAGGAGGAGGCACATCTCCAACGAGGCAGGATGCCCTTTGGTGGCCAGCGTAAGGGCAGTACACCGACGGAATCACACCGCAGAGCTCCGCCTGTGCAGGGCGCTGCCTCTGCCCGTCATTCAAAAAGTTCTTTGGTGTGGGCCTTTTTTGAGGCTAGTGCATCAGATCGCACAGCTGCTGTTTGCAACATATGTCTCAAGCGTATATCGCGTGGCCAAAACATCAGCCGCTTGTGTACCACATGCCTGACCAGACATATGTTGACCTGCCATGCAGCTCGTTGGCAAGCCTACCTCAAAGACCCACACCAAAGAACAAAGCGGACCTCTCCTTGCACCGCATCAGCTGGGATCTCCAACCCCACTATAACTTCAGTCCTCTCTGAAACATGCACTGAGAGGAATGAAGGTGTAGAATTAGGTGTGTCACAGCCAAGTACTTGCGGCCACTCTGCTAGCAGTACACCGACGTCCGATTCTAGCAGGCAAATTTCCCTGCCCCAGCTGCTGGACCGTCGAAAGAAGTTCACTCCCAGCCATCCACATGCCCAGCGGTTGAATGCTAGCTTGGCTAAATTGCTAGCGCTTCAACTGCTGCCTTTTCAGTTGGTAGACTCGGCCCCCTTCCGTGAGTTTGTGCAATGTGCGGTTCCTCAGTGGCAGGTTCCCAAACGCCACTTTTTCTCACGGAAGGCTATTCCGGCTCTCTACCGGCATGTGGAAGGCAATGTCTTGGCCTCGCTGGACAGGGCGGTCAGCGGTAAGGTGCATATTACCGCTGACTCATGGTCCAGCAGGCATGGACAGGGACGTTACCTTTCTTTCACGGCCCATTGGGTCACTCTTTTGGCAGCTGGGAAGGATGCAGGACAAGGTGCAGTAGTGTTGGAGGTTGTTCCACCGCCACGCCTCCAAAATGCTACTACTGGTTGTGACACACCTCTCTCCTCCACCCCCTCCTCTTCTTCTTCCTCCATGGCCTCTTCCTGTGCTTTGTCCTATGAACCAGCGGTGCTCCGTAGCCGTTCAAGGGGCTACGCAAGTACGCAGGCAAAAAGATGCCATGCCGTGCTTGCGCTGGTGTGTTTGGGGGACAGAAGCCACACTGGGGCAGAGGTCCTGTCTGCTCTGCAGGGCCAGGCCGAGAGGTGGTTGACGCCACGCCAGCTTAAGCCAGGAATGGTGGTTTGCGACAATGGCACCAACCTCCTCTCCGCCCTCCGACAGGGACAACTGACCCATGTGCCCTGTGTGGCTCACGTCCTTAACCTGGTGGTGCAGCGGTTCTTGGGCAGGTACCCGGGCTTACAGGATGTCCTGAGGCAGGCCAGGAAAGTCTGTGTGCATTTCCGCAGATCTTATAATGCCAGTGCTCGCCTGGCTGAGCTGCAAAAGGAGTTGAACCTGCCCAAGAACCGCCTTATATGTGACATGCCCACCAGGTGGAACTCAACGTTGGCCATGCTGCAGCGGCTGCACACGCAGCAGAGGGCCATCAATGAGTACCTGTGCGACTACGGCACCAGGACAGGGTCAGGGGAGCTTGGTTTTTTTTCTCCACGCCAGTGGGGCATGATCAGGGATGCATGCACTGTCCTGGCACCATTTGAGGAGGCCACGAGGATGGTGAGCAGTGACAGTGCATGCATCAGTGACACTGTACCTCTTGTCCACCTGTTGGAGCACACGCTGCGTGGAATAATGGACAGGGCACTTGAGGCAGAACAGAGGCAGGAAGAGGAGGACTTCCTTGCCTCTCAAGGCCCCCTTTACCCAGACAGTGTTCCTTCTGTCCCACCCATCGCACAGGAAGAGGAGGAGGAGGAGGAGGAGGATTGTGTCAGCATGGAGGTGGAGGCTGGCACTCAGCATCATCAGCAGCAGTCTTTTAGGGATGATTTACAGTCCCAAGAAACCAGTGGACTTGTACGTGGCTGGGAGGAGGTGGCTGCGGATCATGTCGTCCTTAGTGACCCAGAGGACTCCGGAGCGAATGCCTCAGCAAACCTACGCTGCATGGCCTCCCTGATCCTGCAAAGTCTGCGGAAGGATCCTCGTATTCTTCGGATCAAGGAGAGGGACCATTACTGGCTGGCCACTCTCCTTGATCCACGGTACAAGGGTAAGGTTGCGGACCTTATGTTACCGTCGCAGAGGGAGCAGAGGATGAGACAACTCCGGGAGGCCTTGCAGAAAGGTCTGTGCAACGCGTTCCCAGAGACTGGGAGGTTACAAACTCCTGGTCCTGGACAACGAGTTGCTGAGGCTTCGGCCAGTCAAAGAAGGAGCGGTGGGGAAGTTGGCCGCCTGACCGATGCGTTCAGACAATTCTTTAGTCCGCAGCCCCAAAGTATGATCGGTTCCAGCAACCATCGCCAGCGTCTGATAAACATGGTGCAGGAATATCTAGGGGCAAGGTCAGACTTGGACACCTTCCCCACCGAAAATCCTCTGGCTTACTGGGTCTTGAGGATGGATCACTGGCCAGAGCTTGCACAGTATGCAATTGAGCTACTGGCCTGTCCTACATCCAGCGTTCTTTCGGAACGCACATTCAGTGCTGCTGGAGGATTTGTCACGGATCACAGGGTGCGCCTGTCCACCGACTCGGTTGATCGACTGACTTTCATCAAGATGAACCAGTCTTGGATCACCACCAGCTACCACACACCTGATGCTGATATAACAGACTAATTGATTTTAACATGTCACATCCCTTCAAGACTGATGCTGATGCTGAGTGCCTGTGCTGTTATGTTGACTGGCTATCCTCCTCCTCCGAGTCCTCAATGATACGATTGATGATGATAGCTTGGAAGATCATTTTTGTTTATGGGTGCCGCCACCAGTGGCTAAGGCCCAATTTTTCAGCCCCTGTTTTACAGGGGCGTGTAATTACAATTTTTTTAGCAATAATTTGCCATAGGGCTCATTGCTGTGCTCCAAGTACAGTATCTGTGAGGGGTTGTAGTGTTGTGCCACCAGTGCCTAAGGCCCAATTTTTCAGCCCCTGTTCAACAGGGACATGTAATTACAATTCTTGATCTAATAATTCACAGCAGGGCCCATTGCTGCACCCACCAAGAGTAACTCTGAGGGCTTACAGTGTTGTGGCAACGCCACCACCACCACCACCACGAAAGGCCCAATTTTTCAGCCCCTGTTCAAAAGGGGCATGTAATTACAATTCTTGATCTAATAATTCACAGCAGGGCCCATTCCTGCACCCACCAAGAGTAACTCTGAGGGCTTACAGTGTTGTGGCAACGCCACCACCACCACCACCACGAAAGGCCCAATTTTTCAGCCCCTGTTCAAAAGGGGCATGTAATTACAATTCTTGATCTAATAATTCACAGCAGGGCCCATTGCTGTACCCACCAAGAGTAACTGTCAGGGCTTACAGTGTTGTGGCACCAGCACCACCATCAAAGGCCCAATTTTTACTACCACTGTTCAACAATTATATGTAATTAAAATTCCTGATATAATAGTTGACAGCAGGGCGTTCCAGCACCAACCAAGAGTAACTGTGAGTGCTTACAGTGTTGTGCCAACACCAACAACTAAGGGGCCTATTTCTGCAGAGTATATACGGCAGGTCCCTACTTTCAAACATCCAACTTACAAACGACTCCTACTTGCAAACGCAAGAAGACAACAGGAAGTGAGAGGAAATCTACCCCTTGGAAGGAAAATTCTCTCCTGTAAGAATTAATATGGGAGAAAGGTGTCTCCTCTGTACTGATGCTTTATCACCAATCCTTGTTTCAAGAAAAACACCACATTTCAAAAACAGTTGTCATTGGGACGGAAAGTGAGGTGAAATGTTCTGAACAGGGGCACAGACAGCAAAACAAATGTTACAGGTGTGATAACCCTTACCTATGTTTTCCAAAAAGTTTAAAAATAGATTTTTGGGCTGGAGCTACACTTAAACAATGTACCTGTTCAAAATTACAAACAGATTCTACATAAGAACAAACCTACAGTCCCTGTCTTGTATGCACCGCCTGTATACGGCTGTTCAGAGTATATAGGGCCTTTTTTATTTTATGTGCGGGGTTCCCCTTAATATCCATACAAGACCCAAAGGGGCTGGTAATGGGCTGGGGTGGGGGGGGTCATGGGGTAGCTATGCCATTTTTCTTAAAGATTTTCATCCATATTACCGGGACCAGACATTACATTAAAGCCGCAAGCAGTTTTAAATGGCTTTTTTTTCCTTTAGAAGTGTCATTTTGTGCAGGGACAGTTCTAAACACGGGAAACACGTGGCACTTCACATGCATACTTTAGACACCCCCCAGGTACGATATTTAAAGGAATATTTGACTTTTTTTTTTTCACTTTATGCATCATTAAAATGACTGCTCCCGAAAAACGACCGTTTTTAAAACTTCTTTTTGCATTGATACATGTCCCCTGGTGCACAACCCGGGTTCCCAAACCCTTTTTAGGACAATAACATGCATAATAGTTGTTATAATTAGCACTTTAGAATTCGAACGTTCGCATCCATTGTATTTAATAGGGTTCTAATGTTCGTACGAACTTTCGGTCCGTTCGCGGGTTCTGGTGCGAACCGAACCCGGGGGTTTTCGGCTCATCACTAGTTGTGAGAGTCGGAGAGAGATAGAGTCAGAGTGTCATTTCATTTCAGTAAGATAGAGCAGGCAGGCGATTCAGGTAGCTGCAGTCAGTGTATTTAGTATATATATATATATATATTAGGGCTGGGAAAAAAATCGATTTTAATCTTGAATCGAGTTTTGAGCTCAAATCGATTCAGTTTTGAAGAAAATCGATTTTTTTAGATTTTTTTTTTTTTTTTGAGAAAAAAAAAAAAAATGTTTTTTTTTTTTTTTCCTTCCCTTCAAAGTTTCCGTAGCAGGACTGCAGGGGGCATATCCGGAATGGCACTGGGCAGCGTTACCCCAATTACATCTACTCGCTGCAGCCGCCGTCTGCCTACCTGATCAGCGTGTCATGCAGACAGACGGCGGCCATTGCAGTGTTCAAAAGCCGCGCCTCCCGAGTCCTCGTCGTCTGTGATAGGCGGAACACTCAATTTCACAGCAGGCAGTATTCAGCCTATCACGAACATCCTCTCATCCTCGTCTGTGTTATGAGGATGACCATGATAGGCGGAACACTGAATGCTGGGAAATTGAGTGTTCCGCCTATCACAGACGAGAAAGAGGCACGGCTTTTGAGTACTGGAATGGCCACCGGTGTAGCAGTAAAATCCGTATACCATGAAAATCTGCATCAGGTACGGGCACAGTGATTGAAGCATGGGCACAGTGAGACACGGGCACAGTGAGACACGGGCACAGTGAGACACGGACACAGTTCAATTCAACTAAGAGTAACCTCAGGATTTTTTGTTGTTTTATTAGCTAAATCCAAATACAGTATTAATAATTTGGATGTTTAACAATCTTTGTTGCACACTGCAAAAAACAACAAAAGGTCACAAGCGCTAAATTGGTGGATAAAGAAAAAAATATAATGGATGATAATAATAATAATAAGAAGAAAAAAATCCCAAATATTTTGGGAAGTACAAAGTATCCAAAAGGGGGAAAAACAGGATCCAGCGCAGCAAGAAAAAATCCGTAGCCAGAAGTACAAAATACACAACATGCACACAATATAATCCAGCGCTCATGGAACATACATTATTAACTATTGAAAACTCTTGAAGAATTGATAAAAAAGCTTAGTCCATTTATTAATCACAATAAAGAGAGGGATCCAATCCCAAATGTGCAGAGGGCAAATGAATCTTAACTCTCCAGTTGCCAGTGGTGACAAACTTGTTAAACTTGCAGTGACATCCGTGGAGCAAGGAGGGGTTAAAAAAGTCAAAACAAAGCCTGTGGCATGATCTCTGTGTGAGCACAGTACCTTGAATGATGGACAACAGGCAGACCAGCGTGTGGAGGGCCCTCCAACCCAAAAGGATGCAGAGCCAGGATCGCAGCAAGGCTGGGACAGAAGGAATCACACACAGAGTTTCAAGAGTTTTCAATAGTTAATAATGTATGTTCCATGAGCGCTGGAATATATTGTGTGTTTGTTGCACACTGACTTTGCAGTTAGAGAAAGGGTTTGCCTTTGCAATTTTGTTTGTTGATGCACTTTAATTAATATAATAAAAAAAAAAAATCGAATCGAATCGTAAATCGAGTTTTTTATAAAAAAATCGCTGATTTTTTTGGGGGGGAAAATCGCCCAGCCCTAATATATATATATATATATATATATATATATATATATATATATATGCATCCCAGGAATTATATATATATATATATATATATATATACAGTATATATATATATATATATATATATATATATATATATACACAAACTGTATTCAGTTTAGCTAGATCTCACTTCAGAGTGTTCCTGTTATTCTCGCTGCAGTATATTTAGTCAGTGTACTGTATACTGGGCTCAGTGTTCAGGTAAAGCTGACTGCAGACCATCCCTGTTCAATTCCTAATAATACAGGCAGGCAGTTGATTGAGCTAAAGCTGCAGTATATTAAGTCAGTGTACTGCATACTGGCCAGGCACAGTGTGCAGGTAAAGCTGACTGCAGACCATCTCTGTTCTCTTCCTAATAATACAAGCAGGCAGTTGATTGAGCTAAGCTGCAGTATATTAAGTGAGTGTACTGTATACTGGGCAGGCACAGTGTGCAGTTAAAGCTCACTGCAGACCATCTCTGTTCTCTTCCTAATAATATAGGCAGGCCGTTGATTAAGCTAAGCTGCAGTATATTAAGTCAGTGTACTGTATACTGGGCTCAGTGTGCAGGTAAAGCTGACTGCAGACCATGCCTGTTCTCTTCCTAATAATATAGGCAGGCAGTTGATTTAGCTAAGCTGCAGTATATTAAGTTGGTGTACTGTATACTGGGCTCAATGTGCAGGTAAAGCTGACTGCAGACCACCCCTGTTCTCTTCCTAATAATACAGGCAGGCAGTTGATTGAGCTAAGCTACAGTATATTAAGTCAGTGTACTGTATACTGGGCAGGCACAGTGTGCAGGTAAAGCTGACTGCAGACCATCCCTGTTCTCTTCCTAATAATACAGGAAGGCAATGGATTGAGCTAAGCTGCAGTATATTAAGTCAGTGTACTGTATACTGGGCAGGCACAGTGTGCAGGTAAAGATGACTGCAGACCATCCCTGTTCTCTTCCTAATAATACAGGAAGGCACTTGATTGAGCTAAGCTGCAGTATATTAAGTCAGTGTACTGTATACTGGGCTCAGTGTGCAGGTAAAGCTGACTGCAGACCATCCCTGTTCTCTTCCTAATAATACAGGCAGGCAGTTGATTGAGCTAAGCTGCAGTATATTAAGTCAGTGTACTGTATACTGGGCACAGTGTGCAGGTAAAGTTGACTGCAGGCAATTCCTTGTGTACCTATTCCTTTCCAATACATCAAATACAGTATGTCCGGAAGGCCAACAAGGAGAGGCAGACACTCACAGGCCAATAAAAGAGGGCAAGCAATCTCTGTGTCTAGAGGCAACAGTGCTGGTCGTGGACACAGTGCATCCTCATCAGCACGTGGCCGTGGGGCACGCTTGTCCTTTTTTTCAGCAGCTGGCTGTGTTGAGCCGAAACATGCAGAAGAGTTGGTAGAGTGGATGACCATGCCGTCCTCATCCTCCTCATCCTCTGTCACCCAGGCTACCTTGGCTGCCAATGCAGGTGCCAAAGCGGCCTATTCCATCGAGTCAAGAAGTAAGAATAATATGCCTGATTCACATAGGGATATTAATAGAAAATGGGGATGAGTGGCCGACTGGTTGATTCGTTTTAAGGTGAAAACGGGATCCTCCTAAACCGTGGTCGCTTAACAAAAAACAAAGGGGGTGTTGGGAAAGAGCCCCAACAGAAGATTTAAGTGGTGAATCAACCACAACACAGCCGGCTAATTTAAAGACTTTATTGGTTGAACAGTTAATAGAACAATTAATCCCAAGGTTGCGTCACAACCTGAGGGAGAAATGGGTTTCTCCAGCACATGTACATTACATAAAACACATAGAAACATGCATGTGGTACACAAGAACAAGCTAAAATGGGACAAACAAATAGGATCTACAACCCCTCTACACTCTCCTCAACTGGCCCATATGTATATGCATATACACCCCTGTTATCCTGACACTCAAATCTTGAGGGGAACCATAGATGTGAATGGGATACGTATGTGTAGGGAGGAAATGCACTCCTAGGAAAAGGACACAAATGTATAATGTGCGTATATACGAATGATTGAAAAAATAGAAAAAAAGGGGGGTTGACCTGATGGAAAAAAAAAAAAAAAATGAAGAGGAGTTTATGGTGGTCCAGGGCTGATGATTATGGTAAAGAAGTCTTTAGAGCATCAAATCTGTAATCAGCATGGAGGGCCCATAAACATACTTGTATGAGAGAGTGGCTACTGTAGATATACAGACAGTGGCAGAGTTTCTTTGGTCAAAGTCTGGTTGATATTGGTGCCACTAGTTCATGTAAGGTAGCTGCTGGTAAAGCAGACTAGTAGAGAACAGCTTGGTTTTTCACTGTAACGCTTGGTAGGGAACGGTCTGCCTGGTAGGGCCAGAGCTATCAATATGGAGCAATCTCATAGGACACAGACATAAAGTGCAGGTATAGGGTAGCTTAGCAGTTCCGAGGCTTACCCTTCAGATGTCTGAGTTCCTTGGTGCATCCATTGAAGAGCGTCCTGCAGCCGTGAGAGTACCTCAGTCCCGGTATATAGATATCCTGGCTCTCAATTTCAGTGCCACCGCTGTGAGTTAGAAGCGATCCGCTGTCTCAGGTAGATGAATATTACCGTCAGACTGTAGCGGCATCTGTCGTCAGGTCACGTGGGGTCTCAGCACGAGATTCCGAATGTCATGTCATGTGACCGGTGTGCGTATGTGGAAGCTGAGGCTGAGGCTAGGAATCACAAGAGAGGAGCTGGCTGGACGTAGTATGAGGCTCCAGCCACTGGGGGAAAAAGGCCGTTCCTTCAGGTTACTCACAGGGTTCCCTTGGTGGCGGCGGGAGGGGCAAAGGCCATGGAGGGGTGAAGAGGGGGAAGTCTTAATATCGTCTGTCCTCGTATGACATGACGTGTTTCGTGGCGTATACCATCACTTCATCTGGATGTGCCAGCGTGTGGACAGTGCTCATCTTAAGTAGCAGTAATTGGCCAATTGGGAGCTGCCTCACGCTGGATAACGAAATAGCACCATCTAGTGGTTTCTTCAAAAAATTACATTTAAAAGTTTCTAGTGCATAAAAGTATTTTTAGGAAAAGAAGGCAAAATCAGGAGATGGTCTGGATGGGGCGCTAAGACCCCTTCATATTGGTCTATATGTCCATTATTTCCGAGGTCTTTGTCAGAAGTAATTGTGAGGATCATGTACAGATCTAACTTTCAATTGTCATGTATAATCCAACATGACATTGTAAGTATACAGATATTCATCTATGATCTTAATAGTAGTGTACATCAATGTGGCAGTTAACTGGGTCTGGTAACTGGCATGACATTGTAGATCAAAACACTTTCAGATATAGTGATATCAATGGGGCATAACCGGTTATCTATCACAGTAATGTTGGAGCTTAGCATGTACCATCTCCATAAGAGAGAGTCCAGAATCTAAATACATGTAGGGGCACTAAGTAATAGCTATATCGTGCTTTAGATATTTTTAGGTTATGCCTGTCGGTCCCCAGTCTGTCTGTCAGAAATTATGGAGCTACAACACTAAACAACTAGAGGTGTATAGCATATAGTAGCCCATATATGGGGAATTTATTAAAAGGTAATGCTCTTACATAGAAGTCCCCTGAAGAAGTCACGAGGTGTGTGACGTAACGCCGTAGGGAGATTGAGGGGTACCGCAGACCGGAAGTACCCAGACAAACAGTAAGACAACGATCGTGCCGCTTTAGCTATACATGCCCTCTTTGTTTATTTCTATGTAAGAGCATCATTACCTTTTAATAAATTACCCATATATTTTAAACTACTACACTATTGGAGATTCTCTTTCTCCCCACCCTGGAGCCAATACCCTTATTGGAACCAATCCCCACATTCCCCCTCCCCTTCAGGATTATCATACCAACATTATCGGTGGAGGTGAGAAGGAGAATGATACACATACACGCGCTGGAGGGGTCAATTCAGAGGAGAGAGATCATACAGATTTTGCCTACACTTATCCATTTGGAGGTGAGAGTCCTGTGAGACCATAGTTTGGAGATATTCACATTTCATCAATACAATAGGATATTTGCACATCAGTTTACCGCATTCTAGCAAGAAAGCCTGTTTGAGAGACTATATGCTTGTACTTTTTCACTCAATTTTTATCATCTTTTATACTGGAATATTGATATCACTTTGGATTATTTGATATACTATTTTGTTTCTGTTCACTTGTAGTATTTATGCACAAACGTGTTTTATATTATTGCACTTTCCTAGCAGGGTTTTTTATTATTATCTATGTATGCCTATATGCACAATTTATAGACACCAGTGACATATCTCTCCCCCCCCCCCCCCCCCCCCCCCCCCCCCCCCCCCCCCCTGCACATTCCTTTTTACTAGTTTACACTTGTGTGTCAGCTTTTAGCATGGAAACATTTCATTTATTTCATTTATTATCGTGTAAGGTGAACACGTTCAGTTTCTTCAGCTTTTTGCACAATAGCACCTCATAGACATTTCACTACTCACTAGTAGCGCAAAAGACTTTCCCTTACTCATGTAATTACAATTCTTGATATAATATTTCACAGCAGGGCCCATTCCTGCGCCCACCAAGAGTAACTGTGAGGGCTTACAGTGTTGTGGCACCAGCACCACCACCACCAAAGGCCTAATTTTTCTGCCACTGTTCAACAGTGGCATGTAATTACAATTCTTGATATAATAGTTCACAGCAGGGCGTTCCAGCGCCCACCAAGATTAACTGTGAGGGCTTACAGTGTTGTGGCAACACCAACGCCTAAGGCCCAAATTTCTGCAGAGTATATAGGGCAGACCCCTACTTTCAAACATCTGACTTTCAAACGACTCCTACTTACAAACGGAGGGAGACAACAGGAAGTGAGAGGAAATCTACCCCTAGGAAGGGAAATTCTCTCCTGTAAGAGGTAATATGGGAAAAAGGTGTCTCCTCACCAATCCTTGTTTCCTTACAAACCCAAAATTTTCAAAATCCAGTTGTCATTGGGACAGAAAGTGAGGTGAAATCTTCTGAACAGGGGCACAGACAGCTAAACAAATGTTACAGGGGTGATAACCCTTCCCTATGTTTTCCAAAAAGCTTAAAAATTGATTTTTTTGGCTGGAGCTACACTTTAAAAATTTACCAGTTCAAAATTACAAACAGATTCTCCTTAAGAACAAACCTACAGTCCCTGTCTTGTTTGCACCGCCTGTATACTGCTGTTCAGAGTATATAGGGCCTGGGGGCCCCACGCCTTTCCTTTTTTTCATTTGGGTTCGGAGTTCCCCTTAATATCCATACAAGACCTAAATGGGCAATATGGATTTCCATCCATATTGCCGGGACCACACATTACATTAAAGCCGCAAGCAGTTTTAAATTACTTTTACTCCTTTAGAAATGTCATTTTGTTCAAGGACAGTTGTAAACACTGGAAACACGCGCCACTTTACAGGCATACTATAGACACCCCCCAGGCATGATATTTAAAGGAATATTTCACTTTTATTTTTTCACTTTAAGCATCATTAAAATCACTGCTCCTGAAAAAACATCGGTTTTTAAAACTTTTATTGCATTGATACATGTACCCTGGGGCAGGATCCGGGTCCCCAAACCATTTTTAGGACAATAACTTGCATATTAGCCTTTAAAATTCGCACTTTTAATTTCTCACGTTCGAGTCCCATAGACTTTAACGGTGTTCGAAAGTTTGCGCAAACTTTCGTTCCGTTCGCATGTTCTGGATGAGAACCGAACCGGGGGTGTTCGGCTCATCCCTACTGTACTCATATTATCAGCTCTGTTTTAGTTTTTTTGCCAAAGGATAGCTAAACTTATTTCCTTAGTTATATTTTGCTGATAATCTAACATCTTCTAACCTCCAAAACACACTATCAGGAGCTCAGTAAGTCTGAAGTCAGTAATCCTACCATTGTGACCAGTACAGGCGGTCCCCTAGTTACAAACATCCGACTTACAAAGACTCCTACTTACAAACGGAGGGAGGAAACAGGAAGTGAGGGGAAATCTACCCCTAGGAAGGGAAATTCACTCCTGTAATGCCGCATACACAGAATCGGAATCGGAATATACGACCAAAAGCTCACATCGAACATTTGTTGTTGGAAATTCCGATCGTGTGTACGCGGAGTTATTATGGGATAAAGGTATATCACCAAGCTTTATCACCAAGGCTTGTTTCCACAACAACCCAAAATTTTCAAAATCCAATTGTCATTGGGACAGAAAGTGAGGTGAAATGTTCTGAACAGGGGCACAGACAACAAAACAAATTTTACAGGGGTATAACCCTTCCCTATGTTCTCCAAAAAGCTTAAAAATTGATTTTTTGCCTGGAGCTACACTTACAAAATGTACCTGTTCTGACTTACAAACAGATTCAACTTAAGAACAAACCTACATACCCTATCTTGTTTGTAACCCGGGGACCGCCTGTATATTTTTGAGACGTGAAAGGAAAAGGGAGTAAACCAACAGACACATGGGAAAAACCTACTAACTCTTGCATATCATTACCATGGTTGGAACTGAACCCTCCCAGGCTCCCACCCAGTGCTCCATTGCTACAAATTATTTTGTTTGAAAGTGTATCGCAAGGCCCCTGTGTGACAGTTTAAAAAGGTCCAAAATCCAGTTACTATTTAAAGCACATAAGTTAAAAAAAAAAAAATCCTCCTCTTATGCACCTGACAATTTCCCCCTCTCAGACACTATAGCTCATCAGTGGAAGGGTTTCAGCTGCAGTCCAGGAAGCAGTGGACAGGGCTAGGTGCAGCCAGTTAATGACTACTTACAGGTTCAGGAATCAGCTGTAGCAGAGCTGACAAGCACACCCATTGCAATGTCTTATCCCATTGGTGTGCAAACCTGCATGAGGGTTACAATGCTGTTTTGAATTCAGGAGCCATGCAGCAGTGCTGTTACTCTATCACAGGAAGCTGCATGAGGTAGATAGCACTGGCAGGATCAATAAGTATTAGTGAAACGTTTCAGTTGGACCAAGGGAATACTGCAAGTACAAATGCACTTACAATTTACCACATATGAGCTGGCATTTGAGAAACAGATTCTGAAAAGCCCAAGAAACACTAACTGATCAGGTGGTGTGCACTTTTACAGGGAAAGAGGAACCTTGCCCTTAAGGTAATAAGCTTGAATGATGAGCTGTATAAGCCGTCTGGTGAAAGTGGAATGAGAAGCAGGCTGCCTCTTATGGGGACCTTCAGGAATTTTAAACAGAGAGTCAAATTATCTAAAGAATCCTTGGATCTGGAGTCAAACCTGCTAAGTTTGTTGTTGAACATAAAACCAGAAGATCCACAATTCCCCACCTGTAACAGAGGTCTTGAAACACCTCGGGCTGAAGAGCCCATTCTCCGAAGTCCAGAAATTGACACCTTAGGAAGTCTGTTTGCTAATTTTCCATGCTGGGATATAGATGGTGGACAGAGCTGGAATGTGAGGTTTTGCCCAAATCAGTATTTGATCTACTTCTTAATGACTTAATCACACAACTTCTGGTTCCTCCGTGATGGTTGATGTAAGCCGACGGGAGGTGCAGCTCTAAAGGGATAGCTGAATCACCCTGAGTTATTTTTTTATTTTTATTTTTTAAATGTTCTTCTGTTTATACCTTATTTACCCTTAATAACCCTTAGTTTATCCTAAGTGCCGGTTCACACAGGGGCAACACGACTTCCAGCGCAACTTTGCGAGGCGACTTCAGCTTGACTTCAGCGTGGCTTGGAGCGACTTACAACAAGACTTCAAGTCGCCTCCAGGACAGGCGACTTTGCCAGTGGCCAATCAAAGAATAATCAGCTCTGTGGGAGAGAGGGGTTTGCCTGAGAAAACTATTTTCTCTTCCTGTAAAGTTGCTTCAGTTAAGACAGTGATCCGACTTTGGAGGCAACTTCCATTGAAATCAATGGGTACAAGTTGCCTAGAAGTCGCCTTGAAGTAGTACAGGAACTTTTCTGAAGTTGGAGCGACTTCAGCAGTGTACATTAAGACGGCTCTCATTCACTTCAATGTAATTTCTCATGTCGCGCGACTCAGATTTTTGTTTCTATTTTAATAACTATTAATATTTAAACATTTTGTTTTTGTTTGTTAATATTTTTACACATTTAATATATGTGTAGCGGGTATTTGAATTTAGTGGAAGCATCTGGGTGGTAGTGTAACCCAGATGCACAAATTGCTAGGGGATCCGAGACCTTTTTCTGGTTCTTGGAGGACTCTGGTGGTGTGAGGTTCCTTGTGGTCCACAGGTGGCGCTGTTGCCCTGGGCCGGAGCTGAACTCACACCGCAAGACTGTACCTTTTTTGTCCTCCCCTGGAGCTGGTACAGCGGGGTGGGCAACCCGCTGTGGCGCAAAGGGAGAGGGGATAAAAGGGGCGGACGCCCTTACCACGGGGGTTCAGAGTTCAGAGTCTGGAGGACGTGGCCGCACCCAGGCACCTTCAGCTTGGGTGTTGGCGTTCCAGTGCTCCAGGCCTAGGCGCCCTTGGCCTGGCCTGAGCGGAGATGGAGTCCATCCCAGGCACCTTTAGCCTGGGGTGAGGTACTATGGAGGATGCCTGGGGCTCAGTACCTTCGACTGAGTTCCGCGAGGGTGGAGGAATTCGAGGGGGCCCTTACTCCTTGGGTGCCCGTGTCTGAGTTTGTGAGATCTGGTGTGCGGAACTTCTCTGGAGAGTCCGGCGCAGCATTGCTGGTGACAGAGAGGCCTCCGGTTTCTCCCTTGGACGGATTTCCTTCCCCTGACAGGGGCCGTGCTAGCGAAGGTAATTCACGTTCTACCTCACATAGTCAGTGGCAGTGACTATTCGCCACTGGTGATACCACAGTGGTTAGCAGGAGAAGGGAAAGGATTGTGCCTCGATCTATTCCCCATTACTACTCAGTAGAAGAAACTGTTTGTTGTCTGCCAAGAAGAATAAAACTGAGTTGGACCTATTCACTGTGTGGAACTCTGGTTACTAGGAGCAAAGGAGTCAGGGACGAAGTACTGGACTTGACTCTAGGACACCTAAACAAAACCCAATCTTCTGGCCTTCACCTCTTAGCTATGGAGGACATGAGCCGTGGTGTATCTGATCCCTCCCCCCAGCACTGAGACCCCTAGACGAAGAAAGACAAGCCGAGTATGAGAAGGGGAGAGAGGAGTGAGGCCGCTACATATATTTACACATTTTCCATTTAAAAAAGGGCAAAACTGAAAACAACAACACTTTATTGCAATAAATAACTTTGCAATGCTTTGTACCAGAATCATAATTTTAGTGTAATTTTAAACAGGACACATTACAGAATAAACAAGTCCTAACAAGTGTATGCAAGTGTATGTGTACTGATTTTACTTACTGATCTTAGCTGGGTTTCTCTCCTTGCTTTCAGTTCTGAACGGCAAGGAGAAATACTGTATAGCCAGATCCTGTGTTTACAAAACACCGGACCTGTGCTGTGATTGGCTATGGCCGATCAGCAGGTATACAGTCAAAATGATTGGCTGTAACTTGTTGACCAACTCATGTTGTGTCCAATCACAACACAGGTCGGCAGGAGGCATGCGTATGCACACCTCCAAACCAGGAAGTACACGTGATGCACAGGTACGTTGTGGCGTCTGGCTGTGCCACCTGCTAGCAGTAAATGTACTGTTAGCGGGTGGCAGGTGTTTAAAGCACACTGCTTACATTTTTTACATCAAGCTACGCTTTTTTACAGGTATATCTAAATTCCATTAAAAAGATTGAGTACCTTTAAAAGAACATAGAAACTGTCAGTGCTGACCACCCTTCCTGAAAGTTGATCCCTGGCTGTCATCCAGTAGATTATGTAGCTTCCAGTTAACTAAGTATAAGTACATGAGTCAGCTACCATTTTTAGAGCCCATTCACACAGGGGTGACTTGGGATCCGACTTGAAGTCGCCCCAAGTCGTGCTGTTGAGAAAAGCAATTGAAGTGAATGGAGCCGTGTTAATGTACACTACTGAAGTTGCTCCGACTTCAGAAATAGTTCCTGTACTACTTCAATCCGACTTCTAGGCGACTTGTAGGCAACTTGTACCCATTGATTTCAATGGAAGTCACCTCAGAAGTCGGATCCCCTGTCTTAACAGAAGCAACAATACAGGAAGAGAACATACATTTCTCAGGCAAACCCCTCTCTCCCCCTCCCTCCCACAGAGCTGATTCTTGTTTGATTGGCCACTGGAAAGCCTCCTGTCCTGGAGGCAACTCGAAGTTGCCTTGTAAGTTGCCTCATGTCGCGCTGTGATTCATACTCAAGTCGTGTCCAAGTTGCCTCCCAAAGTCACGCTGGAAGTCGTGTTGCCCCTGTGTGAATGGCCCGTACACACGATCCGAATATCCTACGAAAAATGTCATCCGAGGAAGAATCGTATGATAATCGGATCGTTAGTACAGAGCTTCGAGAGCCGATCATGACAGTTCATCCGATATTATTTTATCGGACATGCACGAAAATTTTCCTCGTACGATACCAGATCGTACGATTTTCGTTTAGTCAGTAAAGTTGTCGTCCGAAAATACAATACAAATACATTACAACACATGACATCACTTCCGATTTTTTTTTCTGTCATACGAGAATTTTCGTGACTTTAATAACCTATTTCATTTCTACTTGCGACTATTAAGCGAAAAAAGTCGTACGATCTGTCGTACGATATTCGGATCGTGTGTAGGGGGCATAAGAGTGAGTGAGGCCCATAATGGAAGTTTAGATATTACAGATTTTTTTTTAGATCATAATGCTAAGACTGTGCTAAGAATCAGGCTTCAGCAATGATCACTTCTTTATTTTAATCTTCATGTCAGGCAGTTGCAGTGCTAGGTTAACTAGCTTCTGACTTAACCAACCCCAAAGCCAAATATGTAACTTGTGTGTTAAAGCAATGTTAGAAGCCTTCCTTAATCTAATATTTACCAATTAACATTACTAACATTTGTATGAATGGGTTAGATCTTTATTAGTATAGTTGAGTTTGTGTATATTTATCCCTTCTAGATTTGGAAAAGTAACAAATAAGATTTTACAATCTGTGCTTCTCTTTGGAGAGCTTATAAGAATATGGGCTTTTCTATGAATATATACATATTTTTGTATATGTATTATTTTATTTAGATGATAAATAGTTAGAATTGATTTTGTATAGACTTAGTTGTTTAGTTGAAAGCTACATAAGCAGAGACTTTCTGAAGCTAGATTTCTGGTCAACCTTCACTATTACATGAAATGTTGAGGTGTTTGAATTCAAGCCCACGTTTATTGAAGTTTGTTCAATACATTTGTGAATAGAGTTTGTAGGACTATGAAACAAACAAGAACTTTAAACCATCCTTTTTAGGAGAAGGTGGGGGCTGGATTTAAGAAACAGGAGATGAACAAAGACTTTGAAGCCTCGTACACACGATCAGATTTTCCGTCGGGAATTGTGTGATGGCAGGCTGTTGTCGGAAAATCCGACCGTTTGTATGTTTGTCAGAATTTCTGCCAACAAATGTGGGATAGCACGCTTTAAAATTTTCCAACAACAATTCTGTGTTGTTGGATTTTCTGATCGTGTGTACACAAGTCTGTTGGAAAAAAAATCCAAAGTGCAAACACGCATGTTCAGAAGCAATGCTAACCATAACACAACATTAGCAGAAATTGCCCAAAGGGTGGCGCTAAAGAGCTGAAAAACCACGTCGTTTTGTGTTTGTTGGCCAACAATTCTTTGCCGTTTGTATGCAATACAAGTTCCTGGCCAATGCCCTTCGGACAAAATTCCGAGGCGTTGTCCTCGGAAAATCCGATCGTGTGTACGAGGCTTTAGAGTCAGGCTGCTAGACACGAGGGAAGCTGCTTTTAGCTTCTGACACACACACACAGACACACTTCTAATTATATACACAATTTTCATCTCAAGAATATAACTACATTATTGATTTTATTTTTACATTCTGCGTTTTAATATTGTTCTTGTAATATTTTTCTATTTTACTATTAAATCCATTTTTTTGTTTTTACACAAGAACTGAACAGACTTTCTATTTTAAGACATTTCTCATCAATATAAGTTACAGAATATCGAGAGAACATTCTTATATTCTACAAGCAATGACAGCTCCCATTAAAGGTCTCTGAGTCTAGGATTTATCTTGATGAATGATGCCTTTAAAATACTAAATTTATTTAGTAGTAGAACAGTATTAAATTCATTAATGCTGACCCTATGATATAACCCCAATGTAGTTTCAGTGAAAATAAAACTATTTCTGAGAAAAACAAACATTTTTTATGGCTTGATTTAAACCTTCAGCTTTTGGTAGTTCAACAATCATGTGCAGTCCCCCTGCAGCCTAAGAAGTAGAGCTGCACGATTCTGGCTAAATTGACAATCACAATATTTTTGTTTAGAATAAAGATCACGATTCTCGCGGCGTAACATCATCTTTTGCATTATACAAACAATTGGGCTAACTTTACTGTTAATTTTCTTTTAAATCATTGAAGTATATTTTTTCCCCAAAAATTGTGTTTAAAAGACCGCTGCGCAAATACAGTGTGACATAAAATATTGCAACAGCCACCATTTTATTCTCTGCTAATATATATATATATATATATATATATATAATAATTGGGGGTAATTTTCTAGCAAAAAATACTGATTTTAACTTGTAAGCAATAAGTGTCAGAAAAAGGCTTAATTTTAAATGGTTAAATTGACCTCATTTACAGACTGAAGTTCATCCCTTTGATCTAAAAGAACCAAATGATACTTTGTTTATATTTGTTTATAGTTATAGTTCTCTCAGCGCTGAGCAATGTTGATAAATATTTGCAGTTTTTTTCTTTTTTTTTTACAGCTCTGAGCACTTGTTGCATAGAATCGTGGAAAGGCTGGATTAAGATCATGAGGGGGTTGAATAGAAATCGCAATTTTTTAACGATTAATCGTGCAGCCCCACTAAAAAGTTTTGGTATCTTGCTAACATCTCATCATAGCAGCACATGACATATCCATGTGCATAAAAGGAAATTCTTTTACCTTGTTTTCTTTAGAAAGTAGCCACAACCTGAGTGGAAAAGCCTGTTCTCTGTCAGCATGCTGGAGAATAGGATCTTGTTCTCTGTGTTGAAGCAGTGGCCTTGCTTCAAAGGTCTATCACCCCCCCCCCCCCCTGCTGAGTCAGAGCAATAACTGTGCAACATAAAAAAATCAACTGTCTTTGCTGATTTTTTTCCATGCAATCTAGCCTCAAAATTCCTAACCCAAACCATATATCATTTCCTTTTGTCTCATACCATACTAACAACTAGGGATGAGCCGAACACCCCCCCCCCCCCCCCGGTTCGGTTTGCACCAGAACATGCGAACAGGCAAAAAATTTGTTCGAACATGCAAACACCGTTAAAGTCTATGGGACTCTAACATGAAAAATCAAAAGTGCTAATTTTAAAGGCTAATATGCAAGTTATTGTCATAAAAAGTGTTTGGAGACCCGGGTCCTGCCCCAGGGGACATGTATCAATGCAAAAAAAAGTTTTAAAATCGGCCGTTTTTTCGGGAGCAGTGATTTTATTAATGCTTAAAGTGGAACAATAAAAGTGAAATATTCCTTTAAATTTCATACCTGGGGGGTGTCTAAAGTATGCCTGTAAAGTCACGCATGTTTCCCGTGTTTAGAATTGTCCCTGCACAAAATGTCATTTCTGAAGGAAAAAAAGTCATTTAAAACCACTCGCGGCTATAATGAATTGTCGGCTCCCCGGCAATACAGATCAAAGTCATTGAAAAAAAACAGCAGGGGTCCCTCCCATAGACTTTTAACGGTGTTCCGCAGCTTTTCGAATTTGCCGCGAACACCCCAAATTGTTCGCTGTTCGCCGAATGTGCGAACAGCCAATGTTCGAGTCGAACTCATGTTCGACTCGAACATAAAGCTCATCCCTACTAACAACTGAAGGTCAGAGAACTAGTTTCCCTTACTTAAATTTTACTAAATTAACACAGATATACAGTAATGATTAATAAAGTGTACATTACATTCTGCACAGCAAAACAGCTATGATTAAGCACTGAATCACAGTGCGAAACGTCAGCTCATACTTGCTGTTTTTTTGCTGTGGCATGTTGTTTGTGCTTTTGTTTTAAATAAAAGAACCTTTTTTGGAGTGCGGCTGTCCAAGCGTTTTCCTCAGATTTTTTGCGTTGTCATATGCATTGCCTGCACCCACGGCTCTGGATCTTGTGAATGAGTCACCAGTCACATCTGAGCGGTAACTCTCTCATCCCTACTAACAACTGAAGGTCAGAGAACTAGTTTCCCTTACTTAAATTTTACTAAATTAACACAGATATACAGTAATGATTAATAAAGTGTACATTACATTCTGCATAGCAAAACAGAAGATGATCCCAGTACAACATGGGAGCAGAGTTATTTATTTCTGGTATACTGCTGCTAAGGCATGATATTTATACCCCTGCACCTATGCCTACTGGAAGCATGGGCACACTTATCCTCGATTAATTGACTTGGGCAAACGTGAACCAAAAATCATTCAAAAGTTTCCTGTAGTATTTTGTACTTAATTACATTAATTCTTTGATGAGTTTAGATACTTGGATTACTTTCTTTTCACCCTTTGAATACATATATATATTGAAGATTTGTCTGTAACTGCTGTTTTGTTCCAGGTAGTGAACTATAAAAATGAAATGCAGTAGAATCTAGAAAGGTTTATTGTAGAGTTGGGAAGCACAAAGATTCCTCGAGGGCTTGTAGGATCGATCTGCTCTATCTTCAGAAAAAAGTGTATCCTTACTAAGTATTTACAGAACTAAAGACAGACAACACAGCTGAGTAGCTCTTTTTTAATTTGTTCTTGACTCAGGCTTGAAGTAAACTTGTTAGTCATTTTAAACTTTTGCAAGTCGTTCTACCTAAATGCAGATTCCACAAATGTCAAAATTCAGTCTTTTATGCTACTCCTGGAGATATGGTTTTATTACATGGATCCTTGTGTAGGGGAGGGCAAGATAATTTCTCATCGGAAAAGTATTTTCCTCTGCAGCACTCTGAGGTTTATATATCTGGTGAGTATATTCAATCCCAGGGAGGGTGGCACTGAAAGCTGCTCGGAGTCTGTATACATACTCAGAGACACAGAGCTTCAGGGTCTTTTCCTGCACAGGAGAAGTCCAGCCTGGAGGTCTTGTTGCCCTATGGGCAGCCCTGGCATGTACAGTGCCTTGAAAAAATATTCAAATCCCTTGACATTTTTCAAATTTTGTCATGTTAAAACCAAAAACTTAAATGTATTTTATTGGGATTTTATGTGATAGACCAACACAAAGTGGCACAAAATTGTGACGTGGAAGGAAAATTATAAATGGTTTTCAAAATGTTTTACAAATAACTATCTGAAAAGTGTAGCGTGTATTTGTATCCAGCCCCCCGAGTCAATACTTTGTAGAACCACCTTTTGCAGCACTTACAGCTGCAAGTCTTTTTGGGTATGTCTCTACCAGCTTTGCTGATAGCGAGTGACATTTTTGCCCATTCTTCTTTGCAATATAGCTCAAGCTCTGTCAGATTAGATGGAGATCGTCTGTGAACAGCAATTTTCATGTCTTGCCACAGATTCTCAATTGGATTTAGGTCTGGACTTTGATTGGGCCATTCTAACTCATGAATATGCGTTGATTTAACCATTCCATTGTAGCTCTGGTTGTATGTTTAGGGTCATTGTCCTGCTGGAAGGTGAATCTCCGCCCCAGTCTGAAGTCTTTTGCAGACTCTAACAGGTTTTCTTTTAGGATTGCTGTGAATTTGGCTCCATCCATCTTCTCATCAACTCTGATCAGCTTCCCTGGTCCCGCTGAAGAAAACCATCTCCAAAACATGATGCTGCCACCACCATGTTTGACGTGGGGATGGTGTGTTCAGGCTAATGTGCAGTGTTAGTTTTCCGTCACACAAAGCGTTTTGCTTTTAGTCCAAAAAGTTCAATTGTGGCTCCATCTGACCAGATAACCTTCTTCCACATGTTTACTGTGCCCCCTACATGGCTTCTTGCAAACTATAAACAGGACTTCTTATTGCTTTCTTCTTGCCACTCTTCCAAAAAAGGCCAGATTTGTGGATCACACAATAGTTGTCCTGTGGACAGATTCTCCCACCTGTGATGTGGATCTCTGCAGCTCCTTCAGAGTTACTCTGGGCCTCTTTGCTGGTTCTCTGATTAATGCTCTCCTTGCCCAGCCTGTCAGTATTGGGTGGACGGCCATGTCTTGGTAGGTTTGCAGTTGTGCCATACTCTTTCCATTTTCGGATGATGGATTGAACAGTGCTCTGTGAGATGTTCAAAGTTTGGGATTTTTTTTTATAACCTAACTCTACTTTAAACTTCTCCACAACTTTATCCCTGACCTGTCTGGTGTGTTCCTTGGCATTCATAATGTTGTTTAACAAATCCCTGAGGGCTTGACAGAACAGCTGTATTTATACTAAGATTAAATTACACACGGGATGTACTCTATTTACTAATTAATTGACTTCTGAAGGCAGTTGGTTCCACTAGATTTTAGTTAGGGGTATTAGAGTAAAGGGGGCTGAATACAAATGCACGCCACACTTTTCAGATATTTATCTGTAAAACATTTTGAAAACCTTTTTACATTTTCCTTCCACTTCACAATTATGTGCCACTTTGTGTTGGTCTATCAAAAAAAAATCCCAATAAAATACATTTACGTTTTTCATTGTAATATGACAAAATGTTGAAAATTTCAAGGGGTATGAACACCTTTTCAAGGCACTGTACTTGCTGTCTGTGGCAGCCTGACAGCTCGGCTGTCATCTGAAGATCTAGTCTGGTATCACAGGAGAAAAGTGTTGTTTGTAGGTCACATGACCAAAGAGAACCAATCTAAAAGAAGGTATTTAGAGGCATAATTTTGGATTGACCCTCACTTTCCTCCTCAGGGACAGTTGTGATCATAACAATGACAGGGAGCAAATATCCCTAACAGCAGTTCTAATCTCTCACCACTATCCAAATAGGAAAAAAGTTTTGCCTTTAGCTAACACTTAACCTGACCCTAACACTTAACCAATCCTTAAAGGGTAACTCCACTTTCATGGGGGAAAAAATTGCAAATAATGAAAAAAGAAGTCATATTGTAATTGAGTGTAATTAAAAATGACCTTTCCTTTTCGATCTGCAGCTTTGTGAAATTTTCTGTAAAATGCAATGCACTATGGCAACCTGGAGGTGTTCTCTACACAGAATGTGTACAAAACGCCCTCCAGAAACATAATTTCCTGCTTGTGTGATTGGCTCACTGATTTTCCCACTAAGATACAAGTCAGATTTAAGGCATTCTTTACAACAAAAATTAAATTTTTGGTGAGATACTCTCAAAAGAAAATCATGTCTAAAGGGATGCAGACCCAGAAGCTTTCCTCATTAGAGCCCTGCAGGTGCAGCAGTTTATAATTATGAAACCACTCCCATTAGATTTACTTTCCCACATGGACACAGGCAAACACACAAGGATTTCTTCAGAATAACAAAAGGTAGGAATCTGCAACAAAGTTTCTTAAAATCCTTGTAATGTACATAGATCACCCAGAGGAGAATGTTTTTTGCTCAATAAAAGTGGAGATACTCTTTAAAGTGAAAACTTTACCTACCTCTAAAACGACAATTTAAACCCATAGCCTAACCCTAAACCCAATCCGTAACCCATAACTGCAATCCACAATTTGGGAAAATCCCACTACATGTCTGTTATACTGTATGTTCCCATTCACACAGCATATCTAAAATATATATATAGTGGGTATAGAAAAGAATCACCCCATTTAAAACATTTACATTTTGTTGCTTTGCAGCCTGAAATGAAGACAGACACAGTTTTGGTTTTATCCAGCTGTATTTACTCAGTGCAACTTAGAATATCCAAGTGAAATATATAACACCAACATGTCAGAAAAAAAATTACTGAGTTGGAAAAAGGATCACCCCCTCCTTCCGGAGATTTTTGACAGTGCCTTGCCCCCCATAGTTGATTGTTTGTTTCAGTTGCACTACCAGGGACTAAAAAGATCCAGGAAAGGTCTTTTCATGCTGAGTTAATCAACATGACCACAGCTGATTACAGTTGATAGTCAAATGGATTTGTGTGCCATTGAGAATTTAATTGTGTGGCATTAGCTACACCTGACTGAGTTTACAAGGCATTTTTAGGAGGGATGATCCTTTTTTCAACCTTTTTTCAGACACTTGTCTTTGCACTCCTCACCTGGTTTCTGCCACACACGCTTGACACCATCTAAACCAAATACATTTATCTTGGTCTCATTAGACCACATGACATGATTCCAGTAATCCATGTCCTTAGTCTGCTTGTCTTCAGCAAACAGTTTGCAGGCTTTCTTGTGCATCATCTTTAGAAGAGGCTTCTTTCTGGGACGACAGCCATGCAGACCAATTTGATGCAGTGGTATCAAATTGGTGCAGCGGCATAGAGTCTGAGCACTGACAAGCTGACCCCCGACCCCTTCAACCTCTGCAGCAATGCTGGCAGCACTCATACGTCTGTTTCCCAAGGACAACCTCTGGATATGACGCTGAGCATGTGCACTCAACTTCTTCGGTCGACGATGGCGAGGCCTGTTCTGAGTGGAATCTATCTTGTTAAACCGCTGTATGGTCTTGGCCACCGTGCTGCAGCTCAGTTTCAGGGTCTTGGCAATCTTCTTATAGCCTAGGTCATCTTTATGTAGAGCAACAATTCTTTTTTTCAAATCCTCAGAGAGTTCTTTGCCATGAAGTGCCATGTTGAACTTAAGTGACCAGTATGAGAGAGTGAGAGCGATAACACCAAATTTAACACACCTACTCCCCATTCACACCTGACACATTGTAACACTAAGGAGTCACATGACACCGGGGAGGGACAATGGCTAAATGGCCCCAATTTGGACATTTTCACTTAGGGGTGTACTCACGTTTGTTGCCAGCAGTTTAGACATTAATGGCTGTATGTTGAGTTATTTTGAGGGGAAAGCAAATTTACACTGTTATACAATCTGTACACTCACTACTTTACATTGTAGCAAAGTGTCATTTCTTCAGTGTTGTCACATGAAAAGATATAATAAAATATTTACACAAATGTGAGAGGCGTACTCACTTTTGTGAGAGATATATATGTATATATATATATATATATATATATATATATATATATATATATATATATTACCTTTACAGTTTATTTGGATCAGGCCTTTGGGCAAACTGTAAGCTACCCTGAACAATTTGAAAGTGCAATAAAGATGGACAAAATGGGGACAGGCACAGTTTCCGCTTAATAACATACATCGCAGGACCCAAGCCCTGAGGTCTTTAAACCTTAGTTAGAACAGACAGTGTTCAAAACTAGTTGAAAACTGATGAGATCTGATAGCACAGTACAGGCAGGGTAAATTACAGTTAAAGCGGTAGTAAACCGCGGCCTTATAAAAAAAAAAATCCTCTGCAAGGCAATGGCATAATGTGCTAGTATGCATCGCATACTAGCACATTAAGAAATACTTACCTTAGAATGAAGCCCTCCAGCCGTGCGCTGTCACCACTGACAGGGCTTAAATCTTCCCCCCGGTCTTCCTTCTGGGTTCGCTGACTCCGGTCTTTGAATGGCTAAGCTACAAAGACATCGCTTCCGCGCATGGGCACAGGAGTTACAGTTTACGGCACAGAACGTCCCTTCAGAGCGTATGCGCCGGTGACATCACGATGGCATCCAATGTGAATATCTCCTAAACGCTGCAAGTTTAGGAGATATTTACTGTACCTACAGATAAGCGTTATTATAAGCTTCCCTGTAGGTACAAGTTCACTACTGCTTTACATTACCCTACAGCAGTGTCTTAAGTTGGGTTGTGGTTTGTCAAATGTGTCACCTTTTCTGACTACTTACCATAGTCAAGAGATTTAAAATAATTGTAAAGGCAGAAGGTTTTTTCATCTCAATGCATTCTATGAATTAAGATAAAAAAACCTTCTGTGTGCAGCAGCCCCCCTCAGCCCCTCTAATACTTACCTGAGTTCCCTCTCTATCAAACGATGTGCACAAATGCCTTGGCCGTTCATGTCTCTCCTTCCTGATTGGCTGAGACACAGTAGCGGCGCCATTGCCTCCCACTGCTGTCAATCAAACTCAGTTAGCCAATCAGGAGAGAGAAGGGGAAGGACGGGAACGAATCGCGGCTCTGTCTCTGAATGGACACACGGTGCTGCAGCTCCGCTCGGGTTTCCCCATAGCAAGCTGCTTGCTGTGGGGGCACTCGGCAGAAGGGAGAAGCCAGGAGCACTGAAGAGGGACCCGAGAAGAGGAGGATCAGGGCTGCTCTGTGCAAAACCATTACACAGAGCAAGTAAGTATAACATGTTTATTATGTTTAAAGGAAATACAATTAGACTTTAGTATCACTTTAAGTCTGGGATTTTCAGATCTCACAGATACCTGCTACTTTTCAACACATTGCTTTGCTTCATAAGCTAACTAAATAAGGTATAGATTTTCAGTATTTGGAAAATGTAACATTCACACTCCCAATTTTTCCATTCTCTGACCAACCCAACCATTAGAACATAAGACATCTGTGATTAATAAGCAATGAATAATGGCATGCCGCCATCACTGCTTTATGAAGTGGTTATGGTTAATAGTATATGACACTGTAAAAGCTGATCCTGTGGTTAAATAAGGATGTGCCTGTGGGTGGTAGTTGGAATTATAAGGTTACCACCAGCTGTAGCTTTAAACTTTCACAACAGGTCAGTATTTAAAATTCCCTCCAACTGACTATCCTTATATATATTCTATAAAATAGAAAGGATGGAATGATGATGAAAAAGAAGTTACAGATTAAAGAGATTTGATAAAAAATAATTGACACTCAAATAGCAGCTTGAAACTTGAAAGCTTCTTTCCAAGTGCAGAGAATATCTTTAAAGGTAAAGAAAAAGTCGATCCTCGAAACAGATGTGTAGAACCCAGGTAAAGCAGAGCGTCGGACTGCACAGGAAAACGTCTAACTGCATTGGATCTGTGTGCTGAGCTTACCTAATTACAACAAATACATCATTATGAAGGTGCCATCTACATTTGCAATTGAGGGGCGATAAAACCTTGCTGTTAAGCCTCGGATGTACACATGTCATGGCCGCATCAGTAATTATATCCCCTGTCGCTCTTGGCGGGCGGTACCGCTTACCGAGTGTGACCTATTTAAGTGAATGGGGTTGTGCTACGACTGCCCTACAACATGCAATTACGACGTGATTGTCCGGGTAATTAGGGGTTTAAAACAGGCAGCGAGGAGACAATGCAACACCTCCTAACTGCCTGTATATTGCTGTCTAAAGAGCGATTAGAAGGTGGATCACGCTTCAGGCAACAAAGCAAGTCTAAATGAGGCCTAAAAACAAATAAAAAAATTCTTATGCCGCGTACACATGATCGGAATTTCCGACAACAAAACCGTGTTTTTTTTTTCAGACAGATGTTGGCTCAAACTTGTCTTGGATACACACGGTCGCACAAATGTTGCTTGGAATTTCCGATAGTCAAGAACGCGGAGACGTACAACACTACGACAAGCCGAGAAAAATAAAGTACAATGATTCCGAGCATGCGTCGAATTGGTTCCGAGCATGCGCAGCACTTTTGTGCGTCGGAAATGGCTACACACGATCAGAATTTCCGACAAGAACTTTTGTTGTCGGAAAAATTGAGAACCTGCTCTCAAACATTTGTTGTCGGAAATTCTGACAGAAAATGTCCGATGGATCCTACACACGGTCGGAATATCCGACCAAAAGCTCACATCGAACATTGTTTATTTTGAATTTGGATTTTTTACCTGATATTTTGGAATAAATAACTGTCTATACAGAGTGCGGCAGTCCAGGGTTTCTTTTTCTTCCCATCGAACATTTGTTGTCGGAAATTCCGATCGTGTGTACGCGGCATTAGAATGTGATTTTCGCATCTCGCAGAATGTTAAAGCTGAGCTCTGGGAAAAAATAAAGTTCTACCTTCCTGCTGAACCGACAGAATTTCAATCCATGTATTGCCAGGTTTCGGCACTGCTAGACTAGTGCCCACAGCCTCTTCTCCCACATGCTCCAGGGATCTAAGTTTGTTGATGTCATGCTCATAGCCCTGCATTGGACATGAGGATGCCAAGGGACAGTCCACTGCTAGAGCATAGGGGAGCACTCTTTGCCCAGGAAGTGGAGGATCAGGTAAATTAAAGAGCTTTTCCTGTACCCCGGAGATGAGCAGTTATCCCTTGCAGTGTGGGTGCAGCCCCACTGCAAGGGAGGACTTTTCCTTTTCTTGGAGTCTGATAAAGGTTAAGCCATCCCATTATATGCCTAGAAATGTTTTTCATTCGTACACAAGAGGTCATAAAAAGCAATTCCAAACACTAAGTAAAACCAATCAATGAACTAGTAATTCAAACCAGTAAATGCTGCAACTGAGCTAAATCGAGCAAATACACTCAATATACTGCATATTACTTTTAGTTATGTGTAATCTCCTGTAGAATAAGCACACACAACTCCATAGGGAGCCAATAGGAGGGCAGTAGGAACTACTCCCTAAAACCTGTGTAACTTCATTTCATTCACTACTTCCTTCATCACCAATTTCATTCAAAATTTCTGGTTAGCGTTGAATCTGATTGGTTGTTGTGACTTCTTCTCATTACAAGATCATGCTGTGTTTTGTTTGTGTGTGGGTAGAAGAAGCACAGACCTGTGGTCCAATAATGGGTGCCGGTAGAGAGAAGTCACAATAGCGATCCTGCTGGAGGTAACTCATGTTACCATAGTCTGCATTTGGAGCAGCAGGAGAAAAGTATTTTTCTTCTCTGCTCTGTAAAACTCCACAAAAAATAAATAAAGTATGAAAAAGGTCTGATGCAAGTGCAACTCGCTTGCTGGACACAATTCAGCAGGAGGTTGAAAGGAGGGGCGAGGCATGGCTAATGGGATGTGGCCTCTGCCCTCCCTCCGGTAGCTCCAGTAGCTCCATCAGCCCTACCCGTTCCATCAGTTGACGCTGGCAGATCGTGCCATTCCAGGTGCTCTACAGCCTGTTAAACCCCTTATCCTCCCAGAGTGAGGTCCAGGACACCAGGTCACAAGGAGGTGGAACTGTTGCACACCTGGTCACCACCATGATAGACAGTCTGTGCGTTCCTGAGCTGATAGGGGCATTGCTAGTCTAGTCAGTCAGTCATTAGGGTGCTCAGGAGTAGAATCCGGCACTTCTGGGATCAGAGGGACTCCTTGCAGCATGGCTTCAGAGAAAATACCTCCTCCTGTGGGCAGCACTTCTTTATTATCTATGCATGTTTCAAGGCCCATGGTTGAACAATTATCTACCCCTTTCCTTTTATATATGTCCCCATACAGGCAAACCCTTTATTTTGTTGTGCCTCATTTAATTGCTTTACAGTTATCGTCAAACAGTTTGGGTCTTAATTTGCATGGGAATGCTGTTTTCAGCACAGATTCTTGTTGTATACCTCCAAACCTTCTTCCTGCATTTCAGGTACACAACCTTTAATTTTGTCTTTGACCTGGTTAGGGAAGCTGGGACCCTTCGGGGTAAGACCACGCTTTATTAAGATACCTCTCAACTCAACTCAACTCAACTCTTATGCAAAATAATGCCGCGTACACACGGACGTTTTTCTCATTGAAAAAAACAAAATTTTTCCCATTCGACGAGAAAAACGATAGTCTGTGGGCTTTCTGTCGTTTTTTTCGACGAGAAAAACGGCATTAAAAACGACAAGAAAAATTAGAACATGTTCTAATTTTTCTCGTCGTTTTTTTCGACATGTTTTCCGCGGCAGTGTTTCCCATAGGGAAACACTGCCGCGGAGCCCACAGACGGTCGTTTTTCTCGTCAAGAGAAAAAATGACGTGAAAAACGACCGTGTGTTCCACACACGTCATTTGTTCCCCCGTTTTAAATGACATTATTCACGGCGGTTTTTTAACCGCCGTGAATAATGATCGTGTGTACGCGGCATTAGATTTGGATTTTGGTTGCTTCCAGTGCACCTGATTAGTCTGCATCTAATCGGTTGTAAGTACGATGGGAGCTGATTTGTCAATAGGTGCCTCCCAATGGGTTGTGCCATTGTTCCTGGATTGAGTAGTAAAGGAGAGGTCAGGTATATCATCCATCACCCATTATCTTGATTTTTTCCTAGGAGTCCCCGTAGATTCTGACCTTTGTAGGCTGTTGTTGTCACATCTTAATTCAGTTTTTCCAAATTTTGGAGTTCTGCTTGTGCATGAGAAGACTGAATGCCCTTGCACAGTGATTACTTTTCTCGAGATTGATTCAGCTTGGTGAGTTTCTATTTATAAATAACTTGGCAGGCCCTTGGAGAATATTAATTTTGCTCTGGGAGCTAAAAAAATTTACACTTCGTCGGGTTCAATTGCTTTTAGGAAAACAGAATTTGCATAGAGTGCTGCCAGTATGATGCACCTTTTGCAGATTATTCCTAGATAAAACTGGAATATCAGAGCCACATCACTTTATTTGTTTGAATTCTAGTCACAAAACAGATTTATGCATCTGAGTGTTTTGATAGAAAATCGTATTGGTTGGGCTTCTGTGTAGACCAATTCTGAATTGGAACTGTACACAGATGCAGCTGGAGGGGAAGGTTTTGGAGCTTATTTTTCAAGTCGTTGGCGGAATGGCCAACACATTGGAAGTCCTCTTATCTTATAAGCAGTGATGTAAGTAACTGAGTAAGAATAAACAGAATTACGTAACGCAGTTACTTTAGAGGGTAACGACTAATCTAACTGATTACTCTTCCCCTCATGGTAATGCAGTTACCATTACTTGGGCAGCGTTACCCCAATTACATCTACCGCCACTAGATGGCAGTAGTGTAATTCCTCCTCTCCTCTATGACCGGGTCTCTCTCATGTCACAGCACTGACGGCAGTCACGCTGCTCCCCGTGGCCCCTCCTCTCTTCTCGTCCATCCCCATTTGCTTGTGACATCATTTGGGATGGACGAGAAGAGAGGAGGGGCCTTCGGGGAGTAGCGTGACTGCCGTCAGTGCCGTGACATGAGAGAGAACTTATTACACACATTTCCTGCGCTACTCTGCATGGCTGGTAAACAATGTGCTATGTGCCCTGCCCTGATGTGCTATGTGCCCCACCCTGATGTGCTATGTGCCACATGCCCTTATGTGCTATGTGCTATGTGCCCTGTGCCCCATGCCCTGATGTGCTATGTGCCCCATGCCCTGATGTGCTATGTGCTATCATGTGCCCCGATGTGCTGTGTGCCCCGATGTGCTGTGTGCCCCGATGTGCTATGTGCCCCGATGTGCTATATGCCCCGATGTGCTGTGTGCCCCGATGTGCTGTGTGCCCCGATGTGCTATGTGCCCCGATGTGCTATGTGCCCCATGCCCCGATGTGCTATGTGCCCTGATGTGCTATGTGCCCTGATGTGCTATGTGCCCTGATGTGCTATGTGCCCCATGTCCTGATGTGCCCTCATGTGCTATGTGCCCTGTGCCTCATGCCCTAATGTGCCCTGATGTGCTATGTGCCCCATGCCCTGATGTGCTATGTGCCCTGATGTGCTATGTGCCCTGATTTTCTATGTGTCCCATGCCCTGATGTGCTATGTGCCCTGATGTGCTATGTGCCCTGATTTTCTATGTACCCCATGCCCTGATGTGCTATGTGCCCCATGCCCTGATGTACTATGTGCCCTCAAAAAAAAAAGTCAGTTACTTTGCTGAGTAACTAATTACTTTTTCAGTGTAGTAACTGAGTTACTAGCGCAATTACTTTTTGGGAGAAGTAATTTGTAACTGTAACTAATTACTTTTTTAAAGTAAGATGACCAACACTGCTTATAAGGAATCAACGCTTCTTAGACCTGTTCCATTTGTTGGTATCTGTAGCACTGTGGTGTGCTGTGCTGTATGGTGGAGGTCAGGCATAAAGAAATTTGTTTTTATTCTGATAACACTGCTGTGGTCTCTGTAATTAACTCCCTATTGCCATCCTCAATCCCAGTTGTGACTTTACTGCATCAGTTCGTTTTGTTATGTTTGAAATGTAATGTATTATTTAGAGCTCAACATATCCCTATTCAATTTAATGAAATAGCTGATTCTTTGTTACGCTTTCAGTGGTAGCGATTTTGAGCCTTGGTTTCAGAGACGAGAGAGGAACTGAACTTGTGTCAAGCCTGGTTGTGGAAATCATTTAGGTGGTTTGTGATAACTGATTAGATGTTCACTTGCACCTAGTACCTGGGCAGCTTACAGTAAGAATGTGATTGACTAGAGCAAGGGTATTGAATTAAAATTCACAGACGTCCAGTTAGTAAGATTTGCTTCCAACAGAGGGCCGAATTCCATGTTTGTGCTATGACTCAGATCCTTCACTACACAGCCCCCTCTCCTCTCAGGCGTTCTCATCTCTGGGAAAATTCATGTTCCCAATCTGCAGAGGAACATCTTGCACTTTAGCACATGCGCGTGCCAAACCGCATGGTCCTACGCATTTAAAAAAAAAAAGGGTCTTTCTGCTCATTTCTCAAGGGTAGTGCAGCCCATTAAAATTATTGGGTTGACCTACCTGCATCATGTGCACGCAAATGTGCATGCACAGATGAACCAGGCCCCATACCAAAGTCCCATCCTTACATCAGTGTCTACAGGCCTCACTGCACATCACAGTTCCCTCCCCTTCACATTAAGATCCCACCTTCACAGCAGTGTGTTCTCAGCCCCCCTTTACATCCCCTCCCCTCCACCCCTTTCACAGTAGTGTTCTTTTACCCTTTTGACTTCAACCCCCTCCAAAAGTACTGTCCTCAGCCCCCCCCCCCACATTACTGTCCTTAGCTCTCCCATTACAGTACTCAGCTCTCCCACATTACAGGCATACCCCACTTTTAAGTACACAATAGGGTCTATTTACTAGAGCTGGAACGTGCAAAATCAGGCTCACTTCTGCCTAGAAACCAATGAGCTTCCAGGTTTTATTACCAAAGCTTAATTGAACAAGCTGGGATTAGAAGCTCATTTGTTTCTATGTAGAAGTGAGCCTGATTTTACACTTTCCAGCTTTAGTAAATAAACCCCATTGTGTACTTAAAAGTGGGGTCCTCAGCAGTGGCGGTGCGTCCATAGAGGGCGCCGGAGCGCTGCCCCTCTCGCTCCCGCACCGCCACTGAAAGACAATACACAGATTCATGCATTGCATGAATCTGTGTATTGTCACCGCTGCCGCGCTGCCCACTATACATATGGCCGGCCTCCTGGTGAGCGCCGGCCATATGAATTAGAGCGGCGGCCGGTGGTGGGTGTAACTTGGAAGTGCCTATCAGAGCCAGCGGCTCTGATAGGCTTTCCGAATACAGCTCTCACGCTGTATTCGGCTTCCAAAAACTCCTCCCAGGTACGCACAGGGGTGCGTTCCTTGGAGAAGACTGTGTGGAGGTTTCAGCCAATCAGGTTCACCGGATCTGGTTACCGGTAACCTGATTGGCTGAAGCGACATCGAGGGCGGGAGAACACATCGAGGACGGCGCGGACCGAGGAAGGTAAGTGCAGGGCTGGGGGGGGGAACTGGCTGCATTTGGGGGGGAACAGGCTGCATTTGGGGGACAAACTGGCTGCATTTGGGGGGAACTGGCTGTATATGGGGGACAAACTGGCTGAATATGGGGGGAACTGGCTGAATATGGGGGACAAACTGGCTGAATATGGGGGGAACTGGCTGTATATGGGGGACAAACTGGCTGAATATGGGGGGAACTGGCTGTATATGGGGGACACGCTGGCTGAATATTGGGGGAACTGGCTGTATATGGGGGACACGCTGGCTGCATTTGGGGGGAACTGGCTGTATATGGGGGACACGCTGGCTGCATTTGGGGGAAACTGGCTGTATATGGGGGACACGCTGGCTGCATTTGGGGGGAACTGGCTGTATATGGGGACAAACTGGCTGCATTTGGGGGGAATTGGCTGTATATGGGGGACAAACTGGCTGCATTTGGGGTGAACTGGCTGTATATGGGGGACAAACTGGCTGCATTTGGGGGGAACTGGCTGTATATGGGAACAAACTGGCTGTATATGGGGGCACACTGGCTATATATATGGGGGCACACTGGCTATATATGGGGACAAACTGGCTGTATATGGGGACAAACTGGTTGTATATGGGGGCACACTGGCTGTATATGGGGGCACACTGGCTGTATATATGGGGGCACACTGGTTATATATATATGGGGGCACACTGGCTGTATATGGAAACAAACTGGCTGTATTTGAGGGGGAAAACTGGTGGCGTTTGGGCACAGTGGCTGCGTTAATGGGCACAGTGGCGGCAAAAATGGGCACAGTGGCGGCAAAAATTTTGAGCACCAGCCGCCACTGGTCCTCAGCCTCGGGCAGCTCCTGCATCCCTCCAGAACAGTCCTGCCTCCTGCTGCCAGCTCTGTGAGGATGACAGCAGTTACAGCTGGGAGAAGAAAAGCCTCCTAAATGGTGTGACTGCTGCAGTCAGGATGGGTGAATGGGTCCGGATCTGAACCACGGTCCTCCAGTGAGGGATGCCTGGACTAGAATGGGGCTATGTTCGTTTTTATTGCCCCACTCTATGTACTTTGTAGGAATGTAGTCACCCTCTTCTTGCCCTCTCCAAGATGGACTAGGGACTATGGGTTATGAACTATGGGATTTGTTGTACGCATAGACCAGTGCAGATAACCACAACTAGCGTGCACCACTCGCTCCAAACAAAATGGAAGTGAGGGGGGGGGGGGAAAGGAGAGGTTCAAAAGCTCACAGAGGACTTTACAAGGAGGCAGAAAAATACAGTAAAAATAATTTAATGGAAATTCAATTACATGACCATTTATGAAGTTGCGAACATAGAATGTTATAGACACTTTCTAATACAGTTATACCTCTGCAGGGATCATAACTGCTTTTGCTTAGTTTCAGAAGTTATCTTTCTTAAGCCTTGTACACACAATGAGAATATTGGACAAATTATTGTCCATTTTGTTTATTTATTTTTTGCATGCTAGTCTCATATCAAAAATAAAGAGGTTACTTAAAGCGGAGTTCCACCCTAAAAAAAAAAAAAAATAGCCAAATAGGCAAAAAAAAAAAAAAAATTGAAAAAAAATATATATATTTTTATACTTACCAGAAATACCTGTTACTAGGCAGATCGTCCTAATCTGACTCTTCCTCTTCCACGGTGAGGTTCTGTGTTCTCCTCGCGTTGCCTCCTGGGAAATGGAGGTGCGCTGCCTTCTGGGACACACAGGACGGTGTGCCCATTCACAAAGAGCCGCGCATCTGACGCATGCACAGTAGGAAACGGGCAGTGAAGCTGCAAGGCTTCACTGCCTGTTTCCCTTAGTGAGGATGGCGGGGCCCGGTCCGAGGGACGGATCAGCCTCGGGTGGCCGACATCGCGGGCAACCTGGACAGGTAAGTGTGCTTATTAACCCACCTAGCGGTATTTCCAAGTCTGGCTCGGGGTAAGATTTCAGTACCTAAAGCGGTAACCCCGAGCCAGACTCATGGGAAGTTACTTACCTTGTCCCCTGGATCCTGCGATGTGTCCCCGCTGTGTGAGCGAGTTGTCATCTCGCTCGATTCCCACCGCCGAGTTGCGTTCGAGCTCCGCTCCTGAGCGTTGCGACGCACGGGGACGGAGTTTGGCACAAAATTTAAAAAGTGAAACACACAGTATACATACAATATACTGTAATCTTACTGATTACAGTACTATATCAAATAATAACACATCCCCTTTGTCCCTAGTGGTCTGTCCAGTGTCCTGCATGCACTTTTATATTATAAATATTTTTCTTTCTGCCTGGAAACTGGAGATTGTTCATAGCAACCAAAAAGTGTCCCTTTATGTCAAAAGTGGTTTTAGACCAGCTAGAAAACAGCGATAATAAATTAGAATCACTTGCAGAATTGAGCGATAGCGATTTGTGGGGAAATTCGTCATCAAACACTAAATCTAATGACAGCGACAATTCTGCAACTGAGCACATTTCAGTGTTTTTGATTTGATTACATTAGTGACTAATTTTTATTATTATTATATTATTATTTGATATAATTATTTGTAGTCATTTATTATATTATAATTTATTTTTTTGTGTTTCAAACTTTATCATACCCGGGATGTCTACTAGACTCTTGCTTGGACAGATTTAAGTGAGTTATTCCTAAGAATTACAGGCCTACAATATAAAACGCCAAATTTCCATGCAAAATAATTGTACCGCTTTCAGCACCTAAAATCTGACAGAATCATATCGCCAGGGAGGTTAAAAGTCAGCAGCTACAGTGTTTTTTTTTTTACTGCCGGACCTCCTCTTTAAGTTATGAAAATTCTCGTAGGACAGAATACAACTTCGGAAGTGATGTAATGTGTTGTATTGTAATATATTCTGTCTTTTCTGAGCAGGCATGGTCTTGGTCTTCCGATTTGTTTCAGCCGAATACTGTACTGATTAAACAAATATCGTACATTCTGCTATCGGAGAAGAACATTTTCCATGTTTGTCCCTTCTGATGATTATCGTATGATCGTTTCAAAAGCAGATTTTTTATCCAATTTTCTGATCCTGTGTACTAAGCTTTACCTTTTTAACATGGTTAAAAAAAATCATCCTAAAGGTGGGAGCAGGGCTAGAGGACACTGTGCAGACACACTGGGGTTGATTTACTAAATAGAATGTGCGCTTTGTATGTGCAGTTGCACATATTTTCCCTATAGCTTAATGAATGTGGTGAAGCTTTACTTTGTAAAGAATTCTCAATCAGGTGCAAGGAAAAAAAAAAAGAAAACAGGATTTTTGCTTTTGCACGATTGGATGATGGAAATTATCACTAATTACTGGGGAAAATGAGTGCAACTGCACTTTTGAAGTGCAAAGTCTATTTACCTTTAGTAAATCCTCGTCACTGTGTGCCTGGATTCCATATTCTGTTCAACCTGAGGCAAGATGCAGGCTGTGCTTGTGGGGGGGGGGGGGTGTTCAAGAGGCAGGTTGTGACTGGGAGGGGGTCTGTACCAGAGTAAAATTGTGATTGGTTAGGGGAGGGCATGGTGGCTGAACAAACAACCCAGTACAGGCATGCTGTGTGTCTGAACCGTGTCTCTGAATGGCCAGCCAAAAACTGACCACATTAACACAGATCAGCTTCTGGGCTTTGTGTAGGTGGTCAATTAAGAACAAGGAATATTGGTGACTGGCAGGGTCAACCAGGTACTTTAGATGGAAAATTATAGAGACTACGATATCTAAAATACAGATATGTGAACACACACATAGAAATTCACACATTATATACAGTGGGGATCGAAAGTTTGGGCACCCCAGGTAAAAATGTGTATTAATGTGCATAACGAAGCCAAGGACAGATGGAAAAATCTCCAAATGGCATCAAATTACAGATTAGACATTCTTAAAATATGTAAAAAAAAGTTAGATTTTATTTCCATCATTTACACTTTCAAAATTACAGAAAACAAAAAAATGGCGTCTGCAAAAGTTTGGGCACCCTGCAGAATTTATAGCATGCACTGCCCCCTTTGCAAAGCTGAGACCTGCCAGTGTCATGGATTGTTCTCAATCATCGTCTGGGAAGACCAGGTGATGTCAATCTCAAAGGTTTTAAATGGCCAGACTCATCTGACCTTGCCCCAACAATCAGCACCATGGGTTCTTCTAAGCAGTTGTCTAGAAAACTGAAACTGAAAATAGTTGACGCTCACAAAGCTGGAGAAGGCTATAAGAAGATAGCAAAGTGTTTTCAGATGTCAATATCCTCTGTTCGGAATGTAATTAAGAAATGGCAGTCATCAGGAACAGTGGAAGTTAAAGCAAGATCTGGAAGACCAAGAAAAATATCAGACAGAACAGCTCGCAGGATTGTGAGAAAAGCAATTCAAAACCCATGTTTGACTGCACGATCCCTCCAGAAAGATCTGGCAGACACTGGAGTTGTGGTACACTATTCCACTATAAAGAGATACTTGTACAAATATGGTCTTCATGGAAGAGTCATCAGAAGAAAACCTCTTCTACGTCCTCACCACAAAAATCAGCGTTTGGACTTTGCAAATGAACATATAGACAAGCCTGAGGCATTTTGGAAACAAGTTCTGTGGACCGATGAGGTTAAAATATAACTTTTTGGCCGGAATGAGCAAAGGTACGTTTGGAGAAGAAAGGGCACAGAATTTAATGAAAAGAACCTCTGTCCAACTGTTAAGCATGGGGGTGGATCAATCATGCTTTGGGGTTGTATTGCAGCCAGTGGCACAGGGAACATTTTACGAGTAGAAGGAAAAAGGGATTCAATAAAATTTCAGCAAATTTTGGATGGTAACTTGATGCCATCTGTGAAAAAGCTGAAGTTAAAGAGAGGATGGCTTCTACAAATGGATAATGATCCTAAACACACCTCAAAATCCACGGGGGATTACATCAAGAGGCGTAAACTGAAGGTTTTGCCATGGCCTTCACAATCTCCTGACCTCAACATTATTGAAAACCTATGGATAGACCTTAAAAGAGCAGTGCGTGACAGACAGCCCAGAAATCTCAAAGAACTGGAAGACTTTTGTAAGGAAGAATGGGCAAAGATACCTCAAACAAGAATTGAAAGACTCTTGGCTGGCTACAAAAGGCATTTACAAGCTGTGATACTTGCCAAAGGGGGCAGTACAAGATATTAACTCTGCAGAGTGCCCAAACTTTTGCAGACGCCATTTTTTTGTTTTCTGTAATTTTGAAAGTGTAAATGATGGAAATAAAATCTAACTTTTTTTGACATATTATAAGAATGTCTAATCTGTAATTTGATGCCATTTGGAGATTTTTCCATCTTTCCTTGGCTTCGTTATGCACATTAATACACATTTTTACCTGGGGTGCCCAAACTTTCGATCCCCACTGTATATATATATATATATATATATATATATATATATATATATATATATTTTTTTTTTTTTATATATATATGTGTAGCGGGGTGGTCAATTTAAGGGGAGTCTCTGAGTGGTAATTAGGCTCAGACACCTTGATTTGTTAGTGACTATGGACCATTTTTGTCCTCAGGGGATAATGCTGGTGATGAGTTCCCTGTGGCCTGCGGGTGGCGCTGCCATTCTGGGCCGGGGTTGAACCGCGAGCATAGTGCTGTGCCTTTTGTGTCCCCTCTCGGCAACCATACGGTGGGGCAGGAAACCTGCTGTGCACGCCGGGAGAGGGTACAACAGGGGCAGACATCTCCTGATCGGGGTCCACCCCAGGCACCTTCAGCCTGGGAGTGAGTGCGGTTGATCTCCGGGTGCCCTAGGCCCGGAGGCTGTGTTCCTGTTCCATCTCAGGCACCTTTGGCCTGGGATGAGGTACTACGCTGCTGTCCTGTTCTCCTGGGTATGAAGACCCAAGGGATGCGGAGAAGGCTCGGGGCCCAGCATCTTCGGCTGGGGTCCGCTAAGGATTGAGGAGTCCAGGGTGCCGCCTTGCGAGGGGACTCACACTCTCAGAGAAGGGAGGATCATTCCGAAGGACCAATGCAGGAGTCACGGTGAAGGAGAAGGGTCTGTTGACTCTCTGGGGGTACATCTTCTCCTTGATAGGGGCCATGTTCTAAGGAGGAAGTTCATGTTCAACAGGTCAGTGGCAGTGGCCTTATTCACCGGGTCTGTGGCAGAGACCAAACTCACGGTCTGTGGCAAAGACTGTGCGCCTAGTATACTGCTCGAGAATCTGAGTAGTAAAGTAAAGAGCTACGTTTGTGCCTGGACCTCCTCCACACCTTGAGCTGTTCTGTTTCTTTGCTCCAACCTTTCTCTTTCCTATCCAAGAGACTGTGTATACTAAAGTGAGAATAAATCTTAAGTTGGAGCTTCAGCTGGTGTGGACATTCATGTTACTGGGGAAGTTAAGGACTTGCCTCTACTCACGGTAGAGGCGAGAATCATTCTCGGGAGGATTCTGACCTGGCTGCAGACAAGACCCAACAATAACACCGCTCAACCTTTTGCACAAGAGGGTACGGGCTGATAGCGCGGTGTGCCTTTCTCCCCCCCCCCCCCTGCGAGGAGCCGAGTTAAATGCAGGAGGGGGATAGGTGGGTGTGCTAGATGTGGGGGCTCGAGTCCGGGATTTGTCTGCGACTGAGAAAGTGTGGAGACCCCCCCCCAGAGTTTGAACTTTATTCCCCAGTGAGGTTCCGTGGAGGTCGGCCATATTGAGAACTGCGCCACGAGGAGAACCCTGACTGCGTAGTTCGTGGGCGTGCCCAAAGAGAAAGCCCACGAACAGTGCAGAAGATGGGATGAGTCTGGCCATGTGAGGCGTTGCACGTGGGGACTTTGGCGCGAAAAGGACAGTGCGCAATGGAACAGCAAGTGGGAAACATGGCGTCTTATGCCTCATGGACTCCGGCCACTACCACCATAAATGTGACCTCGTTTGCTGCTTCTGTGACCTATAAGGGGATTCGGCTTAAGCCCCGGGGACGTTTTGCCCTCTACGTGTACAGAGATGTGGAGGCCCTCGGAGTGGTTTGTCCCGGCTGCTCGGGACTGGTGGTGCATCTCAAGCCCTTCGGCAGATGCGAGCAATGTAAGGAGTTTATATTTGAGGTGGAGCAACCCACAGAAAAGCCTCAGGCTTTCTGCCTCAACTGCCTTACGGGCGCCACTACTTTGGAGGAAGGAGCCAGAGCTTTTACAGCCACCCCTACGCGCACTGTTGAGACTTCGGAGGAAGTTGCGAGCAGAGATGTTCCAGAGATTGTGGAACCGGAGTCGGAGAGACCAGAAGATGTTGCCTCGGTCACCACAGAGTCCTTACTCCCATCGCCAAAGAGGAAGATTGGTTTCGTGAAGGCTTCCTGCGGCCGTCATGGAGTTACGCCCCATCGCTTATTCGGAACGGATGCATCCGAAGGAAAAAGTTCTGGACGTCCTGGCTCAGCTACAAGCCGAGGTAAGCCGGGAAAAGAGAATCTGTCTAAGGTCCGAAGTGTCGGGGATGCTTGGGTAAGGGATCCCAGGGCCCTTGAACTGGTTAGAGGCGGTGATTCGTCTTCTACCCGGAGTTATTTCCTGCAGAGGAGTGTGACATCTCTGACCTGGAGTCGGTCTCTGATCCAGGAGACGACACAGCCATTGATGAAGTATTTGAACGGAAGGGTTGGGATAAGATGCCCCTGTCCTTGTCCTGTAGAAATAGGGACCCACCCATCTCCACTGGGGAGAGCACACCCCGGGAGGAGGCCCCGGATCCTCAGGAGGGATCTATTCTGTTGCCTGCCCTTCCACCATTAGAGATACCTGGATCTGTTGTTGGGATGAAACGAGTGTCATTGCGGGCCCCTGTGTCTGGTCCTGAGGTAGTGAAAGTACCTCGACACCCGGACGCCATAGTCCTGCCTGGTATGGGAAATCGCCTTACCATGCCAACTTTGTCCTGTTTGCAGAGGTTATTTAACCAGAAGGTTGCCAGTGAATACGGGTGGGAGTACCCGTACCTGTCAAAGGAGCTTCTGTTTGAAGTAGAGGCATATAGACACCGGTGGTATGCGGACTTTGTTTGGACACATATCAAGGTACCCCAGGCCCGTAGGTACTATTCATGCTCTGCTACAGCTACCAAGCGGTTCAAAGACTGCAGGAAAGCCTGGATGCTTGGTCAGCACATACATGCGGATAAGGTGGTTATTTGCCGAAAAGACACAGACAATGTCGAATACCACATCGACACTTTTGACAGACATTGGAAGCCACTGGTGTTTCCGCATCCACAATATTATCTCTGAGAGACCAGACTCTTTATGTTGCTTTTGTTTCCGGAGTGTACTATCTGGAGCCCAGGAACTTTTGCCCTCGCAGCCGGGTATTTTACTTGTTGGAAGAGTGGGAGCAGTTTTTTTTTCCCCTCTCTCAGCACTACAAAGACACAAGGACTTTGGGGTATAGATAGTTCAGGGCCACAGTAAAGAAGAAGAGGAGGATTTACCCTAAAAAGAAAGTTGCTGGAACAGATGTCTTGATGGGGGCATGTCCACTAGGTGGGGGTGTTGCACCGTCTAAAACAAGAATATGTGTGTTTTACTTTTGGAAGGGAAGAATTGTTCCTCCGGGGAGAATCTTTCCACTTCTGCTGTTAATGTGTTGGGTTTTATATGTGCTTTCTCCCTCTGCAGGTGAACAACAAGCAAGTTACTGAGAATGAGGTAGACTTTACTAGTGCAGATGGGGGAGGGAAATGTAAATGTTGGAGATGTGTTTATGTGACATTTGAGACTGTAATGCGCATATGTGTTTCTGTTTGCTCTTCTTTCATTCTATATTCAACTCCCTTTTCTCCATGTTAGGTTCCGGCACAAACAAGCAGTTTTAAATTTGTTTGCTTTTTTGTTGTCTCTGGAATAGGCCTATGCTGACTTGGTTCAGGAGGCATGGGTTTTCTCCAGACACTGGGGACCAGTGTCCATTAGTAGGGGGCATGTTCTAAGGAGGAAGTTCACGTTCAACAGGTCAGTGGCAGTGGCCTTATTCACCGGGTCTGTGGCAGAGACCAAACTCACGGTCTGTGGCAGGGACCAAACTCACGGTCTGTGGCAGAGACTGTGCGCCTAGTATACTGCTCGAGAATCTGAGTAGTAAAGTAAATGGCTACGTTTGTGCCTGGACCTCCTCCACACCTTGATCTGTTCTGTTTCTTTGCTCCAACCTTTCTCTTTCCTATCCAAGAGACTGTGTATACTAAAGCGAGAATAAATCTTAAGTTGGAGCTTCAGTTGGTGTGGACATTCATGTTACTGGGGAAGTTAAGGACTTGCCTCTACTCACGGTAGAGGCGAGAATCATTCTCGGGAGGATTCTGACCTGGCTGCAGACAAGACCCAACAATAACACCGCTCAACCTTTTGCACAAGAGGGTACGGGCTGATAGCACGGTGTACCTTTCTCCCCCCTGCGAGGAGCCAAGTTAAATGCAGGAGGGGGATAGGTGGGTGCGCTAAATATATATATATGTATATATATATATATATATATATATATATATATATATAGATAGATATAGATATATATATAGATATATATATATACACACAGTGTATATATTCTGTACAGTATTTTAAAGGTGTCGTTTTTACAATCCACTGCATTAAAGTAAAATGCATTTGTTTTCCAGTCTCACATGAACCAAGACTAATAGTCTTTACAATAACAGTAGACAGTATTATCCCATTGAATGTTTAAATCATCACTTTTCTGTGAATTCCTATATTTATACAGTATACTCTGAAGTTAATGTTAGTAGTTTATATACTGTCAATTATTTTGCTGATATTTTGAAACTAAATTGTTTGATGTGCTGATAGGATACTTGTGATTACCTGTAGACTGTAAGGTCTCTGGGTTACACTGGCAGTAATGAGCTGAGAATGCCTCCATTATTCGATCAATTTTCTGAGCCTCTCCGGGCAGCCTGAAACTTCCCAGGAATCTTCTATGAATAATATAAAGGAGGACAGTTAGTGGAAGTTTTAGATTACTTTACTTTAACAGTTTATTGCAAAGCATAAAAAAAGTATATATCAATTAAGATACCAATAAACATAAAGAAACATCTACTGTGTTCCAAAGGACTATTCTTTTTTCTTTTGAAAGATTTTTTATTTTTTATTTTTTGTAGCTGATGCCTTTACATATACAGTATACCAGATAATACATCTCATTTATTTTTCCATTTTGACTGCACCCATTTTTAGATCATCCAGTGTTTTAAATGTTTAAATGCTCCTCCTTTTGTCATTGGTAGTTAATATTCTGACAATATTTTGACTAAATAAGTAGTGTGCGTGACTGTAAACTTGAACTATTGAGCTCTGTAAACAATAAGCTTTCCTATAGAAAAGCTAAAGAGAGTGTGGAAGAGGCTGCATATGAAAACAGAAAACATTCATACACAATATTTCAAGTTTACCTGATTTTTGTGTAGTCCTGGCCATATTTAGAAAAAAAATGCACACAAAACCACTGTTTCATTCAGTGTCCAAAACAGGCAAAAAAAATATATATTTTTTACCGTTTCTTATTATTGACTTTTATCCTATGAAGGGCATCCATGCACAGCATATTGTTTTTATGGCAAATAACTTAAACTGTGTCTATACCCTAACTGCAGAAAATTTTGGAAATTAGGTGCTCCAGGGATTTTATGGGCAAGGAAAATGAGCCAGAATGAAAGGGAGTAATATCGTAAAAAAGTAAAAATGTATGGAATATACATACACCGTATATACTCGAGTAAAAGCCGACCCGAATATAAGCCGAGGCACCTAATTTTACCACAAAAAGCTGGGAAAACCTATTGACTCGAGTATAAGCCTAGGGTGTCCATCTGCATGCCTCACTGTGCCTCACTTTGCCTCACTGTGTCCATGTGCATGCCTCACTGTGTCCATGCCTCACTGTGTCCATGTGCATCCCCAAAATCACCAGAGAAATTACTGTTTAACATGGGAGTCTATGGAAGGGGTGCCCGGGTTTGAAAAATCGGTGCTCCCCGGCCGTAAGTCCCCCGGACAACAAACTTTGCACACTTGTAGAGGAAGAGTGGGGCTACATGTGTGCCAAGATTGGCCAGTACCGGCTCCCCAAAGTCCGGGAGATCAGGCGCAAAATGGTGACTCGAGTATAAGCCGAGGGGGGCATTTTCAGCACAAAAAAATGTGCTGAAAAACTCGGCTTATACTCGAGTATATACAGTATATTGAAAATGCACAAGTAGGTACACCTAAAAACAATGCATTTGAACACAATCGAATAGAACAGCAACTGAATACTGGAACACACTAGCCTCAAAATTAGAGGTTACAGTAAATGTGTGGTCACAGATGATCCCAACATGTTTCGGAGATGTAGATATTCATTTCGTTTTTCAGGAATTTAATTTCTAGCATTTATATGTATTTATGTGTTTTTTCTCTATGTACATCTTTTTGAATAGAACAAACAGTCTGTAAAAAAACCCTGAAGAAGGAAATGAATATCTACATCTCCGAAACAGGTTGTGATCATCTGTGACCACACATTTACTGTAACCTCTAATTTTGAGGCTAGTGTGTTTCTGTATTCAGTTGCTGTTCTATTCGATCGTGTTCAAATGCATTGTTTTTAGGTGTACCTACTTGTGCGTTTTCATTATATATGTAAATTTAATAAATTTTTACTTTTTTACGATATTACTCCCTTTCATTCTGGCTCATTTTCCTTGCCCATAAAATCCCTGGGGCACCCAATTTGCAAAATTTTCTCTTTATTTGGGATGTGGCAAGGATTGCCAGTTATGCACTCCTAATTGGTTTCTCCTCGTAGTCTTTTTCATACCATAACTGCAGCACCATCCCATCTATCACTATACTTAATTCGGACATTTGATTTGGACTTTTTCTTTTGCAGAGGTGATGTTGTTGTCTTAAAGAAAACCTGTGCTTTGCTCATATGGGAAAAAGCAACACGTTCATCTTAATGCAGCCCTTAAAAAAAAGCACAGGCCAGCTTCTCTTCTCTCCCACTGCTATGTTCAGCCACTGGGATCAAAAGAAAGGTCATGGGCATTAGTCACCAGTGTCGTAAGCTTACATAGGGCTATGCACTATCAATGTAACATGGCTAACTGGCCCAATGTTATCACATTTAGTAAGTCACATGCCCTTCCATACCTGTAAGCAGTGGCGGCCCATCCCTTACGGGCGCAGGGGTGCCGCCCCCCTAATCCATGCATCTGGCCCTCTAATCTACATGCGGGACGCCAGACGCATGGATTCCAATGGTTTTTTTTTTTGAAGCACGTGATTAGAGCCAGAGGCTCTAATAGGCTTCAAAAAAGGGTGGGCTCGGGGCACAGAGCACTGTGCCCCGAGCCCACCCATGTGTGTGACAATAGAGAATTAATATTCACGTTTCTTCCCCCCTCCTCCTACGTATTCTGCCTACCTTATATAAAAAAAGATCTGTGTACTTACTTATTTTCAATCCTCTCTGGTCCAGTCACATGGTCCTGCAGCTCTGTGTAAGTGAGCACTCGACAACTGCTGTGAATTTCAGGAGCTGTGACATCACCCATGGGCTCCCATGGCCCAGCCATTGTTGCCGCTTCCTCCTCTCCCCTGCAGCAGCTGCTCACTAAGCTGTGGGATCACATGACTGGACCATAGCAGATTCAAAATAGGTAAGTGTAAAGTTTTTTATTTTTTACAGGCTAGGCAGGATAGATGGGGGAGGGCATTTTTAAGAATAGTTATAGTTAGGTTTTTCTTTAAGCATCAAACATAATCAAAAGGCTTAGCCTTTAAATATTTTCAATACATTAGATGTGTGTCTAATTTTCCTGTGCAATGTTTGAATGAACCTTCCTAATTAAAAAATAAAAAGGTTATCACTGGACGTTTTAAAGTGTAAGTCCAGGCATTATCCAAACCTCCCTCTCCACCTCTAGAGCATGTTCAATGACAAGGCTAGTTGGGATTTCAGTGCAGAAAAGCCACTGTATTAACTCCCCTGTATATTATGGAAATGAGGAGAGGGTGAGGTGTTTTGTAGTCAAGCACAAGCAAATTGGGCAGAGAATTAGGATTTCTTGCAGTTCAACAGGTATTTTTAATTTTATTATTATTTTTATTTTTATTTTTTTTATTTTATATTTTTATTTTTATTATTCAATCGTGGGAAATGGGCACATTTTTTAAATTAAGCTTTGACATACACTTTAATAAACATGTTTCTTCATAATCTACTATCAGATCCTGAACTCAGACTATATATTATGATGACAGACAGCAAGACACTTTATACCTGTGACATATTTCTCACCTCAGAGCCTCCACTAGTCCGAGTTTGTTAAGGTCATGGCATCTCACAAATGCCTGTAAAACCTGAATATTTAGAGAATCCCTGGAGAGATAGAACAAAAGAGAGAATTGTGAGGAAGGAAATGGGATGGGGGGTGTAAGAGAGGAAAAATAAGAGTAAGAGGAAAAAATACACAATGGCACATCTAAAAAATTGTGTTTTCACAGGACAGACGCTCTGTCATATATCTTTAAAAGCGATTACAGGAAGTTCCTTTTATTTTATTACGGTATATCATTACAGCAGTATAAGAATACATTATTGTATTGTGAATTATGTCAGATGCACAGAGGGCCAGTCAAATAAGTTAGACAAATAACTTGCCATTTATAAATATAGATATACACTATATTTTTTTAATCACAGCACCTACATACACTTATGAGCAGTGAGGTGGCTTAGCAGTTAAACTACCATAAAGCCATGAACTCTGTGCTGCTATCAAAAATAGTGATCTAACTTTTATAGGTATCATTCCCCAAAGATCATAAAGAGCATTAGCAATTGGCACTTTAACTTTAGCATGGTGATTTTCTGTTCCGATACTTTATTTAATTTCATAGAAGAAAAATGCTGGAAACTACATTGAAAGATCTAATGGAATGAGTCTGTAAAAGACATGAGGATTAGGATTAGACCAATGGTCTCCAACTGTGGTCCGGAGGCCAGGTGAGGCCCTTAGTCATCTTTATCGGGCCCTCTGGGCACCATTGCTCCAACTGTCACCAATGATGGGGTACCATTCCTCCTATTGACATCAATGGGGAACTATTCCTCCCACTGATACCAACAATGGGGGCACTACTCCTCCTGTTAAAGCCAACAATAGGGCATTGTTTACTCCCATTAATGCCAGGGTATTCCCACTGACCACAGTCTGGCCCCTCTAAAGCCTGAAGTACAGTAAACTGGTCCTTTGTTTAGAAAGGTTTGGAGACCCCTGGTTTAGACCCTCAGCACCACCCATATCTTTATCAGTTTTGGATGGATATACTCCAATAAAGAATTTAGGGAGTAAGGCCGACCATAAACTGAGCAAATGTCTTTCTTGCAGGTTGCAGGAAAGAAATTCACTGGATTCCTCCATGAACACAAACAGTGTTGACAGGTGAATCCCTGCTGCCTAGCCATTGTGCTTCCCCCACCCCCCGCCACGAGTGGACAATGATTATTGCTAGCAGCTATAACAACCATATGCAATAATCACATGTAAAATCCGGCAGGCTGGTTGTACCTCATTTGATCAATAGATCAACTTGGGTACATTCAGCCTGCCCATACATCTTTTGAATCCCATCTGGCTCTTGCTGAACCGGCTGAGATTTGAATGTCCATGGCCGGCTTAAGGGGTCAAGGAATAAGCATGTTACTTTTTATTGTTTCCCACTTGCAGAAGAATTGTATAGAGATGCAGTATGTACCAGATGGTTTACTTTATTTTTCTCTGTATGAGTGTTTATGTGTGGTCAAAAAGCATACGTGTTGGTTGTTTTTATGTTCTACATGATTCTATGAATAAAGGATACAAGAAGGAGAACCTAATGTGTTCCAGCATTATTATTTGCTTAAGATGTTCTACCAACGGTGGCTGGTGGGTAGGCCGGTCAGTGGGCACAGCGGGGACACTGCACTCTGCACTGTCTGGAGAGGAGGACACATTACTTAAAAATTCTGAAATAGCTCCGCTCGGGCATGCCTTCCATGGAGCTGCTGCCGTCACTTCCGTTTTAACACTGGCACAGCAAAACTGGAAGTGATGTCATAACTCAGAGGGAAAGCACCGCCCATGTCCTAGGGCGGTGCCAATCTAGAAAAAAGCACCTGTAGTGATACTATGGGTGGAAGTATTCCGGTGCAATGGATTACGCCACAAGGCAGGTCGTCACGCTTCCCATAGTTCACTGTGCCCAGCGCCCAAACACAGTGCACTTAAAGGACCTTTTTTCAATTATTTTTTTTAAACAGCCTTTAAAGGACCTTTTTTGTGACTGCCCTGGGGGGGGGGGGGTCACGCCTGTGCGCCCCTTATAGACGGGCCGCCACTGTGTTCTACTATTAGCAAATTAAAGGCTCCAGGTTCCCTCCCCCTCAGTGTGTATCTCTTGCTTTTCTTTTAGGTACCATTCCCATATGACTGTATTCATGTTCACAATTTCTCCCAATATGACAGTTATTTTATTAAATGTTTTATTAAATCAGAACAAGTGCAAGTCAATCTTGAAAATGGGAGGTGGCACATAAATAGATCATTCATCTACAGGAAAATCTAAAACTCTGATTTGCTACAGATAAACAGCACAATAAGGGAATGTAAAGTCCATTACTTATAACGACACAATCTTCAGTATATGTAAATTATATTATATTAATCTTCTTCATTTCTCACCTTTGACCAAGGTACTCCCCAATTGAAGTCTTGCTAAGTCCTGCGCCTTTATATAGGAAGCTAGCAATCTGTTCTGCATCTTTTTCCAGAAATTTCCTGCTGATCAGCAACTGAATTCCCTGAATTATCAATTGATTAACGAAAGAAATAACTATTACCATACTATACAAAGTACTAAAAACATTTCCCATGGGACTTTAAATGAGGTACAACATTTATTAAGCAATAGATGAAAATATTTTACATACAGTACATTACCATACTATAACATCATGCAAATACTTTATGATACCAATAACATCAAAAGCTGCTTAAACGAGAACTCCAGAAAAAAATACAACATTCTGTAGCAAATATACAAAACTAATATCTAAATTTCAAAATGTGCACTGCGCTACTCAACAGATTAGGAAAAGCTGCAAACACTACAATCAGACAAATTGAGTGGATAATGGGAATATTACGTGCAACGCTAATCCATATTGTGTGTACATATTAGAAAATTGTGCAAGTATGCAAACAGTAAGTATAACACATTGACTGTGCAAAATAAAATAAAGTGAAGACTGAACTAGCTCCACGTTACTGCGCTTCTTGGATGTATTTGTCATCACATACCTTATCTCGCCTGTTTTTATCATCATTGATGTAAGTGTTCTATCTTTTACAATAAAACCCATAGTTGATGGTTTTACACTATGTGGTGGCCTTTTTCTTTTATGAGTCCATGATTACGTCCGGTGACAAGGTTGAACGGAAGCGGACCTCACATGTTGTTTCCTGAGAGCGACCACGTTTCCACTTCCATGCCTGTTTGATTCTGTGCCGCTGGCATTAGGTCCACTGAGTCTGGTAAGCGTATCCAATTTTTTTCATCAGTGGTGGATTAACAGTCCAGGGTCATTTCTTATTGGATGGTGGCCTATCCTTCAGAGATCGAATATATCTTCAATTTCAACATTGATTTCTACCTAAATACTTTATTTCACCACAGTTTGGACTGTTTTTTTTGTTTTTTCCCTCATGGGTTATTTATTCACAATACCATTTCACATATATGGACTTTTTAGTGATTTTAATTTATGAATTGTATTTATATTCATTTATTGCTGTTTTCACCTAGCAATTTATTTTATTTTGAACAGTCAATGGGGGTGATTTACTAAAACTGGAGAGTGGAAAATCTGGTGCAGCTCTGCATTGAAACCAATCAGCTTCCAGGTTTTATTGCCAAATCTTAACTATACGAGCTGAAGTTAGAAGCTGATTGGCTACCATGCACTGCTGCACCAAATTTTGCACTCCAGTTTTAGTAAATCTCCCCCAATGTGTTATACTTACTGTTTCCATACTTGCACAATTTCCTAATATATACACACAATATGGATAAGCGTTGCACTTAATTATCCCACAATACAAAAATAATAGCTGCTTAAAGTGAGGGGAATATACCTTGTCCTCTGTGCTCTGAACAGCAATGGTGGTCAACTTTCTTGATACATGGGGCATCAAATGCATGCTTCCCCAGCATAGCCCCGTAGTGAAGATTTCTACAGAATGCAGCAGCCTGCACATTGTGGGACATCAGGGGCACCAGGCGCTATAGGCACGGAATTTTGTTCTAAGTGCTCCTCCTCAGAACATGCCACATAAGAATATACCTGTTCATGCTTAGCAGAATCAGTGTGGCCTTCATTTGCTCAGAAAATCTGAATGTTGAAGGATATAAGTCTATGATTGCTGCTAAACAAAGAATCGGGGATCCTTGTTTTGGGTGGTTTGAAATGGAAACCTTCCATCATTAGAGAAGTAAATCATACATTGCACAAGACTTATCCCTTTTGTTTGCCTAATCTAAACCACATCAGCCTTGACAATGACTTCATCGCCATCCCTTCAATGAAAAGTAGACATTGCCCCAGGGCACAATCAGAAAAATTTACCACAATTAGTGCTACGAAAAAATGCAAAGCAGTGTGCTACTTTGTGCTTGAATTAAAACAGAAAGAAAACACCCATGGTTTGCATTTACAAATGGATACAGCATAATGATGATAACAAAAGTTGATGTGGTTTACCTAAATAATGGGCAAACTCTGGGAAAGGATGAGTTACATCAGATAGGGATTATATGTTTTAAGTTTAGCTCTTCACATATGCACGGCTATGAGTTATGTGGTCTTAACTGAGCAACTGATAAAACTGCATCTAGTAATGAGAATTTGTGGAATCCAGCATATAAATTGTACAAAGGAATTTAAAGCGGAGGTCCACACAAAAATGGAACCTCCGCTTTTTGGAACCCTCCCCCCTCCGGTGTCACATAATACAGGTATTTGCACCCACTTCTAGGCATAGACTCCCGCAGGGGTCACGCCCCTTCCCCCCCCCCGCTGTCTTCTGGGAAACACACAGGTCCCAGAAGACAGCAGGGACCAGTTACAACGCACAGCGCGACTCGTGCATGCGCAGTAGGAAACTGGGAAGTGAAGCCGCAACGCTTCACTTCCTGATTCCCTCACCGAGGATGGCGGCGGGGGCAGCCGAGACCCGAGCGATTGATCGGCTTCAGCTGCCGACATCGCGGGCACCCTGGACAGGTAAGTGTCCATTTATTAAAAGTCAGCAGCTGCAGACCTCCACTTTAAAAATAATTAAAAAGAAAACATTTTGGGGATGTGGAGTGTTCATTGTCTGGGTTTTCAGAAAACAAAAAGCATAAGTAATGAAAGATTTTTAGAACACTGCAACTCTCTCTAGCATTTCATTTTATATCAATATTTATTGCCAGTTACAAAAACATGCCCCATGGCATTCATAATGTTCCATCAAAAAATAATACTTACTCTTTCGTCCATGGCCCGACACAGCTTCTCTATTGACAAAGTGGGTATTATCCGTTAATTAGGAGTGACTAGGCAGAAAAACTTGTAAAAAGTGTTGCATCACACCTTCTACAGTACCGCCCAGGGGGCGGACCCTCTGGGTATAACCTCTCAGTCTGCATCTCGCAGATCAGTTTTTTTCTGTCTAGCAAGGAGTAGGACATGGCTCCCTTCGGGCCTATTGGTCCGGGGGAAAAATATATTTTACTCTTTCGTCCATGGACCGACACAGCTTCTCTATTGACAAAGTGGGTATTATCCGTTAATTAGGAGTGACTAGGCAGAAAAACTTGTAAAAAGTGTTGCATCACACCTTCTACAGTACCGCCCAGGGGGCGGACCCTCTGGGTATAACCTCTCAGTCTGCATCTCGCAGATCAGTTTTTTTCTGTCTAGCAAGGAGTAGGACATGGCTCCCTTCGGGCCCATTGGTCCGGGGGAAAAAATATATATATATATTTTTTTTCATTTGTTGTTTCCTGCGATCTTCGATCAACTGCCGATTGGGTGACAGGCTGGATCCTCGATCCTTGTAGTCTCCCCAGTTTCGGCCATCGAGCGTGTGCCGACCCTAGCTACGCGCTGGGTTTTCCACGACATGCCCGTCGCTCCACGGGTGGCCGGTGAGCCTACGCTCCAGGGCCTGCATCGGACCGCTCAGCTTCGGCTGACCTTACGGCCGAGTCGCAGCAGCCTGGCCGGTGAGCTTACGCTGCAAGGCTTGCATCGGACCGCTCAGCTTCGGCTGACCTTACGGCCGAGTCGCAGCAGCCTGTCCGGTGAGCGTCACGCTCCAGGGCAAACATATGATCGTCCCTTTTGGGTCCAATCACAGCATGCCTGGCCAACAGTCACCTTCCGTGCGCGGACGATGATCTGTTTGGAATGTCTTCCAGCATAATACATGCAGGATAGGTAAGTAAAACTCCCCTGCCTCGGCTGGGTGATTTAGCTGGACATTCCTGGAGAGATCAAGTAAGTGGTTGTGGCCCCTTTCTTCCCTCTCTCCCTGCCTTTCCCTCCTCCCTGGGCTTCTAGCTAAAGGTTGCTGGGTGCTGGGGGTCACCTAAGGGGTCCCACTGGAGCGGGGCTGGCTGTAACTAACATTTAAAAGAAATGTCATTTCTGCGTACCTGTGTGTGTGTGTGTCCTTCCTCCTCCATGCTGTCGGCGGCCATTTTGAGGTGGTCCATGCCAAGTTTGGCCTCTTGTGACTGCCCGGCGGCCATCTTCCTGTGGTTCGGCCACACCCACTGGCCCCTATCAGGTGATCGGCGGCAATGTTTGCCCACCCTGTATGTATAGATTGCCATTCGGCGACCATCTTTTTGTGGGCTACGGCTGCTTGACCTCTATCTTCGGCTCCGTGGCCATTTTCTTGGAGCCCACATTATCTTCCATACAGACGTTTTTGGCAGCCATTTTGCGAGAGCCTCCGGCCTCTAGGGTGCATTACACTGGCGCGAAAATTCACACAGGAAGTGCTGATAAAAGAAGCAGACTGACACAGCAGAAGTGGGACAGCATCACAGACGCAGCACATGGCAGCATAGCAGTACCTATCCAGGGTGGTGAGTCCTCTGGGTGACCCAGCCTCTCTGCAGCACAGGAGGGTGGCCTATTGATATCTTGCCTGGAGCCCTGTGGGTGTCAGCGTGTGGTCAGCATGGCATCTGAGCCAGATGTCTTCTCCCCTGAAACACCAGATTTAGCAGCTGGTGTCCCTGAGGTGTCTATGGACGCTATGTCGGCAATCCTAGAGGCGTTTGCTGCCAGGGTGGAAGCAGCACACGGGAATACACGGGGTAATAAACGCCCCCGTCCCCTGCAATCTTCTGGGGATATTTCTGATGCAGAACCAGGTCCAGCTACGGCTCATGGCCCAGATTCTGATGCATCAGAGACTGCAGACCGTGACCGATCGGACAGTGAGGAGGACTCCAAGTCCAGGTCAGTACGCGAGACGGCTTTGGTATCTGACCTTATTACTGCAGTGCGGGATACGCTAAAGTTGGAAAATACTGCAGAAGTAGCAGATACTCCAGTCCCCTTTGGGTTTCGTAAACCTGCCCGCACTGCTAAGGTGTTCCCTTGTGTGTCTTATTTTGACAAACTCTTATACAAGGAATGGGAGAACCCACTGAGGGTCTTTACAGCCCCAAAGAGGTTTGCAGTATGGTACCCCTTTGAGGAGAGTTTTCTGAAGATATGGACCTCTCCCCCTATAGTGGACCCTTCCGTGTTCAGACTTAATAGAGCCACCACTATTCCAGTAGAAGGGGCTCCGGTTTTCAAGGACCCTGTGGATAAGAAGGCTGAAGCACTCGCTCGCTACCTATACTCAGTGGTAGGCTCGGCAGTACGCCCGGCATTGGCGGGGGCCCTAGTGTCTCAGACACTTACTGAATGGGCAAAATTGCTACTCCAGGGGTTAAAGGAGCGAGATGCTCCTCCTAATGAGATAACTTTGGCCGACCAGTTGGTCCAGGGCCTTAAGTTTGTCTGCGAGTCAGACATAGATACTATTCCCCTGCTGTCAAGAGCTTCGGTTTATGCAGTAGCAATATGCCGCCTGATCTGGCTAAAGGGCTGGTCTGCGGACCAGACTTCCAAGAAAGCCCTGTTGGATCTGCCTTTTAAGGGCGACAGACTTTTTGGGGCTTCTCTGGATGACATCATCAAGGATGCCACAGGAGGAAAAAGCACTTTGCTTCCCCAAACTAGCAAGGGTAAGGGGCCACGCCAAGGGCAAGGGCCCTCCTTTACTGCACGCAAGCGTTTTTTTCGCCCCCTTAAGGCGACAGGGAAAAGACCCCAGGCCGATAAAGCGCCTGCCCAAGGACAAAAGCGTCCTTGGTCCCGCAGACCCAACAAGCCTGCGGACAAATCTGCGTCCACATGAAGGTCCGCCCCCACCCAGCTCTCGGGTGGGGGGACGTCTTCGCAAATTCACGACTCAGTGGACTGCTCTAGTCTCCAACAGGTGGGTTTGCGAAGTAATCTCCTCAGGCTACAAGATAGAATTTCTCTCTTGTCCACCGGACAGATTCATCACCTCCAATCTCCAGCTACTACCGACCCGTCGGGAGGCCCTGTATGGGGCGGTCCAGGGTCTACTGGAACGCGGGGTAGTTATTCCAGTTCCAGAACAGGAACGGGGTCAGGGTTTTTACTCAAATCTGTTCATTGTGCCGAAGAAGGAGGGGGTTCGGCCAATTTTGGATCTCAGAGCCCTCAATTGCTTTGTGAAAGTACAAAGATTTCGGATGGAGTCGGTTCGATCTGTAGTCACGGCTCTCCATCCGGGGGACTTTCTGGCCTCCTTGGACATCAAGGACGCATACCTGCATGTTCCCATATACTCCAGACACCAGAGGTTTCTGCGATTTGCTATCGGGAAGAACCACTACCAGTTTGTGGCCCTCCCGTTTGGCCTTGCCTCAGCACCCAGGACGTTCACCAAGGTGCTCGCTCCGATTCTGGCACTTCTAAGACAGCGGGGTATCGCTATCACAGGTTACTTGGACGACCTTCTGCTGAAGGCCCCTTCAAGCTCAGAATTAGAGGTAAGCGTGTCCATTACCTGTCAGACTCTTCGAGACTGTGGTTGGATACTAAACACGCAAAAGTCAGTATTGGTGCCCACTCAACGCCTAGTGTACCTGGGGTTGATTCTGGATTCCTCAGAGGCAAAGGTATTCCTCCCTGTGGAGAAGTTGGAGACCCTCCGGGCTGCAGTACGGCAGCTGACTTCCAGGAATTGGTTGTCACTCCGTTTTTGCATGCGAGTGTTGGGCCTCATGGTAGCCTCCTTCGAGGCGGTCCCATATGCTCAATACCACACTCGAGTGTTACAGAAGGAAGTTCTGTCCAGATGGAACAGATGCCCTTCATCTCTGGATTATCAAATCCGAGTGAGCCACCTAGTCAGGAGATCCCTGGTATGGTGGCTGACAGCACCGGCTCTAAGGGCCGGGAAGTCATTTCTTCCGGTTTACTGGATAGTGATCACGACGGACGCCAGCCTTACAGGTTGGAGGGGAGTCTGGGGTGTCCAGTCGGCGCAAGGTCGCTGGACCCCAGAGGAAGCCCTCCTGCCGATCAATGTCCTGGAGATCCGGGCGATCAAGCTGTGCCTCTTCAAATGGTCTCAGAGACTGCAAGGGCGTCCAGTCAGGATCCAGTCAGACAACGCCACAGCGGTGGCATATGTCAATCATCAAGGAGGAACAAGAAGCTCAGCTGCAGCATCGGAGGTTGCTCACATCCTGAAGTGGGCAGAGAAGAGCGTACCGGCACTATCGGCCGTGTACATTCCGGGTGTGGAAAACTGGCAGGCGGACTACCTGAGCCGCCAGATGCTGGACCAGGGAGAATGGTCCTTACACCCGGAGGTGTTCCAACTCCTCTGCCAAAGATGGGGCACACCAGACGTAGATGTTCTGGCTTCCCGACTCAATCGGAAGGTATTGAGATTTGTGGCCCGGTCAAGAGACCCATGGGCAGACGCAACGGACGCGTTGGTAGCATCGTGGGGTCAGTATCGGCTAATCTATGCCTTCCCTCCCTTAAGGCTTCTTCCTCTTCTGCTCCGCAGAGTGGAGGCAGAGGGAATTCCAATGATCCTAATCGCTCCAGATTGGCCTCAGCGTCCTTGGTACGCCGATCTAGTACGTCTGGTAGCAGACGTCCCCTGGCGCCTACCACTACGGAAGGACCTGCTATCGCAAGGTCCCATATTCCATCCTGCTTTACAGTCATTGGCTTTAACGGCATGGCTGTTGAGAACCAGGTACTGAGAGACCGGGGCCTGTCAGACTCAGTAATCTCTACTATGAGAAGTGCTCGAAAACCGTCCTCTAGGAAGGTTTATCACCGCACTTGGAGGGCCTACATCTCCATGTGTGAAGAAATGAAATGGCATCCGCGTACCTATTTGGTTTCCAGAATCCTGCTGTTTTTACAGCATGGGGTGGACCAAAGGCTTGCCCTAAGTACGATTAAGGGTCAGATATCTGCCCTAGCTGTCTTTTTTCAGCGACCCCTGGCGACTCACTCTCTCGTGAGTACATTTGTGCAGGGGGTTCGACATGTGGCCCCTCCGGTCCGTCCCCCGTTACCTCCGTGGGACTTGAACCTGGTCCTCTCGGTGCTTCAGAAGGCACCGTTTGAGAAGATTAGAGATATTCCCCTGTTGACACTTTCTCAGAAAGTGGTCTTTTTGGTGGCTGTTACGTCAGTTAGACGAGTCTCTGAGCTGGCAGCCTTGTCCTGCAAGGCTCCCTATTTGATTTTCCACAAGGATAAGGTGGTGCTGCGGCCGCAGCCTTCCTTTTTTCCGAAAGTCGTTTCGGCTTTTCATCTCAACGAAGACATTGCACTTCCATCCTTGTGTCCTCATCTGTCGAATCCTAAGGAGTCGGCGTTGCATTCCTTGGACGTTGTCCGAGCTTTGAGAGTATACCTATCTGCTACTTCCCTGTTCCGGAAGTCAGACTCACTGTTTGTTTCGGTGGCTGGTCCCAAGAAGGGCCAAGCAGTCTCGTCGGCCACCATCTCTAGGTGGATCCGACAGATAGTAATCCAGGCTTACGCCTTAAAGGGTCAGGCGCCCCCCTTTCCTGTCACGGCGCATTCGACCAGGGCAATAGGTGCCTCTTGGGCTTTCCGACATCAAGCGTCTGTTTCCCAACTATGTAAAGCGGCGACTTGGTCGTCCGCTCACACTTTCACAAAATTCTACAAAGTTGATGTAGGTGCATCTTCAGATGCCTCTTTCGGCCACAAGGTTTTGCAAGCGGCTGTTTAGAGTTGCAACTCCTCCGTTGGAGGAGTGCTGTTTTGTGTTTTGGGGTGAAGTTTGTTTTTATGCTGTTACCACCCCTCGTTTTTTTCTCTGACACTGCTTTGGGACGTCCCACTTTGTCAATAGAGAAGCTGTGTCGGTCCATGGACGAAAGAGTAAATAGGATTTTTTACTCACCGTAAAATCCTTTTCTCTGAGTCCATGGACCGACACAGCACCCACCCCTCCTTTTAAGTTTGTACTGCTTTTTGACAAACTGATCTGCGAGATGCAAACTGAGAGGTTATACCCAGAGGGTCCGCCCCCTGGGCGGTACTGTAGAAGGTGTGATGCAACACTTTTTACAAGTTTTTCTGCCTAGCCACTCCTAATTAACGGATAATACCCACTTTGTCAATAGAGAAGCTGTGTCGGTCCATGGACTCAGAGAAAAGGATTATACGGTGAGTAAAAAATCCTATTTTTTTGCTTCATTTTTTGTTTCCTGCGATCTTCGAACAACTGCTGACTGGGTGACAGGCTGGATCCTCGATCCTTGTAGTCTCCCCAGTTTCGGCCATCGAGCGTGTGCCGACCCTATCTACGCGCTGGGTTTTCCACGACATGCCCACGGGTGGCCGGTGAGCCTACGCTCCAGGGCCTGCATCGGACCGCTCAGCTTCGGCTGACCTTACGGCCGAGTCGCAGCAGCCTGGCCGGTGAGCTTACGCTCCAAGGCTTGCATCGGACCGCTCAGCTTCGGCTGACCTTACGGCCGAGTCGCAGCAGCCTGTCCGGTGAGCGTCATGCTCCAGGGCATACATATGATCGTCCCTTTTGGGTCCAATCACAGCATACCTGGCCAACAGTCACCTTCCGTGCACGGACGATGATCTGTTTGGAATGTCTTCCAGCATAATACATGCAGGATATGTAAGTAAAACTCCCCTGCCTCGGCTGGGTGATTTAGCTGGACATTCCTGGAGAGATCAAGTAAGTGGTTGTGGCCCCTTTCTTCCCTCTCTACCTGCCTTTCCCTCCTCCCTGGGCTTCTAGCTAAAGGTTGCTGGGTGCTGGGGGTCACCTAAGGGGTTCCACTGGAGCAGGGCTGGCTGTAACTAACATTTAAAAGAAATGTCATTTCTGCTTACCTGTGTGTGTGCTTCCTCCTCCATGCTGTCGGCGGCCATTTTGGGGTGATCCATGCCGGGTTCGGCCTCTAGTGACTGCCCGGCGGCCATCTTCCTGTGGTTTCGGCGCCATTTTCTTGTAGTCCACACCCACTGGCCCCTATAAACTGATCGGCGGCCATGTTTGTCCACCCTGTATGTATATATTGCCGTTCGGCGGCCATCTTTTTGTGGGCTACGGCTGCTTGACCTCTCTCTTCGGCTCGGCGGCCATTTTCTTAGAGCCCACATTTTCTTCCATACAGACGTTTTTGGCGGCCATTTTGCGAGAGTCTCCGCCTCTAGGGTGCATTACACTGGCGCGAAAATTCACACAGGAAGCGCTGATAAAAGAAGCAGACTGACATAGCAGCAGTGGGACAGCATCACAGGCGCAGCACACGGCAGCATAGCAGTACCGGTCCAGGGTGGTGAGTCCTCTGGGTGATCCAGCATCTCTGTAGCACAGGAGGGTGGCCTATTGATATCTTGCTTGGAGCCCTCTGGGTGTCAGCGTGTGGTCAGCATGGCATCTGAGCCAGATGTCTTCTCCCCTGCAACACCAGATTTAGCATCTGGTGCCCCTGAGGTGTCTATGAACGCTATGTCGGCAATCCTAGAGGCGTTTGCTGCCAGGGTGGAAGCAGCACACGGGAATACAGGGGGTAGTAAACGCCCCCGTCCCCTGCAAGCTTCTAGGGATAGTTTTGATGCAGAACCAGGTCCAGCTACGGCTCAGGGCCCAGATTCTGACGCATCAGAGACTGCAGACCGTGACCGGACAGTGAGGATGACTCCAGGTCCAGGTCAGTACGCGAGACGGCTTGGTATCTGACCTTATTACTGCAGTGCGGGATACGCTAAAGTTGGAAAATACTGCAGAAGCAGCAGAGACTCCGGTCCACTTGGGTTTAATAAACCTGCCCGCACTGCTAAGGTGTTCCCTTGTGTGTCTTATTTTGCTAAACTCTTATACAAGGAATGGGAGAACCCACTGAGGGTCTTTACAGCCCCAAAGGGGTTTGCGGTACGGTACCCCTTTGAGGAGAGTTTTCTGAAGAAATGGACCTCTCCCCCTATAGTGGACCCTCCGGTGTCCAGACTTAATAGAGCCACCACAATTCCAGTATAAGGGGCTCCTGTTTTCAAGGACCCTGTGAATAAGAAGGCTGAAGCACTCGCTTGCTACCTATACTCAGTGGTAGGCTCGGCAGTACGCCCGGCATTGGCGGGGGCCCTAGTGTCTCAGACACTTACTGAATGGGCAAAATTGCTACTCCAGGGGTTAAAGGAGCGAGATGCTCCTCCTGATGAGATAACATTGGCCGACCAGTTGGTCCAGGGCCTTAGGTTTGTCTGCGAGTCAGACATGGATACTATTCCCCTGCTGACTAAAGCTTTGGTTTATGCAGTAGCAATACGCCGCCTGATCTGGCTAAATGGCTGGTCTGCGGACCAGACCTCCAAGAAAGCCCTGTTGAATCTGCCTTTTAAGGGCGACAGACTTTTTGGGGCCTCTATGGATGACATCATCAAGGATGCCACAGGAGGTAAAAGCACTTTGCTTCCTCAAACTAGCAAGGGTAAGGGGCCACGCCAAGGGCAAGGGCCCTCCTTTACTGCATGCAAGCGTTTTTTTCGTCCCCCAAGGGCGACAGGGAAAAGACCCCAGGCCGACAAGGCGCCTGCCCAAGGACAAAAGCGTCCTTGGTCCCACAAACCCAACAAGCCTGCGGACTAATCTGCGTCCGCATGAAGGTCCGCCCCCACCCAGCTCTCGGGTGGGGGGACGTCTTCGCAAATTCACGACTCAGTGGACAGCTCTAGTCTCCGACAGGTGGGTTTGCAAAGTAATCTCCTCAGGCTACAAGATAGAATTTCTCTCTTGTCCACCGGACAGATTCATCACCTCCAATCTCCAGCTACTACCGACCCTTCGGGAGGCCCCGTATGGGGCGGTCCAGGGTCTACTGGAACGCGAGGTAGTTATTCCAGGTCCAGAACAGGAACGGGGTCAGGGTTTTTACTCAAATCTGTTCATTGTGCCTAAGAAGGATGGGGTTCATCCAATCTTGGATCTCAGAGCCCTCAATTGCTTTGTGAAGGTATAAAGATTTCGGATGGAGTCGGTTCGATCTGCAGTCACGGCTCTCCATCTGGGGGACGTTCTGGCCTCCTTGGACATCATGGACGCATACCTGCATGTCCCCATATACTCCAGACACCAGAAGTCTCTGTGATTTGCTGTCGGGAAGAACCACTACCAGTTTGTGGCCCTCCCGTTTGGCCTTGCCTCAGCACCCAGGACGTTCACCAAGGTGCTCGCTCCGATTCTGGCACTTCTAAGACAGCGGGGTATCGCTATCATGGGCTACTTGGACGACCTTCTACTGAAGGCGCCTTCAAGCTCAGAATTTAGAGGTAAGCGTGTCCATTACCTGTCAGACTCTTCGAGACTGTGGTTGGATACTAAACAGGTCAGTATGGTGCCCACTCAACGCCTAGTGTACCTGGGGTTGATTCTGGATTCCTCAGAGGCAAAGGTATTCCTCCCTGTGGAGAAGTTGCAGACCCTTCGGGGCTGCAGTATGGCAGCTGACTTCCAGGAATTGGTCGTCACTAGGGATGAGCTTCGTGTTCGAGTCGAACATACGTTCGACTCGAACATCGGCTGTTCGATCGTTCGACGAAGATCGAACGATTTGGGCCGTTCGCGCCAAATTCGAGTGACGCGAACGGCCCACAATGCACTACGCCATCGCAGTATCATCCAGGCGCTGTGATTGGCCAAGCATGCACTGTGACCCCGCATGCTTGGCCAATCACAGCGCCGGCAGCGAGGAGAGCAATGATTGGCCACAGGCAGGATGCCTGTGGCCAATTATTGCTGAGGGTGTTTAGTACACGCCCCACACTATAAAAGGCTGCCAGCACGGCGGCCTAGTGTAGTGTGTTCCGGAGCAGGGAAAGAGAAGCATAGGCAGGGACAGTGACATTTATTTTTTTCTTGCTTAACCTGGATTCCTTTAGTTTAGGGAAAGAGAAGGATAGGTAGGGAGAGTGTCAGTGTGTTTTACTGTGCGAATCCTTGTTTCTAGGGACAGGGAAGGACAGTGAGGGAATTCTCCTTGTGCTATAGTGTGCTTTAAAAAAACATTTTTTCTAGGGACAGAAAACTATAGGTAGGGAGAGTGTCAGTGTGTTTTACTGTGCGAATCCTTGTTTCTAGGGACAGGGAAGGACAGTGAGGGAATTCTCCTTGTGCTATAGTGTGCTTTAAAAAAACATTTTTTCTAGGGACAGAAAACTATAGGTAGGGAGAGTGTCAGTGTGTTTTACTGTGCGAATCCTTGTTTCTAGGGACAGGGAAGGACAGTGAGGGAATTCTCCTTGTGCTATAGTGTGCTTTAAAAAAACATTTTTTCTAGGGACAGAAAACTATAGGTAGGGAGAGTGTCAGTGTGTTTTACTGTGCGAATCCTTGTTTCTAGGGACAGGGAAGGACAGTGAGGGAATTCTCCTTGTGCTATAGTGTGCTTTAAAAAAACATTTTTTCTAGGGACAGAAAACTATAGGTAGGGAGAGTGTCAGTGTGTTTTACTGTGCGAATCCTTGTTTCTAGGGACAGGGAAGGACAGTGAGGGAATTCTCCTTGTGCTATAGTGTGCTTTAAAAAAACATTTTTTCTAGGGACAGAAAACTATAGGTAGGGAGAGTGTCAGTGTGTTTTACTGTGCGAATCCTTGTTTCTAGGGACAGGGAAGGACAGTGAGGGAATTCTCCTTGTGCTATAGTGTGCTTTAAAAAAACATTTTTTCTAGGGACAGAAAACTATAGGTAGGGAGAGTGTCAGTGTGTTTTACTGTGCAAATCCTTGTTTCTAGGGACAGGGAAGGACAGTGAGGGAATTCTCCTTGTGCTATAGTGTGCTTTAAAAAAACATTTTTTCTAGGGACAGAAAACTATAGGTAGGGAGAGTGTCAGAGTGTTTTACTGTGCGAATCCTTGTTTCTAGGGACAGGGAAGGACAGTGAGGGAATTCTCCTTGTGCTATAGTGTGCTTTAAAAAAACATTTTTTCTAGGGACAGAAAACTATAGGTAGGGAGAGTGTCAGTGTGTTTTACTGTGCGAATCCTTGTTTCTAGGGACAGGGAAGGACAGTGAGGGAATTCTCCTTGTGCTATAGTGTGCTTTAAAAAAACATTTTTTCTAGGGACAGAAAACTATAGGTAGGAAGAGTGTCAGTTTCTTTCACTGTGATAATCCTTGTTTCTAGGGACAAAGAAGGAAAGTGAGGGAAATTCTCCTTGTGCTATAGTGTGCTTTAAAAAAACATTTTTTCTAGGGACAGAAAACTATAGGTAGGGAGAGTGTCAGTGTGTTTTACTGTGTGAATCCTTGTTTCTAGGGACAGGGAAGGACAGTGAGGGAATTCTCCTTGTGCTATAGTGTGCTTTAAAAAAACATTTTTTCTAGGGACAGAAAACTATAGGTAGGAAGAGTGTCAGTTTCTTTCACTGTGATAATCCTTGTTTCTAGGGACAAAGAAGGAAAGTGAGGGAAATTCTCCTTGTGCTATAGTGTGCTTTAAAAAAACATTTTTTCTAGGGACAGAAAACTATAGGTAGGGAGAGTGTCAGTGTGTTTTACTGTGCGAATCCTTGTTTCTAGGGACAGGGAAGGACAGTGAGGGAATTCTCCTTGTGCTATAGTGTGCTTTAAAAAAACATTTTTTCTAGGGACAGAAAACTATAGGTAGGGAGAGTGTCAGTGTGTTTTACTGTGCGAATCCTTGTTTCTAGGGACAGGGAAGGACAGTGAGGAAATTCTCCTTGTGCTATAGTGTGCTTTAAAAAAAACTTTTTTTTAGGGACAGAAAACTATAGGTAGGGAGAGTGTCAGTGTGTTTTACTGTGTGAATCCTTGTTTCTAGGGACAGGGAAGGACAGTGAGGGAATTCTCCTTGTGCTATAGTGTGCTTTAAAAAAACATTTTTTCTAGGGACAGAAAACTATAGGTAGGAAGAGTGTCAGTTTCTTTCACTGTGATAATCCTTGTTTCTAGGGACAAAGAAGGAAAGTGAGGGAAATTCTCCTTGTGCTATAGTGTGCTTTAAAAAAACATTTTTTCTAGGGACAGAAAACTATAGGTAGGAAGAGTGTCAGTTTCTTTCACTGTGATAATCCTTGTTTCTAGGGACAAAGAAGGAAAGTGAGGGAAATTCTCCTTGTGCTATAGTGTGCTTTAAAAAAACATTTTTTCTAGGGACAGAAAACTATAGGTAGGGAGAGTGTCAGTGTGTTTTACTGTGCGAATCCTTGTTTCTAGGGACAGGGAAGGACAGTGAGGGAATTCTCCTTGTGCTATAGTGTGCTTTAAAAAAACATTTTTTGTAGGGACAGAAAACTATAGGTAGGGAGAGTGTCAGTGTGTTTTACTGTGCGAATCCTTGTTTCTAGGGACAGGGAAGGACAGTGAGGGAATTCTCCTTGTGCTATAGTGTGCTTTAAAAAAACATTTTTTCTAGGGACAGAAAACTATAGGTAGGAAGAGTGTCAGTTTCTTTCACTGTGATAATCCTTGTTTCTAGGGACAGGGAAGGACAGTGAGGGAAATTCTCCTTGTGCTATAGTGTGCTAAAGCATTCCTCATCAACCATCTTTGAAATCCTTGTTTTTTTGGACAGTCAGGGAAATTGTCGTTGTGCTATTCTGTGCAAAAGCAATCATCCTCAACCATATTTAGAAATCCTTAAGTAAAGGGACAGAGAAGGACACCTGAAGGTAGCCCTTATTGCTTTTTTCACATCTCCCTGCAGGCCATCTATTAGAATGTCTGGAAGGCAAACAAGGAGAGGCAGACAGTCAGGAGGCAATAAAAGGGGGCAAGCAGGCTCTGTGTCTGGGGGCAACAGTGCTGGTCGTGGACGCGGTGCATTGTCATCAGCACATGGATATGGGACACGCTTGTCCTTCTTTTCGGCAGCTGGACATGTTGAGCCACATCATGCCGAAGACTTGGTAGAGTGGATGACCAAGCCCTCCTCCTCCTCCTCATCCTCTCTCACCCAGGCTCAGGGTACTGGAAAAGCAGCTGCCAAAGCGTCCTCTTCCCTGGTATCAATGTCAGACTCATCATCAGTCACTCCTTCCCTAGACCCACCATGTCCTCCTCCTGAGGAGTCCCCCGAACTGTTTGAGCACAGTGTTGGGTACATGCTCCAGGAGGATGCCCAGCGTTTCGAAGGGTCTGATGATGAAACCCAGCTACAGGAAGGCAGTAGCGTGAGAGCAGACAGAGGGGATGCTCAAGAAGAACACCAATCTGGCAGTCATGTTCCAGCAGCTGCAGCATACTGCCAGATTGGCTCCAGTGATGAGGAGGGAGGGGATGATAAGGTCACTGACTCCACGTGGGTGCCTAATAGGAGAGAGGAGGAGGAGGAGGATGAGGAGGAGGCACATCTCCAACGAGGCAGGATGCCCTTTGGTGGCCAGCGTAAGGGCAGTACACCGACGGAATCACACCGCAGAGCTCCGCCTGTGCAGGGCGCTGCCTCTGCCCGTCATTCAAAAAGTTCTTTGGTGTGGGCCTTTTTTGAGGCTAGTGCATCAGATCGCACAGCTGCTGTTTGCAACATATGTCTCAAGCGTATATCGCGTGGCCAAAACATCAGCCGCTTGGGTACCACATGCCTGACCAGACATATGTTGACCTGCCATGCAGCTCGTTGGCAAGCCTACCTCAAAGACCCACACCAAAGAACAAAGCGGACCTCTCCTTGCACCGCATCAGCTGGGATCTCCAACCCCACTATAACTTCAGTCCTCTCTGAAACATGCACTGAGAGGAATGAAGGTGTAGAATTAGGTGTGTCACAGCCAAGTACTTGCGGCCACTCTGCTAGCAGTACACCGACGTCCGATTCTAGCAGGCAAATTTCCCTGCTCCAGCTGCTGGACCGTCGAAAGAAGTTCACTCCCAGCCATCCACATGCCCAGCGGTTGAATGCTAGCTTGGCTAAATTGCTAGCGCTTCAACTGCTGCCTTTTCAGTTGGTAGACTCGGCCCCCTTCCGTGAGTTTGTGCAATGTGCGGTTCCTCAGTGGCAGGTTCCCAAACGTCACTTTTTCTCACGGAAAGCTATTCCGGCTCTCTACCGGCATGTGGAAGGCAATGTCTTGGCCTCGCTGGACAGGGCGGTCAGCGGTAAGGTGCATATTACCGCTGACTCATGGTCCAGCAGGCATGGACAGGGACGTTACCTTTCTTTCACGGCCCATTGGGTCACTCTTTTGGCAGCTGGGAAGGATGCAGGACAAGGTGCAGTAGTGTTGGAGGTTGTTCCACCGCCACGCCTCCAAAATGCTACTACTGGTTGTGACACACCTCTCTCCTCCACCCCCTTCTCTTCTTCTTCCTCCATGGCCTCTTCCTGTGGTTTGTCCTCGGAACCAGCGGTGCTCCGTAGGCGTTCAAGGGGCTACGCAAGTACGCAGGCAAAAAGATGCCATGCCGTGCTTGCGCTGGTGTGTTTGGGGGACAGAAGCCACACTGGGGCAGAGGTCCTGTCTGCTCTGCAGGGCCAGGCCGAGAGGTGGTTGACGCCACGCCAGCTTAAGCCAGGAATGGTGGTTTGCGACAATGGCACCAACCTCCTGTCCGCCCTCCGACAGGGACAACTGACCCATGTGCCCTGTGTGGCTCACGTCCTTAACCTGGTGGTGCAGCGGTTCTTGGGCAGGTACCCGGGCTTACAGGATGTCCTGAGGCAGGCCAGGAAAGTCTGTGTGCATTTCCGCAGATCTTATAATGCCAGTGCTCGCCTGGCTGAGCTGCAAAAGGAGTTGAACCTGCCCAAGAACCGCCTTATATGTGACATGCCCACCAGGTGGAACTCAACGTTGGCCATGCTGCAGCGGCTGCACACGCAGCAGAGGGCCATCAATGAGTACCTGTGCGACTACGGCACCAGGACAGGGTCAGGGGAGCTTGGTTTTTTTTCTCCACGCCAGTGGGGCATGATCAGGGATGCATGCACTGTCCTGACACCATTTGAGGAGGCCACGAGGATGGTGAGCAGTGACAGTGCATGCATCAGTGACACTGTACCTCTTGTCCACCTGTTGGAGCACACGCTGCGTGGAATAATGGACAGGGCACTTGAGGCAGAACAGAGGCAGGAAGAGGAGGACTTCCTTGCCTCTCAAGGCCCCCTTTACCCAGACAGTGTTCCTTCTGTCCCACCCATCGCACAGGAAGAGGAGGAGGAGGAGGAGGAGGAGGAGGAGGATTGTGTCAGCATGGAGGTGGAGGCTGGCACTCAGCATCATCAGCAGCAGTCTTTTAGGGATGATTTACAGTCCCAAGAAACCAGTGGACTTGTACGTGGCTGGGAGGAGGTGGCTGCGGATCATGTCGTCCTTAGTGACCCAGAGGACTCCGGAGCGAATGCCTCAGCAAACCTACGCTGCATGGCCTCCCTGATCCTGCAAAGTCTGCGGAAGGATCCTCGTATTCTTCGGATCAAGGAGAGGGACCATTACTGGCTGACCACTCTCCTTGATCCACGGTACAAGGGTAAGGTTGCGGACCTTATGTTACCGTCGCAGAGGGAGCAGAGGATGAGACAACTCCGGGAGGCCTTGCAGAAAGGTCTGTGCAACGCGTTCCCAGAGACTTGGAGGTTGCAAACTCCTGGTCCTGGACAACGAGTTGCTGAGGCTTCGGCCAGTCAAAGAAGGAGCGGTGGGGAAGGTGGCCGTCTGACCGATGCGTTCAGACAATTCTTTAGTCCGCAGCCCCAAAGTATGATCGGTTCCAGCAACCATCGCCAGCGTCTGATAAACATGGTGCAGGAATATCTAGGGGCAAGGTCAGACTTGGACACCTTCCCCACCGAAAATCCTCTGGCTTACTGGGTCTTGAGGATGGATCACTGGCCAGAGCTTGCACAGTATGCAATTGAGCTACTGGCCTGTCCTGCATCCAGCGTTCTTTCGGAACGCACATTCAGTGCTGCTGGAGGATTTGTCACGGATCACAGGGTGCGCCTGTCCACCGACTCGGTTGATCGGCTGACTTTCATCAAGATGAACCAGTCTTGGATCACCACCAGCTACCACACACCTGATGCTGATATAACAGACTAATTGATTTTAACATGTCACATCCCTTCAAGACTGATGCTGATGCTGAGTGCCTGTGCTGTTATGTTGACTGGCTATCCTCCTCCTCCGAGTCCTCAATGATACGATTGATGATGATAGCTTGGAAGATCATTTTTGTTTATGGGTGCCGCCACCAGTGGCTAAGGCCCAATTTTTCAGCCCCTGTTTTACAGGGGCGTGTAATTACAATTTTTTTAGCAATAATTTGCCATAGGGCTCATTGCTGTGCTCCAAGTACAGTATCTGTGAGGGGTTGGAGTGTTGTGGCACCAGTGCCTAAGGCCCAATTTTTCAGCCCCTGTTTAACAGGGGCGTGTCATTACAATTTTTGAAGCAATACTTTGCAACAGGGCTCATTGCTGTGCTCCAAGTACAGTATCTGTGAGGGGTTGTAGTGTTGTGCCACCAGTGCCTAAGGCCCAATTTTTCAGCCCCTGTTCAACAGGGGCATGCAATTACAATTCTTGATCTAATAATTCACAGCAGGGCCCATTGCTGCACCCACCAAGAGTAACTCTGAGGGCTTACAGTGTTGTGGCAACGCCACCACCACCACCACCACGAAAGGCCCAATTTTTCAGCCCCTGTTCAAAAGGGGCATGTAATTACAATTCTTGATCTAATAATTCACAGCAGGGCCCATTGCTGCACCCACCAAGAGTAACTCTGAGGGCTTACAGTGTTGTGGCAACACCACCACCACCACCACCACCACGAAAGGCCCAATTTTTCAGCCCCTGTTCAACAGGGGCATGCAATTACAATTCTTGATCTAATAATTCACAGCAGGGCCCATTCCTGCACCCACCAAGAGTAACTCTGAGGGCTTACAGTGTTGTGGCAACGCCACCACCACCACCACCACGAAAGGCCCAATTTTTCAGCCCCTGTTCAAAAGGGGCATGTAATTACAATTCTTGATCTAATAATTCACAGCAGGGCCCATTGCTGCACCCACCAAGAGTAACTCTGAGGGCTTACAGTGTTGTGGCAACGCCACCACCACCACCACCACGAAAGGCCCAATTTGTCAGCCCCTGTTCAAAAGGGGCATGTAATTACAATTCTTGATCTAATAATTCACAGCAGGGCCCATTCCTGCACCCACCAAGAGTAACTCTAAGGGCTTACAGTGTTGTGGCAACACCACCACCACCACCACCACCACGAAAGGCCCAATTTTTCAGCCCCTGTTCAACAGGGGCATGCAATTACAATTCTTGATCTAATAATTCACAGCAGGGCCCATTCCTGCACCCACCAAGAGTAACTCTGAGGGCTTACAGTGTTGTGGCAACACCACCACCACCACCACCACCACGAAAGGCCCAATTTTTCAGCCCCTGTTCAACAGGGGCATGCAATTACAATTCTTGATCTAATAATTCACAGCAGGGCCCATTGCTGCACCCACCAAGAGTAACTGTCAGGGCTTACAGTGTTGTGGCACCAGCACCACCATCAAAGGCCCAATTTTTACTACCACTGTTCAACAATTATATGTAATTAAAATTCCTGATATAATAGTTGACAGCAGGGCGTTCCAGCACCAACCAAGAGTAACTGTGAGTGCTTACAGTGTTGTGCCAACACCAACAACTAAGGGGCCTATTTCTGCAGAGTATATACGGCAGTTCCCTACTTTCAAACATCCAACTTACAAACGACTCCTACTTGAAAACGCAAGAAGACAACAGGAAGTGAGAGGAAATCTACCACTAGGAAGGAAAATTCTCTCCTGTAAGAATAAATATGGGAGAAAGGTGTCTCCTCTGTACTGATGCTTTATCAGCAATCCTTGTTTCAAGAAAAACACCACATTTCAAAAACAGTTGTCATTGGGACGGAAAGTGAGGTGAAATGTTCTGAACAGGGGCACAGACAGCAAAACAAATGTTACAGGGGTGATAACCCTTACCTATGTTTTCCATTTTTTTAAAATAGATTTTTGGGCTGGAGCTACACTTCAACAATGTACCTGTTCAAAATTACAAACAGATTCTACATAAGAACAAACCTACAGTCCCTGTCTTGTATGCACCGCCTGTATACGGCTGTTCAGAGTATATAGGGCCTTTTTTATTTTATGTGCGGGGTTCCCCTTAATATCCATACAAGACCCAAAGGGGCTGGTAATGGGCTGGGGTAGGGGGGGGGTCATGGGGTAGCTATGCCATTTTTCTTAAAGATTTTCATCCATATTACCAGACATTACATTAAAGCCGCAAGCAGTTTTAAATGGCTTTTTTTTCCTTTAGAAGTGTCATTTTGTGCAGGGACAGTTCTAAACACGGGAAACACGTGGCACTTCACAGGCATACTTTAGACACCCCCCAGGTACGATGTTTAAAGGAATATTTGACTTTTTTTTTTCACTTTATGCATCATTAAAATGACTGCTCCCGAAAAACGACCGTTTTTAAAACTTCTTTTTGCATTGATACATGTCCCCTGGTGCACAACCCGGGTTCCCAAACCCTTTTTAGGACAATAACATGCATAATAGTTGTTATAATTAGCACTTTAGAATTCGAACGTTCGCATCCATTGTATTTAATAGGGTTCTAATGTTCGTACGAACTTTCGGTCCGTTCGCGGGTTCTGGTGCGAACCGAACCCGGGGGTGTTCGGCTCATCACTAGTCGTCACTCCGTTTTGGCATGCAAGTGTTGGGCCTCATGGTAGCCTCCTTCGAGGTGGTCTCATATGCTCAATACCACACTCGAGTGTTACAGATGGAAGTTCTGTCCAGATGGAACAGATGCCCTTCATCTCTGGATTATCAAATCCGAGTGAGCCACCTAGTCAGGAGATCCCTGGTATGGTGGCTGACAGCACTGGCTCTAATGGCCGGGAAGTCATTTCTTCTGGTTTACTGGATAGTGATCACGACGGACGCCAGCCTTACAGGTTGGGGGGGAGTCTGGGGTGTTCAAGGTCGTCGGACCCCAGAGGAAGCCCTCCTGCCGATCAATGTCCTGGAAATCCGGGCGATCAGGCTGTGCCTCTTCAAATGGTCTCAGAGGCTGCAAGGGCGTCCAGTCAGGATCCAGTCAGACAACGCCACAGCAGTGGCATATGTCAATCATCAAGGAGGAACAAGAAGATCAGCTGCAGCATCGGAGGTCGCTTGCATCCTGAAGTGTTGATGGGGACAAGGGCCTCATCCCCACAACCCTTGCCCGGTGGTTGTGGGGGTCTGCGGGCGGGGGGCTTATCGGAATCTGGAAGACCCCTTTAACAAAGGGGACCCCCAGATCCCGGCCCCCCCTATGTGAATTGGTAAGGGGTACATTGACAGGACTTTTTCAAGGTGTTTGTGTGTTTTTTTAAACATTTTTTTAGGCTTTCTTCGTGAAATGGTAGGGGTACAACGTACCCCTTACCAATTCACATAGGGGGGGGGCCTGGATCTGGGGGTTCCCTTTGTTAAAGGGGTCTTCCAGATTCCGATAAGCCCCCCGCCCGCAGACCCCCACAACCACCGGGCAAGGGTTGTGGGGATGAGGCCCTTGTCCCCATCAACATGGGGACATCCTCCCCATGTTGAGGGCATGTGGCTTGGTACGGTTCAGGACGGAGGGGGGGCCGCTCTCTCGTCCCCCCCTTTTCCCCTGCGGCCGGCCAGGTTGCGTGCTCGGATAAGGGGTCTGGTATGGATTTTTAGGGGGACTCCACACCATTTTTTTTTTACATTTGGGGTGGAGTTCCCCTTAAAATCCATGCCAGATCTGAAGGGCCTGGAATGGATATTTGGGGGAACCCCACGTCAATTTTTTTTAAAATTTGCGGCGGGGTTCCCCTTAATATCCATTCCAGACCTGAAGGGCCTGGTAATTGAATTCTGGGGAACCCCCACGCTTTTTTTTTTTTTTTTATCAATGACTTTTGTATGTATTGCCGGGAGCCGACAATTCATTAATAGCCGCGAGTCAGTTTTAAAAGACTTTTTTTCTTTCAAAAATGAAATTTTTTGCAGGGACAGTTCTAAGCACGGGAAACATGCGCCACTTCACATGCATATCATACACAACCCCCAGGTACGAAATTTAAAGGAATATTTCACTTTTATTTTTTCATTTTAAGCATTATTAAAATCACTGCTCCCGAAAAAACGGCCGTTTTTAAAACTTCTTTTTGCATTGATACATGTCCCCTGGGGCAGGACCCCGGTCCCCAAACACTTTTTAGGACAATAACTTGCATATTAGCCTTTATAATTAACACTTTAGATTTCTCCCATAGATTTTTCGAATTTGCCGCGAACACCCCAATTTGTTCGCTGTTCGGCGAACGGGCGAACAGGCAATGTTCGAGTCGAACATGAGTTCGACTCGAACTCCAAGCTCATCCCTAGTACTGAGAGACCAGGGCCTATCAGATTCAGTAACCTCTACTATGAGAAGTGCTCGGAAACCGTCCTCTAGGAAGGTTTATCGCCGCACTTGGAAGGCCTACATCTCCAGGTGTGAGGAAATGAAATGGCATCCGCGTACTTATTTGGTTTTCAGAATCCTGCTGTTTTTACAGCATGGGGTGGACCAAAGGCTTGCCTTAAGTACGATTAAGGGACAGATATCTGCCCTGGCTGTCTTTTTTCAGCGACCCCTGGCGACTCACTCTCTCGTGAGTACATTTGTGCAGGGGGTTTGACATGTGGCCCCTCCGGTCCGTCCCCCGCTACCTCCGTGGGACTTGAACCTTGTCCTCTCGGTGCTTCAGAAGGCACCGTTTGAGAATATTAGAGATATTCCCCTGTTGACACTTTCTCAGAAAGTGGTCTTTCTGGTGGCTGTTACGTCAGTTAGACGAGTCTATGAGCTGGCAGCCTTGTCCTGCAAGGCTCCCTATTTGATTTTCCACAAGGATAAGGTGGTGCTGTGGCTGCAGCCTTCCTTTCTTCATACCTTTCTGCTACTTCCCTGTTCCGGAAGTCAGACTCACTGTTTGTTTCGGTGGCTGGTCCCAAGAAGGGCCAAGCAGTCTCGTCGGCCACCATCTCTAGGTGGATCCGACAGATAGTAATCCAGGCTTACGCCTTAAAGGGTCAAGCCCCCTTTCCGGTCACGGCGCATTCAACCAGGGCAATAGATGCCTCTTGGGCTCTCCGACATTAAGGCGTCTGTTTCCGAATTATGTAAAGCGGCGACTTGGTCGTCCGCTCACACTTTCACAAGATTCTACAAAGTTGATGTAGAGGCATCTTCGGATGCCTCTTTCGGCCGGTTTTGCAAGCGGCTGTTTAGAGTTGCAACTCCTCCGTTGGAGGAGTGCTGTTTTGTGTTTGGGGTGAAGTTTATTTTTGTGCTGTTACCACCCCTCGTTTTTTCTCTGACACTGCTTTGGGACGTCCCACTTTGTCAATAGAGAAGCTGTTTCGGTCCATGGTCCAACGCTCCGACATTGGGAGCTCATGTCGCATGACGTGTGAAATTCAATGTTTCCCTATGGGAGCCGTCTTAACTGGTCCGACACATGTCGGTCCGACTTTGAAGATGCTCCCTGTACTACTTTGGTCCGACTTTGATCCTACTTCAGGCCATTGACTATCATTGAAGTCGGATCAAAGTCGGACCACAGTCTTGCATGATCCGACTTTGGCATGTGACTTGTGCTCTTGAGGGGGAACTCCATGCCAAATTGAAAAAAAAAAACGGCATGGGTTCCCCCTCCAAGGGCATACCAGGCCCTTCGGTCTGGTATGGATTTTAAGGGGAACCCCCTAAGCTGAAAAAACGGCGTGGGGGTCCCCCTCAAAATCCAAACCAGACCCTGATCTGAGCACGCAACCTGGCAGGCCGCAGGAAAAGAGGGGGGACCCCCCTCCCTCCTGAACCGTACCAGGCTGCATGCCCTCAACATGGGGGGTTTGGTGCTTTGGGGCAGGGGAGCGACCTGTGGCCCCCCCACCCCAAAGCACCCTGCCCCTATGTTGATGACAGGGCCTCTTCCAGACAACCCTGGCCGTTGGTTGTCGGGGTATGCGGGCGGGGGCTTATCGGAATCCGGGAGCCCCCTTTAATAAGGGGGCCCCATATCCCGGCCCCCCACCCTATGTGAATGAGTATGGGGTACATCGTACCCCTACCCATTCACCTGGTGGAAAAAAATTGTCAATAAAAAAACACTACACAGGTTTTTAAAGTAATTTATTACACAGCACCGGGGGTCTTCTTCCGACTCCGGGGGTCTTCTCCCGACTCCGGGGGTCTCTTCCGACTCCGGGGGTCTCTTCCGACTTCGGGGGTCTCCGGTGTCATCTTCGCGCTCTCCGGTTCTTGTCTCGCTCTCCGGTTCTTTCTTCCTTCTGCCGGGCCTTCGCTATCTTCTTCCAGCTCTTTTGCTAGCGGGGCCCGGTCTTCTTCGTCGCCTTCTTCCCTCTTCTCCTCTTTGATGTTGACACGTCGCTTCCTCCCGCTGTAATGCCGGGTGTGCGGTGCGCTCCAATTTATATAGGACTCGCATGACGTCACAGTCACAAGCTCGGGGTGGCCCCGCAGCATGTGACTGTGACATCATGGGAGCATGTGGCCACCCGGAGCATGTGACTGTGACGTCATGAGAGGCCTATATAAATCGGAGCTCACCGCACACCCAGCATTACAGCGGGAGGAAGCGACGTGTCAACATCGAAGAGGAGAAGAGGGAAGAAGTCGACGGAGAAGACCGGGCCCCGCTAGCAAAAGAGCTGGAAGAAGATAGCGGAGGCCCGGCAGAAGGAAGAAAGATCCGGAGAGCGAGAGAAGAACCGGAGAGCGCGGAGACGACACCGGAGACCCCCGAAGTCGGAAGAAGACCCCTGAAGTCGGAAGAAGACCCCTGAAGTCGGAAGAGACCCCCGGAGTCGGAAGAAGATCATCGGAGCTGTGTAATAAATTACTTTTAAAACCTGTGTAGTGTTTTTTTATTGACATTTTTATCCACCAGGTGAATGGGTAGGGGTACGATGTACCCCATACTCATTCACATAGGGTGGGGGGCCGGAATCTGGGGGCCCCCTTATTAAAGGGGGCTCCAGGATTCCGATAAGCCCCCGCCCACATACCCCGACAACCAACGGCCAAGGTTGTCGGGAAGAGGCCCTGTCCTCATCAACATGGGGGCAGGGTGCTTTGGGGTGGGGGGCCGCAGGTCGCCCCCCCTGCCCCAAAGCACCAAACCCTCCATGTTGATGGCATGTGACCTGGTACGGTTCAGGAGGGACGGGGGGCCGCTCTCTCGTCCCCCCCTCTTTTCCTGCGGCCTGCCAGGTTGCATGCTCGGATAAGGGTCTGGTTTGGATTTTGAGGGGGACCCCCACGCCGTTTTTTCGGCTTAGGGGGTTCCCCTTAAAATCCATACCAGACCGAAGGGCCTGGTATGCTCTTGAAGGGGGAACCCATGACGGTTTTTTATTTAAAATTTGGCGTGGAGTTCCCCCTCAAGATTCATACCAAACACAGTGCCTGGTATTGGCGGGGATCCAAGGAAGATCCCCGTTCATTGAAAGTCGGACGTATGTCGGCTTCATGTCGCAGGGCAAAGTCGGATCCAAAGTAGGACGGCTGTCATGTCGCACAAGTGTGAACCCGGCCTAAAACCTGGAAGCTGATTTTTTTAATGCAGAAGTGAGCCTGATTTTGCACTCTCCAGCTTTAGTAAATAAACCCCTATGTCCAAAGGGCATTGCTCTGGTATAGTCTGCCAGTTCCGTCCCCCCAGGGGCTCAGAAAGCACTAAAGCAAAAGCATCAGTTTGAAGGCCAGGGAACTAGCACGTTCAAAAGGATTGTTTAGCAATGACACTATCAATCACTATTGACAGTCCTTTATATGTATCACAATGTTAAAGCCTTTCATTTACTATATGACTGTCTTTAAATAGAGATTCACATACAGGTAAGGACTAGAAGGACAGTGGATAAACTGGTGGTGCTTCAATCACTTGCTGGCCTCTTGCAACTTTCAGGCTGGGTTCACACCTATGCATTGCGTTTTTGAGCTTGGAGTCTTTGCCGACCTGGGAAGTCTCGCCGCTGTTATCATGAGGGGGAACTCCACGCCAAATTTTAAATAAAAAAACGTCATGGGTTCCCCTCCAGGAGCATATAAGGCCCTTAGGTCTGGTATGGACTTTAACGGGAACCCCTACGCCAAAAAAAACGGCGTGGGGGTCCCCCCAAAGTCCATAGCAGACCCTTATCCGAGCACGCAACCTGGCAGGCCACAGGAAAAGAGGGGGTGACGAGAGAGCGCCCCCTCCCTCCTGAACCATACCAGGCCGCATGCCCTCAACACGGGGTATGCGGGCGGGGGGCTTATCGGAATCCAGGAGCCCCTTTAATAAGGGGGCCCCCAGATCCCGGCCCCCCACCCTATGTGAATGAGTATGGGGTCGGGCCTCCGCTATCTTCTTCCAGCTCTTTTGCTAGCGGGGGCCCGGTCTTCTTTGTCGCCTTCTTCCCTCTTCTCACCTGGAGATGTTGACTCGTCGCTGTCTCTGGCTGTAATGCCGTGTGAGCGGAGCACATTCACTTATATAGGCATGGGCGTGGTCACTAGGTGATGCCACCCAGTGACCCCGCCCCATATGACGTCACAGTCCCATCATTCCCCCGGGACTGTGACGTCATATGGGGGCGGGGTCAATGGGTGGCATCACCAGGTGACCACACCCATGCCTATATAAGTGAATGCGCTCTGCTCACACGGCATTACAGCCGGAGACAGCGACGAGTCAACATCTCCAGGAGAGAAGAGGGAAGAAGACGACAAAGAAGACCGGGCCCCCACTAGCAAAAGAGCTGGAAGAAGAGGCCCGGCAGAAGGAAGAAAGAACCGGAGAGCGAGAGAAGAACCGGAGAGCGCGGAGACGACATCGGAGACCCCTGAAGTCGGAAGAGACCCCCCCGAAGTCGGAAGAGACCCCCCGAAGTCGGAAGAATACCCCCGAAGTTGGAAGAAGACCCCGAAGTCGGAAGAAGACCCCCAAAGTCGGAAGAAGACCTCCGGAGCTGACTAATAAATTACTTAAAAAACCTGTGTAGTGTTTTTATTGCCATTTTTTTTCCACTAGGTGAATGGGTAGGGGTACGATGTACCCCATACTCATTCACATAGGGTGGGGGGCCGGGATCTGGGGGCCCCCTTATTAAAGGGGGCTCCAGGATTCCGATAAGCCCCCGCCCACATACCCCGACAACCAACGGCCAAGGTTGTCGGGAAGAGGCCCTGTCCTCATCAACATGGGGGCAGGGTGCTTTGGGGTGGGGGGCCGCAGGTCGCCCCCCTGCCCCAAAGCACCAAACCCCCCATGTTGATGGCATGTGGCCTGGTACGGTTCAGGAGGGATGGGGGGCCACTCTCTCGTCCCCCCCTCTTTTCCTGCGGCCTGCCAGGTTGCGTGCTCGGATAAGGGTCTGGTTTGGATTTTGAGGGGGACCCCCACGCCGTTTTTTCGGCTTAGGGGGTTCCCCTTGAAATCCATACCAGACCGAAGGGCCTGGTATGCTCTTGAAGGGGGAACCCATGACGGTTTTTTATTTAAAATTTGGCGTGGAGTTCCCCCTCAAGATTCATACCAAACACAGTGCCTGGTATTGGCGGGGATCCAAGAAAGAACCCCGTTCATTGAAAGTCGGGCGTATGTCGACTTCATGTCGCAGGGCAAAGTCGGATCCAAAGTAGGACGGCTGTCATGTCGCACAAGTGTGAACCCGGCCTAAAACCTGGAAGCTGATTTTTTTTTATGCAGAAGTGAGCCTGATTTTGCACTCTTCAGCTTTAGTAAATAAACCCCTATGTCCAAAGGGCATTGTTCTGGTATAGTCTGCCAGTTCCGTCCCCCCAGGGGCTCAGAAAGCACTAAAGCAAAAGCATCAGTTTGAAGGCCAGGGAACTAGCACGTCCAAAAGGATTGTTTAGCAATGACACTATCAATCACTATTGACAGTCCTTTATATGTATCACAATGTTAAAGCGGAAGTAAACCCATCAATTTAACAGTTTCAAAAAGCAGTTACATTCCCGGCATGCCGGGAATGCTAACCGCCCCATTGGTTGTGCTCTCAACCAAACTGTCAAACCATCCAATGGCTGGTGTCATAACTGATCACATGTGCAGCATCATGGCAGTTGAAGATTAAACAGAGGCCAAGATGGCAGCTTCCTTGCCTGAAAATGATAGAAGGGTTTACTTCCTCTTTAAAGCCTTTAATTTACTATATGACTGTCTTTAAATAGAGATTCACATGCAGGTAAGGACTAGAAGGACAGTGGATAAACTGGTGGTGCTTCAATCACTTGCTGGCCTCTTTCAGGCTGGGTTCACACCTATGCGTTGCGTTTTTGAGCTTGGAGTCTTTGCTTGCAGCTCTTTTGCTAGCGGGGGCCCGGTCTTCTTTGTCGCCTTCTTCCCTCTTCTCACCTGGAGATGTTGACTCGTCGCTGTCTCCGGCTGTAATGCCGTGTGAGCGGAGTGCATTCACTTATATAGGCATGGGCGTGGTCACTAGGTGATGCCACCCAGTGACCCCGCCCCCATATGACGTCACAGTCCCATCATTCCCCCGGGACTGTGACGTCATATGGGGGCGGGGTCAATGGGTGGCATCACCAGGTGACCACACCCATGCCTATATAAGTGAATGCGCTCTGCTCACACGGCATTACAGCCGGAGACAGCGACGAATCAACATCTCCAGGAGAGAATAGGGAAGAAGACGACAAAGAAGACCGGGCCCCCGCTAGCAAAAGAGCTGGAAGAAGAGGCCCGGCAGAAGGAAGAAAGAACCGGAGAGCGAGAGAAGAACCGGAGAGCGTGGAGACGACACCGGAGACCCCTGAAGTCGGAAGAGACCCCCCCGAAGTCGGAAGAGACCCCCGAAGTTGGAAGAATACCCCGAAGTTGGAAGAAGACCCCGAAGTCGGAAGAAGACCCCGAAGTCGGAAGAAGACCCCCGGAGCTGACTAATAAATTACTTAAAAAACCTGTGTAGTGTTTTTATTGCCATTTTTTTTCCACCAGGTGAATGGGTAGGGGTACGATGTACCCCATACTCATTCACATAGGGTGGGGGGCCGGGATCTGGGGGCCCCCTTATTAAAGGGGGCTCCAGGATTCCGATAAGCCCCCGCCCACATACCCCGACAACCAACGGCCAAGGTTGTCGGGAAGAGGCCCTGTCCTCATCAACATGGGGGCAGGGTGCTTTGGGGTGGGGGGCCGCAGGTCGCCCCCCTGCCCCAAAGCACCAAACCCCCCATGTTGATGGCATGTGGCCTGGTACGGTTCAGGAGGGATGGGGGGCCACTCTCTCGTCCCCCCCTCTTTTCCTGCGGCCTGCCAGGTTGCGTGCTCGGATAAGGGTCTGGTTTGGATTTTGAGGGGGACCCCCACGCCGTTTTTTCGGCTTAGGGGGTTCCCCTTGAAATCCATACCAGACCGAAGGGCCTGGTATGCTCTTGAAGGGGGAACCCATGACGGTTTTTTATTTAAAATTTGGCGTGGAGTTCCCCCTCAAGATTCATACCAAACACAGTGCCTGGTATTGGCGGGGATCCAAGAAAGAACCCCGTTCATTGAAAGTCGGGCGTATGTCGACTTCATGTCGCAGGGCAAAGTCGGATCCAAAGTAGGACGGCTGTCATGTCGCACAAGTGTGAACCCGGCCTAAAACCTGGAAGCTGATTTTTTTTTATGCAGAAGTGAGCCTGATTTTGCACTCTTCAGCTTTAGTAAATAAACCCCTATGTCCAAAGGGCATTGTTCTGGTATAGTCTGCCAGTTCCGTCCCCCCAGGGGCTCAGAAAGCACTAAAGCAAAAGCATCAGTTTGAAGGCCAGGGAACTAGCACGTCCAAAAGGATTGTTTAGCAATGACACTATCAATCACTATTGACAGTCCTTTATATGTATCACAATGTTAAAGCGGAAGTAAACCCATCAATTTAACAGTTTCAAAAAGCAGTTACATTCCCGGCATGCCGGGAATGCTAACCGCCCCATTGGTTGTGCTCTCAACCAAACTGTCAAACCATCCAATGGCTGGTGTCATAACTGATCACATGTGCAGCATCATGGCAGTTGAAGATTAAACAGAGGCCAAGATGGCAGCTTCCTTGCCTGAAAATGATAGAAGGGTTTACTTCCTCTTTAAAGCCTTTAATTTACTATATGACTGTCTTTAAATAGAGATTCACATGCAGGTAAGGACTAGAAGGACAGTGGATAAACTGGTGGTGCTTCAATCACTTGCTGGCCTCTTTCAGGCTGGGTTCACACCTATGCGTTGCGTTTTTGAGCTTGGAGTCTTTGCTTGCAGCTCTTTTGCTAGCGGGGGCCCGGTCTTCTTTGTCGCCTTCTTCCCTCTTCTCACCTGGAGATGTTGACTCGTCGCTGTCTCCGGCTGTAATGCCGTGTGAGCGGAGTGCATTCACTTATATAGGCATGGGCGTGGTCACTAGGTGATGCCACCCAGTGACCCCGCCCCCATATGACGTCACAGTCCCATCATTCCCCCGGGACTGTGACGTCATATGGGGGCGGGGTCAATGGGTGGCATCACCAGGTGACCACACCCATGCCTATATAAGTGAATGCGCTCTGCTCACACGGCATTACAGCCGGAGACAGCGACGAATCAACATCTCCAGGAGAGAATAGGGAAGAAGACGACAAAGAAGACCGGGCCCCCGCTAGCAAAAGAGCTGGAAGAAGAGGCCCGGCAGAAGGAAGAAAGAACCGGAGAGCGAGAGAAGAACCGGAGAGCGTGGAGACGACACCGGAGACCCCTGAAGTCGGAAGAGACCCCCCCGAAGTCGGAAGAGACCCCCGAAGTTGGAAGAATACCCCGAAGTTGGAAGAAGACCCCGAAGTCAGAAGAAGACCCCGAAGTCGGAAGAAGACCCCCGGAGCTGACTAATAAATTACTTAAAAAACCTGTGTAGTGTTTTTATTGCCATTTTTTTTCCACCAGGTGAATGGGTAGGGGTACGATGTACCCCATACTCATTCACATAGGGTGGGGGGCCAGGATCTGGGGGCCCCCTTATTAAAGGGGACTCCTGGATTCCGATAAGCCCCCCGCCCGCATACCCCGACAATCAACGGCCAGGGTTGTTGGGAAGAGGCCCTGTCCTCATCAACATGGGCGACAGGGTGCTTTGGGGTGGGGGGGGCGCAGGGCGCCCCCCTGCCCCAAAGCACCCCCCCATGTTGAGGGCATGCGGCCTGGTACGGTTCAGGAGGGAGGGGGGGCGCTCTCTCACCCCCCTCTTTTCCTGCGGCCTGCCAGGTTGTGTGCTCGGATAAGGGTCTGCTATGGACTTTGGGGGATCCCCATGCCGTTTTTTTCGGCGTAGGGGTTCCCGTTAAAGTCCATACCAGACCTAAGGGCCTGGTATGCTCCTGGAGGGGAACCCATGCTGTTTTTTTATTTAAAATTTGGCGTGGAGTTCCCTCTCAAGATCCCTGTTCAGAACGCAACACATGTGCGAATCAGATGCGTGCCCATAGAACATAATGGGCTTGAATTCGCACCTGAGCCGCACCGCAATGCCTAGAGAACGCATACGTTTTTTCGGCAATGCGCAGTGCGAATGCATCGCACATATGTGAACCAGCCTCATTGGAATCAATGTATTTTATACGGTTATGCGAATTGGATGCGGTGTAAGCCACAAGTAATTTGCATAGGTGTGAACGGGGCCTCAAGGATTCCAATGAGGAGGCATGCATCAGAGATGCTTTCTCCCGTACTCTTTGGCCAACCTCTGCTTAGTCTCTTTCCAGCCTAAAAGCTCATTTTGACATAATATGTAATAGGTTAGGGTAAAAACCCATTGCCAAACATCAATACTTGCAAAATGTATCTGACTATGGAAATCTGGTGTTTTGGGTTTACAAAGTTTTTAATTAAAAAAAATAATCAGAAGGCAATACACAATATAGATCTAATATAAACTATCAAGTCACATGTCCTATTTCTTTCACTCACTTTCTCTGGATCCATGTTAAATTTCCTGTTAGCACTAAGCAATTCATTCTCCCTCTGTGTTTTACGGCTGAAAAATGAAAGCAAATGTTAAAAATCTGTAAATATACTACAGATATAATCAAATTCAACTTAGTAATGCCTACTCACCTTATTTCCAGACGTTCAAAATCGTCTATTTCTGCCACTATTTCCGTTATTTCATTTTGTAAGTTCTGCAAGCAAGGTCAAGAAGGAATGTAAAAAAAAATAAAAAAATAGGCCAATATATTACAGGGTATAGGTAAACACAAGTGAAGTAATAAATAGAATACAGTATAATATTGCAGTCTTGGAACTACAAGATTAATTGGGTAATTTAATTTTCATTAAATGTATTTAGTGTTATGGCTCATACACACGACCGGTTTTCCTGACATGCCAAAACCCAACGTTTTTCCCAACGTGATTCCTCTCAAGCCTGGTTTGCATACACACGTTCAATAAAAAAAACGCTCAACCAAGGCGCGGTGACGTCCAACACGTACGACGGCACTATAAAGGGGACATTCCATTCAAATGGCGCCACCCTTTGGGCTTGATTTTGCTGATCTCGTGTTAGTAAAAGTCTGGTTCATTAGCATTTGTTCGTAAATAAATTGAGTAAAACAATAAAAATCATGTTTTTATTGTTTTACTCAATTTATTTACGAACAAATGCTAATGAACTAACCAACCATGTTGGGTGATGGAATATGTACCATGTGGTCTTATGTATTTTACTGTACAATATTTAATAAATTTACATTATCTGATTTACTAGCTCTTTTTTGCTTTCAATCCGCATGCTTCATATAAAGTCCCGACCCTTTTCTGTCTTCGCATTGACAGGGATGGAGACCTAGTGACTTAATTGTCTCAGGCCTTGTTCAAAGTCCCAACCTTTTCTTTTTTCCAGTAAAAGTTTGGTGAGAGACGATTCGCACTTTTCACCCTCGTAGTTTTCAGTCCGTTACAGCGTGACAAATGTGCTATCTCCATTACGAACGCTAGTTTTACCAGAACGAGCGCTCCCGTCTCATACTTGATTCTGAGCATGCGCGTTTTTTCTCCCTCGGAAAAGTATACACACGACCGGTTTTCGCGACGAGAAAAAGACTCATGGGAAACACGACGGGAAGAAATAGAGCAGGTTCTACATTTTTTGCGGGCAGTTTTCTTGTCGAGAAAACTGCTATGGAGCATACACACGCCCAATCTAAAAAATGGCAGTTTTCTCATCGGGAAAACTGGTCGTGTGTACGGGGCATTACTGTTTATTTCGCTGTTTAATGAAAATTTGCAACTGCTTCAAGTGTGAAAGTAAAATAAGAAGGGGCAGCACAATTTTGTAGTATCAGGACTCATTCGCACATAAAGCAAGTGGCAACAAGTGGTATTTCCAGGGCAACTAATCATATGTCAAAGTGGTTACCCATGTGCAATTAATGTAAATTATAAAATAAAAATACAGCCAGGCTGACATAGGTGTGAACAGCCTATTGCATTAGGGTGTGCACCTCAAAGCTCAAACACACACATATACTGTGTATATATATATATAGCAGCAGGGCAATGGACAGTGTCAGTAGAGGAGCAGTGAACGTGTCAGTATTTTTTTTTATATTTTATATATATTTGCTATTACTTAACATTTAATTTTATATATTTTTTTACCATATTTTTTACAATAATTTTTTACTGTTTTTTAAGAGCACCATTGGGCTGCTTTGGTGAAATATCAGGGGTTTAAACAGACCCCTGATGTCTCAATTTTGAGACAGAGAAAAGGACTGGGGACAGAGATTCCTCAGTCCCTTTTTCTACAGCCAAGCAGCAGGGGGAATCTGCGCAAAACAGGGTGATTAGGGTGTGCCCATGCACACCTGGCACACCCTGTGCGCACGCCTATGCAGGCTGAATAGGTTAAATTGCTTGACAAACTGAACAACAATTTTATCCAGGATCCTGCATGCTAAATTCCTTTATTGGTGGAGCAGCCCTAATACTGGAGTATTCTGATATGCAAATATCAACCTTTGTCATCTCAAGTCTGGAAATACAGATTTTCATGTAACACCAGACCAGACAAAACTACATACAAAGGTTTCATTGCTTCCTTTGATGGGGAGGAAATTATATCACTTTGAAACAAGTTACTTGAATGCTTACATGTACATGCTGCTTGGTCACTGAGTTTGGAAATCTGGGGAGTAGGGAGATAGTTGCACATGCTTAAAAAAAACTGGACAAGCAATATTTTAAATAGATGTATTCACTGACCAATTGATTACAGCTTCTTCTTCAGGCTAATGGAGTCTTATGTGTGGATTGGTACGGATGTGGGTCTGATGGGACCCCCAAACCATTGACTGGGGTAAATGGATCCTATGGCCCATATGGTTAATGTATTCCTGGTGGCAGGTATAATTGGTCCCCTGAAACCTTCAGTCCAAGAGCAGCTGTATATCAGTACCCCCTATAGTTACATAATAGAGCAACACATATCAGGTCACAGAGATCTGAGGTCTTCTAAAGTGGGGAAACAATCAATGTATGTGTAGCACCCTGGTATTAGGCAGGGTTACCAACAAATTTAGTTATGCTAGGTGGTCATTAACCTGGCTAATTGGTAGTTGTATCCACTGATTTTTTTGCCCTAAAGCCTGAACCTGGTACATTTCTCTCTTATGTCAATAGGTGGCACTGCTGCCTTTGGCATTATAATGACAAGAACACAGTGAGTTCAGGCTGTGAATAGACATAATTTCTCAGCCAATCATATTTGTGGCTAAGCATGCTGGGAGAGTCTATTTAAAGCGGAGCTCCGCCGAAAAAAAAACAATATTAAAAGCCAGCAGCTACAAATACTTCAGCTGCTGACTTTTAATATTAGGACACTTACCTGTCCTGGAGTCCAGTGACGTCCGCAGCAGAGGAAGAGCAATCGCTCGTCACTCTGCTGCCCCCACCGCCATCCTCGGTGAGGGAACCAGGAAGTGAAGCCTTGCGGCTTCACTGCCCGGTTCCCTACAGCGCATGCGCGAGTCGCGCTGCGCCGTTCTGACCGGTCCCCGAGTGTTCTGGGAGCCGAGTGTCTCCCAGAACACAACGGGTATTCTGCGGGAACTGACATACTTCCCGCAGATTTCCCGCAGAGAGGACTCCCGGAAGTGGGTGAAAATACCTGTCTTAGACAGGTATCTGCACCCCCCTCCCCCCTGAAAGGTGTCAATTGTTACACTGGAGGGGGGGAGGGTTCCGATGAGCGGAAGTTCCACTTTAGGGTGGAGCTCCGCTTTAAGGGGAATGAGTCAGGTGATCAGTGTTCTTTTAGCCCCAGGCTGAGGCATGGGGGCTGTATGTGAAACAGCAGCTGAAGGTTGGGCCTAAGCCTGAGGCCTAGCCACATGTGTAGAGGCTCAGCCTGAGGGGAGCCTGATCGTTGCAGAGGTTCAGCCGGACGGTGAACCAAGTGTTGCCAGAGGTGAAGGAGAAGCAGTTGCCACATGGGACGACCACTCCTGTTACCAGAGGCAAGTGAGAACCAGAGGTCAGAGATAAAGGGGACACTGTCGCCAGTAAGGGACAACTACTCCTGTTATCAGAGGCCAGGTTTGTGAAGTCTGAAGAAGTACCAGGGCAGCCTTTTTCACTAGCGTGAAACTATGAACAAGTTGGGAAAGCTTCAGCGTTCAAGTCAGGGACCCAGTGGGTGAGTGTGGGGGACACTTGAAGAGGATTCAGCGGGTTAGCTCAGAGCCAAGCCAGGGACCCAGCAGGTAGCGTTGGTGACGCTTGGAGTGTACAGCGGGTTAACTGTGGAAGAGCTCAGGGGATACAGTGGCGGCTGGGATCTGAAGGTCTGGTGAGAAGACTGGGAGGTCAATGAGGAAAGCTACAGCGGGAGGCTGTGACATGGAAGCCAGGTCCTACACAACGGGGATACCAAGTCTGGTATGTGTACAGATCTGTGTTGAAGTCAACCTACAAGTTCAGTTGCCATTTGAGACAGCAGTTCTACAAATACGGTGCTGCAACCAGCTTAAAGGCCCTCAACCTGTATAGTTGTCTGCCTATTTTGTCTCAGCATCTGCCAATTGCTATTGCATCTGCCTAAGGGTAGTCACCTAACCCCTCTTTTGTTCGCATTCAAAAAGTGACTGGCACCCAATCATTCTATCTTGCATTACACCCACTATGCCTGTTAACCCACTCTACAAATAAGGATGTCAGCTCTCCCTGACTCTGGAGGTCACCATTAGGCCTCTAGGGGTCATTCCCTTGCTACATATGAAATACATCAATGTTTTTCCTACGCACATATTGCACGCGCATATGTGTGATTACGCTGTAGTTTCACAAATCCTACTGGTAATAGTAATTTCCCAGTACTTAGTGGTTCGCATTTCTGTTTGGGAGCACTAGGGCCATTGGTTTGATTTTCAACCACTACACCACTTGCATGGAGTTTGCATGTTCTCCCTGTGCTTGCATGGGTTTCCTCCCACACTCCAAAGACATGTTAATTGGCTCTTGTCTAAGTTAAAGGGGAGTTCCAGCCTTTTTTTATGTTTATTAAAAGTCAGTAGCTACAAAAATTGTAGCTGCTGGCTTTTAATAAACAGACACTCACCTGTCCCACTGTCCAGCGACGCGGCCGAATGGAGCTTTGCTCCTCCCCCCCTTCTCTGCCAGCGCCTCCATTCCTACTCTGGGCACCTGGCCGTGACAGCTTTCGGCTTCACGGCTGGGCACTCACTGCGCATGCACTAGTGGCGCTGCGCAATCTGAGTGGACAGGCGATCGCCTGGGACCTGTCACGTGTCCCAGGTGATCGTCTACAGGGAGGGGCCCGTCTTAGGCGATATGACGTGTCTCCTAAGCGGTCCCTGGGCGGAAGGAGGAAGTGGGACAGGAAGTCCCACTCCTACTGAAGCCCCCACTCCCCCCCAAAAAAATTACATGCCAATAGAATTTCTCCACATTTTTTTTTTCTGGCTAACTGCTTTTTTAGGCTTACTGAAAAATAAAACAATTACCAATTTAATTACATGATTGAATTGGACAAATGAATGTGTTATGAGATATAAGTGTTTACAATTAATATTAAGCAATAGGGTCCTGTGGCTGTTACAACTACTTACATCATTTAGATGTTCTGCAACGTGAACAGTCTAAGAGTAAGAGCTTGTTTCCCTCAGGCTAATGGAGGCTAGAAATTGACACAGCTCTGGTGCCACAGCACCAGTGGGCCCAGGGCATTTGTCAGAAATCTACTGAGCAGATTACTTTCTGTTGATGTCTGATGACCTCAAACTGTGCAAAGAGAATGGGGAAGTCATATTGCACACAGTGCCACTCTTATTTCTCAGAATTTTAATGTTTCAGGTTTTGAAGTCTAAAAATTAAAATGATCTCCTGTCTTGGATAGGCATTCTCGGGAGGTAACACATTACAGTCCAGTTCAAGACACATTAACTCAAAGCAGATTAGCTAGAGGGAATTTAGCATCAGGATGTCTAAACCATCTATTGACAAAGACTCCTTAAAGTGGTTGTGAACACAGAAAAAAAAAAAAAACAACCTTCAAGACAAAGGCATAATGAGCTTAGTATGCATCGCATACTAGCTCATTATGAAATGCTTACCTTAGATCGAAGCTGTTGCAGCAGTCCCTGTACACCGATGTGACTGGCGACACGTCTCCGGAGTTATTTCCGGGTTCGCAGGCTCTGCGCTGTGATTGGTCGAAACCGCAATGACGTCACTCCGGCGTATTCGCACAGGAGCCGCCGGTCACGGCACAAGCGAGCCGCTTCTTTAGTGCGTGTGTGCCGATGACGTCGGCACATGCAGATACAGTGAATATCTCCTAAACGGTCCAAGTTAAGGAGATATTCACGGTACCTACAAGTAAGGCTTATTATAAGCTTACCTGTAGGTAAAAGTGGTAGTACAGGGTTTACAACCACTTTAATGGCTGTTGCAAACCAGTCGTAAAGCAAAACACATCTGTAAATCTGGTCTTATTTTACTAAAACTGACCTTCAGAACATCTCAAGCTCTTAAACTGATCCATAATTCCTACTCTGATGAAATTACATTTATAAAAATAAAAATATAAGAAAACAAAATATGCCTAAATTTTAAGGTGCAGGAGGCAAATGGATCACATTACATCTTCTAAGCAAATAAATCCATCTATCATATTTTGTCTCTAATGAATCATAATGTAATTTTGTTCAATTATAATGTATGTTGGATGGATAATTGGCTTTGAGGGAGGATATGCTGGGACATAATACAACCCTTCAGTACACGGAGCGTTCAATTTGTTCTGTTATTTTTGTAAGTGCAGGTCTCTTCTGGGATCAGGAAAGTCAGCACTACTCACTTACCATAGACATGGGGAAATGCTAAGGGTCATTTTTTTTTTAGAGCCAATTGTAACGCCGAGCGCTCCGGGTGTCCCATCCTTCCCGGAGCGCTCGCGGCGTCGGTCCCCCTGCAGCGCTCCGGTCAGCCCCCCTGGCCGTGGGTGCTGCTCTGTTACCGGCGGAGATGCGATCCACGCGGCGGCACATCTCCGTCCGCGGATCGCATCCCATCCTACTCACCATCCTCCTCCTGCTCCTTCCCGGCGCGCGCGGCCCCGCTGCGCTCTAGGGCGCGCGCGCGCTGGCCTTCTGAGATTTAAAGGGCCAGCGCACCATTGATTGGTGCCTGGCCCAATTACTGTGTGCACACCCAAACCTGATATAAACCCACTTCCCCTTCCTGTCCTTGCCAGATCTTGTTGTCTTAGTACCCTGTGGAAGCGTTTTGTGAGTTGCCTTGCCTGTGTATCTGACCTGCTGCCATTGTCTCAGACTACGAACCATTGCCGCCTGCCCTGACCCTCTGCTACGTCTGACCTTGCCTCTGCCTAGTCCTTTTGTACCGCGCCTATCTCAGCCGCCAGAGAGGTGGAGTCGCTACTGGAGGACACGACCTGGTTGCTACCGCCGCAGCAAGTCCATCCCGCTTTGCGGCGGGCTCTGGTGAAAACCGGTAGTTGCTTAGAACCGGTCCCTCAGTACGACCCGTGCCATCCCCTCTCTGGTACAGAGGATCCACCTCCTGTATCCCCACTAGCCGTCAGTCCGGCTCGTGACAGTAGATCCGGCCATGGATCCCGCTGACGTGCCGCTGCCTAGTCTCGCTGATCTCACTACCGTGGTTGCCCAGCAGTCGCAATTGATTGCCCAACAAGGACAGCAGCTGTCGCAGTTGACCGCCATGATCCAGCAGCGTCTGCCGCCACAAGCTCCAGCATCTTCCCCTCTCCGAGCTGCCACTACTACCTCGAAGATCCGCTTGTCTCCTCCGGAGAAATTTGACGGGGATCCTAGGATGTGCCAGGGATTCTTGTCCCAATGTTCCCTGCATCTTGAGATGATGTCAGACCAGTTTTCCACAGAACGGTCTAAGGTGGCATTCGTGGTCTGTCTGTTGTTTGGGAAGGCCTTGGCCTGGGCCACGCCACTCTGGGACCACAATGACCCTGCTACAGCCACCGTTCAGTCCTTCCTTGCTGAGGTTCGTAGCGTTTTTGAGGAACCAGCCCGAGCCTCATCCGCTGAAACCGCCCTGCTTAACCTTGTCCAAGGAAACTCCTCTGTGGGCGAATATGCCATACAGTTCCGCACACTGGCCTCAGAGCTAGCCTGGAATAATGAGGCTCTCTGCGCGACCTTCAAGAAAGGTTTATCCAGCCACATCAAGGATTGTCTGGCCGCACGAGAGATACCCTCCTCCCTGACGGAGCTCATCCACTTAGCTACCCGCATTGACATACGCTACGTTGAAAGACGCCAAGAGCTTCACCAGGAGAAAGATCTTGTTCGCACCAGGCGTTATCCGCGCCTGGCTCCTCTCTTCCTGAATCCAACGCATCCTGATACTATGCCTTCCGTCGAGGAGGCCATGCAGGTGGACCGATCTCGCCTGACCCTACAAGAGAGGACTCGCCGTAGGAATGAGAACTCTTGCCTTTATTGTGCGAGCTCTGAACATTTCCTAAAGGACTGCCCTAATCGTCCTCTACGTCAGGGAAACGCCCGCACCTAGTGAACGTGGGAGAGGCGTTACTAGGTGTGAATTCTTCCTCTCCACGTCTGACTATTCCTGTGCGGATTTCCCCTTCTGCTGGCTCCCCCTTCTCTGCGGTGGCCTTCCTGGACTCTGGTTCTGCAGGAAACTTTATTGAAGCCTCTTTCATCAACAGGTTCAACGTTCCTGTTATCCGTCTCATCAAACCCTTCTTCATTTCCTCTGTAAATGGAGAGAAGCTGGATTGTACCGTGCGTTACCGCACCGAACCCCTGCTCATGTCCGTTGGTGTTCTTCACCAAGAAAGAATTAATTCTTTGTTTTGCCGAACTGTACTTCTGACATCCTTCTTGGCCTACCCTGGCTCCAGCGACATTCTCCTACCCTCGACTGGACCACTGGGGACATCAAATCCTGGGGCTACTCCTGCCACAAGCATTGTCTTACCCACCAGTCAAGTTCCCATCGCTACTCCTTTGCCCGGCCTTCCCAAGGCCTATCAGGACTTTTCTGATGTCTTTTGCAAAAAACAGGCGGAGGTCTTACCACCACATAGACCCTACGACTGCCCCATTGACTTGCTCCCACGTACTACACCACCCCGTGGCAGAATTTACCCTCTCTCCTCTCCTGAAACCAAGGCCATGACTGATTACATACAGGAGAACCTCAAGAGAGGTTTTATTAGGAAATCATCTTCTCCAGCCGGAGCGGGGTTCTTCTTCGTTGCCAAGAAGGACGGATCACTACGCCCTTGCATAGACTATCGTGGTCTCAATAAAATCACTATTAAAAATCGCTACCCTCTGCCTCTCATCTCGGAGCTCTTTGACCGTCTGCGCGGAGCAAACGTTTTTTCGAAATTGGACCTCAGGGGCGCTTATAACCTCATCAGAATCCGAGAAGGAGATGAATGGAAAACCGCATTTAACACCAGAGATGGTCACTTTGAATATCTCGTCATGCCATTTGGACTTTGCAACGCTCCTGCAGTCTTTCAGGATTTTGTCAATTAAATCTTTCGGGACGTACTGTATATCTGTGTGGTTGTCTATCTTGACGACATCCTAATCTTCTCTACCAACCTTGAGGAACATCGGCTCCATGTCCGTCAAGTGCTCCAGCGCCTCCGCGTAAATCATCTTTACGCTAAATTTGAAAAATGCCTTTTTGAGTGCAGCAGCCTTCCTTTCCTAGGTTATCTGGTCTCAGGACAAGGCCTTCAAATGGACCCTGACAAGCTCTCCGCAGTCTTGGATTGGCCACGCCCCTCTGGACTCCGTGCTATCCAACGCTTCCTTGGATTCGCCAACTACTATCGTCAGTTCATACCCCACTTCTCCACCATCGTTGCTCCTATAGGGGCACTGACTAAGAAAAACGCGAATCCAAGGTCCTGGCCGCCTCAAGCGGAAGAAGCCTTTACTCGCCTTAAGACCGCCTTCTCCTCTGCACCTGTCCTGTCTCGACCAGACCCCATAAAGCCGTTCTTCCTTGAAGTTGACGCCTCCTCGGTAGGAGCCGGAGCTGTTCTTCTTCAAAAAAACGGTAAAGGAGGAAACGTCACGTGTGGTTTTTTCTCTAAAACCTTCTCCCCTCCTGAAAAAAACTATTCCATAGGTGACCGTGAACTGTTGGCCATCAAGCTGGCATTAGAAGAGTGGAGACATCTCCTGGAAGGATCCCTTCACCCTATCTCCATCTACACTGACCATAAAAATTTGTCCTACCTTCAGTCCGCTCAGCGCTTAAATCCTCGCCAGGCCAGGTGGTCATTGTTCTTTGCCCGGTTCAATTTCCAGATCCATTTTCGTCCCGCAGACAAGAATGTCAGGGCTGATGCCTTGTCCCGTTCCTCCGATGCCTCTGAAACCGGGACTCCCCCTCAACACATCGTACCCCCTGAGTGTCTGATTTCCTCTGCTCCTGCTTCTCTGGTGCCAGTTCCTCCAGGAAAAACTTTCGTTCCTCCATGTCTTCGTCTCCAGATACTCAGGTGGGGCCATTCCTCCCATCTAGCCGGTCACGCTGGGATCAAAAAATCCATACAATTGATGGCCAGACACTATTGGTGGCCTACCCAGGAAAAAGATATGACTGACTTTGTACGGGCCTGCACTATCTGTGCACGTGACAAGACTCCACGCCAGAAGCCTGCAGGTCTTCTCCTTCCTCTACCTGTGCCTGAACAACCATGGTCCCACATTGCCATGGATTTCATCACGGACCTTCCTTTGTCTCATAGTAACACTGTCATCTGGGTGGTCGTTGACCGCTTTTCGAAAATGGCTCATTTTGTCCCGCTTCCTGGTCTGCCTACTGCACCTCAGTTGGCGAAGCATTTTTTTCTTCAAATTTTCCGTCTCCATGGGCTACCCTCACATATCGTCTCTGATAGAGGCGTTCAATTCATCTCAAAATTTTGGAGAGCTCTCTGTACTCAACTAAAGATTAAGTTGAATTTTTCTTCCGCTTATCACCCGCAATCCAATGGACAGGTGGAGAGAGTTAACCAGGTCCTTGGTGACTACTTATGACATTTTGTCTCCGCCCGTCAAGACGATTGGGTCGACCTATTGCCCTGGGCAGAATTCTCATACAATTTCAAGAACTCTGAATCGTCCTCCAAATCACCTTTCTTTGTGGTCTACGGCCGTCACCCATTGCCCCACCTCCCCATCCCCACTTCTTCTGGAGTTCCTGCCGTGGATGAATTAACTCAAGACTTCACCTCTATCTGGAAAGAGACTCAAAAGTCGCTATCACTGGCCTCTGCCCGCATGAAGAGACATGCAGATAAAAAAAGAAGAATTCCTCCTGTCTATGTCCCTGGTGACAAAGTGTGGCTCTCCTCCAAATATGTTCGGTTTCGGGTACCTAGCTACAAGCTGGGCCCTCGTTACCTCGGACCTTTTAAAATCAAAAACCAAATCAATTCTGTCTCTTACAAACTCCATCTTCCTCCTTCTCTTCGCATCCCCAATTCTTTCCATGTGTCTCTTCTCAAACCCCTCATTCTTAACCAATTTCCCCCCAAGGTCACTGCTCCTGCTCCTGTCTCTGGTTCTTCCGATGTCTTCTCGGTGAAAGAAATCCTCGCCTCCAAGGTCATCCGAGGTAAAATATTTTTTTTAATTGATTGGGAGAACTGTGGTCCTGAAGAGAGATCCTGGGAGCCTGAGACCAACATTTTAGACAAGGAGCTCATCCGTAGATTCTTGGGTTCCAAGAAAAGGGGGAGACCTAAGGGGGGGGTACTGTAACGCCGAGCGCTCCGGGTGTCCCATCCTTCCCGGAGCGCTCGCGGCGTCGGTCCCCCTGCAGCGCTCCGGTCAGCCCCCCTGGCCGTGGGCGCTGCTCTGTTACCGGTGGGGATGTGATCCACGCGGCGGCACATCTCCGTCCGCGGATCGCATCCCATCCTACTCACCATCCTCCTCCTGCTCCTTCCCGGCACGCGCGACCCCGCTGCGCTCTAGGGCGCGCGCACGCCGGCCTTCTGAGATTTAAAGGGCCAGCGCACCATTGATTGGTGCCTGGCCCAATTACTGTGTGCACACCCAAACCTGATATAAACCCACTCCCCCTTCCTGTCCTTGCCGGATCTTGTTGTCTTAGTACCCTGTGGAAGCGTTTTGTGAGTTGCCTTGCCTGTGTATCTGACCTGCTGCCATTGTCTCAGACTACGAACCATTGCCGCCTGCCCTGACCCTCTGCTACGTCTGACCTTGCCTCTGCCTAGTCCTTTTGTACCGCGCCTATCTCAGCCGCCAGAGAGGTGGAGTCGCTACTGGAGGACATGACCTGGTTGCTACCGCCGCAGCAAGTCCATCCCGCTTTGCGGCGGGCTCTGGTGAAAACCGGTAGTTGCTTAGAACCGGTCCCTCACTACGACCCGTGCCATCCCCTCTCTGGTACAGAGGATCCACCTCCTGTATCCCCACTAGCCGTCAGTCCGGCTCGTGACACCAATGAGTCTGATATATCATATTGGACTTAATTTGCATGGAACCAAAAGCAGTTGAACTTTACTGAGTAATTTTTACTTCTAATCATGTATATTTTACTGATGCATTGTCTGTTTTTACTAGCTTTATTAATGTTTTCTTGCATAATTTTTCTTTTCTTTTTAAACAATATTTTAAAATCCTTAAGCTGAGTTTCAGAATCATCAGTTAAATAATCTTTGTCTCTGTGAGGGCTACCGCATTTGAAAACTTTGTCACATTCTTTTCTGGGTGTGGCAGCGAGTGGCATGGACATTTTTTTAAATTCAGAATTGTAATAGCAGATGTAACGATGCGACCGTTAAAAAACGTAGTAGCTACTGTTTGTGTGTGTAAAGGGTTAACTGCAGAGTTAACATGCCTCACTAGCAATCACCCTCAGCCTGCAGATGCTTAGATTGTTGACCTGCAAGCTGAAAAATCTCTGAAGAGGAGGAGGAGGGGATGAGAGATATATTGTCACGCTCCATGCCTGTGCTGCACTCTTATCATTTTGCATTGTTTCCAACTGTCTCTGTAGACAACAGAACATCTCCCCTGTATGTTATGGAGATAATTGGAAGTGTTCTTTAGTGCAAGCACACTTGCACTAAAGACTAGGGTAAGAAATGCTGTTCCTCCATAGGTTATGTACAGTTTGTAAACAGTGTCACCTTAAAGTGGTTGTAAACCCACTTTTTCAACTTGCACCTACAGGTAAGCCTAGATTAAGGCTTACCTGTAGGTGCAAGAAATATCTCCTAAACCTACACGGTTTAGGAGATATTTAGTTAAATGACAGGCGCCGCTGTCTACGGCGCATGCGCGCTGTAGACAACGGCGCATTCATGGGGTTAATCCCATTCACAAAATCGGCTACTTCCCAGCAATCGCTGGGCGAAGCCGAATGTGACGGCTCCCGCGCGCATGCGCAGAGTGACGCCTCCGCCGCTCCGGCCAATCACAGCGCCGGAGCGGCGCTGTGATTGGCTGGTGCGGCGATACCTGGAAGTAACATTCCGGCTATCGCCGCAGCGATGGCTGCGGCTCAAGACATGGACACGGATGGCTTTGGGGGCCCCGGTCTAAGGTAAGTGGTACATAATGAGCTAGTATGCTAGTCATACTAGCTCATTATGCCTTTCTCTTGCAGGTGGGGTAAAAAAAAAAAAAAAAGATTAGTGGGTTTACAACCACTTTAAGAGAAGAAATGTATTACTGCAAGGATCTCCAGGTAAAAGTAAAGGGAAAAAAGCCTTAAAAAGAAAACGAATGCAGCCACCTCAGCTAAAGATTGGTAAGCTGTAATATACTAAATGTTTGTTCTTGGGCTTAGATAGATGTAGCGATGTGGACTACAGTTATAATATTGTGCAATTTGCCCATCATTCTTCACCTATAGGCTAGGTTCACACTGCTGCGAATTCAAAAAAGGGCGATTTTACCGCGATTTCGCGGCCACCATTTTGGCGCGAATTCGCCACGATTCGTGGCCGCGTTTTCTGGGAATGCCAGTCTATAGAGCTGAATTCGCATCGCACACGGATCAAACTCGCACAGGACTCTTTTTTCCCGCAGCTTAGATTCATTGATGCATTGATGTGAACGGCACTAATGTAAAACAATGTTATTTAAATGACTTGCGAATTTGAGCAATCGCAACGGCTCAAATTCGCAATAGAATTCGCTGCAGTGTGAACCTAGCCATAGTTATATCCCTCTAGTGCTGGGCGCCAGTGACTGTCATCATATCTGTTAGCCCGACCAAAAAGATTGTGGGACTAGTAGTCTTTCAGACTGGCGATTCCGTTGCGTGACATTACATCTGGACTATACATCCCAGGGATCCTTGCTTCAACCCGAAGAGACTCTATAAAAGAACTATAAAAGAGTCAGGAGATCCGCCCCACTCTCTTTTCTTCCTGGGCCTTGCTGGATGTACATCTCTCTGTGGCGGGGAGAGAGGCTGCGGCCTACCGTGCAGTGATCGAGTAATTCTAATCCGGACCCGGAGGGCCTAAATCTGCCTGCTGTTCGTCAGACATCTACGCGGCACCAACCCAGCAGATCGACACTACGGTCGTCAGCACTCAGCAGCTGTGGGTGATAACTAGGGTTGTCCCGATACCGATACTAGTATCGGTATCGGGACCGATACTTGTACTTGTACTTGTACTCGCGCAAATGCTACCGATGCTTCACCCGATACTTTTTTTTTCTTTCAGTGTAGAGTGGCCGGAGAGGGCGGGAGGAGTCAGTGGCTGGGGAGGGCTGGGGAGTGCGGGCGGAGTCTGGCTGGAGAGGGCAGACAGAGCCTGTGGACGGAGAGTGCAGGCGGAGTTTGGCTGGAGATGGGGCGGGCAGAGTCTTTGAAGGAAATGCGGGCGGAGTCTGGCTGGGGCGGGCGGAGTCTGGCTGGGGAGGGCGGGCACAGTCAGTGGACCGAGTCGGCGGGGGGAGAGCGAGTCCCTCACCTGAAGTTGAACGTGGTAAGCTGACAGGGGTGCAGGGCGTAGTCGCCTCAGGATCGGTGACCGGTGCTGTCACATTCGGTCACCGTCAGCGGCTGAACGTCCATCTTGGTACACCCTGCACTCGGCTGCAGTAAGCAGCAGCAGACATCTTGTTACACCCAGCCCGAGCTATATGGGCTGGGTGTAACAAGATGTCCGCTGCTGCTTACTGCAGCCGTGTGCAGAGTGTACCAAGATGGACGTTGCAGCAGTTTTTTTTTTTTTTATAAATCCTGTGTCATTTTTTGCAGCATTTCAGTGCCAGCCACCTATCAGTGCCCACAAGTGCCACCTATTAGTGCTACCAGTGCCCATAAGTGCCACCTATCAGTGCCCATAAGTGCCACCTATCAATGCCATCTACCATTGCCATCTATCAGTGCCCATAAGTGCCACCTATTAGTGCCATCTATCAGTGCCATCCACCTATTAGTGCCCATCAGCGCCAGTCACCAGTCAGTGACCATAAGTGCCGCCTATCAGTGCCAGCCACCTGTCAGTGCCACCTATCAGTCCCCATCTTTCAAACTGTCACATGACATTGAAAAAAAAGTATCGGTAATCGGTATCGGCGATTACTTGGAAAAAAGTATCGGTACTTGTACTCGGTCTTAAAAAAGTGGTATCGGGACAACCCTAGTGATAACTGGTCGCTTCACTGAAGTACTTCCCGGGTCGCTGTCTGCAAGGCGTTTAGCCGATCCGGTCGTTGGTGAGAGGGCAATTACCCATCTTTTGCAATCCTTCCCTGTTACTTTATTTGAACACTGTGTACAGACACCTTTACCTTGGGAACACTTTACTGCTTGAACACTGTACATAGACACCTTTACCTAAAACCACTTCAAGGAGTACCACTGTTTAAGCCATTCGGCTTGCTATCACATCACTGTGCCTTATTGGATATGATCTAATGAGCTCCAACTGCCGGTGAAGACTATCAGGCCTACATTTTGACATTGCTGTTACCATTTAAAGGGCCCTATTCTATCCCTATTCTGTCTGATCTCTCATTAGGATATAAAGGTTGAATAGGCTGGCCTGGGGTTCCCCTTTAGTGTGTGACTACCTGCCTTAGATAGCTAACCCTTTACTGTCCTTACAGGTCATGTTCCAGGAGGTACTTCATTGTACATATACAGTATGTATATTATGCTCTTTTGCTGTTGAACTGTTCCTAAGCTGTCTTGTCAGGAAATTATTCTCCTAAGTCTGGGTTGTTATCCAGAACTCGGTTGACTAATTACCCTCCTTTGTATATAAATACCACATTGCTTACTCCAGTAAAAGCTGAGATAATATAAAAATATTTGACTTGTGTGACGTGTCATTTAAAGGTGCTGTAAAAGTTGTCTGAACCCAGAGTGTCAGGTGGGATGGAATGTTCACAGGGTCATGGCGATGCAGATGAACAGGTAAATCCAAGCAGTTCTTAAGGGGGCCGTGCTACATTGATACACATTGACTCAAAGAGAATGAGACTGAACAACGTAAACGCATAATAAAATATAAAGTTTGTTTGAGAGGTAGAGGAAGAATTATGAAGTTTAGTATATACTGTACTTTAATGTGGTCAAGCAGCTCTTCTCGAGAAGATGATGTTATGATGGTATCTTCTGGAATCATGGTTTGATCTGGAAAGACAAAAAAATATATGAAATGCTTTAGCCAGGAAAGAATAATTATGTTTTGGCAAGAAGGTGATATCACATATACACAGGATTAAAACTGTGCTGGAAAAGCCAGAGAACAGATATATAAGTAACTTTCACCCTTTTTCATCTGCAGTTTTACCTGTATGACTCTTGTGATGCTATTTTTAAATTGTACCTTTTTAAAAAACAGAAATTTAAACATTGGTTCGAAGGTCTTCAATGTTTAAAATCTTTTTTTTTTTTTTTTTTTTTTCAAAATGCACCTCTTTGGGTGGCTGTAAAATGAAAAAAAAACAAAAAGGCTTTAAAAATTTTGAGTGAGCTTGCTCTCAGTTTAATCTTTGCTATATACAGTACATCTTAAAGTGGTTGCCCAGTCTCCTGTGTTTCAGAATCAGCAGCAATATTGACTGTATCTGCTTACTTTTAAAAAACAGCCACTCACGATCCAGCAGTGTGCTCACCCCAGCCAGTTTCACCTGCTGTCTTCTGTCCTCGGCACCGGCATCTTAACTGTGGGCACCCAGCTGTAACAGCTTGCGGCTTCACAGCTGGGTGCCCACTGGGCATGTGCGAGCAACGCTGCTCATTGTGAATGGTCCCACAGTCTTCTGGGACCTGTCACGTGTCCCAGAAGACTGTGGGGGGGAGGAGAACTTCCGCTTTCAATCGCCTATGCGGCCAGAGCAAAATTCGGAGCCAGTATCTGTCAAATTGGGTACTCGCTCCCCCCCCCCCCCCAGCTCCTCAAAAGTGCCAATTCTTTGAGAGGAGCGGGGGACGAGTCCTTAAAGTGGAACTTTCCCTTTTGGGTGGAGCTCTGCTTTAATGTTTTTACTGCTATACATAAAAGCAGGGCCACGCTTACAGAGGCATCTTTGGCTTCCATAAACGGCATATTCACAAATATTATTTAACTCAAAGTAATTGAGACCTCTCTTGTAATGTAAAAATATTTTCTTGGAGTCCATTGAGTCTTTACCCGCAGGCTATACTGCTGCCTAAAGAGGGATGGACAAACAAAAAATAAACGTGGGCCGTAACAAAGCACAAGGGCAAAAACTGTAGCTAGCATCCTGGGGAAAATGTGGGATTCAGGGGCAAGACAAAAGAGTCATAGTCTGGGAGAACCAAAAGTGGTGAGGTAGGTTTGCTAATCAGTGCAGTGTCATAAGAAGGTTTGAAGGTGACAAACTGAAAGGGGAGCAAGGGGCAAAGGTTAATTCTGTAATCCCAAAATATCACTCTTTGCACCTGAAGGACAAGCTACTCGGGAGTTGCAAGGATTAACAAATGTCCCCCCACTGAGGATAGGGGAAAAGGGGTGTCCCTGTATGCTGAAGGCTTTTCTGGGTATTTGGCAGCAGGATCCTTTGCTCAGACCTTGTGGGAGGCCTGAAAAGCAAGTCTTGGAGGTTTAGGTGTTTTACTCCACAAGTGAACGAAGGAGCAGGAGGAGACTTAGGCCCCTTTCACACTGTGACTTGTCTTGCGACTTTGGACATCAGAGTATCATGACAAGTCATACCCCATAATTTCCAATGATACCCATTCATATCTACATAGTTACATAGTTAGTCAGATTGAAAAAAGACACAAGTCCATCCAGTCCAACCATAAAAAAAGAAAAAAATAATATCATACAATCCCATATACCTAATTGTATACCCACAGTTGATCCAGAGCAAGGTGAAAAACCCCAGCAGAGCATGATCCAATTTGCTACAGCAGGGAAAAAAATTCCTACCTGATCCCCCGAGAGGCAATCGGATATTCCCCGGATCAACTTAGTTATATTATGTACATTTAAGAAAGAATCCAGGCCTTTCTTAAAGCAATCTACTGAGCTGGCCAGAACCACCTCTACAGGGAGTCTATTCCACATTTTCACAGCTCTTACTGTGAAGAAACCTTTCCGTATTTGGAGATGAAATCTCTTTTCCTCTAGACGTAAAGAGTGCCCCCTTGTCTTTTGTGTTGACCGTAAAGTGAATAACTCAACACCAAGTTCACTATATGGACCCCTTATATATTTGTACATGTTTATCATATCCCCCCTTAATCTCCTCTTCTCAAGAGTGAATAAATTCAGTTCCTCTAATCTTTCCTCATAGCTGAGCTCCTCCATGCCTCTTATCAGTTTGGTTGCCCTTCTCTGCACTTTCTCCAGTTCCCCGATATCCTTTTTGAGAATTGGGGCCCAAAACTGAACTGCATATTCCAGATGAGGTCTTACTAATGATTTGAACAAGGGCAAAATGATATCTCTCTCTCTGGAGTCCATACCTCTCCTAATACAAGAAAGGACTTTGCTCGTTTTGGAAACCGCAGCTTGGCATTGCATGCCATTATTGAGCTTATGATCTACCAAAACCCCCAGATCCTTCTCCACTACGGATCCCCCCAGTTGTACTCCCCCTAGTATGTATGATGCATGCATATTCTTAGCCCCCAAGTGCATAACTTTACATTTATCAACATTAAACCTCATCTGCCACATAGTCGCCCAAATAGATAGAGCATTGAGGTTGGCTTGTAAATTGGACACATCCTGTACGGACGTTATTCCACTGCATAGCTTGGTGTCATCTGCAAAGACAGAAATGTTACTTTTGATCTCAGTCCCAATATCATTTATAAAGATATTAAAAAGTAAGGGTCCCAACACTGAACCTTGGGGTACACCACTGAGAACCTTAGACCATTCAGAGTAAGAATAATTAACCACTACTCTCTAAATTCTGTCTTTTAGCCAATTTTCTATCCATTTACAAACTGATATTTCCAATCCTGTAGACTTTACCTTACACATGAGCCGTGTGTGCGGAACTGTATCGAACGTTTTTGCAAAGTCCAAGTATACCACGTCCACAGCCACGCCTCTGTCCACGGTTTTACTTACCTCTTCATAAAAAGGAATCCGGTTTGTCTGACAACTTCTGTCTTTCATGAATAAATGCTGTCTGTTGCTTAAATTATTTTTTTCCAGCAAGAACTCGTCTATGTGGTCTTTTATTAATCTCTCCAGTATCTTCCCAACTATAGAAGTTAAACTAACAGGTCTATAGTTACTTGTTAAAGACTTTATTCCCTTTTTAAATATAGGCACCACATTGGCCCTGCGCCAATCCAGTGGTACTATTCCTGTCATTAATGAGTCCCTAAAAATTAGATACAATGGCTTTGAAATTACAGAGTGCAATTCTTTTAGGATCCATGGGTGTATGCCATCTGGTCCAGGTGCTTTATCCACCTTTATTCTGTCTAAATATTTCTGGACCATATCACTTTTGAGCCATTGTGGATTTTGGGCTGTGTCATTACCACCCCCATTTTTGACACAAGCTCCCCCATGCTCCTTTGTATACACAGAGCTGAAGAAAGTATTTAATAAATTAGCCTTCTCTTTGTCCCCAGTCACCCACTCTAGATTATTTTGTAAAGGGCCTACATGCTCAGACTTGACCTTTTTACTATTAATATATTTGAATAATTTTTTGGGGTTTGTCCTATCTTTTGCAATCTGTCTTTTATTATGAATTTTTGCATCCTTGATTTCCTTTTTACATATTCTGATATATTCTTTGTATCATTTAGTGTTCCCTCATTTTTTAATTTTTTAAAAGCTCTTTCTTATAGTTTATAGCTTTTTTAACTTTGGCCGTGAGCCACATAGGTTTTATTTTTAGCCTTTTAAACTATTGCCCATGGGAATATACTTTGCAGTGAGTTCACAAACAGTCTTTTTGAAGAATTCCCATTTCTGTTCTGTGCCCATTGATGCCAATATTCTCTCCCAGTCTAAGTCCTGGAGAGCAGCCCTCATCCTTGGAAAATTTGCTCTCTTGAAATTAAGTGTTTTTTTATCTTTCCCGTATGTGATTTTTGCTTACAGCCAACATCAAATTAAATCATGTTATGGTCACTGCTACCCAGGTGTTCCTTTATCTGAACATTAGTAATATGCTCTGCATGGTTTGAGATTACCAGGTCCACAGAGCATCATTCCTAGTTGGGGCCTCAATAAATTGGACCATAAAATTGTCCTGCAATAGGTTTATAAATTTTTGCCCTTTAAGAGCCCATTCTCACAAGGGCTTCTTTGGATCCGACTCCAAATCGCCCCAGGTCGCCCCTAGTCGCCTCAGGTCGCGCTGGCTGAAGAAATCAATGTAAGTTAATGGAGCCGTCCTTATGCACACTACTGCAGTCGCTCCGACTTCAAAAAAGGTCCCTGTACTACTTCAATCCGACTCCTAGGCAACCTGTACCCATTCATTTCAATGGCAGTCGCCTCTCACTGTCTTAATAGGAGCAACTCTCCAGGAAGAAAACATACATTTATCAGGCAAACCTCTCCCTCCCCCTCCCTCCCACAGAGCTGATTCTTGTTTGATTGGCCACTGGAATGTCTCCTGTCCTGCAGGCAACTTGGAGTTGCCTTGTAAATAGCTCCAGGTCGCGCTGTGATTCATTTTCATTCTCAAGTCGTGTCCGAGTTGCCTCCTAAAATCGCGCTGGAAGTCGTGTTGCCCCTGTGTGAATGGGCTCTTACTGTCCCAGCAGTGCCATTACTCCAGTCAATTTCTGGGTAGTTAAAATCCCCCATTATTATTACCGTCCCAGCCCTTGCTGCCCTTTCCATCTGCGGAAAAAGGGCGTGTGGAATGAATGGACAGCCGCACTCCGAAAACCATCTGTGCAGGGAGCTGAGTCTCCACCTCCTCATTAACATTGGGTGGTCTATAACAAACTCCAATGATTAACTTTGAACTACGCACATCTGTATGCAGTTCCCCCATAATGCTTCAGACTCATCCCACTCTCCATCCACCAGGTCCTGTTTCACACTCGCTTTGAGATCACTTCTCACATAGAGACAGACCCCTCCACCTTTCCTTTTTACCCTGTCTATTTGTGCGACTTTAAGTCGCACCGACTTCAAAGTACCGTATTTATCGGCGTATAACATGTACTTTTTTCCCCTTAAAATTAGGGGAAAATCGTGGGTGCGTGTTATACGCCGATCCTCCGCCGATCCCCTCGCTGAAACGAGCGAGAGGAGCCGAGATACACGAAGCCGAAGTACACTCGGCTTTACTCGGCTCCTCTCGCAGTCCCGCCCATCTCTGACTGCGCCCCTGACATACAGAAAGCCGAGTGTACTTCGGCTAGTCTCGGCTCCTCTCGCAGTCCCGCCCCTGACTGTGAGCAGAGCCGAGTCTAGCCGAAGTACACTCGGCTTTCTGTATGTCAGCCGGCGCAGTCAGTGGAGATGGGCGGGACTGCGAGAGGAGCCGAGTCTAGCTGAAGTACACTCAGCCCCGCTTGCTCCTCTCCACACAGAAATCTGCACCAATTTTAAAAATCGCAGAGACTGGCAAGGCTGCAAAGGCACTGGGCAAGGCTGCAAAGGCACTGGGCAAGGCTGCAGATGGACACTGGGCAAGGCTGCAATGATGGACACTGGGCAAGGCTGCAGATGGACACTTGGCAAGGCTGCAGATGGACACTGGGCAAGGCTGCAATGATGGACAAGGCTGCATTTAAATGTAAGTTTGTTTCCTTGAATTTCCCTCCTAAAAGTTTTTTTCCCTTAAAATTCCCTCCTAAACTTGGGGTGCGTGTTATACGCCGGCGCGTGTTATACGCCGATAAATACGGTAGTTCCTGTACTACTTTGGTCGAACATAGGTTGAACTTGTGTCTTTTTTCAACCTCACCTACCATGTAACTCTGTAACTATGTTACTACCGTATGTGTACTGAAAAAAAATCCATATGGGAGAAAATCCAACATGCTTCTAGCAGACTATAACAGTTCAAGCGTAATGGTCCAGACATCTGATTCACATGCTCTATTATAAAAGAATACACTGCCTCAGTGAAAAAATCTCTCTTAATAGATGTTGGTCTTCCTTTCTTGATAAATTAGGGTCATATCCATAACAGGACAAAGGGCAGGGCCCACCAGCAAGAACTGGGTTTTTAAAAAGGATTCAATTTGCTACTCAGTAGGATCCTTAAATGTAGGAATTCCCTCCACAGCGGGTGTAGACCACTGTACAACAAAATCATTTTTAAACAGCAACATATGAAGTAAGTGTTTGGGGTGTCAAGGGCACACCAGAGTGCTTCCAACATCCATGGAGGAATACCACGAAGAGTGAGTGCAATGGAAAGGTCTTTGCAACTGTATGAGTTTTGAAAGACCTAAGACTGGAGAAAGCAGGCTTATCCTCCAGATATACAGCAGTATGTTACTTATTCTTAAATTTTTTATTGTTATTTGGGCATTGGTACATATATCTAATGGCAGTACCCGGCTTCCACCAGAATTTAAGAACAACGTTTGTCCCCCTAAGACCCTAGGGGGTTTGCTTCACAATTATCAAACTTTGAGCAAAAATTGAGAAACTATTTATAAAATAATCTAGGCATATTTTCTGATTCATAATGTTAACCAGTACATGGCCCTAGGTTAACACCACCTTAAAAACCCTCATAAATATTAATGCTTTTCCAGATATAAAACACCTATAGAATGTAACCATGATGTTGTAACTTCTTGAAGCAAAAATATGGTGTCGTTTTTAGTAAGTGCTGTACATATCTTAAATTTACAGGGTTTTCCTTAAAGCGGAGTGCCACCCAAAAAAGGAACTTCCACTTTTCGGAACGCTCCCCCCCCTCCGGTATCACATTTGGCATCTTTCAGGGGGAGGGGGGAGCAGATATCTGTGTAATCCAGGTATTTGCTCACACTTCCGGGCATAGATCGCCGCAGTATCTGCAGCCTTCTACGCCACGTCCGACCCTCCTCCGTCCCCTACCCGCTGTCGTCTGGGAGACACACAGGTCCCAGAAGACAGCAGGGACCCATGGGATGCGCATGCGCAGTAGGGAATCAAGAAGTGAAGCCGCAAGGCTTCATTTCCTGATTCCCTTACCGAAGATGGCGGCGCCTCCACCCGAGAGCCGAGGGACAGATCGGCTTTGGGTGCCCACATTACGGGCGTCCTGGACAGGTTAGTGTCCATATTTTTAAAGCTGCAGTATTTGTAGCTACTGACTTTAAAAAAAAAAAAATTGGGGCATAACTCCGTTTTAAACTAATTTTACTGTGACTTTAACATGTTTACATACTGGCTTATTGTGATAAATGAAGAAATCTGTAGACAAGATATCAGCCGCACAAAGAGTGTGTTGCTTTCAGTAAGATGTTTGATATATGGACTTGGGAGAAATAGTAGTATATCAACTGTTGTATAATAGTAAGCAGAGCCTTAAAATGCTGCATGCAAATACGGTTCCCCCCAAGTACATGTTTAACCACTTAAGGACTGCCCCACGTACATACACCATGTACATTAAGCGCACAATCACGTACCTGTACGTGATTTCTCATGCCTAAAAGACATTAAAAACATTAAATAAAACAATCACTTTCTGCTAAGCAAATAGACTTGTTTAATGTATACACACTCTAAATTGTCATAAAATATTAAAAGCTATAAATGATAGATTTAGAGCTATAATATAAGTTAAATTCCTCATTAGGGATGAGCTCGGTGTTCGAATCGAACATACGTTCGACTCGAACATCGGCTGTTCGACCGTTCGGCGAACATCGAACGATTTGGGCCGTTCGTGCCAAATTCGAGTGACGCGAACGGCCCACAATACACTGCACCATCGCAGTGCAATCCCGGCGCTGTGATTGGCCAAGCATGCACTGTGACCCCGCATGCTTGGCCAATCACAGCGCCGGCAGCTAGGAGAGCCATAATTGGCCACAGGCAGGTTGCCTGTAGCCAATTATAGCTCATGGGGTTTAGCACATGCCCCACACTATAAAAGGCCGCCAGCGCGGCGGCCTTGTGTAGTGTGTTCCGGCGCAGGGAAAGAGAAGGATAGGCAGGGACAGTGTTGATATTCTTTGTGCTATTCTTGTGTGCAGGGAGAGAGAAGGATAGGCAGGGAGAGTGTCAGTGTCATATTCTTTGCTAAACCTTGTGTGCAGGGAGAGAGAAGGATAGGCAGGGAGAGTGTCAGTGTCATATTCTTTGATAAACCTTGTGTGCAGGGAGAGAGAAGGATAGGCAGGGGACAGTGTCAGTGTCATATTCTTTACTAAACCTTGTGTGCAGGGAGAGAGAAGGATAGGCAGGGGACAGTGTCAGTGTCATTGTTGCTAAGCCTCCTGCACAGTATACACCTGAAGCTAGCCCTTATTGCTGTGTTTTCCTGGTGTGTTACACTAACAGGCATTTGAAGCACTTACAGCGGGCTGAGTGTGCCTCCTGCACATTATACACCTGAAGTTAGCCCGTATTGCTGTGTTTTCCTGGTGTGTTACACCAACAGGCATTTGCAGCACTTACAGCGGGCGGAGTGTACCTCCTGCACATTACACACCTGAAGTTAGCCCGTATTGCTGTGTTTTCCTGGTGTGTTACACCAACAGGCATTTGCAGCACTTACAGCGGGCGGAGTGGACCTCCTGCACATTACACACCTGAAGTTAGCCCGTATTGCTGTGTTTTCCTGGTGTGTTACACCAACAGGCATTTGCAGCACTTACAGCGGGCGGAGTGTGCCTCCTGCACATTATACACCTGAAGTTAGCCCGTATTGCTGTGTTTTCCTGGTGTGTTACACCAACAGGCATTTGCAGCACTTACAGCGGGCGGAGTGTGCCTCCTGCAAAATATACTCCTGAAGCTAGGCCTTATTGCTGTGTTTTCCTAGTGTGTTACACCAACAGGCATTTGCAGCACTTACAGCGGGCGGAGTGTGCCTCCTGCACATTATACACCTGAAGTTAGCCTGTATTGCTGTGTTTTCCTGGTGTGTTACACCAACAGGCATTTGCAGCACTTACAGCGGGCGGAGTGTGTCTCCTGCACATTATACACCTGAAGCTAGCCCGTATTGCTGTGTTTTCCTGGTGTGTTACACCAACAGGCATTTGCAGCACTTACAGCAGGCGTAGTGTGATTCCTGCAAAATATACTCTTGAAGCTAGGCCTTATTGCTGTGTTTTCCTGGTGTGTTACTCTAACAGGCATTTGCAGCACTTACAGCGGGCGGAGTGTGCCTCCTGCACATTATACACCTGAAGTTAGCCCGTATTGCTGTGTTTTCCTGGTGTGTTACACCAACAGGCATTTGCAGCACTTACAGCGGGCGGAGTGTGCCTCCTGCACATTATACACCTGAAGTTAGCCCATATTGCTGTGTTTTCCTTCTGTGTTACACCAACAGGCATTTGCAGCACTTACAGCAGGCGTAGTGTGATTCCTGCAAAATATACTCCTGAAGCTAGGCCTTATTGCTGTGTTTTCCTAGTGTGTTACACCAACAGGCATTTGCAGCACTTACAGCGGGCGGAGTGTGCCTCCTGCACATTATACACCTGAAGTTAGCCCGTATTGCTGTGTTTTCCTGGTGTGTTACACCAACAGGCATTTGCAGCACTTACAGCGGGCGGAGTGTGCCTCCTGCACATTATACACCAGAAGTTAGCCCCTATTGCTGTGTTTTCCTGGTGTGTTACACCAACAGGCATTTGCAGCACTTACAGCAGGCGTAGTGTGATTCCTGCAAAATATACTCCTGAAGCTAGGCCTTATTGCTGTGTTTTCCTAGTGTGTTACACCAACAGGCATTTGCAGCACTTACAGCGGGCGGAGTGTGCCTCCTGCACATTATACACCTGAAGTTAGCCCGTATTGCTGTGTTTTCCTGGTGTGTTACACCAACAGGCATTTGCAGCACTTACAGCGGGCGGAGTGTGCCTCCTGCACATTATACACCAGAAGTTAGCCCCTATTGCTGTGTTTTCCTGGTGTGTTACACCAACAGGCATTTGCAGCACTTACAGCAGGCGTAGTGTGATTCCTGCAAAATATACTCCTGAAGCTAGGCCTTATTGCTGTGTTTTCCTAGTGTGTTACACCAACAGGCATTTGCAGCACTTACAGCAGGCGTAGTGTGATTCCTGCAAAATATACTCCTGAAGCTAGGCCTTATTGCTGGTTTTCCCATCTCCCTGCAGGCCATTAGAATGTCTGGAAGGCAAACAAGGAGAGGCAGACAGTCAGGAGCCAATAAAAGAGGGCAAGCAGGCTCTGTGTCTAGAGACAACAGTGCTGGTCGTGGACGCGGTGCATCGCCATCAACACGTGGCCATGGGACACGCTTGTCCTTCTTTTCGGCAGCTGGACGTGTTGAGCCGCATCATGCCGAAGACTTGGTAGAGTGGATGACCAAGCCCTCCTCATCCTCCTCATCCTCTCTCACCCAGGCTCAGGGTACTGGCAAAGCAGCTGCCAAAGCGTCCTCTTCCCTGGTATCAATGTCATCATCAGTCACTCCTTCCCTAGACCAACCATGTCCTCCTGAGGAGTCCCCCGAACTGTTTGAGCACAGTGTTGGGTACATGCTCCAGGAGGATGCCCAGCGTTTCGAAGGGTCTGATGATGATACCCAGCTAGAGGAAGGCAGTAGCATGAGAGCAGAGAGAGGGGATGCTCAAGAAGGACACCAATCTGGCAGTCATGTTCCAGCAGCTGCAGCATACTGCCAGATTGGCTCCAGTGATGAGGAGGGAGGGGATGATGAGGTCACTGACTCCACGTGGGTGCCTAATAGGAGAGAGGAGGAGGAGGAGGAGGAGGAGGATGAGGAGGAAGCACATCTCCAATGAGGCAGGATGCCCTCGGGGGGCCAGCCTAAGGGCAGCACACCGACGGAATCACACCGCAGAGCTCCGCCTGTGCAGGGCGCTGCCTCTGCCCGTTTTTCAAAAAGTTCTTTGGTGTGGGCCTTTTTTGAGTCGAGTGCATCAGATCGCACAGCTGCTGTTTGCAACATGTGTCTCAAGCGTATATCGCGTGGCCAAAACATCACCCGCTTGGGCACCACATGCTTGACCAGACATATGTTGACCTGCCATGCAGCTCGTTGGCAAGCCTACCTTAAAGACCCACACCAAAGAACAAAGCGGACCTCTCCTTGCACCGCATCAGCTGGGATCTCCAACCCCACTATACCTTCAGTCCTCTCTGAAACCTGCACTGAGAGGAATGAAGGTGTAGAATTAGGTGTGTCACAGCCAAGTACTTGCGGGCACTCTGCTAGCAGTACACCGACGTCCGATTCTATCAGGCAAATTTCCCTGCCCCAGCTGCTGGACCGTCGAAAGAAGTTCACTCCCAGCCATCCACATGCCCAGCGGTTGAATGCTAGCTTGGCTAAATTGCTAGCGCTTCAACTGCTGCCTTTTCAGTTGGTAGACTTGGCCCCCTTCCGTGAGTTTGTGCCATGTGCGGTTCCTGAGTGGCAGGTTCCCAAACGCCACTTTTTCTCACGGAAGGCGATTCCGGCTCTCTACCGGCATGTGGAAGGCAATGTCTTGGCCTCACTGGACAGGGCGGTCAGCGGTAAGGTGCATATTACCGCTAAATCATGGTCCAAAAGGCATGGACAGGGACGTTACCTTTCTTTCACGGCCCATTGGGTCACTCTTTTGGCAGCTGGGAAGGATGCAGGACAAGGTGCAGTAGTGTTGGAGGTTGTTCCGCCGCCTCCAAAATGATACTACTGGTTGTGACACACCTCTCTCCTCCACCCCCTCCTCTTCTTCTTCCTCCATGGCCTCTTACTGGGGCTACGCAAGTACGCAGGCAAGGGGCTACGCAAGTACGCAGGCAAAAAGATGCCATGCCGTGCTTGCGCTGGTGTGTTTGGGGGACAGGAGCCACACTGGGGCAGAGGTTCTGTGTGCTCTGCAGGGGCAGGCCGAGAGGTGGTTGACGCCGCGCTAGCTTAAGCCAGGAATGGTGGTTTGCGACAATGGCACCAACCTCCTCTCCGCCCTCCGACAGGGACAACTGACCCATGTGCCCTGTGTGGCTCACGTCCTTAACCTGGTGGTGCAGCGGTTCTTGGGCAGGTACCCGGGCTTACAGGATGTCCTGAGGCAGGCCAGGAAAGTCTGTGTGCATTTCCGCATATCTTATAATGCCAGTGCTCGCCTGGCTGAGCTGCAAAAGGAGTTGAACCTGCCCAAGAACCGCCTTATATGTGACATGCCCACCAGGTGGAACTCAACGTTGGCCATGCTGCAGCGGCTGCACGCACAGCAGAGGGCCATCAATGAGTACCTGTGCGACTACGGCACCAGGACAGGGTCAGGGGAGCTCGGGTTTTTATCACCACGCCAGTGGGGCATGATCAGGGATGCATGCACTGTCCTGGCACCATTTGAGGAGGCCACGAGGATGGTGAGCAGTGACAGTGCATGCATCAGTGACACTGTACCTCTTGTCCACCTGTTGGAACATACGCTGCGTGGAATAATGGACAGGGCACTTGAGGCAGAACAGAGGCAGGAAGAGGAGGACTTCCTTGCCTCTCAAGGCCCCCTTTACCCAGACAGTGTTCCTTCTGTCCCACCCATCGCACAGGAAGAGGAGGAGGAGGAGGAGGAGGAGGATTGTGTCAGCATGGAAGTGGAGCCTGGCACTCAGCATCATCAGCAGCAGTCTTTTAGGGATGATTTACAGTCCCAAGAAACCCGTGGACTTGTACGTGGCTGGGAGGAGGTGGCTGCGGATCATGTCGTCCTTAGTGACCCAGAGGACTCCGGACCGAATGCCTCAGCTAACCTACGCTGCATGGCCTCCCTGATCCTGCAAAGTCTGCGGAAGGATCCTCGTATTCTTCGGATCAAGGAGAGGGACCATTACTGGCTGGCCACTCTCCTTGATCCACGGTACAAGGGTAAGGTTGGACCTTATCTTACCGTCGCAGAGGGAGCAGAGGATGAGACAACTCCCGGAGGCCTTGCAGAAAGGTCTGTGCAACGCGTTCCCAGAGACTGGGAGGTTACAAACTCCTGGTCCTGGACAACGAGTTGCTGAGGCTTCGGTCAGTCAAAGAAGGAGCGGTGGGGAAGGTGGCCGTCTGACCGATGCGTTCAGACAATTCTTTAGTCCGCAGCCCGAAGGTATGATCGGTTCCAGCAACCATCGTCAGCGTCTGATATACATGGTGCAGGAATACCTAGGGGCAAGGTCAGACTTGGACACCTTCCCCACCGAAAATCCTCTGGCTTACTGGGTCTTGAGGATGGATCACTGGCCAGAGCTTGCACAGTATGCAATTGAGCTACTGGCCTGTCCTGCATCCAGCGTTCTTTCAGAACGCACATTCAGTGCTGCTGGAGGATTTGTCACGGATCACAGGGTGCGCCTGTCCACCAACTCGGTTAATCGACTGACCTTCATAAAGATGAACCAGTCTTGGATCACCACCAGCTACCAAACACCTGAAGCTGATATAACTGACTAATTTATTTTCAAATGTCACATCCCTTCAAGACTGATGCTGATGCTGAGAGACTGCCCTGTTATGTTGACTGACTATCCTCCTCCTCCTCAATGATCCGATTGATGATGATAGCTTGGAAGAACATTTTTGTTTCTGGGTGCCGCCACCAGTGGCTAAGGCCCAATTTTCCAGCCCCTGTTTAACAGGGGCATGTAATTACAATTTTTTATGCAATGCTTTGCAGCAGGGCTCATTCCTGCACTCCAACTAGAGTATCTGGGAGAGGTTGCAGTGTCGTGGCACCAGCACCAGTGCCTAAGGCCCAATTTTTCAGCCCCTGTTTAACAGGGGCGTGTATTTACAATTTATGATGCAATACTTTGCAACAGGGCTCATTGCTGTGCTCAAAGTACAGTATCTGTGAGGGGTTGCAGTGTTGTGGCACCAGTGCCTAAGGCCCAATTTTTCTGCCCCTGTTTAACAGGGGCATGTAATTACAATTCTTGATCTAATAATTCACAGCAGGGCCCATTCCTGTGCCCACCAAGAGTAACTGTGAGGCCTTACAGTGTTGTGTCAACACCACCACCACCACCACCAAAGGCCCAATTTTTCAGCCCCTGTTCAACAGGGGCATGCAATCACAATTCTTGATCTAATAATTCACAGCAGGGCCCATTCATGCGCCCACCAAGAGTAACTGTGAGGGCTCACAGTGTTGTGGCAACACCAACATGTAAGGGGCAAATTTCAGCAGAGTATATACGGCAGGCCCCTACTTTCAAACATCCAACTTACAAACGACTCCTCCTTGCAAACGGAAGGATACAACAGGAAGTGAGAGGAAATCTACCCCTAGGAAGGCAAATTCTCTCCTGTTATGCCGCGTACACACGATCATTATTCACAGCGGTTATAAAACCGCCGTGAATAATGACATTTTAAACGAGGGAACAGCTTGTTCCCCACACACGGTCATTTTTCTCGTCATTTTTTAAAATGATGAGAAAAACGATCGTCTATGGGCTCCGCGGCAGTGTTTCCCTATGGGAAACACTGCCGCGGAAGAAATGTCAGGAAAAACGACGAGAAAAATTAGAACATGTTCTAATTTTTCTCGTCGTTTTTAATGCCGTTTTTCACGTCGTGAAAAATGACAAAAAGACCACACACGGTCGTTTTTCTTGTTGAAAACAAAAAATTTCATTTTTCACAACATGAACAATGATCGTGTGTACGCGGCATAAGAGTTAATATGGGAAAAAAAGTGTCTCCTCTCCACTGATGCTTTATCGCCAATTCTTGTTTCAATAAAAACCCCAAATTTTCAAAAAACATTTGTCATTAGGACGTAAAGTGAGGTGAACTGTTCTGAACAGGTGCACACTGCACAGACAGCAAAACAAATGTTACAGGGGTGATAACCCTTCCCTATGTTTTCCAAAAAGCTTAAAAATAGATTTTTTGCCTGGAGCTACACTTAAACAATGTACCTGTTCAAAATTACAAACAGATTCTACATAAGAACAAACCTACAGTCCCTGTCTTGTATGCACCGCCTGTATACGGCTGTTCAGAGTATATAGGGTCTTTTTTATTTTGTGTGCGGGGTTCCCCTTAATATCCATACAAGACCCAAAGGGGCTGGTAATGGGCTGGGGTGGGGGGGGGGGTGGGGGGTGTGATGGGGTAGCTATGCCATTTTTCTTAAAGATTTTCATCCATAATACCGGGACCAGACATTACATTAAAGCCACAAGCAGTTTTAAATGGCTTTTTTTTCCTTTAGAAATGTAATTTTGTGCAGGGACAGTTCTAAACACGGGAAACACATGCCACTTTACAGGCATACTTTAGACACCCCCCAGGTACGATATTTAAAGGAATATTTGACTTTTTTTTTTCACTTTATGCATCATTAAAATGACTGCTCCCGAAAAACTGACGTTTTTAAAACTTCTTTTTGCATTGATACATGTCCCCTGGTGCAGAACCCGGGTTCCCAAACCCTTTTTAGGACAATAACATGCATAATAGTCGTTATAATGAGCACTTTAGATTTCGAATGTTCGCATCCATTGTATTTAATAGGGTTCTAACGTTCGTGCGAACTTTCGGTCCGTTCGCGGGTTCTGGTGCGAACCGAACCCGGGGGTGTTCGGCTCATCACTATTCCTCATATACTGAATACTTTGCATTCCAGACAGAACATAGTACTTAACATCCCTTTATGAACAACAATGCAGCCTTTATTAAAGATATGTAAAATACAAATCTAGACTGAAGTGTAATGGATTAGATGTTTAACGAAGGAAATAGGTTCATTACTGTTTGCCATTAATAGACATTCCATATTTAAAATTCATCCCAAGTGACCTGTAATTCCTTAAAGAACAATGCATGGCAGCATACCGATCATGAACTACTAATGTAATAGGAAGCATTCCTACAGAGCATTGTTTTTCTACAAAAAACATATAACCCCTAAATATAACAAACGGAAGTTCACTAGCAAAATAACATTGTGCTTTCATTCACCTTTTAAAATGAAAGAAATATCTGCTATAAAAGTTACATTACAATAACATTATATTGAATAAGCTGTGAACATACAATGTTATAGACACGTTCTAAAACCGTTATAACTAGGAAAGCGCTGTTGGGGCACCATAACTGCTTTTGCTTAGTTTCAGAAATGTTCTTTCTTAACCATTTTTACAAGGTTAAAAAGCTCTGTCATGTAACCATGCACCTCGTCTTCCTGATAGTGGGGGGCGGGGTAACAGGATACTGTGCAGACACACCGTGTGCCTGTATTCTATAGTCTGTGCAGCCTGAGGCAATATGCAGGCTGTGATTGAGGGTGGGGTGTGCGCAAAAGGTAGGCTGTGATTGAGAGGGGGTGTGGTGGCTGAAGAAACTACCCAATGCAGACATGCTGTGTGTATGCACAGTGTCCTATACCTCTAAATGGCCAGCCAAAGGATGAAAACTGACCACTCTAACATATTGTTTTCTGTGCATTGTGTGGTCAGTTTAAAACAAGGAAGAGTGGTGACTGTCAGGATCAACCAGGTACTTCAGATGGTTGAGATTATGCTTCATAAAAATACACATAGGTTAACAGACACACACAGAAAAAAAAATACCTTGGGTAATATACGTGTAGCGGGTGTCAACATTTAGGGGGAGTGTCTGGGCGGTAGCATGGCCCAGATGCACTAATTATTAGGGATCTATGGCCATTTTGGTTCGTGGAGGATATAATGGTGTTCAGTTCCCTGCGGCCCCTGGGTGGCGCTGTCCCCTTGGGCTGGGGTTGAACCATCATTGTAGGGCCGTGCCCTTTGTGTCCTCTCACGGCAGTAGTACAGCGGGGTGGGGAACCCGATGTGCCTGCTGGGAGAGGATATAAAGGGGGCGGACATCTTGCGCACCTTCAGCCTGGGGGCTGCTGTTCTGTTCGCCTGCGCCCAGGTGCCCTCGGCCTGGGTGCGAGGGAGTTCGAGTTCCATCCCAGGCACCTTAAACCTGGGGTGAGGTACCCCTGGCCTCGTCCCGTGCACCTAGGGACCCACCCATGTCTACAGGGGGATAGTACACCCCGGGTGGAGGCCTCGGCGCCTGAGGAGGGATCCAGTCCCCTGCTTGCCCTTCCACCCCCAGAGTTACCTGCGCCATCTGCTAAGGCGAAGAGTGCCGCTGCGGGCACCTATGCCCAGTTTGGAGGTGGTCAAGGTGCCTCGGCACCCAGAGTCGATTGTCCTGCCTGGTGAGGGAGACTGCTCCACGATGCCACCCTTGTCCTGACTACAGAGACTTTTCTGTCAAAAGGTTGCTTATGAGTACGGGTGGGAGTACCCGTACTTGTCTAAGGAGTTGTTGTACGAGGTAGAGGCCTGCCGGCAGCGGTGGTACAATGACTTTGTATGGACACACATTAAGGTGCCCTATGCCAGTCGCTACCTCGCATGTTCACCCACAGCTTCAAAGCGGTTTAAGGACTGCAAGGCAGAGTGGATGTTTGGTCGGCATATTCATGCTGACCGGGTCGTTATCTGTCGGAAAGATGGGGAAGATGTGGAGTACCATATGGAGACTTTTGATCGGTACTTGAAACCTCTTGTGCTGCCGCATCCAAGGTTTTACTTGTAGGTGGAAAGACTCCTGTTTGTTCTTTTTCTTCATTGCCGGACATTCCGGAACTCTGGAACTGTACCCTGTCTAGGGGTGGTTTACTCTTTGGAGGCATGGTAGGTAGCAGTTGTGTTTTTTTTTTGGTCTCCCTCTGCCTTCCACCGCAAAGATTAAAGGACTTTGGGGTATAGTCAGGGCCACAGTACAGAGAAGAACCTGGATTTGCACAAGTGCTTTCACTGCAGCGCTGTCACCAGGTGGCAGTGTTGTGCACCGTTCATCACATTGCATCACACACTTCTTGGAAGGAAAGAAGTTTCTTTTCGGAGAGATCTTTTTCACTCCAATACTCACAGAATGTGTTAGGAATTGTGTGTTGTTTTCCTTTTTCTTCCCACTGCAGGAGAACATCGGTCAAGACTGCTGAGAATGGGCGGGTCTTAGTTAGTAATGTGGGAAGGGAGAATGTCATTTGTGTGTAATGTGATGTGCATTTATAATGAGTGTTTCCCTCATGTTCACCTTTCCCTTTCTCTGTTGGGTTCAATTATTTTTGTTGGGGTTTTTGAGAAGCTAGTCTCTGGATCGGGTCTATGTTGGCTCCCTTTGGAGCATGGCTTGTTCCAGACACTGGCGACCAGTGTCTATCTGCCGGGGGGTGTGTGTAGCGGGTGTCAACATTTAGGGGGAGTGTCTGGGCGGTAGCATGGCCCAGATGCACTAATTATTAGGGATCTATGACCATTTTGGTTCATGGAGGATATAATGGTGTTCAGTTCCCTGCGGCCCCTGGGTGGCACTGTCGCCTTGGGCTGGGGTTGAACCATCATTGTAGGGCTGTGCCCTTTGTGTCTCTTGCGGCAGTAGTACAGTGGGGCGGGGAACCCGCTGTGCCTGCTGGGAGAGGGTATAAAGGGGTGGACATCTTGCGCACGAGGTCCGAGCCCCAGGCACCTTCAGCCTGGGGGCTGCTGTTCTGTTCGTCCGCGCCCAGGTGCCCTCGGCCTGGGTGCGAGGGAGTTCGAGTTCCATCCCAGGCACCTTCAGCCTGGGGTGAGGTACTAGCCGAGGCCTGGAGCCCAGTACCTTCGACTGGGTCCCGTATGGGAGAAGATACCTATGGGCCCATCGAGTGAGGGGACCCGAGTCTCGGGCGAGGAGAACCAGGGAGGTGACCTGACCTGAAGATCCAGCGCAACATTGGCTGGTGACAGTGCAGGCCTCTGGGGACCGTCCGGTATGGATCATCTCCCTAACAGGGGTCGCCATTAGAAGGTAGTCCACGTTCTATGGTCTTTGCAGAGACCCAACTACAATCAGGTCGGTGGCAGAGACCTATCCAAAGGTCTGTGGCAGGGACCAACCTCACAGTCGGTGGCAGCGACCGTGCGCCAAAAGTTGTTGTGAAATCCTAACAGCTTCTCCGATCCGAAAGGATTGTGCCTGAACCCTCTCCCCACCAAGTTCGTGTTTGTATCAACCTGTCTGCTTGCAAAGAGGCATATTTATCTCTGCGGAAATAAATATAGATGTTGTACTGTCACCTGGTGTGGGCTTAATTTTCTGGGAGCAAAGTGTTCTACATTCACCTATCTACCTGTCATATTTGAAGTGGAATCTCCGGACAGGGACACAGACCCGAAGGTAAAGATCTTAGCTCAAACCTCTACACACATAAGAGGTGCGAGCTGGTGGCAGCACTTCACCCCTCTCCCTGGTTCCCCTAGACGAGTTAACCAGCCGAGAAGAAGAAGGGACAGAGCGGGTGAGGGCGCTACATACACATTAAAGATTTCTGGGCAAATATCAACCCCTCCTTCCACTCCTTTTAAGCAATCCTGCAGTTGTTTTTCTTTTAGCCTTGTGAAACAAGATATACTCCCCTAAGTCCACCTTCTAGATCCTGTGTCAGCAACATTTTCAGGTGAAGGGGGCCCCTAATCCAGGGCAGCAGATGTGTCTATGTCAGCCAGCCGCCCTGTGCTAACATCACCAGTGCAGACTTCATGTGTCCCTGTCATGCAGGTAGTGACATGAACACCTAAAAGTAGAATCCCGTCTTTAGTCAACAAAAGAAGAAAGAAGCCTCAGGACTGGGAAGTTACTTTGATAGAAAAATGGTTACAGGGGCGTGTTCGAAGGGTGGTAATAAAAAACATGTACTCAGACTGGTCTGGAGTGGTCAGTGGGGTACCCCAAGGCTCTGTCTTGGGACCAATTCTGTTTAATTTATTTATATCTATAGAGGATGGGATAAAAAGCTCAATCTCAGTTTTTGCAGACGACACAAAAATGAGCAGGGCATAAACTTCACATCAGGATATAGAAATTTTACAGGGAGACCAAATTAAAATAATGGGGTGGTTTTATATTGTAGGACTGCAATTCTTAGGAATAACTCACTTAAAGGGGAGTTCCAGACTTTTTTATGTTTATTAAAGGTCAGCAGCTACAAAAAGTGGGTGGAACTCCGCTTTAAATCTGTCCAAACAAGAGTCTAGTAGACATCCCAGGTATGATAAAGTTTAAAACACAAAATCATAAATGATAATATAATAAATAACTATAAATAATTATAACAAAAAATAATATAATAATAATAAAAATTATTCAATAATGCAATTAAATCAAAAACACTGAAATTTGCTCAGTTGTAGAATTGTCGCTGTGTAATTACTTTTAGTGTTGGATGACGAATTTCCCCACAAATCATTATCGCTCAATTCTGCAAGTGATTCTAATTTATTATCGCTGTTTTCTAGCTGGTCTAAAACCACTTTTGATGTAAAGGGACACTTTTTGGTTGCTATGGACAATCTCCAGTTTCCAGGCAGAAAGAACAGTTTTTATAATATAAAAGTGCATGCAGGACACTGGGCAGACCACTAGGGACAAAGGGGATGTGTAATTATTTGATACAGTACTGTAATCAGTAAGATTACAGTATACTGTATGTATATTGTGTTTTTCACTATTTGAATTTGGCGCCAAACTCCGTCCCCGTGCGCAGAAACGTCGAAGGGAACGGCACTGGCACTGTGTGTGAATCGAGCGAGGAGACAGCTCGCACACACAGCAGGGAGACATCGCAGGATCCAGGGGACAAGATAAGTAACTTCCCCTGTATCCTGCAATGCGATCCCGAGTCTGACTTGGGGTTACCGCTTTTGGTACTGAAATCTTACCCCGAGCCAGACTCGGGAATACCGCCAGGGAGGTTAAGCTGAGTAGGGTGTTTTTCACTGTCAGGGCGATAAGGATGTGAAACTCTCTTCCACAATTGGTGGTGTCAGCAGGGAGTATTGGTATTTTAAAAGACTCCTGGACGTACAGGCAGGTATATGGGAAACGATTATCGACACTGACACACGTACACCTACACAGGTTGAACTGGATGGACTATTGTCTTTATTCAGCCTTATCTACTATGAAACTATGAAACTTGACTGCAGCTTAATGTGGGTAAAAATAGGATTTTTATAACAGCTTACCTGTAAAATCCTTTTCTTGGGAGTACATCACGGGACACAGAGCGACATAGTCATTACTAATGGGTTATATAGATACCGTCAGGTGCTGGCACTGGCAACTTCCAAAACCGGAAGTACCCTCCCCTATATAAGCCCCTCCCATCCGGGAGCACCTCAGTTTTGTAGCAAAGCAATAAGTGTCCCCAAAGAGGGGCGGGAGCTCTGTGTCCCGTGATGTACTCCCAAGAAAAGGATTTTACAGGTAAGCTGTTATAAAAATCCTATTTTCTTTCTCGTACATCACGGGACACAGAGCGACATAGTCATTACTAATGGGATGTCCTAAAGCAATGCCCAATGAGGGGGGGGATACACCATATATAAGCTGAGCGCTATCAGACATGAGGATCTTTTGCGGCCTGCAACACACTGCGCCCAAAGGCGACATCCTCCTGACTTCTAACGTCCACCTGGTAGAACCTAGTAAACGTGTGAACTGAAGACCACGTTGCGGCCTTACAGATTTGAGCCAGGGAGGCCTGGTGATGCACTGCCCATGAAGTTCCAACTGCTCTCGTGGAGTGCGCTCTAACTTTGAACGGAGGCGGTCTCCTTCTCAAGCCATAAGCTTGCATAATGACCTGTCGAATCCACTTGGCTAAAGTAGATTTTGACGCTGCCTGACCCTTTCTGGGGCCTTCCGGCAGAATAAACAAAGTATCCGTTCTGTGAATCTGAGCAGTGGCTTTTAGATAAGCTTTAACTGCTCTTACTACATCCAAAGAATGCAATAACTTTTCCTCTACCGAAGTAGGTTTGGGGAAAAAAGAAGGAAGAACCACATCTTGGTTCAAATGAAACCTCGATACCACCTTAGGAAGAAAGGCTGGATGAGGACGTAACACTACTCTGTCCTTATGGATAACCAGATATGGCTCCTTACAGGACATAGCTGCTAATTCCGATACTCTTTTAGCCGAACAAATGGCTACTAGAAAAATCAATTTCCTGGTGAGAAGCACCAAGGAAATATGCTGTAATGGTTCAAATGGTTGTTTCTGTAGAACCGACAGAACCAAGTTTAGATCCCATGGACATATGGGAATATTAACCGGAGGACTAATACGCATCACTCCTTGTATAAAGGCTTTGACTAGTGAATGCGAAGCCAAGGGCCTTTGAAAAAATATTGACAAGGCCGAAATCTGACCCTTGATAGTACTCAAGGCAAGCTTCCTATCTACAGCCCACTGTAGGAAGTCCAGAATCCTACCTATTACGTACTTATGTGGATGCCATTTCTTGGCCTCACACCACGCGATGTACGCCTTCCAGATTCTATAGTAGATCTGCCTGGATACCGGCTTCCTGGCATTGATCATGGTAGATACCACAGCATTAGAGAGCCCTCTCTTTTTTAGAATGTGGGCTTCAATAGCCAGGCCGTCAAACCTAGGGCTGGTAAGGAAGGGTGGTATATCGGTCCTTGCGAAAGCCGGACGACGTGGGAGAGTCCAAGGACTCCCCACTGAAATTTTACAATCTCCGCGTACCACGCTCTTCGGGGCCACGCTGGAGCCACCGGAATCACCGGTTTCTTTTCTACCCTGATTCTGCGGAGTAATCGAGGTAACCCTTGTGGCGGTGTGAATGCATATATCAGCTTGAACTGATCCCAAGGGAACACTAGGGCATCCGAGCCGCAAGCTAGGGGATCCCTTGTCCGAGAGACAAACCTGTCCCCCTTTGCGTTGAATCTGGATGCTAGAAGATCTACATCCGATGTTCCCCACCGCTGACATATTGTCCAGAAAACCTCGGGGTGAAGGGACCCTTCCTCTGGGCATAATTGCTGGTGACTTAGAAAGTCCGCCTTCCAATTCTCCACTCCTGGAATGAATACCGCAGATATGGCTGGGACATATTTTTCTGCCCATTTCAGGATGTAATTTACTTCCCTCTGGGCTGCACGACTCCTGGTGCCCCCCTGATGATTGATATATGCCACTGCTGTGGCATTGTCTGATTGAATTCTGACAGGGGACCCTTGGAGTTTGGATGTCCATGCTACTAGGGCATACCGGGCTGCTCGTATCTCTAAGAGATTGATGGGCAGGGCCTTTTCTGCATCCGACCATCTGCCCTGGAGAGACTATTGCTCCAGTACTGCTCCCCAGCCTATAAGGCTGGCATCTGTAGTGACCACCTTCCAAGAAATCGGACTGAAGGATTTCCTTTTTTCCAGATTCTGGGGAACCAACCACCAACGGAGGCTCTTGCGAACGGAAGGGGACAAGGACATTGTAAGTCTAGGGCCTGAACTTTTTTGTTCCAGGCTGACAGTATGGCCCCTTGCAAATTCCTTGAATGGAATTGACCGTAGGGTACTGCTTCGAATGATGCCACCATTTTTCCCAGCAGCCTCATATACAGGCGTATGGACGGCTGTCTTTTTTGTACCCACTAAGTGGATCAAATCTTTCAAAGACAACACCTTTCCTCGAGGCAAGAATATTTTTCTCTGGCCTGAATCCAACCTTAGCCCCAAGTATTCCAGACTTTTGACTGGTTTTTAGGGCTGACTTGTCTCGGTTGATAATCCAACCGTGAGATTCCAGATACTTGATCGTCTTGTGAACGACCACGTCTAGTTTTTTCACTGAGTGGTCTATCAGCAACAAGTCATCCAGATATGCCATTATCATTACACCTTGTGTTCTTAGATTGGCCAATAAAGGGCCAGAATTTTTGTAAACACTCGTGGTGCTGTGGCCAAACCGAAGGGTAAGGCTCTGAACTGAAAATGGCGCCCTTCTACTGCAAAGCGTAGAAATTTTTGGTGGACTGGAAAGATGGGAATGTGCAAATAAGCATCTTTGATGTCGATCGTGGCTAACCAATCCTCCCCTTGTAGGGCAGTGGCCACCGATCGGATCGACTCCATCGGAAAGTCCTGATATACAGGAATTTGTATAGCCCTTTTAGAATTAATATGGGCCTCCCGTCCGCGTTTGCTTCGGGACTGTAAAGAGGTTTGAGTAAAACCCGAACCCTCATTCTTCCAGGGGAACCTCCATAATTACTCCTTGGAGCAATAGTTGTTCTAGTGCCAACAGGAGGGACTCTCTCTTCCGGGGATCCCTTGGCACGTTTGACCTCAAAAATGGGAAGGAGGAGAGTCTTTTATCTATTGGGTTCTTGAACATTTGGACATTATCCACTGGACATGTCAGTGATTTATACATACAAGAGATGGCTGCGTCCATTGTAGGGACCTTCCATTTTTTTTTTTTTGATGAACTTATCCTCCATGGGATAGACCACCGGAAATCTCTTGGGGGAATAAATATTTTCTCAGGACGTTCCCAATCCTGGTAAATGAGCCCTTTCAGTAAAGGGTGAAGTGGAAAAGAACAAACAGTCTGGGGGCTTCTAGCGACCCCAACGAGGATACAGTAGTGGTTGATGGTTCCGCAAGGTGCATTTTTAAATGCTGATCGGACCATGTTAGTCAGAGACTGAACCCATAATCTTTCAGCTTGAGATGCTGAGAAAAGGTTCCCCCACTGTTGATTCCTCTATAACAGAATCAACCTTATCCTGATCCCCTTCAGGCAGGTCGATCCCTGTATGGGACTGTTGCTCTGCTAACAGGCATTCTGAAGGAGGAGACGGAGATCGGGCGTGCTTTCCCTGACAGGGAGGCAGCGATAAATGTTGACAATCTCTCTCTAATCCTCCCAGAGCTGAGGAAAAAACCTCCTCTGTTACATACACAGGAGCAGGTGACTGAGGACAGCCACAGTACCAAGTACCCCTGCGGGGTCTCTACGGTCACTTACCTCTGAACTTCAGGGGAGACTGGTGCAGCAGGAGTATGCCCAAGATCCTCCGAGCCCGATGAGACCCCCTACGCTTCCTGGAAGATTCAGTTCCGGAGCTTCTGGACGGCATATTCCTAAGCCTAAAGCTGAGGTATTCCAGCCGTAATACACCACTTTTACTGGGAATAGTCTAGCACAATTGCTGCTATATCACAGTTGGTGTCTACTAATGTGCCTTTCTAGGGGATGCCTGTATCAACCGCTTGCTGTATGCCTTTAAATGTTGCCAGCTCTGTCTCTGTACTTCATAGCCAGCTCACTACAATATTGTGGTTTTTTTAAACTGCTGGGACGCCCGCACATGCGCAGAAGCGCTGCGGCGCGCACAGAGCGTCATCCCCCAGGCTCCGCCCCCTTTCCCGGCTCACCTCTATATATAGAGGCGCGTGCACGCGCACGCGCGTGGGCACGTGCGCCTTCGGCGCTAATTTCAAATATGGTAACAAGGGACAGGAGCCAGGGCCCCTCTTTGCCGCAGGCCGGGGGATGGATGAGCACTGCAACATGGCAGAGGAAGCAGTTTCCTATAAGAGAACTCACCATCTGCCTGGACTTTGCTCTGCTGAGAAGAAGCTAGTCCACATGACAAGAAAACATTCCACAGCGGCCTCTAGTGGACAAACACAGGTACCGCAGTCTAATATATTAAATATATATATATAAAAAATTTTTTTTTTTTTTTTTTTTTCTTGACCACCATTAAAAATTATTACATTTTTTTTAGTAGTTACAGGCATGCACAGAATTTTGCGGGAATACCATTAGGTAACAGACAGAAAGACACATTAGGCTTGGGGGTCCCCCAATAGAACCAAGTTCCTGGGGGCCCCCACTTACCTGTTCCCCGCCGCAGGACTTTGTTTGGTCCACAAAAGCCCAAACTTCACCTATCACGGCAGGCATTGTAATCAAACCTTCAGGGACCGGGTTCCCAAGGATTCCACTCCCCTGGACCTGTATAGCACCCTGCACAGAAAACATCTTGGTCGTGGGTATGACCAGAGCTCTGGATCCCAGGGTCCAGCTCTCCTAAGAGAAGCATTACAGGCAAAACCTTGCTCTTCTCTGCAAGGCCCGGGTACCGACCGTTTAGCTATGAAGCTTTTTTGGTCGGATCCGGAATAGCTTACTGAGGCCCAAAAGAACCTGTACGCAAGCTCAGTGAAAAACACATGTTTCTTCTTGGCCAACACCTTAGACACTGGCAAAAAACTGAGGTGCTCCCGGATGGGAGGGGCTTATATAGGGGAGGGTACTTCCGGTTTTGGAAGTTGCCAGTGCCAGCACCTGACGGTATCTATATAACCCATTAGTAATGACTATGTCGCTCTGTGTCCCGTGATGTACGAGAAAGAAAAGGGCATTTAGGTTTAATTTTGCTTTTGTATTGCCAGTGATAGGGTAAATGGAATAACCATTTTATTTATCAAACATTTATTTATGATTTATAAAAACATGTATTTCTGATTAAGCAGATATATTTGATGCACATTGTTAGAAGTCATATTGTGTAACAGCTGTTGTGTTCAAATGCTATTTACACCTTAAAGCAGAGTTCTGTTGAATTTAATTTTTTTTAAAGTCAGCAGCTACAAATACTGCAGCTGCTGACTTTTAAAATAAGGACACTTACCTGTCCAGGGCGCCGGCAATGTCGGAACCTGAAGCCGATCTATCCCTTGGCTCTCGGGTGCTGCTGCCGCCATCTTCGGTAAGAGAATCAGGAAATGAAGCCTTGTGGCTTCACTTCCTTGTTCCCTACTGCGCATGCGCGACTCGCGCTGCGCAATCCCACTGGTTCCTGCTGTCATTAGGACCTGTGTGTCTCCTAGAAGACAGCGGGGGGGGCGGAGAAGGTGCCGGAAGTGGCGTAGATACCCGCGGGTGGCTCGGGTATCTATGACTGGAAGTGGGAGCAAAATACCTGTATTAGACAGGTATCTGCTCCCTCCTCCCCCCTGAAAGGTGCCAAATGTGACACCGGAGGGGAGGGGAGGAATCCGAAAAGCGGAAGTTCCATTTTTGGGTGGAACTCCGCTTTAATTTGCAAAGATTGCTATCTCTGCCTTTTCCCAGAGAACTACTGGAAGTGACATGTCTATATGAACCAAGTATTTAGCATTTCAATCAAGATTTGACTTTAAAGAACCTTTAGCTAGCTGGTTTTCACCCTTTGGTAGAACATATGTAGCGGGTGGTTATATTTAGGGAAGGCATCTGAGTGGTATCAGGCTCAGGTGCATCAATTGTTAGGATTCCTGGACCAATTTATGCCAGTGGAGGATATCAATGGTGTCCAGTTCCCTGCGGCCTATAGGTGGCGCTGTTGCCATAGGCTGAGGTTGAACCACCATTTGAGGGCTGTGCCCTTTGTGTCCTCTCAAGGCAGTAGTACAGCGGGGCGGGGAACCCGCTGTGCATGCTGGGAGAGGGTATAAAGGGGGCAGACATCTTCTGCACGAGGTCCGCGCCCAGGCACCTTCAGCCTGGGTGCATGTGCGTGTGGTCTCCGGGTGCCCTAGGCCCAGGGACGGAGTTGCGGTTTCACCCCAGACACCTTTAGTCTGGGGTGAGGTACTCTCTGGAGGCCTGGGGCCCAGTACCTTCGACTGGGTCCCGCAAGGGATCGAGGGCTCCTAGGGTGTCCTCTGGTTTGGACACCCGAATCTGTGACGAGGAGGCCAGGGAGGTGACCCTTCCGAAGATCCAGTGCAGCATTTGCTGGTGACGGCGGGGCCTCTGGTAACTGTCCGGATGGATGTCCTCTCTCTGACTGGGGCCGGTTCTCAAAAAAGGTAGTCCACGTTCTCATGGTCTGTGGCAGGGACCCATCGTGAATTAGGTCGGTGGCAGAGACCCAACAACCAGGTCTGTGGCAGAGGCCTTATTCATCTGGTCTGTGGCAGAGACCCCCTCACGGTCGGTGGCAGCGCCTGTGCGCCAAGCCTGTTCGCGCATAACGGAACAGGAGAGAAACCAAGTTCAAGTTTGTGCCTGGACCTCCTTCCCACTGTGTTCTGTTCTATGTCTAACCAGTCGCTCTTAACAGACTATTTATTGCTCCGAAGAATAAATAAGTGTTGGACTTTCAGTGGTGTGGAACTTGACTTTCTGGGAGTTAAAGGGTCATTCTCAAGCAAAGTTTTGGCTCTGGACAGGAGCACAGGCCCGAAAGAAAAAAGGTTATAGCTCACACCTCTGCACACAAGAGGATACGAGCTGGTGGTGCGCCACACTCTCCTCCCTGGTCCCCTAGACGAGAGCCATTGACCGAGAAGAGGGAGGCAGAGGTGAGGTCGCTACACGTGGGGGCTCTGGGTCCGGGATCTGTGTCTGTGTTAATGGAGCCGAGACCTTCAGAGTTTGAACTTTGCTGCCCAGAGGAGTTCCGAGGAGGTCGGCCATATTGGCCAAGGCGCCACGAGGCACACCCTGTCTGCGCAGTTCGTGGGTGTGACACAACAGGAGCCCACGAACAGGTGCGGAATCTGGGAGGAGTCTGGCCATGTGAAGTGATGCACGTGGGGACTTTGGCGCGAGATAGTCAGTGCGCGATGGAGCAGCAAGCGGTCAGCACGTTCACTACTGCCTCGTGGGTTCCTACTTCTACAGCCATGAGGATGACTTTGTTTGCTACTCCGCTGACGGATACGGGGATTAGGCTCAAGCCCCAGGGGCGATTCGCCCTGTACGTATGTGGGGACGTTGAGGCCCTCGGTGTGATTTGTCCCGGCTGCTCGGGACTGGAGGTCCATCTGAAGCCATTCGGGCGATGCGAGGCCTGTAAAGAATTCATCTTTGAGGTGGAGCAATCCACGGAAAGGCCTCGGGCCTTCCACCTCAACTGTATTACAGGCGCCACCACTCTTGAAGGAGAAGCCAGAGCTTGCACAGCCATCCCTACGCGCACTGACCGGGCTCTGGAGGAAGCCCTAGTTGAGAGTGAGACTGCGTTTGAGAAATCCGAAGATGCTGCTTCGGTCACCACGGAATCCCTGCTTCCACCGCCAAAGAGGAGAGTCGGGTTGGTCAAGGCTTCCTGCGGCCGTGGGAGAGTTACACCCCAGCACTTGCCTGGCCTGGATGGATCCGGAAGGAAGAGCCCCGGACATCCCAGTTCAAGTAAAGGCCAAGGTAAGCAGAGGGATGGGACCTGGTGTGTGGTTGGAGGTGTCGGGGATCCAGAGGCCCTGGAACCTGTCCAAGGGGGTGACTCCACGTCTACACGGAGTTGCTGTCCTGCGGAGGAGTATGACACCTCCGACCCGGAGTCGATCTCCGTTGTTGGAGATGACGTTGTGATTGATGAACTTTTTGCTCAGAAAGGCTGGGACAAGATACCCATATCCTCGTCCCTTGTGAAAAGGGACCCACCTATGTCCACTGGGGATAGTACACCCCGGGTGGAGGCCCCGGCGCCTGAGGAGGGATCTGGTCCTTTGCATGCCTCTAGACCCCCGGAGTCGCCTGTGCCCATTGCTGGGGCGAAGCGAGTGTCACTGCGGCCCCTATGCCCAATCCACAAGTGGTGAAGGTTCCCCGGCACCCGGATGCTATAGTGCTGCCTAAAGAAGGAGACCGTGCTACAATGCCACCCCTTTCCCGTTTGCAGAGACTTTTTGGTCAGAAAGTTGCCAATGAATATGGGTGGGAGTACCCATATTTGTCCAAGGAACTTTTATATGAAGTGGAGGCCTGCAGACAGCGGTGGTATGATGATTTCATCTGGACACATCTCAAGGTGCCCCACGCTCGCAGGTACCTCTCATGTTCCCTTGCAGCCTCCAAAAGGTTCAAAGACTGCAAGGCAGAGTGGATGTTGGGTCGGCACATCCATGCTGACCGGGTGCTTATTTGTCAGAGGGAGGGGGATGATGTGGAATATCACATGGAAACTTTTAACAGGTATTTGAAACCCCTGGTACTGCCGCACCCAAGGTTTTACTTGTAGGAGAATAGACTCCTGTGTTTTTGTTGCTGAATATTCCAGAGTGCCCTTGCCGGTACTCAAGGACTCTTTAACCTGAAAAGGGTGGCCTACTTCTGGAAGAATTGGGAGCAGTTTTGTTTTGTTGTTCTCCTTTTTCTTTCCCCACCGCAAGGATACTGAGACTTTGGGGTGTAGTTGAGACAGGGCCACAGTACAGAGAAAAGGATTTCTGGATGGAAGAAAACAAGTGTTCTGACAGTGACACCGCCACCAGGTGGCAGTGTTGCGCAACGATTGTCACACACACCACACATTACTTTTGGAAGGAAGGGGTTTCCCCTAGGGGGAGCCTGTTCATTCCAAATCACATATTGTGTCAGATAATGTGTTCTTTTTCCCCTCTGCAGAAGAACGTCAATCAAGTCTGCTGAGAATGGGGCAGATCTTAGTCAGTGATGTGGGAGGGGGGAAGTGTGATTTGAAAAAAAAAATTATGCTGTTATGCTTTTGAATGTTTATACCTGTGTATGTTTTATTTGTTGTTTCTTCCCTTCCCTGTTGGTTCAGGCACAAACGAAACAAAATTTTTAAATTGTCATTTTTTTCCTTGTTTGGTTAGTTTGTCTCTGGATCGAATTTATGCTGACTCTACAAGAGAGGGGGGCATAAATTGGTTTCAGACACTGGGGACCAGTGTCAAATCACTGGGGGGGATGTGTAGCGGGTGGTTATATTTAGGGGAGGCATCTGAGTGGTATCAGGCTCAGGTGCAGCAATTGTTAGGATTCCTGGACCAATTTATGCCAGTGGAGGATATCAATGGTGTCCAGTTCCCTGCGGCCTATAGGTGGCGCTGTTGCCATAGGCTGAGGTTGAACCACCATTTGAGGGCTGTGCCCTTTGTGTCCTCTCAAGGCAGTAGTACAGCGGGGCGGGGAACCCGCTGTGCATGATGGGAGAGGGTATAAAGGGGGCAGACATCTTCCGCACGAGGTCTGAGCCCAGGCACCTTCAGCCTAGGTGCATGTGCGTGTGGTCTCCGGGTGCCCTAGGCCCGGGGACGGAGTTGCGGTTCCACCCCAGACACCTTTAATCTGGGGTAAGGTACTCTCTGGAGGCCTGGGGCCCAGTACCTTCGACTGGGTCCCTCAAAGGATCGAGGGCTCCTAGGGTGTCCTCTGGTTTGGACGTCCGAATCTGGGACGAGGAGGCCCGGGAGGTGACCCTTCCGAAGATCCAATGCAGCATTTGCTGGTAACGGCGGGGCCTCTGGTAACTGTCCGGATGGATGTCCTCTCTCTGACTGGGGCCGGTTCTCAAAGAAGGTAGTCCACGTTCTCATGGTCTGTGGCAGGGACCCATCGTGAATTAGGTCAGTGGCAGAGACCCAACAACCAGGTCTGTGGCAGAGGCCTTATTTATCTGATCTGTGGCAGAGACCCCCTCACGGTCGGTGGCAGCGACTGTGCGCCAAGCCTGTTCACGCATAACGGAACAGGAGAGAAACCAAGTTCAAGTTTGTGCCTGGACCTCCTCTTCACTGTGTTCTGTTTTATGTCTGACCAGTCGCTCTTAAAGGACTATTTATTGCTCTGAAGAATAAATAAGTGTTGGACTTTCAGTGGTGTGGAACTTGACTTTCTGGGAATTAAAGGGTCATTCTCAAGGGAAGTTTTGGCTCTGGACAGGGGCACAGGCCCGAAGGAAAAAAGGTTATAGCTCACACCTCTGCACACAAGAGGATACGAGCTGGTGGTGCGCCACACTCTCCTCCCTGGTCCACTAGATGAGAGCCATTGACCGAGAAGGGAAGAGGGAGGCAAAGGTGAGGTCACTACACATATAAAATGTAAATTAGCGCCCCCTACTATTACACACCCCAAATATAAATACCCCAAATATAAAATGTATTACAAGGCCCTAGCTAGTTAGAGCAATTCTTTTGAAACCAACACTATGTACTGTGATTGTGCTGTCGCTCTCCCTGCCTGTAGCTAACTGCAGGCTTGTGTAATAAATACATCTATATTTCAATCTTGCTTCAGCAGTCAATATTACTGAAACCCATGAGTCTTGAGGTATCCCCTACACCAGCGATCAATTAGATGGGGGTATAAGGAATCCCAGAGCCTAGGAGCGTTAACCTCTATGCACATTTAAAAATGGCAAAAAAAAAACACTATTGTCCAACTTGTTGCCCTGGAAATCTTCAGGCATGTCCCTAGGCATTCTTATTATATGCTCATGGGCATGCCATCACTTGATGGTCCTGGTGGCCATTGGACCATTCAGCAACCAGTAATGATTTCTGTACTGTAGGCAGCGTACCACCTTTATATGACGAGTATTTGTCCCTTATTGAGAGCTGCATTCATGTTAGGGTAAATCAAGCTATACACATTAAAATCGTTTTGCTTAGTCTCTGTACAAACACATTTCTTTTTACCAAAAACCATACAATGCAAAGGTCTTCTATACAATCTATTCAATTGATATAAACTCTGCTAGGCTTATACACTGTTTAGTTCAAAAAAAGAAAAGAAAACACCCCCAAAGTTGATTAATGGGGTGTAAAAAGTTGCTACTTTATACAACCGTGGGTATAGACTGAGACTGGGGTATGATAAAAAATAGTTTAATAGTATCAAAAGAATGCAAGGAACAATTCACTAATGCATTTAATCCACATAAATTACAGCATACATTTATTACTGACAACCACCAAGATTGGTGATCTCAGTATGGCGAAGTGATCAACCAGACAGGACAGGACTAACATACATAACAATTTACAAATAGGGGGGGGGGGGGGACACACAACACAAAAGGTCCGGACGTCGGCACAAAATTCGGAGTGAAGCAGTTAAAATGTTACATTAATTAAGAATATAAAGTAAAAGGTAAAAAAGATACAGTTAAATCATATGAAAGGTAACAAATAATCAGCTTCACTGCGAACGTAGGGCCCTGAAAGAACTAAAAGAAGCAAAAAACCTGGTGTTTAAGAAAAGCGACAAGGGAGGGAACGTCGTCCTAATGGATGACGACTTCTACGTAGCAGAAGCAAAACGACTGCTAGGAGATCCTAAGACGTATAAGAAATTAGACTGTGACCCCAAATCCGGGAATTAAATAGGATGTTGATAGAAGCAAGGGATGCTGGACTACTAAGTAGACGCAAATTTGACCATCTTTTTGTGAAGGAGTTCAATGTACCGACTTTCTATATTATCCCTAAAATACATAAATGCCCCGATAGACCACCTGGAAGACCTATTGTCTCGGCGGTACAGGGACCCCTTGAAAAGATAGGTCGGTACTTGGACTCACTTCTAAAAGATATGGTCTTTGGTCTAAAATCCTATGTTCAGGATACGCGGCATGTGCTATCCAAAATAGCGGAACTTAAAATTGATGAGGACTTTTTATTGATCAGCATGGATGTAGAGTCCTTATATACCTCAATCCCACATCACTGCGGGATAGAAGCAGTAGCAAGCCATCTGGATTCAAACTATCCGGAGTATGGTTCCCAAAATGAGTTCCTCTTGGAGCTACTACAATTCGCTTTGGCGAATAACTTTTTCCAATTTAACACCCACTACTACCAACAAATTAGAGGCACATCAATGGGAGCGGCATGGGCACCTGCCTATGCCTGTCTCCACCTAGGCCTATGGGAGGAGGAGGAGGTCTTCACGTCACCAATGTACACTGACCACGTGTATGCGTGGTTGAGATACATTGATGACATGTTAGTGGTTTGGAGCGGTAGCAGGGACCAGTGGTCCCTGTTCATTGATCAGTTGAATCGAAATGATCGTAATATCCGCTTAACGTCTATGGTTGACAATTCACAGATCTCTTTCCTCGACCTCTGGATATACATTGAAAAGGGCAGGCTGTGTACTCGTACTTTCAGGAAGGAGACAGCGGCCAACACTCTCCTTAGGGCTGACAGTCACCATCCACAGTCCCTCAATAATGGAATTCCAATTGGACAATTCCTGAGGATCAAAAGAAACTGCACTAAAAAAGAAGACCTAAGGAGGAAAAATGTCGAACTCTACAATAGATTTTGGGAACGGGGATACTCACACCGACAGATCCGAAAGGCTAAACAGCGCGCAGCTTGCCAAGATAGAAAAAGTCTCCTTTCAGTAGACCTTAATGTAAAATCTACAACAAAAAATCAAAACTCTGGACCGGTGAGAGTAATAACCCCCTTTGGAGCCCAGTGGGACCAGGTTCGACAGGTGTTAGTTAAACACTGGGGTATTCTACTAAACTGCCCTGGAATGCAGGACATAGTGGGATCCTCACCTAACCTGGTAGCGAGGAGAGCAAAAAATCTTGGGGATATTTTCATCCACTCCGAATTTACCAAGGAACCTAGTCCCAGTTGGCTCTCAGACTACCCTAGGAGCAAGGGCATGTTTCCATGCAACAAATGTCAAGTATGCCCCCTAGTAGACCGAACGGCATCCTTTACAGATGCATCCGGACAGGAAATTTTCGAAATACGTGATCTTATTAACTGCTCTACAAGCAGGGTGGTATATATGATCACTTGCCCCTGTTCGAAAATCTATATAGGTAAGACCAAAAGGCCCCTAAAAGTCAGAATAGGGGAACACCTTTGTGACATCAAAAAGGAGAAGGAAAGGGATCCCGAAAAAAGTCAGGAGAAACCACTAGCTAAACACTTCGCCCTGTACCATGACGGCAAGATAGACGGTATAAAGGTTAAGGGAATATATCTGCTTAAGTTGCCTAAAAGAAGGGGCGACTTTAATCGAATCCTTCTTCAAAAGGAAAAGTGGTGGATTTTCCGTTTAGGATCTCTGACCCCTATGGGGTTAAACACAGAATTTAATCTCCAGGTTTTTCTGGATACTTGACTAAACTCAAACAAATGCTTCCTTTATACTAACCCCTGATTATACTGTTTCCTCTTCTCATCCTTCCCTGATAAATTATCTTCCCATTTATTTTTTTCTCCCCCCCTTTTTTCGTTTTCCTAGCTCACTTATCCGCATAACCAATTAATTTAATTGGATCATCTTAATGACCCAGCTCAGTACTTATAGAGCTCTAGGATTCCTTACATGAGCATTGCTTTAGTGCGATTCGGAGTCTCCATCGTCCATACCCATGCACAGTTATTAATATGTGCAGGGATTTGATGTGCAGGTTATGGTTTTTCTGTTTCCAGCACCACTGAGATGGTTTAAAAATAAATAAATAAATAATAAAAAAAATAGCTTTTGGAGCCTCTGAATCGCACCCTTTGAGCTCTATGTACATCAAATATATTAATCCTGATATCCTATCTATATAGGTTAAGGAGAATTATTTCACTAACAGAATGTAATATATTTGGAATGAGTCCTGATGCCTTAACATGCTTAAGATGTAATTGCCTCTAGTGAAAAGTAGCCATTTGAATATAAGCCAATGATAGTCCCTTAGAACTTTTTTCACTTCTTGTATTTAACAAACACCCGCGGTGGCCATCCATTCAGAGCGGGAGAACTGCATGCCTACTTCTATTCTTACACAAGTGGGCGACCTGCTGGAACGACGATGTCTATAAATATGTCCACCAGGAGCCGCCCCACCACTGAGTCCAGACAAAGCTACGCTATCTAGATAGCGAAACGCGTTGACGTCACAGCGGTCACGTGACGTCGGCTACGCAACCCCCGTTCAACATAGTCGTGGTGTAGAGAGCGGCGTCCTTCAGTGTGGATGTACCGCTGATGCCGACATTTGAATCAGACGAACCATCCCGGTGGAGCTGAAGAGGTTCCCTGCAGTAAGGACCATACTGCCGACGTGGGTAATGTTACCATTATCATAAATCTCCCGCCGAGGAGTACAGCGCTCATAGCCTACAGTGGACTGAGCAGACTGAGCAGATTCAAACTGCCCTGTCGGAAAGATTCGATCCAGCACAGCAATTAGCACAGCTGTCCTCTGCAATATAAAGCCAGATCCCGGGATGGTAACGTTTTGAACGGTTTCCACTGACTACTATTGCGTAACCTTAAGCTATATTAGCCTGAATCCCTTTGAATTACACTATATGGACAGCGGTCTCCTAATATCTATGTGGAAAGGAACTTTGCTCACCCCTCCGGAATGAATATTGATTCCATATGACCCTTAGACAATGCGGCTGATGTTAAAATCTTTATAAACTTTAAACAATAATCCCAGCCATTGCTGCTCAACGGATAACCAAGTTTAACAACTATTCATACCCACACCAAGATTTTGAAGGCCTATGTCATTTTTATTATCATTCAAAAAATCGTATAGCAGGGGTTATTATTAATAATTGGCAACTAGCAAAGGATTGTAGTTAGCCCCGGGGTGATTCGCAGTGAAGCTGATTATTTGTTACCTTTCATATGATTTAACTGTATCTTTTTGACCTTTTACTTTATATTCTTAATTAATTTAACATTTTAACAGCTTCACTCCGAATTTTGTGCCGACGTCCGGACCTTTTGTGTTGTGTGTCCCCCCCCCCCATTTGTAAATTGTTATGTATGTTAGTCCTGTCCTGTCTGGTTGATCACTTCGCCATACTGAGATCACCAATCTTGGTGGTTGTCAGTAATAAATGTATGCAGTAATTTATGTGGATTAAATGCATTAGTGAATTGTTCCTTGCATTCTTTTGATACTATTAAACTATTTTTTATCATACCCCAGTCTCAGTCTATACCCACGGTTGTATAAAGTAGCAACTTTTTACACCCCAGTAATCAACTTTGGGGGTGTTTTCTTTTCTTTTTTTGCCCATTAATCTCTTGCTACAACAACAGTGCCAATATGGGCCGATGGTATAATGACTTATATAAAATTAACTCAAACTGGTGGAAATGTTCTTTAGGGATTCGTTTTCTTTTTCTTTTTTTTTTTTCTTTTTTTTCTTTTTTTTTTTTTTTGTTGTTTATACACTGTTTAGTTCACACTACAGCAACTTGGGATCCAACTTGTAAGTCCTCAAGTTTCCCCAAGTTGCTGGACATAAGAAATGCCATAGAAGTAAATAAGAGCCGTCTTAATGCACACTACTGAAGTCGCTCCGACTTCAGAAAAGGTTCCTGTACTATTTCAAGGCGACTTCTAGGCAACTTGTACCCATAGATTTCAATGGAAGTTGCCTCCAAGTCAAATCTCCATCTATATTGAAGCAACTTTACAGGAAAATTAAATTAGTCTACCCAGGCAAACACCTCCCTCCCACAGAGCTGATTATTCTGTGATTGGCCACAGCCAAAGTCGCCTGTCCTGTAGGCAACTTTAAGTTGAGTTTTAAGTTGCTCAAAGTCGCGCTGAAGTCGCCTCCAAATCGCCTTGCAAAGTCGCGCTGTAAGGCGGGTTGCCCCTGTGTGAAAAAGCAGCACTTAGGCTCCATGCACACTGGCATAAAAAATGTTGCTTCTGGCCCTGATAATCTTCTCGGGGCCTAAGAGTCAGAAGGAGGTCTCTATGCCTGGAGCAGTTAGTTCCCGATAAGGGGCTCCAGGTTACCAAGGAGAGAGGGTTTCCCTTCTCCCTTCCATTATATTATAAGGATGAAGAGATCTCCCCCTGACAAACTTTTGATTGCTTACATGAATCTATCCTTTTTTCTAGGATGTTTTTATTATTTTATCCATTTATTGACTAATGTTTGTTTATTCCTAAACATAATCTTTTTTCTTTATTTTTTCTTTATTTTTATATAACATGATGTAATGTTCTGTATTATTTACCTTATGAACATAAAATATTTTGAAAGTAAAAAAAAAAAAATGTTGCTTCTACAGGAGCTTTGTGTTCTGCCTGTAGTAGAAGCTCAATGTTATCCTATGTGTCCATGCACATTAGGATGATTACAGGCATATTCTGAGTTCAACGTTTAGAGGCAGGAAAAAAAAACCTTTTGATTCGCGAATCTGATTGGAGCTTACTGGCAGAAAAAACGTAAAACTCTCCTGAACTTGTCTAAACTTTGTACAAAAGAATGCTCTATATGAGCGTTTTTTACTCCCAAGAGAACAGACGTTTTTTTAAGCCCAATGTGCATTTAGCCTAAAAGAATTGTACAGTCAGATTACAACATTGATAAAAAGCTCTAGAATTAGGTTTAGGAATAAAGCCAAAACTAGCGATAGAACTACGGGTATATAAAGGCTCCATGCACACTGGGCTTCAAAAAAATGCCAGTTCCCTTGGCAGAATAAAACACTCACATAGAGCTTTTTTTGTACAAAGTTTAGATGAGTTTAGGAGAGTTTTGAGTTTTTTCTGCCAGAAAGCTCCAATCAGAAATCAGGTTTTTTGTTTTTTTTCTGCCTCTATACATTGAGCTAAAAAATATGCCTGTACTCTTCCTAATGTGCATGGACACATAGAACATTAAGCTGCTTCTACAGGCAGAACACAAAACTCCTTAGATGCAGCGATTTTGAAGCCAGTGTGCATGGAGCCTTAGCAATTTAGGCTACAGTCAGAGCAACAGTTGAGATGGGGTTTGGGTTGTGGTCAGATTCATGTCTAAAATAACTATATTTACATATACACTTGTAAATAAGACACTTGTTAAGAGGTAAAGTGATGAAGGGCTAATTGTGACTAATGTTTTACCACAATGGTAGTCATAAAAAGCCTTCTTCGCTTTCGAATTTAACAGATTGTATGAGAGCTTCTACACCTACTGAGATATGAATTTTTATTGCAAACAGGCCATCTTCTCTACAGAAATGTGTTTGGCAACACACATTTTTTTTTTTTTCAATTCATTAACAAATTAAATTCAAAAAGATATTAAAATATAAATTACTTTAACCTCCCTGGCGGTATGATTCTTTTAGATTTTTGGTGCTGAAAGTGGTACCATTATTTTGCATGGAAATTTAGCATTTTATATTGTAGGCCTGTAATTCTTAGGAATAACTCACTTAAATCTGTCCAAACAAGAGTCTAGAAGACATCCCGGGTATGATAAAGTTTGAAACACAAAATCATAAATTATAATATAATAAATAGCTATAAATAATTATAACAAATAATAATATAATAATAATACAAATTATTCACTAATGTTATCAAATCAAAAACACTGAAATTTGCTCAGTGGCTGTCATTAGATTTAGTGTATGATGACGAATTTCCCCACAAATCGCTATCGCTCAATTCTGCAAGTGATTCTAATTTATTAGCGCTGTTTTCTAGCTGGTCTAAAACCACTTTTGACATAAAGGGACACTTTTTGGTTGCTATGGACAATCTCCAAATTCCAGGCAGAAAGAACAGTATTTATAATATAAAAGTGCATGCAGGACACTGGACAGACCACTAGGGACAATGGGGGTGTGTAATTATTTTATACAGTACTGTAATCTGTAAGATTACAGTGTACTGTATGTGTACTGTGTTTTAACTTTTTGGAATTTGGCGCCGATCTCCGTCCCCGTGCGTCGTAACATCGCAGGGAACGGAGCTCGGCGGTACTCGGCAGTGTGTGAATCGAGCGAGGAGACACCTCGCACACACAGCGGAGAGGCATCGTAGGATCCAGGGGACAAGGTATGTAACTCCGCCTGCATTACTGCAATGCAATCACAAGTCTGGCTCGGGGTTATCGCTTTTGGTGCTGAAATTTCACCCCGAGCCTGACTCGGGAATACCGCTAGGCGGGTTAAGAGAGTTGTATTAGTAATAACAAATTCATAACTGGCATAGATTTTACTAGCAGAATGAAATATATTAATACATAGACTGCCATGCTGTCCAATCCCTGGTTATAGTTGTAGCACCCTCTTCAATAGGTAGGTGCTAGAAGTGAGGATTTTTTGGTGTGCTAGCTGCCAGGCAGGTAAATGTAGGCAGGCCTATGTTTCAAGCTAGGCCTGCTTGTTTTGATCTGGGTAGGGAGTGGTTAGTGTAGCAGTGGGTGTGATCACCTGTGCTTCAGTTCTTGGGAGCCTCCCCTGCTTCCAGAGGTGAATGTTCTGGAAGAGGGGCAGGGCTGGTAGCTGGAGTGACAGGGAGCTCATGTGAGGAGCTCTGACCAATCCCCAACTGGAATTGGCAGGGGGCAGGCCTCCTTCATAAGCTCAGGTCCAGCCCACTGGGGGGGGGGGTTGTCGACTGGGGGAAGGAAAGAATGAAGTTCTAGATCACAGCAGGAGGCCATCCCCATCTGGGGGGGGGTGCGTGCCTCGGCGGAGAAGCCCGGGATCTGGGAGGGAGCGTCATTCTTACACGGTCATGGAAGAGGTGTCCTGGAACAGAGGGGCTGGAGAAGTGATTGGAACGCATGTCCGGTTAAGTTCTTTCCCATGGACTCAGGGCAGGAGAAGGTCAGTGAGTGTGACACAGTGGATATCTGGAAGAGGCATGCCAGGGGAGCTGGGTGCAAGGCCAGAGCAGAGACTGTGGGGTTTTGTGTCAAACCGATGCGGCAGGATTTGCATGTCGGGCTAGCTGGGATCAGTAGTTCACCAACTAACACAAGCTGCTAATCGACTAGGCCGCCAGTAGGGGGTACTGCAGGCCCCCAGCCTATTAACAAGTCAGCTAGTACAGCCAGCATCTGGGATTATTCGGAGTGATTCCTTGTGTAAAGTGAAGGTGATGGGACCAGAGGACTAATAGTTTACAGTGGAAGTTTTGCGCAAGAGGAGAGGAGTCCTGGGAGTAACAGTCTGCAGGAGTTTATGCAGAGGAGGAGCAACAGTCTGCATGAGTTATGCAGGGGAAGTGACTGTGGATATTAGGGTCTGTCAGTTCTTCAAGGCTCAATTCATTTAATCTATTCAGTAACCACAATGGCAAAGTAATCGTATCTATGGGCATCCCATATCCGCTTTCCCCAACCAAGTTATATACCCCAATAAACAAAAGCAAAACAACGCAAATGACTGTTCATTGTCTCTGAGAGTGATATATGGAGGTCTGATAGCAGGGTGATATGGTGGATGATAGTAACTAGTAGCAACCATCCGCTACATAGTCATAGTCAGATGCAGCACATTGATGTTTGCTTTATTTACCATATTACATGTCAGTGCTTACCAGTTAATTTAGATGTAAATCATGACAATGATTTTGATTGCTAAAACACTGTGAATCATAAGCAATTACCACAGTTTTGTTTTCCTGTATAATTACGTTTTGTTTTTTTTTCTTGTTTTTTGTCTCAGTGATGCTGATCTACTTTCATTAACTTCCAACCTACATGTATTCTCTCCAACATCGGCTGCACAGCATTGCTCTGGACCAGCTGCCTGATGGTGACAACAGCGGACCATGCCTGTACAATGCGCGTTGGCACAATCACATATAGTTTCCATTGGGATTATTTGTGATAGGTTGACAATACAGGAGTATTATTGGAAGACAGGGGAAAAGCATTGTCACCCTATAACAAGGATGTCTGACCAAGGATCTTTATGGCAGGATCATTAGGTATTATTTTAATGAAAGCTGAAATTTTTAACCACTTCAGCCCCGGAAGATTTGGCTGCTCAATGATTAGGCCATTTTTTGAGATATGGCACTGCAACATTTTAACTGACAATTCCGCGGTCGTGTGACGCTGTACCCAAACAAAATTGATGTCCTTTTTTTCTCACAAATAGAGCTTTCTTTTGGTGGCATTTGATCACCTCTGCGGTCTTTACTTTTTTCGCTATAAACAAAAAAAGAGCGACTATTTTGAAAAAAAAAACACAATATTTTGTACTTTTTGCTATGATAAATATCCCCAATTTTTTTTTTAAAAAAGCTAATTTTTTCCTCCTTTAGGCCGATATGTATTCTTAAACACATTTTTGGTAATAAAATTTGCAATAAGCGTATATTGATTGGTTTGCACAAAAGTTATAGCGTCTACAAAATAGGGGATAGAATTATGGCATATTTTTTTTCTTTTTACAAGTAATTCCGGTGATCTGTGATTTTTATCATGACAGCGATACTGCGGCGGACCTATCGGACACTTTTGACACTATTTTGGGACCATTCACATTTATACAGCGATCAGTGCTATGCATTAATTACTGTGTAAATGTGACTGTCAGGGAAGGGGTTAGCACTAGGGGGCGATGAAGGGGTTAAATGTGTGTCCTAGGGAGTGCTTCTAACTGTAGGGGGAGGGGACTCACAAGGGGAGGAGACCGATCGGTGTTCCTCTGTACTGGGAACACACCATCGGTCTCCTCTTCTCTGACAGGACGTGGATCAGTGTGTTTACACACACAGATCCACGTCTTTGGCTGTGTCACCGGCAATCGCGGGTGCCCGGTGGTCATCGCGGCCGCCGGGAATGAGCACCTGTACCCGAGTGACGCGGTGGGTGCGTGCCCCCTAGAGGCCAAAAAGTCATATGACGCCTTGCTAGAACAAGAGCCGCACCGCCCACGGCCGGCGGACGGCAAGCGGTTAAAGACCACCAACTGAGAGGCCGCATATATGCACCACGTTGGCAGGAAGAGATTGCCCACTTGTCTATCAAGCTACGTTTGTAAACATCATTGTAGACAAGTGGGTAAATCAAGCTCACAGCTGCTGCTAGTGTACTCGAGAATGCAGTGACCCCCCCCCCCCCCCGCTCGCCGTATGACCGGCACTTACCCTATCTCATGGCAGGTCAGGCAGCGGTTAACGGCGGCGAGCTGTGTCCTTTATGCATCTCCTCCCCTCCGCCTGAGGTGTCGGCAGCATCTGTCCTTTCAGCCAATCAGGTGATGGGTAACAGACCCACGCTTCCTGATTGGCTTCCTGATTGGCGGAGAGGCGCTTCAGGGTTAGAAAAGTGAATATTCATTTGCTTTTCTAACACACCTAGGTGGACTCCGAGCACAATGCTTTGCGCTCCAAGTTCACCTTTTTTGAAGCCTATTAGAGATGTGTAGCGGGGTCTTTAAATTTAGTTGGGATACACCTGGGTAATAGTATGACCCAGGTGTGTAAATCATGAGAGGTTTGGACCATTTGTATTCGTGGAGGACTGGGTGGTGTATTATTCTCCTTGGCCTGTGGGTGGCAGGGTACCCGCAGGCGGAAGGTAGAATTGCTGCCGCAGTGCTGTCCTATTTGTCCCTTTCCGGAGATGGTACGGCAAGGGCGGGGAACCTGCCGTGATGTCAAGGGCGGGGATAAAAGGGGGAGACGCCCTAACCACGAGGTCTTCGGGATCTTCTTCTTCACGCGCCCAGGAACCTTAGGCCTTGGTGCGGGTGGTCCGGAGTTCCGGCTCAGGGGCCCTAGGCCTGGCCGGAACGGAGTTGGCATCCATCCCAGGCACCTTTAGCCTGGGGTGAGGTACTAAACCGGAGGCCTGGGGCCCAGTGACTTCGAATGGGTCCCGCAAGGGCGGAGGAGTCAGAGGGTCCCTGAGGTGGATGGGGCCTATGTCTGAGGTGAGGAGGCCGGGGAGGTCACCCGTCCGGAGAGTCCGGAGCAGCGTCAACCCGGTGACGGATGGGCCTCCGGTAACTCCCTTGGAGGGACATCTTCCCCTGACAGGGGCCACAACGCAGCAAAGGTACTCCTATCTACATTCTCTTGAGTCGCTGGTAGACACTCACAAGTTCTAAGTTCTTTCTAGCCAAGGCTATAGTAACCGCTGGTGAAATCACAGTGGTTTAGTGTGCAACCAGGATAGTGCCTCGATCTGCTCACCCCACCATATTGAAATGTTATTGGGTCTCAACCAGTTGGCTAACGAAGCACTGTTTATTGTGAGTTTTACAATAAAACAAGAGTTGGACTGTAATCGGTGTGTGGTACTCTGGTTAATGGGAGCAAATGAGAAGTGTCAGCACGGAAAGACTTGGTCATTAATCAAAACACACAGGCCCAAGGAAAATAACTGGTACTGGCCTTCACCTCACCCACTGCTATGGGGAGGACATGGGCCGTAGCGCATCTCACCCTGTCATACGAAATACCCCTAGACAAAAGAGATGGGGTGAGGCCGCTACACGTGGGGGCTTGTGAGTCCGGGATGATGTGTGTCTTGAATTTGGAATTAAGAACGGCTGTGTCTGAACTTTGCTGCCCGGAGGAGTTCCGAGCGGGTCAGCCATGTGATCGGCCAAAGTGCATCCCTGCTCAAAGTAGTGGACATGACCCTAAGATGGGAAAGGCCCATGCAGAAGAGTGAGAAGAGGGAGGGGTCCAGCCGTGTGACATGCTGCATGTGGGGGCTTTTACTGCACTGCGCCATGAGGCACCCCGTGACTACACAACTCATGGGCGGAGGCTGGTGGAAGCCCGCGAAAACGTGCAAGTCGTGGGAGGAGTCTGGCCATGTGAGGAGATACACGTGGAGACTCCGGCGCGTGGTCAGTGCGTGATGGAGCAGCAGACAGTCGGGATGGCCTCAAGCTCCCCGTGGATTACGGTTCCCTACCCCACGAAGATGACTACCTTTGCTGCTCCCCTTACAGACACGGGGATAAGACTCAGGCCCCGAGGACAGTTGGCTCTGTACACATGCAGAGACACGGAGGCCCTCGGCGTGATCTGTCCCGGATGTTCGGGACTGGTGGTCCACCTGAAGCCATTCGGGCGTTGTGAGGCGTGCAGAGAATTCTTATTCGAGGTGGAGCCATCCACAGTAAGGCCTCGGGCCCTTCGCCTCAACAGCCTCACAGGTACCGCTACTCCGGAGGGGGAGATCCAGGCCTTTGCGGAGGTTCCCGTACGCACTGACCAGGGCGATGTGACTGCCCAACCATAGACTGAGAAAGAAAAATCCGAGGATGCTGCTTCGGTCACCACAGATTCTCTGCTCCCACCTCCGAAGAGGAAAGTCGGCCTGGTGCAGGCCTCCTATGGTCGTGGAAGAGCTTCACCCCGTCGCTTGCCGGGCCTGGATGGATCCGGTTGGAAGAGTCCTGGACATCCCTGTGCTTCGAAAGGTCCAGGTGAGCCAGGGGCTGGGACTGTGGTGGTGGTTGGAGGTGTCGGGAGTCCACAGCCGGTGGAGCCCGCAAGGGAGGGTAGTTCCACGTCTACTAGAGACTACCTTCCCGCAGAGATGTATGACACCTCCGACCTAGAGTCACTGTCGGACTGTGGAGATGACGGTGAAATAGACGAACTGTTTCACCGAAAGGGCTGGGATAAACTCCCACTACCTGTGTTACGTGCACCGCAAGATTCCCCTATGTCTATAGGAGATAGCACGCCCCGGGCGGAGGCCCCGGAGCTTATGAGGAAGTCTAGTCCTCCAATCGTCCTTCCACAATCTACGGCATCACCCGTTTTGTTGGCGGGAGTACAACGTGCATCACTACGGGCACCAAGAGCGAAGCCATCAGAGGTAGTGAAAGTACCTCGGCACCCGGAGGCCATCGTTCAACCAGGAGAAGGTAAGCGGGCCACAATGCCTCCTTTAGCTCGACTGCAACGACTTTTCTGCCAGAGGGTCGCCCGTGAGTACGGATGGGAATATCCTTACTTGCCCTGGGACTTATGCCGCGTACACACGATCATTATTCACAGCGGTTAAAAAACCGCCGTGAATAATGTCATTAAAAATGAGGGAACGGCTTGTTCCCCACACACGGTCGTTTTTCACGTCGTTTTTTCGCTTGTCGAGAAAAACGACCGTCTGTGGGCTCCGCGGCAGTGTTTCCCTATGGGAAACACTGCCGCGGAAAACATGTCGAAAAAAACGACGAGAAAAATTAGAACATTTTTCTCGTCGTTTTTAATGCTGTTTTTCTTGTCAAAAAAAACAACAGAAAGCCCACAGACTATCGTTTTATCGAAATCACAGTGGTTTAGTGTGCAACCAGTATAGTGCCTCGACCTGCTTACCCCACCATATTGAAATGTTATTGGGTCTCAACCAGTTGGCTAACGAAGCACTGTTTATTGTGAGTGTTACAATAAAACAAGAGTTGGACTGTAATCGGTGTGTGGTACTCTAGTTAATGGGAGCAAATGAGAAGTGTCAGCACGGAAAGACTTGGTCATTAATCAAAACACACAGGCCCGAGGAAAATAACTGGTACTGGTCTTCACCTCACCCACTGCTATGGGGAGGACATGGGCCGTAGCGCATCTCACCCTGTCATACGAAATACACCTAGACAAAAGAGATGGGGTGAGGCCGCTACAGATGGCTTTAATCAGGTGCTTAAAAAATACACCCCCCACTGTCCGGACGCCTAAACAGGGGGTGGCAGCGGCCATGGATAGATTCATGCAATTATTCATAGAGGGGGTGGCTTAATGGACGGGCCGCCACTGCTTATTCAGAACATATACTGTGTATATCACCTCATGCAAAATAGTAAAAATGCAACTAAAATACATTTTTCAGCCCTTTTTTTGCCAGTTTACAAATATCACATTTCATAATTTGTTGGTATAAACACACAGGCCAGGATCCTGGTTTAGCAGTAAATCTCTGCCCCTGGTCTTTCAGTAGCCTCTATAGCTGAAAAAGCTGCTTTTCTAGGCTTGACTATAAGCAAATTTGTTGTACTTTAAAGAGGAGGTCCACCCGAAATGTTTTACTACAAATACTGCAGCTGCTGACTATTAAAAAATGGAAACTTACAAGTCCAGCGCGCCCGCGATGTCGGCAGACGAGGCTGAGCAATCGCTCGGTCCTCGGATGCTGCTGCCGCCAGGCTCGGTGAGGGAATCAGAAAGCTTCACTGCCCGGTTACCTACTGCGCATGCGCGAGTAGCACAACTTGCCGTCACTGGTCCCCACTCTCTCCTGGGAACAGTATGTTTCCCAGGAGACAGGGGGGGGGGGCAGGAAGTGGCGTAGACTCGCCCGGAAGTGGGTGCAAATACCTGTCTTAGACAGGTATCTGCACCCCCCTCCCCCCGGAAAGGTGCCAAATGTGTCACCGGAGGGGGGGAGGGTTCCGAAAAGCAGTTCCATTTTTGGGTGGAACTCCGCTTTAAGCTGCAGTACAGCAGGAGTACCAGAATCCACTATAAATAGACGTGGTTTTTACTGTCACTAAGAGCCATGTATGAAAGAGATCAACCAAGCACAATTTGCATCTTAAAGCAGAAGTGAGGCTCATATGAAACATCATTTAGAGCTGTATAATCCCAAAAGCAAACATTTATTATATTGCAGTTCACCAGTTCTTAGATGTGAAAGCTGCATTCGTTTTCTTTTTTAGGCTATTTTCTTCTATTTCCATCTGGTGATCCAGCTAGCAAGTCTGTTTTTTTCACAAGCTTAAGCTCTCCAGAAGAATGTATCAGTTTACATGGAGGAGACATACCATTTAGCACTGGCAGGGATGATTAAAATGATCTGCTGTTATTATTCATGCAAAACCTTTATCCCTTTATCCCAAAAGGAGAAAAAATAAATCAGTTTGCTATAACTGAATATAAAATGTGAGCTGCAGTTTGGCTTCAATTAGTTAAATCTGCTAATACATTTAACACTACCTTTCCCCAAGACTGACTGCTGTCTGGTGTGCCTCCAGTTCTCATTCCTCCGGAGTTGTATCTCACTAATACAGTAGGTGTGTTACTGGCCAGACCACCAGGTGAAAACAGAGGGGGGGAAAGAACAATAATGCAGCCACCACATCTATCGTGATTGGTAATCTGCAATTTTTAAATTTTTGGTTTTGGATTAAAGTCTTTAGATATTTAAGTCAGTTAGGTATATTTATTAAAATGTAAACTCATACAAGTATTTTAAATAGTACCCTAATGAAATCCCTTGTACAGTAGGATTCAGACCAGGTTAGGAAGGGGTAGAATTGTAAAGCCACGTACACACGATCGGAAATTCCGACAAGAAAAACGTTGATTTTTTCTGATGGAATGTTGGCTCAAACTTGTGTTGCATACGCACGGTCACACAAAATTCCGACATTCAAGAACGCGGTGACGTACAACACTACAACGAGCCGAGAAAAATTAAGTTCAATGATTCCGAGCATGCGTCAATTTGATTCAGAGCATGCGTGTTTTTTTGCGCGTCGGAATTGCATACAGACTATCGGAATTTCTGACAAGAATTTTTCTTGTTGGAAAAATTGAGAACCAGCTCTCAAATTTTTGCTGTCCGACAGAAAAAGTCCGATGGAGCCTACACATGCTCGGAATTTCCGACCAAAAACTCACATCAAACTTTTCTTGTCGGAATTTCCGATCGTGTGTAAGCCAATGAGAATTTACTACAGTACATTGCATAGTGCACCGAAAGCTGGCCGCATGTCGAAAGAGTAGGCAGATGACTTCATCAGTGTATTGCTGCTTTTTTACTATGCAATGTTGGCTGCTCGACCCCTACAATAACTCTGAATGAAGCAATTGCTGGCTTCCTATGTGGTTGTGCACTTCATTGCTTAACCACTTAAGGACCGCCTCACGCCAATATACGTCGGCAGAATGGCACGGATGGGCACATCAACGTACAGGTATGTTGCCCTTTAAGAGCCCAGCCGTGGGTCGGGCGCCGCCGCCGCCGCGCTCGCGACCCGGTCCTAAGCTCCGTGACCACGCACGTGGGACCCGCGGACCCGATCGCTGCGATCGGATCACAGAGCTGAAGAACGGGGAGAGGTGAGTGTAAACAAACCTTTCCCCGTTCTTCTCCGTGGCATATCAGTGATCGTCTGTTCCCTGTCATCGGAACAGACGATCAGTGACGTGTAACGTGTAGCCACGCCCCCCTACAGTAAGAATCACTTCTTAGGGTACACTTAACCCCTTCAGCGGCACCTAGTGGTTAACCCCTTCACTGCCAGTGTAATTTTCACAGTAACCAGTGCATTTTTATAGCACTGATCGCTGTGAAAATGACAATGGTCCCAAAAATGTGTCAAAAGTGTCTGATGTGTCTGCCATAATGTCACAGTCATGAAAAAAAAATCGCTGATCGCCGCCATAACTAGTAAAAAAATAAAATAATAAAAATGCCATAAAACGACCCCCTATTTTGTAAACGCTATAACTTTTGCGCAAACCAATCAATAAATGCCGATTGCGATTTTTTTTTACCAAAAATATGTAGAAGAATACGTATCGGCCTAAAGTGAGGAAAAATTATAATTTTTTATATATTTTGGGGGATATTTATTATAGCAAAAAGTAAAAAATATTGCATTTTTTTCAAAATTGTCGCTCTATTTTTGTTTATAGCGCAAAAAATAAAAAAACGCAGAGGTGATCAAATACCACCAAAAGAAAGCTCTATTTGTGGGAAAAAAAGGACGCCAATTTTGTTTGGGAGCCACGTCGCATGACCGTGCAATTGTCAGTTAAAGCGACGCAGTGCCGAATCGCAAAAAGGGGCCTGGTCCTTTAGCTGCATAGTGGTCCGGGGCTTAAGTGGTTAAAGAGAAGGAGCACTGCCTGGTTAACACAATATGCCGTTATACCCATATGAGACAGCATAGTGTGTTTTTTTTTTGTAAAGCTGAACTTACAATTTAAATTTTGACTGAAATTCCATTTTAATTTTCCAAAATCTACCAAAAGCTGAAATATTATATTTAGATGCACTGGTCTAGTTTTGTGAAAGGCAAACCTGAGCATATGTTGAAACAAATACAAGTCAGAGACCCACAAGTCAGAATGATCAGTGGAATCAGAAATACAGACAACAGAGGCTGCATATAACTCTTGACAGGTTAAAGCGTAACTCCAATTTTGTTTAGAAAAAAACATTCCCCTCTAGGTGATCTATGTACATTGCAAGGATTAAAACAAACTTTGTTGCAGATTCCCATCTTTTGTTATTCTGAAGAAATTCCTGTGTGTTTGTCTGTGCCTCTGGGTTAAGTGGGTCTAATGGGAGTGGTATTATAATTATCAGTCAGGTGTGGCAGCTTCAGAGCACTAATGAGGGAAGCTGCTGGGCCTGCATCCCTTTAGACGTGATTTCCTATTGGAAATATCTCACAAAAAATGTTATTTTTGTTGCAGGGAATGCCTGAAATCTGACTTGTATCTTAGGCAGACTTCTGGGAAAATTGGTGAGCCAATCCCACAAGCAGGAAATTATGTTTCTGGGGAGTTGTTAGTATATCCTGTGTACAGAACAACTCCATGTAGCCATATTGCATTGCAATTATAGAAAATTACAGCGACTGCAGATTGAAAAGGAAAGGTCATTTTTAATAAAAGTCAATTACAATATGACTTGTATCACAATTATGCACGCTATATTATTTTTTCTTTATTTGCAATTTTTACCCCACGAAAGTGGAGTTACCCTTTAAGCTTTACTTTTTTCACTTCCAAATTTTCTGTGCAGCCAGTTTTCTACTACAGACATCCATTTCACATGGTACTAAGCCAGCACCTCCTAATGCTATGGGAGAGAGCCGTGTCCTGTTTTTTTTTTGGACCGCACATGCGCAGTGTGTACTCTCTCCTATCATCTATGATGAGCCCAGTGGCTGCAACAGGAGAGAGTGCACACTTTGAACTGTGCATCACATATTATGAGCTCAGCAACTGCAATAGGAGAGTGTACATGTGTGCATGTACGACCCAGAAGAACATCGCTGGCTGCAGAAGATTTTATGAATTTTCTTCTAAATGCGGTTGTGGACTTCTTTGTCTAAACAGAGGGGAGCCCTATTTGGAAAGTAGGTATAGTACCTATATGAGAAAGCATAGTGTGCCTTTTCGTAAAGCTTAACTTACACTTTAACCACTTTCCACCCAGCCTATAGCAAAATGGCAGCTGGGCATCGGTTGTGCAGTGTGTCGCTCGGACACACCACATTTCCGATCACAGTAAAGAACCTATGATTGAGGCTCTTTACCATGCAGTCAGCTGTGTCCAATCACAGCTGATCACAGTGTAAATAGAAAGTGGCAGTTATCAGCATTCCTCTACTTAGGGCCCTTTCACACGTACAGATCCCGTCATGATCCGTGTTTAAACATCCGCTTTCTCAGCGGGGATCGCTCCGTTGATCCCCGCTGAGCCGGCGGATGACCAGCTCGTCTCTGCACAGCGTGCAGAGATGGACCAGTCAGATCTCCGCTTTCCTCTATGGAGGGATCGGATGAACACGGACCGTCTGTTCATGTTCATCTGATCCGACCTGCAGACGTATGGAAAAATAGGATTTTCCTCCGTCATCAGAAACGGAGCATAGCGAAGACTGATGAGATCGGATGTCAGCCGATCCCATAGGGATACATGTATGTCTGTTTTTCATCCGAAAACGGATGGATGAAAAACGGACATACACGTGTGAAAGGGCCCTTACACTGACAGGTCATGAGTAGAGGAGAGCTGATCAGCAGCTTTCCTCACAGAGGGGCAGCCCCATCAGCAATGCCTATCCGTGCCCACCAGTGATGTTCACCAGTGCCCATCAGTAATGCCAATCAGTGCCCATCAGCGCTGCCTTTCAGTGCCCATCGGTAATGCCTGACAGTGCCTCCTCATCGGTGCCGCCTATCAGTGCTGTCCATTAGTGCCACTTATCAGTGCCCATTATTGCCACCTATCAGTGCCTTGCCGCATATCAGTGCCCATAATGGCTGCTCATCAGGGCTGCCTATCAATGTCCATCAGTGCTGCATATCAGTGCCCATCAGTGCTGCTTATTAGTGTCTCCTTATCAGTGAACATCAGTGCCACCTCATCAGTGCCCATCAGCGCCACCTCATCGGTGCAGCCTATCAGCTCAGTAAAGGAGAAAAATTACTTATTTATACAATTTTGTAACAAAACTTTTTTTTCATTTATTTAGCAAAAAATAAAAAACTCAGTAGTGATAAAATACCACCAAAGGAAAGCTCTGTTTGACTAAAAAAATTATAAGAATTTTGTTTGGGTACAGCATTGCATGACCATGAAATTGTCATTCAAAATGTAACAGCTCTGAAAGCTGAAAATTTTCCTGGGCAGAAAGGGGGTGAAAGAGCCTGATATTGAAAGGGTTAAATTTAGTTTCGGATAGAGTATGGAGTTTTATACCCTCTGTTAAAGGGGTTGTAAAGGTACATGTTTTTTCACCTTAATGCATCCTATGCATTAAGTTGAAAAAACATCCGACAATAACGCCCCCGCCCCCCCCGAGCACCCGTTTTACTTACCTGGCCCCTCGAAAGTCCCGCTCTCGTCCCCGTCATCCTCCTCGGTTCTCAGCCTAGCCGCCGATTGGCTACACTGGATGGATTGAAAGCAGCGCAGCCATTGGCTGGCGCTGCTGTCAATCACATCCAATGACGCGGCGCGCCGGGGGCGGGCCGAGTGATGCAGTCGGCGGTTATGGCCGCCGCTGTATCACGGGAGCGCGCCCGCAATAACTCCACACCATGCGAGCTCGCTCACATGAAGGTGTGGAGTCCTTGCTGGGAGGAGCCGAGACAGCCGCTGAGGGACCCCAGAAGACCAGGATCGGAGCCACTGTGTGCAAAACGAGCTGCACAGTGGTGGTAAGTATAAAATGTTTGTTATTTTTTTGCAAAAAAAAGGGAAGCTTTAGTGTCCCTTTAATTTTCTGCCTTATGTCATGAGTTCCCTTAAAGGAGAATTCCAGGTGTAGCATTTTACATGGATCAATGTAACTAGGTATCTGCCATACCTGTGGGATCTCTCTAGAGTGATCTACACTAGCTTTCATGTCCAAGGCTGCCCTGCTGCAATCTGAATAGGGATGAGCCGAACACCCCGATTCGCACCGGAACCTGCGAACGGACCGAAAGTTTGCGCAAACTTTAGAACCCTATTAAATTCTATTAAATTCTATGGGACTCGAACGTTCGAAATCAAAAGTGCAAATTATGAAGGCTAATATGCAAGTTATTGTCCTAAAAAGGGTTTGGGGACCCGGGTCCTGCCCCAGGGGACATGTATCAATGCAAAAAAAAGTTTTAAAAACTGAAGTTTTTTCAGGAGCAGTGATTTTAATGATGCTTAAAGTGAAAAAAGAAGTGAAATATTCCTTTAAATATCGTTCCTGGGGGGTGTCTATAGGATGCCTGTGAAGTGGCACGTGTATCCCGTGTTTAGAACTGTCCCTGCACAAAATGACGTTTCTAAAGGAAAAAAAAGTAATTTAAAACTGCTTGCGGCTTTAATGTAATGTCTGGTCCCGGCAATATGGATGAAAATCATTGAGAAAAATGGCATGGGTACCCCCATCACTCCCCCCCCTCCCCCAGCCCACTACCAGCCCCTTTGGGTCTTGTATGGATATTAAGGGGAACCCTGCATCCAAATAAAAAAAGGCCCTATATACTCTGAACAGCAGTATACAGGCAAACAAGGCAGGCACTGTAGGTTTGTTCTTAAGTAGAATCTGTTTGTAATTTGGAACAGGTACATTTTTTAAGTGTAGCTCCAGCCAAAAATTATTTTTTTAAGCTTTTTGGAAAACATTGGGAAGGGTTATCACCCCTGTAACATTTGGTTTGCTATCTGTGCACCTGTTCAGAACATTTCCCCTCACTTTCCGTCCCAATGACAAATGTTTTTTGAAAATTTGTTTTTTTTTATTGAAACAAGGATTGGTGATAAAGCATCAGTGGAGAGGAGATACCCTTTTCCCATATTAACTCTTACAGGAGAGAATTTCCCTTCCTAGGGGTAGATTTTCTCTCACTTCCTGTTGTCTCCTTCCGTATGCAAGTAGGAGTCGTTTGTAAGTTGGATGTTTGAAAGTAGGGGCCTGCCGTATATACTCTGCTGAAATTTGTCCCTTAGGTGTTGGTGTTGCCACAACACTGTAAACCCTCACAGTTACTCTTGGTGGGCGCTGGAACGCCCTGCTGTGAACTATTATATCAAGAATTGTAATTACATGCCTCTGTTGAACAGTGGTAGGAAAAATTGGGTCTTTGGTGGTGGTGCTGGTGCCACAACACAGTAAGTCCTCACAGTTACTCTTGGTGGGCGCAGGAATGGGCCCAGCTGTGAAATACAGGGGCAGAAAAATTGGGCCTTTGGTGGTGGTGGTGTTGCCACAACACTGTAAGCCCTCAGTTAGTAATGGGGGAACATCTGATGGGACGGTTCGCGAAAGCGATCGCTCAAAAACGCGCGCATATGTTCACGAACCGCAGGTTCGCGGCTGGTCCCATTCATTTTAATGGCAGGCAAACATGAAAAAACATCCAGGTCATATTTGCAGCCACAAAATACTTACTAGCTGTGCACACATAGTCCCACAACATGGACGCTGACATACCAGAAGTATTAAGCGAATCTGCGATCGACAAGCATTTTTTTATCTGCAAAATTTTGTCAATTCAGGAGCGCATGAAGGCCATGAAGGCCGTGTCTGTGGTGAGATGTATCTTGGCACCGACACTGTGTGCCAGAGATACATTCACTTGCTGCTGAACATGGCCATATAGCTCTGGGATGCCCTTCTGCGAGAAATATTTCCTTCCTGGGACCTTCCATTGTGGTGTTAAAATGGCCACAAATTTTCGAAAGGCCTCCGTTTCCACCAGTTTATATGGCAGTAGTTGGCGGGCTATCAGTTCCGACAAGCCAACGGTCAACAGTTGGACAAGATGGTTATCCGGCGTCATCATTTTTTTACGCTCAAACATTTGGCCCACGGAAGCCTGCCTTTTTCCAGAAAAACGTGAGGACGGCATGATGGAAGGTGGAGTGGAGGACAATTGTGAGGAGAGAGGAGAAGTAGAAGAGGCTGGACGGTGAGAGCCTGGAGTGTGGCTTTGTGGGTTCTGATGGCGTTGCTCCCACTGGGGTCGGTGATGGGAGTTCATGTGCCTTCTTAAGGCAGTCGTCCCTAGATGAGTGTTGGGCTTACCGCGACTTATGCGTTTGCTTGCCAAGGCTGCAGATGGCAACACTATTGTCAGCAGTGGACACGTTAAAAAAAAAACACACTGCGGAGCCACGTGCCGGCGTCCTGGGAGCGCCAGATGTGACCGTACATGGTTGATGGCTCGCTCCTGATACATTAGCAGTCTGGTTTGTCCCTCCTGTGCACTGTAAGTTCGGCCTGCTTCTCCTCCCTATCTGCTGGTCCATCTCTCCCTCTGAACTCCCCTCCTCTTGCTCTCTTGTGGGCACCCACGTGATGTCACCATCGACGTCACCTTCCCCAACACTAACATTAGAGATCTCAGAGAAGGCAGCAACAGTGGGGACCAACCTCCTTGGGCTGATCTGGGTACTGTCGTCAGACTGCTGAGTGGCGGTTGTTGCTACCTCCTCTTCCTGATCCAATGCCAAGAATGGCTGCGCATCGGAAATGTCTTGTGATGGATCGGAAAATAATTCCTATGACTCAAGGGTATATGGTGGTGGTGGTGTTGGTGGTAGTGTCTTTGGGGGTGCACACAGCAGAGATTGAAGAGGGTGCAGATAGAGAGGATGAGGAGGGTGCAGAGGAGGAAGGCTGAGTGAGCCACTCAACCAAGTCTGGTGCGTCCTTTGACATAATCGAACGCAACTTCTGCAACTTCCCACTTTGGCACCGGCCTGGTGCTCCTGCCCTACCACTACCACCCCTGCGGAAGGGCCTGCCTCTTCCTCTGCCTGTCATTTTTTAAATGACCCTGTGACAAAAGTCTCTAGAGAAGCGCAGTATATGTGGAAGAAGGTATATAACACCCCGCTTCAATCTGTCCTTTTGGGGGGCCACTGGTCTATCACACCAGTTACAATACTTTTTTCTAATTGCGTTTGTCACTCTTTGTAGTTGTAGTATTGCTGCAGAACCGCTCAGCAGTCACAATGCTGCACAATACAAATCCACAATAATATGCTTTCTATATTAGAAAGTATATTATAAGTGTATTACACCCCTATATACTGCACACCAAACAATAGTACACCTATACCAGTCCTTAAAAGAACTTTTGTGGACCTATATTAGTTAGCGATTTGTGTCACTACAGTCTGTCGCTGCTCAACACACCAACCTCTCCCTACACTGACAAAAGACAGCTGCAGAACTGCTCAGCAGTCACAATGCAGCACAATACAAATGCACTATAATATGCTTTCTATATTTGAAAGTATATTATAAGTGTATTACACCCCTATATACTGCACACCAAACAATAGTACACCTATACCAGTCCTTAAAAGGACTTTTGTGGACCTATTAGTTAGCGATTTGTGTCACTACAGTCTGTCCATGCTCCACGCAGCAACCTCTCCCTACACTGACAAAAGACAGAATGTGAAATGGCAGCCAGATCAGGTCTATTTATAAGGTAGGGGGTATGTCCATGTGCTGAAATGTCTCAATTGGCTGTCCTGTACCACATGATGGATGTGTCATGGGTCAAAGTTCTTCACAATGTAAAAGAATATGGCGGCCGCGAATAGCGCCATATGTTCGCCGGTTCGGCGAATAGCAAACGTGCAAAGTTCGCCGTGAACCAAGGCCATCTCTACTCAGTTACTCTTGGTGGGCGCAGGAATGGGCCCAGCTGTGAATTATTAGATCAAGAATTGTAATTACATGCCCCTGTTGAACAGGGGCATAAAAATTGTGCCTTAGGCACTGGTGCCACAACACTGCAACCCCTCACAGATACTGTAGTTGGAGCGCAGCAATGAGCCTTGCTGCAAAGTATTGCATCAAAATTTTTAATTACACGCCCCTGTTAAACAGGGGCTGAAAAATTGAGCCTTAGGCAATGGTGCTGGTGCCACAACACTGCAACCCCTCACATATACTCTAGTTGGAGTGCAGGAATGAGCCTTGCTGCAAAGTATTGCATTAAAAATTGTAATTACACGCCCCTGTTAAACAGGGGCTGAAAAATTGGGCCTTAGCCACTGGTGGCGGTGCCCAGAAACAAAAATGTTCTTACATGCTATCAGCATGGTCATTGAGGAGGAAGAGGATAGTCACTCAGCATAACAGGATAGTCACTCTGCATCAGCATAGGCAGTCTTGAAGGGATCTGACATTTCAAAGAAAATTATTCTGTTACATCAGCATAAGGTGCTAGGTAGCTGGTGGTGATCGAAGACTTATTAATTTTTATGAAGGTCAGTTGATCGACCGAGACAGGCTCACCCTGTGATCGGTTACAAAGCTTCCAGCAGCACTGAATGTGCGTTCCAAAAGAATGCTGGATGCAGGACAGGCCAGTAGCTCAATTGCATACTGTGCAAGCTCTGGCCAGTGATCCATCCTCAAGACCCAGTAAGCCAGAGGATTTTCGGTGGGAAAGGTGTCCAAGTCTGATCTTGCCCCTAGGTATTCCTGCACCATGTAAACTAGACGCTGGCGATGGTTGCTGGAACCGATCATACCTTGGGGCTGCAGACTAAAAATTTGTCTGAACGCATCGGTCAGGCGGCCACCTTCTCCACTGCTCCTTCTTTGACTGACCGAAGCCTCAGCAACACGTTGTCCAGGACCAGGAATTTGTAACCTCCCAGTCTCTGGAAACGCGTTGCACAGACCTTTCTGGAAGGCCTCCCGAAGATGCTTCATCCTCTGCTCCCTCTGCGACGCCAAGATAAGGTCCGCAACCTTACCCTTGTACCGTGGATCAAGGAGGGTTGCCAGCCAGTAATGATCCCTTTCCTTGATAGCACGAATACGAGGATCCTTCCGCAGGCTTTGCAGGATCAGGGAGGCCATGCAGCGTAGGTTTGCTGAGGCATTCGGTCCAGAGTCCTCTGGGTCACTCAGGACGACATGATTTGCAGCAACCTCCTCCCAGCCACGTACAAGTCCATGGGTGTTTTGGGACTGTAAATGATCCCTTGAAGACTGCTGCTGATGCTGAGTGCTAGGCTCCACCTCCATGCTGACACAATCCTCCTCCTCCTCCTCTTCTTGTGTGATAGGCGGGCCAGCAGGAACACTGTCTGGATAAAGGGGGCCTTGAGAGGTAAGAAAGTCCTCCTCTTCCTCCCTCTGTTCTGCCTCAAGTGCCCTCTCCATTATTCCACGTAGCGTGTGCTCCAACAGGTGGACAAGAGGGACAGTGTCACTGATGCATGCACTGTCACTGCTCACCATCCTTGTGGCCTCCTAAAATGGTGCCAGGACAGTGCATGCATCCCTGATCATGGCCCACTGGCGTGGGGAAAAAAATCCAAGCTCCCCTGCCCCTGTCCTGGTGCCATATTACAACAGATACTCATTGCTGGCTCTCTGCTGCGTGTGCAGCCGCTGCAGCATGGCCAACGTAGAGTTCCACCTGGTGGGCATGTCACAGATTAGGCGGTTCTTGGGCAGGTTGTATTCCTTTTGCAGGTCAGCCAGCCAAGCACTGGCATTATATGACCAGCGGAAATGCCCATAGAGTTTCCTGGCCTGCTTCAGGACCTCCTCTAAGCCCAGGTACCTGTCCAAGAACCGCTGCACCACCAAGTTAAGGACGTGAGCCGAACAGTACACATGGGTCAGTTGTCCCTGTCGGAGGGCGGAGATAAGGTTGGTGCCATTGTCGGAAACCACCATTCCTGGCTTAAGATGGCGTCGCGTCAACCACCTCTGGGCCTGCCCCTGCAGAGCTGACAGAATCTCTGCCCCAGTGTGGCTCCTGTCCCCCAAGCACACTAGCTCAAGCACTGCATGGCATCTTTTTGCCTGCGTACTTGCGTAGCCCCCAGAACGTCTACGAAGCACCGCTGGTTCTGAGGACAAAGCACAGGAAGAGGCCATGGAGGAAGAAGAAGAGGAGGGGGTGGAGGAGAGAGGTGTGTCAGAATCACCAGTATTAGCATTTTGGATGCGTGGTGGCTGAACAGCCTCCAACACTACTGCACCTTGTCCTGCATTCTTCCCAGCTGCCAGCAGAGTCACCCAATGCGCCGTGAAAGATAGGTAACATCCCTGTCCATGCCTGCTGGACCATGAGTCAGCGGTAATGTGCACCTTACCGCTGACCGCCCTGTCCAGCGAGGCCAAGACATTGCTTTCCACATGCCGGTAGAGAGCCGGAATCGCCTTCCATGAGAAAAAGTGGCGTTTGGGAACCTGCCACTGAGGAACCGTACATTCCACAAACTAACGGAAGGGGGCAGAGTCTACCAACTGAAAAGGCAGCAGTTGAAGTGCTAGAAATTTAGCCAAGCTAGCATTCAACCGCTGGGCATATGGATGGCTGGGAGCGAACTTCTTTCGGTGGTGCAGCAGCTGGAGCAGGTAAATTTGCCTGGTACAATATGATGTCGGTGTACTGATAGCAGATTGCTCGCAAGTACTTGCCTGTGACACACCTAATTCTACACCTGCATTCCTCTCAGTGCAGGTTTCAGAGAGGACTGAAGGTATAGTGTGGTTTGAGATCCCAGCTGATGAGGAGCAAGGAGAGGTCCGCTTTGTTCTTTGGTGTGGGTCTTTTTTGGATGCTTGCCAACGGACTGCATGGCAGGTCGACATATGTCTGGTCAAGCATGTGGTGCCCAAGCGGCTCATGTTTTGGCCACGTGAGATACGCTTCAGACATATGTTGCAAATAGCAACGGTGCGATCTGCTGCGCACTTCTCAAAAAAGGGCCACACCAAAGAACTTTTGGAATAACGCGCAGAGACAGCAGCGCCCTGAACATGCGGAACACTGCGGTGTGATGCAGTCGGTTGGCTGCCCTTAAGCTGGCACCTAGAGGGCATCCTGCCTCGTTGGAAATGTGCCTCCTCCTCCTTCTCCTCCTCCTCCTCTCTCCTATCAGGCACCCATTTGGCTTCAGTGACCTCATCATCCCCTCCCTCCTCATCACTGGAGCAAATCTGGCAGTATGCTGCAGCTGAGAGAACATGACTGCTGCCAGATTTCTGTCCTTGTTGGGTACCCCCTCTCTCTGAGCTCAGGTTACTGCCTTCCTCTAGCTGGGTACTATCATCGGAGCCTTCAAAACGCTGGGCATCCTCCTGGAGCATGTACCCAACACTGTGGTCAAACAGTTCGGGGGACTCCTCAGGAGGACATGGTGGGGCTAGGGAAGGAGTCACTGATGCCATTGAGCCGAAGGAAGAGACCGCTTTGGCAGCTGCTTTGCCAAACAAAGTACCCTGAGCCTGGGTGAGAGAGGATGAGGAGGATGAGGACGGCTTGGTCATCCACTCTACCAAGTCTTCGGCATTGTGCGGCTCAACATGACCAACTGCCGAAAAGAAGGACAAGCGTGTCCCATGGTCACGTGCTGATGAGGATGCACCGTGTCTACGACCAGCACTGTTGCCTCTAGACACAGAGCCTGATTGACCTCTTTTATTGGCTCGTGACTGTCTGCCTCTCCTTGTTTGCCTTCCAGACATACTAATGGCCTGCAGTGAGATGTAGCTGCACAAAGGTGGGATGTATATATATAATGATCTATAGTGATTATACTGCAGCTAGCACAATCAACTGCCTGCTGTGCTATTAGTATGAGAAAAGCAGCAATTGTCTTCCATTAGTTTTAGGTGCACACTGTGCAGAGGACACACTACACTAACTAAAAATACAGCTCCCTGCCTGTGGTATTGGTATGAGAACACCACCAATTGTATTCAGGTAACTTTAGGTGAATGCTGTGCAAAGGACACAGTGACAGTACACTAAATTAAATCAATGCATCTCCCTGCCTGTGGTTTTAGTATGAGAACAGCACAAATTTTATTGAGGTACCTTTAGGTGAACGCTGTGCAAAGGACACAGTGACAGTACACTAAATGAAATCAATGCAGCTCCCTGCCTGTGGTTTTAGTATGAGAACACCACTAATTGTATTGAGGTACCTTTAGGTGAACGCTGTGCAAAGGACAGAAGTACACTAAATGAAATTAATGCAGCTCCCTGCCTGTGGTATTGGTATGAGAACACCACCAATTGTATTCAGGTACACGCTGTGCAAAAGACACTAAGTGAAACACTGCAGCTAGCACAATCACCTGCCTGCCTGTCAGTATAGAGAATAACAGGAACGGATCTAGCTAAACTGAGTAAATATATATACAACACCTAGGATGCATATATATCCTCTACACGCTGTAAATGCAGCTAACTGACTTGCCTGCCTGCTCTATCTAACTCAAAATAAATGACACTGTCTCTCTCTCTCTCTTTAACCTCTCTTTTTAACCACCGCAACACACTACACAAGGCCGCCACGCTGGCGGCCTTATATAGTGTGGGGCGTGTACTAAACCCCCTGAAACAGGGTGGCTTTGGCCAATTATGGCTCTCTGTTTTTTGCGCGCTGTGATTGGCCAAAGCATGCGGGTCATAGTGCATGCTTGGCCAATCATCAGCCAGCAATGCGCTGCGATGCCGCAGTGAATTATGGGCCTTGACGCGCCACTCGAATTTGGCGCGAACGGCCCATAATGTTCGAAATTCAACGAACGGTCGAACAGCCGATGTTCGAGTCGAACATGGGTTCTACTCGAACTCGAAGCTCATCCCTAAATCTGAACATAGGGGGTTGGATTTTCCCAATTAATGCAATCCGTTTACTAACTCAGCATGGGACCCAGAAGCTTGTGGAGATCATTAGAGTTAAAGTACATGTAAACCCTAAAAAAAAAAAAATATATATTTTTTGCTGTCACAATGTAGAGTATAAGATTTCCTATCATTTGTGCCAGGTCTTGCCACAAAGAGTTAATTCAGCTCTGAGCAATCCTCTTTTATTGTTCAGTGAGATAAAACGGACAAACAGAGAAAAACCTTTGTCCGTTCCGCCCCCTTGCTTTGAGTGACAGGTTATTTACATATCTCGTGCACTAGCTTTAGACAGGCATTATTTTTTCATTTCCACCCCCACTCCTTTTCTGAAGTCATGTGGTTACTTATCTGTCAAATGGTTACATTTGAAAGATAAGGATACATGCAGGAGGCATCTATATCCTTATAGATCAGCACTATGGCAGTAGTTTATAAAGAATGAAAGTGGGTTTACATCCGCTTTAAGCCTCATACACACGATCGGATTTTCAGCGGACAAAGCGTAGGACTTTTGTCCGAAGGACGTTGGCCATGAACTTGTCTTGCATACAAATGGCACACAATTGTCGGCCAACAAACAAGAACGTAGTTACGTACTACGTGATTTTTCAGCTCTCTAGCGCCACCCTTTGGTCACCTTCTGCTAATGTTGCGTTTGGTGAGCATTGCTTCCGAGCATGTGTGTTGGTACTTTGGACTCTTGTCCGATGGACTTGTGTACACACGATCGGAAAATCTGACAACACACAATTGGCGGAAAATTTTAAAGCACGCTATCCAACATTTGTCCGCGGAAAATCCGACAACAATTGTCCGATGGAGCATACAAACGGTCAGATTTTCCGCCAACAGCCTGTCAGCACACAATTCCCATTGGAAAATCTGATCGTGTGTACGTGGCTAAGCAGTGTTTACTACAGAGATTTTCAGATTCTAAAGGGATCCCACCGGTATGGTACATGAATAGTTACATTGGTTCAAGCCATATACAGAAATGCCATACCTGCAATTCTCAAGAATTGAGGCACAGACACTATCTCCACTGGAGAGACTCCCCTTTTTTGTGTCCTGGTGAGAGAGGAGGACCTAGACAGGTGAGAGAGTTGGACCTAGACAGGTGAGAGAGTTGGACCTAGACATGTGAGAGACGAGGACCTAGACAGGTGAGAGAGGAGGACCTAGACAGGTGAGAGAGTTGGACCTAGACAGGTGAGAGAGTTGGACCTAGACAGGTGAGAGAGTTGGACCTAGACAGGTGAGAGAGGAGGACCTAGACAGGTGAGAGAGGAGGACCTAGACAGGTGAGAGAGGAGGACCTAGACAGGTGAGAGAGTTGGACCTAGACAGGTGAGAGAGTTGGACCTAGACAGGTGAGAGAGGAGGACCTAGACAGGTGAGAGAGGAGGGCCTAGACAGGTGAGAGAGTTGGACCTAGACAGGTGAGAGAGTTGGACCTAGACAGGTGAGAGAGTTGGACCTAGACAGGTGAGAGAGGAGGACCTAGACAGGTGAGAGAGGAGGACCTAGACAGGTGAGAGAGGAGGACCTAGACAGGTGAGAGAGTTGGACCTAGACAGGTGAGAGAGTTGGACCTAGACAGGTGAGAGAGGAGGACCTAGACAGGTGAGAGAGGAGGACCTAGACAGGTGAGAGAGTTGGACCTAGACAAGTGAGAGAGTTGGACCTAGACAGGTGAGAGAGGAGGACCTAGACAGGTGAGAGAGGAGGACCTAGACAGGTGAGAGAGTTGGACCTAGACAGGTGAGAGAGTTGGACCTAGACAGGTGAGAGAGTTGGACCTAGACAGGTGAGAGAGGAGGACCTAGACAGGTGAGAGAGGAGGACCTAGACAGGTGAGAGAGGAGGACCTAGACAGGTGAGAGAGTTGGACCTAGACAGGTGAGAGAGTTGGACCTAGACAGGTGAGAGAGGAGGACCTAGACAGGTGAGAGAGGAGGACCTAGACAGGTGAGAGAGGAGGACCTAGACAGGTGAGAGAGTTGGACCTAGACAGGTGAGAGAGTTGGACCTAGACAGGTGAGAGAGGAGGACCTAGACAGGTGAGAGAGGAGGACCTAGGAGGAACTAGGCAGTAAAAAGGAAAAGCTTCCAAACCTTCTTCTGTTAAAAACAAATTCAATGTTTTGGAGTTCCACTTTAAAGATGCAGGGCTTCATACTCCAATGCTGAGTGCTGAGAGTCTCTCTGTTCTGAAAACCCCCAACTGAAATTGAAACCTCCAATTGTATGAATAGTGCCAATGAAAAGCCTCCAAGAAGTAAGCGATGTTTAGCTGCTTAGTAGAGTTAAGCCTCGTACACACAATCGGATTTCCCCCAGACGAAGCGTCAGACTTTTTTCCGAAGGGCGTGTGCCTGGATTTTGTCTTGCAATACAAATGGCACACAATTGTCGGCCAACAAACACGAACGTAGTGATGTACTAGACGTACTATGTGTTTTTTCAGCTCTTTAGCGCCACTCTTTGGGCAGCTTCTGCTAATGTTGTGTTTGGTGAGCATTGCTTCCAAACATGCGTGTTTGTACTTTGGACTTTTGTCCGACGGACTTGTGTACGCACGATTGGAAAATCCGACAACAGACGTAAAATTTTAAAGCCTGCCATCCAACATTTGTCCACGGAAAATCCGACAACAATTGTCCGATGGAGCGTACAAACGGTCAGATTTTCCGCCAACAGGCTGTCAACACACAATTCCCGTCTGAAAATCCAATCGTGTGTATGAGGCTTTATGCAACACCTGATTGGCAGGAGCTATGAGTGTGAAATCCCTACACGGTTTTCTGTCTGAAAACAGTAGACGAAAAGAGGGGCAAAATATGGCAGAGAGATCCCACTGATCAGTCACAAATACAAATATAAGAAGTCATTAGACTCTATTTAAAAAAATATCTGTTTTGAGTGGACTGATCCTTTTGCTGGCTAAAAAAGAAAAACTGCATAAAATCTCAAAAAAACAACAACACCCATTTGTCTAAATATATAAAAATTGACTAAATGGTTAAAGCGGTTGCATGCGCCATAGACATCGGTGCTCTCTTTTCTGCAAATATCGCCTTAACTATGTAGGTTAAGAAGATATTGCAAGCACCTACAGATAAGCCTTAATGTAGGCATACCTGTAGGGGCATGTATCACAAGAGGGTATACAACCGCTTTAAGCACGTGTAGAAGAATTACACAGAAAAATGGACCTGACCAGATCATCCTTTTCCTGCCCATCATATCCTATCTGTATATCTGAGTCAGAAAACCCCTTCCCCTATTCTCCTGTACTGTATGTGAGCTGTGCTGTCTCTTAGCATGATGTAGTGACGGGGGAACCCAGACACAACTGCTATGTCAGCTCTTTGGTTGCATATTAGCAGCCTCGCCATTCCAAAAAAGCAGGAAAAGCGTTTTTGGTTATAATTGGTGTGATTTTAGCAGCTCCTCATTTGTTGTCCTGCTTTTCTATTAAACTGCTGTTTCTCCGTGAACTTTAGATTCATATATTTCAACCCATTCATTTGTCTGGAAATTGATTTACCAGTCTCCAAATTCAAGATAACCGCACCAGACCTATTTGTTTTATCAGTATCATTGCTTTCTACTAATTGCACATTGTACGTTATTTATTGAAAAACTAAAAGTGAGAAGGGTTGTAACGGAGCGAATAGATATATTAATCTTTTATCTCCCAGGAAAGACTTGATTTATTAAAATAAACATTCAATGAGCTGAAGAAAAAGATAATTTTTCTTCAAATTCCCTGGGCACATGATTGGATGGTTGAAATGAACACAGTTTAACATTACATTACTTATTACATTAGTAAATAACTCTAAGGGGTATATGAATATAAAAAAAAGCTGTAAAATGTTTATAATACTATTAACTGAGGTTGTTATCCTGTGCCTTTCATTAAATAAAAAATACAAATGTGACAAACATACACATATAACATACAATGAAAATCGCTGTATTTTGTGTAATATGATTAGTACCTATGAATGTAAGCACCAATTAGTGGCCATAATGCAGTATTTCTTTAAAGAGGAAGTAAACCTAAAAAAAATTTTGCTGAAAAAAAAAACCCTGCAAGAAAAAGGCATAATGAGCTAGTATACTCTGCATACTAGCTCATTATGTGGCACTTACCTCAGATCGAAGCCTCCGAAGCGCTCCTCGTTCCCCTCCGCCGCCGCCATGTCCCCTCTGACGGACCGTCTTCCGGGTATCGCCGCTTCGGCGCTATGATTGGCCGGAGCGGCAATTAAGTCACACGCATGCGCCGAAGACATTGGTGCAGTGTTTTCTGCAAATATCTCCTTAACCGTGTAGGTTAAGGTAGGGTGACCAGACATCCCCGGTTTCAGGGGACAGTCCCCGGATTGAGGACACTGGCCCTGGACCAAGTGTGTCCCCGTTTTTGTCCCCGGATTGGATTTGAACAGGAGCTGGGGCAATTTCAAAGACAGTCAGTGCAGAATATAAAAACGAAAACCTGCATTACACTTCCCCGCTCCGCCGCGCCTACTAGCTTAGGGGGGTGTATTTTTTTCCATTATCTGTGCCCCTTTCTGATGATCATGTGCTGGTCGGAGGGGAGGGAATATTTCTTCAGTTTCGGGTGCATGCCCATTCAGCTCCGCTCGCATGTTCTTCTGCCTTGGCTCAAGTCCCGGCCAGCCGCCTGCCTGCTTATCTCCTTGCCTTCCCTGGCGGAGCGATCTTCCTCCTCTCCCCACTCAGTAGTAGCCGGGGCCCGGAGAGTAAAACTTGACAGGCTTTGAGGCGGGCGGTGGCGATGGGCAGAGAGTCGCTGATTGCCGCCATTACTAGTAAAAATAAAATAAAAATATGTCCCCGTATTTCATTAAAAAAATCTGGTCAGGTTAAGGAGATATTTCTTGCACCTACAGGTAAGCCTTAATCTAGGCTTACCTGTAGGTGCATGTTGTCTAAGTGGGTTTACAACCACTTTAAAGCTGATCTACACTGCATCTGAGCATCACTAACCAAAAACGCTATTTAATTAATTTTTATTATTCAATGCAAACTCCCCTATCCATCCATGTCTCCACGCTTTATTTTTGTAGGAAATCTCTTTGAAATCACCGCCCCCCTAGGATTTCTGGTCATGGCCATCTTGAGTAAGGGCACATGATTCATGAAGCATTTACTTCCTGCCCTTAGCTCAAGTATGCATACAGGAGAGTGTACTTAGCTGAGAAAACCCCTCCTCCTCTCCTCCCCTCCTCAAGACTCCTGAGATGTATGACATAATTTTCCTAGGAAGGAAAGCAGGAAGTAACAGAGGAAATGTAAAAAAAAGTTTAAAACAGGTAAATATAATATACTTTCCTCTCTATTTACTAATGCTAGCAACATGAGGATTACAAATAATCAATGTTGATTGGGAGAGTAAAGTTCCACTTTAAGTACCTCGGTCAGGAAATATACCACATTATGGCCACTATAATACACAAATACATACATTTTTGTTCATCGCATTCGTGCAGTAACATTTTTATACATAGACTCCCAATGTCAGGAGTGAATAAGTGTAAGGCAGTGGTGGCCAATCTAGTATAGGTAGGGTTGCCACCTGTCCAGGATTCACCTGGGCAATCCAGGTTTTGAATCATGTGTCCGGGTTTCAGGTGGACTAAAACCCAGACACATTATTCAGACCAGACTGTGGCTCCCCAAGTAACCAAGATAGTCACACACAAATCTGTTGCCAACAAAGAGCTGTGGGCGGCTGTCTGGGGGCAGGATCAGCATCACTGGGGGGCAGAGTGATGATGTCAGCAAGAGCAATTTGTCCCCACCCCCTAATTTTGCTGCGGCACGCTATGCGCACGGCATTACCACTCTCCTTGGGACACCCAAAGGTGTCCCAGGCCGCTAAAGTGTTCAGGTTTGACTTGAAGAAAAGGTGTCAACCCTAAGTATAGGGAGCCTTATAAAAGAAGTATGGGGTTGGGTTTTGTTTGCTGATGAACAATGTGTGGATTGTGCTGACCTCTAAATAAATAAAATAATTTGTGTCTGGCCAATTCTATTACTGCCGTGGAAGCAACCCCTGTTAAGTGTTTTAAATAATTGTTTTTTTATCCCAAATTAATCCACTACAATATCTAAATATATATACTCCTATAGACAGATGTAAATGAAAATGTGTACATATATGATTGGACCAATAATCCAATAACCATATAGATCAAATATACCCTGCTCCTAAACCACATATTATGATAGTGATTAAACCATCAAAAGCGCAAATATTAAACAAGTCCCAATGAGTAAAAACTGCAAATGCTGGTATGTGATATGATAAGTCAACCGACTTATTGCAATGAGTCCATAATCAATAAAGTGCAGCTGCAAAAAAACAAGTCATAATGCATAGTCCCAGTGAGTGATCAGTTCATTCCAATACTTTTGTTTCTTATCCGTTGATTAAAGCGCATAAATTTTCACCAATTTCATGACTACACCCCCACCTTATGAAATGGCCACTCACCAGATACAACTTTTTATGTGCCTTTGGTTCATTAATTTGGATAACCACTCCTATTCAATGGATCAGACTGCAGCTTTTCCAAGTGGACAATGCAATTTGGTTTCTGTTGCTTTATCAATGCTCATAGAAAATGGATAGCCATCATAGTGTAGTAAATCTCTACTTTTTATTAAAAGTTATCAAAGTTAATAGACTATTTAACTCACATTTATGTGTGCCCTTACGCTGGCACCAAGCTACTCCAGCCGTGTATGCAGGGGACAAAGAGTCAGCGTATATTCCCCTGTAACCTCCTCTATTGGCATGCGTTCGAGGCCTCACTCTCGTTTGGCAGGAAGTGACGTGGATCTTTTCCCAGCAGCCTCTACGCATTTCGTAAATGTGATTGTGTCATCAGGAAGCTTGTTTGCTGCCTGTCCTGACCTCGGTTTGTCTCCTGGATTTCCTGATGCGCCCTGCTGGTTGTACGCTGCACACACGAATGGTCTCTGCATCCTCAGCTGGGCGTACCTTGTGGCTTTGACCTGGTTCCAGCTTGCTGCAAGCCTATCCCCACCATCAGGAGCTCTGCTGTAGAAGCAGGCTGGGGCTTAGATTTGGCACCCTGGGGAACCCCAAATCGGCGAACTACAAGGGATCACTACCACAGACCCCTGACAGATTTTACCACACATGTAAGGTGTTGCTGTCAACTTTGGAGTGAAAGCAACAATTCTAGGTCTATAGTTCACAATTAACTTGAAAATGATAATCTGTAAAGGCTTTTAAAGTGTCACCAATAGACAGTTTTAGATACTGTAGTTTGTTCCCATTTCACTGCACAATTTGAAATCTTGACATGTTTGGTATCTATTTACTTGACTCAACATCATCTTTTATATTTGACCAAAACTTGGGTATTGCATTGTGTTTGTATGCATTAAATATATGGAAGTGTACTTTTTCTTGAAAATTTGTGTTTGATAAACAGCTACAAAAATATCAAGTGTCACAAATTGAATAAAATTGCAACAGCCGCCATTTTATTTTCCAGGTCCTCTGCTTTCAGAAAACATATAATGTGTGGGGGTTCTAAGTAATTTTCTAGTAACAAAAATGCTGATTTAACATGTATGTGAAAAATTTCAAGATTGCCCCAAACTGCTAGCGCTTAAAGCAAAGCAAAATAGTGCAGACATTAAAAATTCACTTTTCAAAGCAAGCAATATTTATTACATTAGAAACTAGTTTATAATACAGAGCTATATTATAAATGCACAGCTCATGTAAGTTTATGTGGGTCACTGCAGGTTTCAGATGAAATAAGCAGTTGCTTAGGTTAAAGACTACAAATTGTCAGTGATAAAGGAATGCAGAGGGAAGATAAATGGGGATGTTTCGATTTTAACAAGCAGTTATTTTTATTGATATTCTTCTCTGTGTTTTTAGGGTATGAGATACATTAATGTGAATAATAAAGTACCCCCCATGGAAATTGTTGACTTTTTCAACCTACTTGAACAGGCAGACATTACATCTTTATTCAAACAGTGCCTGCAGTTAAAATGATATATTTGAAAAAGAACACAAGAAAAAAATGCCTTTTGAATAATCTATTCAAGAAAACTATCAACAGGTGTAATTGTGTACTGTGGGGGAAAAAATACTGCCTCGGCATCAAAACCTGGTATTGCCCCCATTTGTAGAAATTACATTTTGTATAACTGGCCACCAGTCTCTGACATGGACCACTTGACTACTTCTCCATGTAAAATTCCTTCAGTTGTAAGATTTTTGTGGGTTTCCTTGTGTAGCGGCCTCACCCCGACCTCTTTAGCTAGGGGTATGTCGAGCGACAGAGTGAGGTGCGCTACGGCCCATGTCCTCCCCATGCATGTGGGTGAGGTGAAGGCCAATATCAATCTTTTCCTCGGGCCAAATGTGTGCTGGTTATGAGGGTCAGTCCTTCCGTCTCGGAATCTCCCTTTGTTCCCATCAACAGAGTCCATACACCCATCAAAGTCCAAACTCAGGTTTATTGCGTATCTCCACATACAGTCAAATGCAACGGCATGATACGATGGGAAAGCAGGTCGAGGCACTGTACAGGTTCCTAGTCCCTACACTCCCTGTGCTATGACCAGGGGTTGCAGGAGTCTTGATGAAAGCTCCTCCGCTGCGCTGTAGCCGCTATCAGGGGAAGATGTCCTCCAAGGGAGTTACCGAAGGCCCATCCGTCACCGGGTTGACACTGCACCGGGTCTTCGGATGGGTGACCTCCCCAGCCTCCTCACCTCAGATGCGGGTCCCCTCGCAAGGGGCGCCCTGGAGCAACTTCACCCTCGCGGGGCCCAGTCGGAGTCACCGGGTCCCAGGCCTCCTCAATAGTACCTCACCCCAGGCTGAAGGTGCCTGGGATGGACTCCATCTTCGTTCCGACCAGGCCTTGGGCGCCTAGGCCGGAACCTTGAACCGCCCGCACCCAGGCCTAAGGTGCCTGGGTGCGTGAAAGGGGTGACCCCCTCCCACAAGAACAACAGACAGGCGACGACGACCCCGTGGCGCGGGCGTCTCCCCCTTTTATATCCTCCCATCGACACCACGGCGGGTTCCCCGCCCCAGCCGTACCATCGCCAGGAAGGAACCAAAAAAAGGGTAACACTGTGGTAGTGATTCTACCTCGAGCCAGCAGGTACACTGACACCCACTGGTCAAAGAGAATATTGCACCACCCAATCCTCCACGAATAACAAAAAGGGGTCTGAACCCTAACATAATTACACACCTGGGTCACACTACCCCCAGGTGTATCCCACTAACTTTTAAGACCCCGCTACACACTCCCCCTGGTGATTTGACGCTGGTCCCCAGCGTCAGGTGCACACTCATGTCTCCCAAGGAGTGGTGACATGAAGTGGGCCCCAGAGGCTATCCCTCAAATTTTGGATACTGTATGTGCCAAGACCTGCTCAACAGAAAAGGGAACTATAAAACATTAAAACTTTTGTATAAAACATCTGTCATGTACACATATACAATCCCTCCCGTCACTGTCTAAGAACCACCCCATACTCAGTAGTCTTGACCGACGAATCTCCTGCAGAAGGGAAACAAAAAAAAAACATCCTAACACTCTGTGTTAACTTGGCATGAGTGGGTCCGTCAGCCGAGAGACCCGCTCACTCCAATAAGTAAGTAATGCATGTGTAATATTTTCAAACAACCGTTGCACAACACTGCCACCTGGTGACAGCGCTGCGGCAATGACACTTGGTGAGATCTTCATTCTTCCTGCTTTCCTACTCTAACTCTATCCCCAAATGTCTCTGCCTTTTGGCACATGAAGAAAAGGGAGAACAAAAAAAAACAACAGCTCCCAAATCTCCAGTGAGTGAAAGAAAAGCCCAAATCAAAACAAAAGTAGGGCACAGTTCTAGGCGTCTGGGAATGTCTCTTCCAGAAAGTTTCAACAGCAACAAAATAGGAGTTCACTTCTCCTACAAGTAAAATCTTGGATCCGGCAAAAACAAGGGCTTCAGGTGTTTGTCAAATACTTCCACCGAATATTCGACGTCTTCTCCTTCTTTCCTGCAGACGAGCACCTTATCAGCATGGATATGGCGTCCCAGTCTCCAATCAGCTTTACAGTCTGACAATGACTCTAAGTCGGAGGTGTCATACATCTCAGCGGGAAGGCAGTCTCTAGTAGACGGAAGGCTACCCTCCCTTGCGGGCTCCACCAGATGTGAACTCCCGACACCTCCAACCACACACACAGTCCCAGCCCCTGGCTCACCTGGACCTTTTTCAGCACTGGGATGTCCAGGATTCTTCCGACCGGATCCATCCAGGTCCGGCAAGCAGCGGGGTGAAGCTCGACCACGACCACAGGAGGCCTGCACCAGGCCTATCTTCCTCTTCGGGGGTGGCAGCAGGGAGTCTGTGGTGACCGAAGCAGTGTCCTCGGATTTTTCTCTCTCAGTCTCTGGTTGGGCAGTCACTTCGCCCTGGTCAGCGCATACGGGAACCTCCGCAGAGGCTTTGATCTCTCCCTCCGGAGTGGCGGTTCCTGTGATGCAGTTGAGGCGTAGGGCCCGGGGCCTTTCCGTGTATGGTTCAACGCCAAAAAGGAACTCCTTGCATGCTTCGCATCGCCCGAATGGCTTTAGTTGGACCACCAGTCCCGAGCATCCGGGACAGATCACACCGAGGGCCTCCGTGTCTCTGCATGAATACAGAGCCAACTGTCCTCGGGGCCTAAGTCTTATTCCCGTGTCTGTCAGGGGAGCAGCAAATGCAGTCATCTTGAAAGGATAAGGTACCGACATCCACTGGGAGCCTGAGTTCACTCCGACCACTTGCTGCTCCATCACGCGCTGACCACGCGCCGGAGTCTCCACATGTATCTCCACACGTGGCCAGACTCCTCCCACGACTTGCACACTTTCGCGGGCTTCCGCCAGCCTCCGCCCACGAATTGTACAGTCACGGGGTGCCTCGTGGCGCAGTGCAGCAAAAGTCCCCGCATGTAGTTCGTCACACGGCTGGACTCCTCCCTCTTCCCGCTCTTTCTGCATGGGCCTCTCCCGGTTTTTCAGAGAAATTTCCACGACTTCGAGCACAGGGACGCACTTTGGCCAATCACATTGCCGACCTGCTCGGACCTCCTCCGGGCAGCAAAGTTCAAACACAGCCGTTCCAAACCTCAGGGTCAACACACATTTCATCCCGGACTCACGAGCCCCCACGTGTAGTGGCCTCACCCCGACCTCTTTAGCTAGGGGTATGTCGAGCGACAGAGTGAGGTGCGCTACGGCCCATGTCCTCCCCATGCATGTGGGTGAGGTGAAGGCCAATATCAATCTTTTCCTCGGGCCAAATGTGTGCTGGTTATGAGGGTCAGTCCTTCCGTCTCGGAATCTCCCTTTGTTCCCATCAACAGAGTCCATACACCCATCAAAGTCCAAACTCAGGTTTATTGCGTATCTCCACATACAGTCAAATGCAACGGCATGATATGATGGGAAAGCAGGTCGAGGCACTGTACAGGTTCCTAGTCCCTACACTCCCTGTGCTATGACCAGGGGTTGCAGGAGTCTTGATGAAAGCTCCTCCGCTGCGCTGTAGCCCCTATCAGGGGTAGATGTCCTCCAAGGGAGTTACCGAAGGCCCATCTGTCACCGGGTTGACACTGCACCGGGTCTTCGGATGGGTGACCTCCCCAGCCTCCTCACCTCAGATGCGGGTCCCCTCGCAAGGGGCGCCCTGGAGCAACTTCACCCTCGCGGAACCCAGTCGGAGTCACCGGGTCCCAGGCCTCCTCAATAGTACCTCACCCCAGGCTGAAGGTGCCTGGGATGGACTCCATCTTCGTTCCGACCAGGCCTTGGGCGCCTAGGCCGGAACCTTGAACCGCCCGCACCCAGGCCTAAGGTGCCTGGGTGCGTGAAAGGGGTGACCCCCTCCCACAAGAACAACAGACAGGCGACGACGACCCCGTGGCGCGGGCGTCTCCCCCTTTTATATCCTCCCATCGACACCACGGCGGGTTCCCCGCCCCAGCCGTACCATCGCCAGGAAGGAACCAAAAAAAGGGTAACACTGTGGTAGTGATTCTACCTCGAGCCAGCAGGTACACTGACACCCACTGGTCAAAGAGAATATTGCACCACCCAATCCTCCACGAATAACAAAAAGGGGTCTGAACCCTAACATAATTACACACCTGGGTCACACTACCCCCAGGTGTATCCCACTAACTTTTAAGACCCCGCTACACATGTATGAAATTATTGTTTCAAAAACCCCCTTCAAAATTTCAATGGAAATCAAATCAGGGCTTCAACTAGGTCATCCCATAACCCTCTGTTTCTTCCTTTTGAGAGATTCCTTGGTGGATTTGCTAATGTGATTCCATTAATTATTACATTGAAAGACCAATTTTAGGTCAACTTCAACTTTTGGACAGATGGACTTACACTATGATGTGATGCAGAATGTATAGAGGCGTTGACTCGATGACTTCAACCTACCCAGGCCCTGAACCAGCATAGTACCCCAAATATTTCCATCACCGTACTTCACAGTTGTGGAGGTGAGGTTCTTCTCCTGAAATGCTGTCTTTGGTTTGTGGCAAACATGTCTACTGTTGCATTAACCAAAAAATTCAATCTTTGATTGATCTTCAGTACCTTGTTCCAGAAGGCCGGGTCTTTGCCTATATGTTCAATGGAAAACTGTAATCTAATGTTCTTTTTGGACAGAAAATACTTTTTCTTAACACACTTCTCATGCTGGTTGAATTGATGCAATCTATTTCTGATCATAGATACATGACTTAAGCCCTATAATCACGATCGGATTTCCTATGGATTCTAATCCGATGGATTTTTCCATCGGAAATCCGATGAAGCTGACTTCCATCAGTCTTGCCTACACACCATCAGTCAAAAATCCGACCGTCCCAAACGCCGTGATGTAAAACATTCCGACAAGCCAAGAAAAATGAAGTTCAATGCTTCTGAGCATGCGTCGACTTGATTCTGAGCATGCGTGGGTTTTTTATCCGATGGAGTTCCACACAGACGATCAGAATTTGCTATCGGTTTTTTGCCCATCGGATAAATTTAAAACATGTTCTATTTTTTCTCACCGATGGAAAAAAGACCGATGGCGCCAATACACGATCGGTCTGTCCGATGAAAAAAGTCCATCGGACTGTTTTCATCGGTAAAACCGATCGTGTGTACACGGCTTCAGACTCCAACTAGTACCTGAGCATCCCATGATGAACTTTTTGGCGTTCTTGGAGACTATTTTTATCATCAAATGGTCAGCTGTTAAGTTGAATTTTCTGGGCTGGCCAGTTCTGGACAAATTCTCAGTTTGAAATCTTCACCACTTACACAGATTATTTTACTTATAGTGGAATGATTGATTTCAAACCATTGGAAATCTCCTTAAAGTGGAACTTCATCCAAAAGTGAAAGCTCTGCTTTAAGTCCTCCCCCTTCTCTCTGCCTCATTTGGCATGTAATTTTATTTGGTGGGGGGGGGGGCAAGTACCCAGTTTTGATAGGAGGTTCTCCTCTCCCCCTCCCTCCCCACAGTCTTCTGGTGCCGGGAAGCCGAAGGCTAGTGAACAACTAGCCTGGGTGAGAACAGAGCTGGATCCCTGTCCTTTTATTAAAATTATTTTTTATTAAATTTTTTTCTAGAGTGAAGAACCTCTTTAAGTCCCTTGCCAGACCCACGGACATCCACAACTTTCTTTCTGAGGGTCTTAGAGATCTCTATTAATCTTGGCACGATAACACCATACATGTCAATAGCAAAGAAAACACAAGACCCTTGATGTCTGAGGTTCAATAAGAAAGGTTCCATTTGCATACTCCCTAAGGAGGTTCTAATCAATGGCTTAATTCTTTTTTCTTTATGACAAATTCACATAATTTTTGATCATTGGCATCATGAAAATAAATATGCCATTGTACTGTATATGTCATATACGCAAGTATATCACCTTTATCTGTAGGCACTGGAATCAAGAGCAAATGTTTGCCTATTCAAATTATGTTGAAATAATCAACAATTTCCATGTGGTGTACTTACTTTTTCACAAGATTGTATGTGTCTAGGGTAGTGGAGCTGTGAGTATTTTGTTTAGATCTAAGTTCACATCATGTATAAGATAGGCAAATGAGCCAGTTTCTTCTATTATCCAATCCAAGTCCCTGAGTTCTTTGTTATCTACCTAGGTATAAAGGGGTATCAATTATGCTCCTACACCTTCAATATGAAGATGTAGTAAAGGAAAACCCAAAGTGCAAGCTACAGTTCCAGAAGTCGTTAAAGGACCACTATGGTGAAATCTATTGTATTCTGGTAACTATATCGGGTTAGTAACTGTACATATATTTATTACAGTGGAACCTCGGTTTACGAGCATTTTGAAAGACGAGCAACTTTAAAAAAAAAAATTTGACTCGGTTTGCGAGTGTTGTCTCGGAAAACGAGCAGAATTCAAGCTAATAGGGCCGGCAACACCACATTTGGCCTGAGATACGGGGGCGCCGGAGCCGAGCAGAGCCGAGCAGAGCTGATCAGAGCCGCTCGGAGCCGTTTGAAAATACTCGGAAATACTCCATTCCCGGGTGTTTCTGAGCCTTTCTGAGGGTTTCCGAGGTCAGCCAAGCTGTCCTCGGGCCTTTCCGTGTGTTTCTGAGGCTCTCCAGCGCCCCCCCACCTCTGGCCACATGCAGTATTGCATGCCATTGAAGACAATGCGGAACAAATTATATTTGTTTCCATTAACTTCAATGGGAAAACTCGATTTGATATGTGAGTGCTTTGGATTACGAGAATTCTCCTGGAACGGATTATGCTTGTAATCCGAGGTTCCACTGTATATGATTTTTATTTATTTTTTCAAAAGAGAGTTACAGCGGTTAAGACAAACCAATAAACATTGCAAGGGAGTACATAGTGTACAATCAACTTTGATATACTGTATGTTGAAATCATTTTTTCCAACAGAAATAGACTGCTGCTGTAACCTTCTAAAAGTGTTTGTGTTGGGCATTCATTTGTGTGTATGTCCAGATAATTTAAAGTCCATATAAGACCACCCTGTCCACAGGCAGACACTATAGTGATTTCACTGCAGAATAGGGATGAGCCGAACACCCCCCCCGTTCGGTTTGCACCAGAACCTTTGAACGGACCGAACGTTCGCACAAATCGGCAATGCACCTCTACAGAGGCGCATTGCGGGTGGTATTAACCCTTTTTCGGTCGCTAGCGCGGGTTAAAACCACACCGCTAGCGGCCAAATACCTCCGCAATTCCGACGGTATAGCGCCGCTAAAAATAGCGGCGCTATACCACCACCGCACCCACCGCCCCAGTGTGAAACCAGACTAAGTGAAACACTGAGGCTGGTTTCACACTGGGGCGGTGGGTGCGGTGGCGGTATAGCGCCGCTATTTTTAGCGGCACTATACCGTCGGAATTGCGGAGGTATTCGGCCCCTAGCGGCCGAAAAAGGGTTAATACCGCCGGCAATGCGCCTCTGTAGAGGTGCATTGCCGGCGGTATTACCGCGGTTTCCCATTGCTTTCAATGGGAAGGAGCGGTGTAGGAGCGGTAAACACACTGCTCCTCTCACCGCTCCAAAGATGCGGCTAGCAGGACTTTTTTTCACGTCCTGTTAGCGCACCGCTCCAGTGTGAAAGCCCTCGGGCTTTCACATTGGAGAAACAGCAGCCGCTGTTTAGGCTCGGTTTGCAGGCGCTATTTTTAGCACAATAGCGCCTGCAAACCGCCCCAGTGTGAAAGGGGCCTGACGGTCTGCAGCTAGCACAATCACCTGCCTGCCTGTCACAGTATAGAGACTAATAGGAACGGATCTATCTAAACTCAATACAGTGTATAAATATATATACAACACCTAGGATGCATATATATCCTCTACACACTGTAACAGCAGCTAACTGACTTGCCTGCCTGCTCTATCTAACTCAATATAAATGACACTGTCTATCTCTCTGAAACTGCCTCTTTCACAAACGCCAACACACTACACAAGGCCGACTTCCAGGCGGCCTTATATAGTGTGGGGCGTGTACTAAACCCCCTGAGCCATAATTGGCCAAAGCCACCCTGGCTTTGGCCAATTACGGCTCTCCGTTTTTTCCGTGCTGTGATTGGCCAAGCATGTGGGTCATAGTGCAGCATTCTTGGCCAATCATCAGCCAGCAATGCACTGCGATGCCGCAGTGAATTATGGGCCGTGTCACGCAACACAAATTTAGCGCGAACGATCGAACGGCCTATGTTCGAGTCGAATGTGTGTTCGACGCGAACGTGAAGCTCATCCCTACTGCAGAATAAAGAGCATTGTCACCATGCTAAAGGAATAGGAAAAATAATGGATCCACCACCAGGGTAAACAGGTAATGAAATGATGTTTCAAGGTGGACTGTTATCTCCAGACTACAGCATATACAGTATGTCAGTTTTATTCTTCCCATAGTTAACAATGAATTCAGTATGGTAAATCAAAAAGCTTGGGACATGTAGATAACGGAACTAAAGTTACAATCACTACCTTCTACATCAATGGTCCATTCTTGCTAACTGTCCTAAAAACTGAAATCCTGACAGCACACCTATCTTCCTGTTGGACAATGAAGGGAAGCAACACAGTAATGATGTTATCCCACTTCTCTCTCCTCCTTCAAGCATCTTCTCTGCCAGCTCATTTGTAGTGCTACAGATATGGATTGACTCCTAGGGATGGTCCCTTTCACCTCCAGGCTGAGTGCTGCTAAGCAGGAGAGTTGATAAATGAATGTGCCTAAATTAGTTGCATTTAAAAATACATGAAATAATTTTTTGATGAATATGTAACTGCATTAAAGTGGTTGTAAACTTCAATGATAATAATTTGTACCTATAGGTAAGCCTACAATAAGGCTTTACCTATAGGTACTGTAAATATCTCCTAAAAGTGCACCGTTTAGAAGATATTTACTGTATATTCAGCTGATTATGTCATTTGCGCATGCGCTCTGAAGAAATGGCTACCTGTGACGTTTTTTCAGAGCCCTTTGCCATGACCGGCGGCTCCTGCACGCATGCGTGGGAGTGACGTCATGCGGCTCCGGCCAGTCACAGCCGGAATACCTGGACCTGGAAGGAAGATGGGTGAAGATGGATGCGGCCTTCAGCGGTGACAATGCATCGTTGGAAGGCTTCATTTGCAGGTAAGTTTCACATAATGTGCTAGTATGCAATGCATACTAGCACATTATGCCTTTACTTTGCAGGTCAGAAAAAAAAGGCAGTGCTCTTTAAGAGCTTTTTATGTCCTTATAAATGCAATTAACCCCTTCTTGCCCCGCCACACCATCCCTTTTTTATCGGTCTTCTCACCTGCGGGGCTGGATAGACTACACCAGTCATGTCTGCACTGTGATTGGCTGTCACAGTGGTCAGATGATTGGGAGCCCGCCAGCTCCGTCACTGTGCTCTCAGAGCATGAGTTTGTTCTCAGCACCTTGGCTGTCCATGGAGCGTTAAAGCCCACCCTCCTTGCTGCTGAACATATGTGTTACATGGGTGGCAAAAGGACAAAGGTGTTATGAGATGTATGCATCTGCTACCAGATATAAATACATTTGTCATTTTATAAGTGATAACTAGGGATGAGCTTCGTGTTCGAGTCGAACATACGTTCGACTCGAACATCGGCTGTTCGATCGTTCGACGAAGATCGAACGATTTGGGCCGTTCGCGCCAAATTCGAGTGACGCGAACGGCCCACAATGCACTACGCCATCGCAGTGTCATCCAGGCGCTGTGATTGGCCAAGCATGCACTGTGACCCCGCATGCTTGGCCAATCACAGCGCCGGCAGCGAGGAGAGCAATGATTGGCCACAGGCAGGATGCCTGTGGCCAATTATTGCTGAGGGTGTTTAGTACACGCCCCACACTATAAAAGGCCGCCAGCACGGCGGCCTAGTGTAGTGTGTTCCGGAGCAGGGAAAGACAAGCATAGGCAAGGACAGTGACATTTATTTCTTTCTTGCTTAACCTGGATTCCTTTAGTTTAGGGAAAGAGAAGGATAGGTAGGGAGAGTGTCAGTGTGTTTTACTGTGCGAGTCCTTGTTTCTAGGGACAAAGAAGGAAAGTGAGGGGAATTCTCCTTGTGCTATAGTGTGCTTTAAAAAAACATTTTTTCTAGGGACAGAAAACTCTAGGTAGGGAGAGTGTCAGTTTCTTTCACTGTGCGAGTCCTTGTTTCTAGGGACAAAGAAGGAAAGTGAGGGGAATTCTCCTTGTGCTATAGTGTGCTTTAAAAAAACATTTTTTCTAGGGACAGAAAACTCTAGGTAGGGAGAGTGTCAGTTTCTTTCACTGTGCGAGTCCTTGTTTCTAGGGACAAAGAAGGAAAGTGAGGGGAATTCTCCTTGTGCTATAGTGTGCTTTAAAAAAACATTTTTTCTAGGGACAGAAAACTCTAGGTAGGGAGAGTGTCAGTTTCTTTCACTGTGCGAGTCCTTGTTTCTAGGGACAAAGAAGGAAAGTGAGGGGAATTCTCCTTGTGCTATAGTGTGCTTTAAAAAAAACATTTTTTCTAGGGACAGAAAACTCTAGGTAGGGAGAGTGTCAGTTTCTTTCACTGTGCGAGTCCTTGTTTCTAGGGACAAAGAAGGAAAGTGAGGGGAATTCTCCTTGTGCTATAGTGTGCTTTAAAAAAACATTTTTTCTAGGGACAGAAAACTCTAGGTAGGGAGAGTGTCAGTTTCTTTCACTGTGCGAGTCCTTGTTTCTAGGGACAAAGAAGGAAAGTGAGGGGAATTCTCCTTGTGCTATAGTGTGCTTTAAAAAAACATTTTTTCTAGGGACAGAAAACTCTAGGTAGGGAGAGTGTCAGTTTCTTTCACTGTGCGAGTCCTTGTTTCTAGGGACAAAGAAGGAAAGTGAGGGGAATTCTCCTTGTGCTATAGTGTGCTTTAAAAAAACATTTTTTCTAGGGACAGAAAACTCTAGGTAGGGAGAGTGTCAGTTTCTTTCACTGTGCGAGTCCTTGTTTCTAGGGACAAAGAAGGAAAGTGAGGGGAATTCTCCTTGTGCTATAGTGTGCTTTAAAAAAACATTTTTTCTAGGGACAGAAAACTCTAGGTAGGGAGAGTGTCAGTTTCTTTCACTGTGCGAGTCCTTGTTTCTAGGGACAAAGAAGGAAAGTGAGGGGAATTCTCCTTGTGCTATAGTGTGCTTTAAAAAAACATTTTTTCTAGGGACAGAAAACTCTAGGTAGGGAGAGTGTCAGTTTCTTTCACTGTGCGAGTCCTTGTTTCTAGGGACAAAGAAGGAAAGTGAGGGGAATTCTCCTTGTGCTATAGTGTGCTTTAAAAAAACATTTTTTCTAGGGACAGAAAACTCTAGGTAGGGAGAGTGTCAGTTTCTTTCACTGTGCGAGTCCTTGTTTCTAGGGACAAAGAAGGAAAGTGAGGGGAATTCTCCTTGTGCTATAGTGTGCTTTAAAAAAACATTTTTTCTAGGGACAGAAAACTCTAGGTAGGGAGAGTGTCAGTTTCTTTCACTGTGCGAGTCCTTGTTTCTAGGGACAAAGAAGGAAAGTGAGGGGAATTCTCCTTGTGCTATAGTGTGCTTTAAAAAAACATTTTTTCTAGGGACAGAAAACTCTAGGTAGGGAGAGTGTCAGTTTCTTTCACTGTGCGAGTCCTTGTTTCTAGGGACAAAGAAGGAAAGTGAGGGGAATTCTCCTTGTGCTATAGTGTGCTTTAAAAAAACATTTTTTCTAGGGACAGAAAACTCTAGGTAGGGAGAGTGTCAGTTTCTTTCACTGTGCGAGTCCTTGTTTCTAGGGACAAAGAAGGAAAGTGAGGGGAATTCTCCTTGTGCTATAGTGTGCTTTAAAAAAAACATTTTTTCTAGGGACAGAAAACTCTAGGTAGGGAGAGTGTCAGTTTCTTTCACTGTGCGAGTCCTTGTTTCTAGGGACAAAGAAGGAAAGTGAGGGGAATTCTCCTTGTGCTATAGTGTGCTTTAAAAAAACATTTTTTCTAGGGACAGAAAACTCTAGGTAGGGAGAGTGTCAGTTTCTTTCACTGTGCGAGTCCTTGTTTCTAGGGACAAAGAAGGAAAGTGAGGGGAATTCTCCTTGTGCTATAGTGTGCTTTAAAAAAACATTTTTTCTAGGGACAGAAAACTCTAGGTAGGGAGAGTGTCAGTTTCTTTCACTGTGCGAGTCCTTGTTTCTAGGGACAAAGAAGGAAAGTGAGGGGAATTCTCCTTGTGCTATAGTGTGCTTTAAAAAAACATTTTTTCTAGGGACAGAAAACTCTAGGTAGGGAGAGTGTCAGTTTCTTTCACTGTGCGAGTCCTTGTTTCTAGGGACAAAGAAGGAAAGTGAGGGGAATTCTCCTTGTGCTATAGTGTGCTTTAAAAAAACATTTTTTCTAGGGACAGAAAACTCTAGGTAGGGAGAGTGTCAGTTTCTTTCACTGTGCGAGTCCTTGTTTCTAGGGACAAAGAAGGAAAGTGAGGGGAATTCTCCTTGTGCTATAGTGTGCTTTAAAAAAACATTTTTTCTAGGGACAGAAAACTCTAGGTAGGGAGAGTGTCAGTTTCTTTCACTGTGCGAGTCCTTGTTTCTAGGGACAAAGAAGGAAAGTGAGGGGAATTCTCCTTGTGCTATAGTGTGCTTTAAAAAAACATTTTTTCTAGGGACAGAAAACTCTAGGTAGGGAGAGTGTCAGTTTCTTTCACTGTGCGAGTCCTTGTTTCTAGGGACAAAGAAGGAAAGTGAGGGGAATTCTCCTTGTGCTATAGTGTGCTTTAAAAAAACATTTTTTCTAGGGACAGAAAACTCTAGGTAGGGAGAGTGTCAGTTTCTTTCACTGTGCGAGTCCTTGTTTCTAGGGACAAAGAAGGAAAGTGAGGGGAATTCTCCTTGTGCTATAGTGTGCTTTAAAAAAACATTTTTTCTAGGGACAGAAAACTCTAGGTAGGGAGAGTGTCAGTTTCTTTCACTGTGCGAGTCCTTGTTTCTAGGGACAAAGAAGGAAAGTGAGGGGAATTCTCCTTGTGCTATAGTGTGCTTTAAAAAAACATTTTTTCTAGGGACAGAAAACTCTAGGTAGGGAGAGTGTCAGTTTCTTTCACTGTGCGAGTCCTTGTTTCTAGGGACAAAGAAGGAAAGTGAGGGGAATTCTCCTTGTGCTATAGTGTGCTTTAAAAAAACATTTTTTCTAGGGACAGAAAACTCTAGGTAGGGAGAGTGTCAGTTTCTTTCACTGTGCGAGTCCTTGTTTCTAGGGACAAAGAAGGAAAGTGAGGGGAATTCTCCTTGTGCTATAGTGTGCTTTAAAAAAACATTTTTTCTAGGGACAGAAAACTCTAGGTAGGGAGAGTGTCAGTTTCTTTCACTGTGCGAGTCCTTGTTTCTAGGGACAAAGAAGGAAAGTGAGGGGAATTCTCCTTGTGCTATAGTGTGCTTTAAAAAAACATTTTTTCTAGGGACAGAAAACTCTAGGTAGGGAGAGTGTCAGTTTCTTTCACTGTGCGAGTCCTTGTTTCTAGGGACAAAGAAGGAAAGTGAGGGGAATTCTCCTTGTGCTATAGTGTGCTTTAAAAAAACATTTTTTCTAGGGACAGAAAACTCTAGGTAGGGAGAGTGTCAGTTTCTTTCACTGTGCGAGTCCTTGTTTCTAGGGACAAAGAAGGAAAGTGAGGGGAATTCTCCTTGTGCTATAGTGTGCTTTAAAAAAACATTTTTTCTAGGGACAGAAAACTCTAGGTAGGGAGAGTGTCAGTTTCTTTCACTGTGCGAGTCCTTGTTTCTAGGGACAAAGAAGGAAAGTGAGGGGAATTCTCCTTGTGCTATAGTGTGCTTTAAAAAAACATTTTTTCTAGGGACAGAAAACTCTAGGTAGGGAGAGTGTCAGTTTCTTTCACTGTGCGAGTCCTTGTTTCTAGGGACAAAGAAGGAAAGTGAGGGGAATTCTCCTTGTGCTATAGTGTGCTTTAAAAAAACATTTTTTCTAGGGACAGAAAACTCTAGGTAGGGAGAGTGTCAGTTTCTTTCACTGTGCGAGTCCTTGTTTCTAGGGACAAAGAAGGAAAGTGAGGGGAATTCTCCTTGTGCTATAGTGTGCTTTAAAAAAACATTTTTTCTAGGGACAGAAAACTCTAGGTAGGGAGAGTGTCAGTTTCTTTCACTGTGCGAGTCCTTGTTTCTAGGGACAAAGAAGGAAAGTGAGGGGAATTCTCCTTGTGCTATAGTGTGCTTTAAAAAAACATTTTTTCTAGGGACAGAAAACTCTAGGTAGGGAGAGTGTCAGTTTCTTTCACTGTGCGAGTCCTTGTTTCTAGGGACAAAGAAGGAAAGTGAGGGGAATTCTCCTTGTGCTATAGTGTGCTTTAAAAAAACATTTTTTCTAGGGACAGAAAACTCTAGGTAGGGAGAGTGTCAGTTTCTTTCACTGTGCGAGTCCTTGTTTCTAGGGACAAAGAAGGAAAGTGAGGGGAATTCTCCTTGTGCTATAGTGTGCTTTAAAAAAACATTTTTTCTAGGGACAGAAAACTCTAGGTAGGGAGAGTGTCAGTTTCTTTCACTGTGCGAGTCCTTGTTTCTAGGGACAAAGAAGGAAAGTGAGGGGAATTCTCCTTGTGCTATAGTGTGCTTTAAAAAAAACATTTTTTCTAGGGACAGAAAACTCTAGGTAGGGAGAGTGTCAGTTTCTTTCACTGTGCGAGTCCTTGTTTCTAGGGACAAAGAAGGAAAGTGAGGGGAATTCTCCTTGTGCTATAGTGTGCTTTAAAAAAACATTTTTTCTAGGGACAGAAAACTCTAGGTAGGGAGAGTGTCAGTTTCTTTCACTGTGCGAGTCCTTGTTTCTAGGGACAAAGAAGGAAAGTGAGGGGAATTCTCCTTGTGCTATAGTGTGCTTTAAAAAAACATTTTTTCTAGGGACAGAAAACTCTAGGTAGGGAGAGTGTCAGTTTCTTTCACTGTGCGAGTCCTTGTTTCTAGGGACAAAGAAGGAAAGTGAGGGGAATTCTCCTTGTGCTATAGTGTGCTTTAAAAAAACATTTTTTCTAGGGACAGAAAACTCTAGGTAGGGAGAGTGTCAGTTTCTTTCACTGTGCGAGTCCTTGTTTCTAGGGACAAAGAAGGAAAGTGAGGGGAATTCTCCTTGTGCTATAGTGTGCTTTAAAAAAACATTTTTTCTAGGGACAGAAAACTCTAGGTAGGGAGAGTGTCAGTTTCTTTCACTGTGCGAGTCCTTGTTTCTAGGGACAAAGAAGGAAAGTGAGGGGAATTCTCCTTGTGCTATAGTGTGCTTTAAAAAAACATTTTTTCTAGGGACAGAAAACTCTAGGTAGGGAGAGTGTCAGTTTCTTTCACTGTGCGAGTCCTTGTTTCTAGGGACAAAGAAGGAAAGTGAGGGGAATTCTCCTTGTGCTATAGTGTGCTTTAAAAAAACATTTTTTCTAGGGACAGAAAACTCTAGGTAGGGAGAGTGTCAGTTTCTTTCACTGTGCGAGTCCTTGTTTCTAGGGACAAAGAAGGAAAGTGAGGGGAATTCTCCTTGTGCTATAGTGTGCTTTAAAAAAACATTTTTTCTAGGGACAGAAAACTCTAGGTAGGGAGAGTGTCAGTTTCTTTCACTGTGCGAGTCCTTGTTTCTAGGGACAAAGAAGGAAAGTGAGGGGAATTCTCCTTGTGCTATAGTGTGCTAAAGCATTCCTCATCAACCATCTTTGAAATCCTTGTTTTTTTGGACAGTCAGGGAAATTGTCGTTGTGCTATTCTGTGCAAAAGCAATCATCCTCAACCATATTTAGAAATCCTTAAGTAAAGGGACAGAGAAGGACACCTGAAGGTAGCCCTTATTGCTTTTTTCCCATCTCCCTGCAGGCCATCTATTAGAATGTCTGGAAGGCAAACAAGGAGAGGCAGACAGTCAGGAGGCAATAAAAGAGGGCAAGCAGGCTCTGTGTCTGGGGGCAACAGTGCTGGTCGTGGACGCGGTGCATTGTCATCAGCACATGGCCATGGGACACGCTTGTCCTTCTTTTCGGCAGCTGGACATGTTGAGCCACATCATGCCGAAGACTTGGTAGAGTGGATGACCAAGCCCTCCTCCTCCTTCTCATCCTCTCTCACCCAGGCTCAGGGTACTGGCAAAGCAGCTGCCAAAGCGTCCTCTTCCCTGGTATCAATGTCAGACTCATCATCAGTCACTCCTTCCCTAGACCCACCATGTCCTCCTCCTGAGGAGTCCCCCGAACTGTTTGAGCACAGTGTTGGGTACATGCTCCAGGAGGATGCCCAGCGTTTCGAAGGGTCTGATGATGAAACCCAGCTACAGGAAGGCAGTAGCGTGAGAGCAGACAGAGGGGATGCTCAAGAAGGACACCAATCTGGCAGTCATGTTCCAGCAGCTGCAGCATACTGCCAGATTGGCTCCAGTGATGAGGAGGGAGGGGATGATGAGGTCACTGACTCCACGTGGGTGCCTAATAGGAGAGAGGAGGAGGAGGAGGATGAGGAGGAGGCACATCTCCAACGAGGCAGGATGCCCTTTGGTGGCCAGCGTAAGGGCAGTACACCGACGGAATCACACCGCAGAGCTCCGCCTGTGCAGGGCGCTGCCTCTGCCCGTCATTCAAAAAGTTCCTTGGTGTGGGCCTTTTTTGAGGCTAGTGCATCAGATCGCACAGCTGCTGTTTGCAACATATGTCTCAAGCGTATATCGCGTGGCCAAAACATCAGCCGCTTGGGTACCACATGCCTGACCAGACATATGTTGACCTGCCATGCAGCTCGTTGGCAAGCCTACCTCAAAGACCCACACCAAAGAACAAAGCGGACCTCTCCTTGCACCGCATCAGCTGGGATCTCCAACCCCACTATAACTTCAGTCCTCTCTGAAACATGCACTGAGAGGAATGAAGGTGTAGAATTAGGTGTGTCACAGCCAAGTACTTGCGGCCACTCTGCTAGCAGTACACCGACGTCCGATTCTAGCAGGCAAATTTCCCTGCCCCAGCTGCTGGACCGTCGAAAGAAGTTCACTCCCAGCCATCCACATGCCCAGCGGTTGAATGCTAGCTTGGCTAAATTGCTAGCGCTTCAACTGCTGCCTTTTCAGTTGGTAGACTCGGCCCCCTTCCGTGAGTTTGTGCAATGTGCGGTTCCTCAGTGGCAGGTTCCCAAACGCCACTTTTTCTCACGGAAGGCTATTCCGGCTCTCTACCGGCATGTGGAAGGCAATGTCTTGGCCTCGCTGGACAGGGCGGTCAGCGGTAAGGTGCATATTACCGCTGACTCATGGTCCAGCAGGCATGGACAGGGACGTTACCTTTCTTTCACGGCCCATTGGGTCACTCTTTTGGCAGCTGGGAAGGATGCAGGACAAGGTGCAGTAGTGTTGGAGGTTGTTCCACCGCCACGCCTCCAAAATGCTACTACTGGTTGTGACACACCTCTCTCCTCCACCCCCTCCTCTTCTTCTTCCTCCATGGCCTCTTCCTGTGGTTTGTCCTATGAACCAGCGGTGCTCCGTAGCCGTTCACGGGGCTACGCAAGTACGCAGGCAAAAAGATGCCATGCCGTGCTTGCGCTGGTGTGTTTGGGGGACAGAAGCCACACTGGGGCAGAGGTCCTGTCTGCTCTGCAGGGCCAGGCCGAGAGGTGGTTGACGCCACGCCAGCTTAAGCCAGGAATGGTGGTTTGCGACAATGGCACCAACCTCCTCTCCGCCCTCCGACAGGGACAACTGACCCATGTGCCCTGTGTGGCTCACGTCCTTAACCTGGTGGTGCAGCGGTTCTTGGGCAGGTACCCGGGCTTACAGGATGTCCTGAGGCAGGCCAGGAAAGTCTGTGTGCATTTCCGCAGATCTTATAATGCCAGTGCTCGCCTGGCTGAGCTGCAAAAGGAGTTGAACCTGCCCAAGAACCGCCTTATATGTGACATGCCCACCAGGTGGAACTCAACGTTGGCCATGCTGCAGCGGCTGCACACGCAGCAGAGGGCCATCAATGAGTACCTGTGCGACTACGGCACCAGGACAGGGTCAGGGGAGCTTGGTTTTTTTTCTCCACGCCAGTGGGGCATGATCAGGGATGCATGCACTGTCCTGGCACCATTTGAGGAGGCCACGAGGATGGTGAGCAGTGACAGTGCATGCATCAGTGACACTGTACCTCTTGTCCACCTGTTGGAGCACACGCTGCGTGGAATAATGGACAGGGCACTTGAGGCAGAACAGAGGCAGGAAGAGGAGGACTTCCTTGCCTCTCAAGGCCCCCTTTACCCAGACAGTGTTCCTTCTGTCCCACCCATCGCACAGGAAGAGGAGGAGGAGGAGGAGGATTGTGTCAGCATGGAGGTGGAGGCTGGCACTCAGCATCATCAGCAGCAGTCTTTTAGGGATGATTTACAGTCCCAAGAAACCAGTGGACTTGTACGTGGCTGGGAGGAGGTGGCTGCGGATCATGTCGTCCTTAGTGACCCAGAGGACTCCGGAGCGAATGCCTCAGCAAACCTACGCTGCATGGCCTCCCTGATCCTGCAAAGTCTGCGGAAGGATCCTCGTATTCTTCGGATCAAGGAGAGGGACCATTACTGGCTGGCCACTCTCTTTGATCCACGGTACAAGGGTAAGGTTGCGGACCTTATGTTACCTTCGCAGAGGGAGCAGAGGATGAGACAACTCCGGGAGGCCTTGCAGAAAGGTCTGTGCAACGCGTTCCCAGAGACTGGGAGGTTACAAACGCCTGGTCCTGGACAACGAGTTGCTGAGGCTTCGGCCAGTCAAAGAAGGAGCGGTGGGGAAGGTGGCCGTCTGACCGATGCGTTCAGACAATTCTTTAGTCCGCAGCCCCAAAGTATGATCGGTTCCAGCAACCATCGCCAGCGTCTGATAAACATGGTGCAGGAATATCTAGGGGCAAGGTCAGACTTGGACACCTTCCCCACCGAAAATCCTCTGGCTTACTGGGTCTTGAGGATGGATCACTGGCCAGAGCTTGCACAGTATGCAATTGAGCTACTGGCCTGTCCTGCATCCAGCGTTCTTTCGGAACGCACATTCAGTGCTGCTGGAGGATTTGTCACGGATCACAGGGTGCGCCTGTCCACCGACTCGGTTGATCGACTGACTTTCATCAAGATGAACCAGTCTTGGATCACCACCAGCTACCACACACCTGATGCTGATATAACAGACTAATTGATTTTAACATGTCACATCCCTTCAAGACTGATGCTGATGCTGAGTGCCTGTGCTGTTATGTTGACTGGCTATCCTCCTCCTCCGAGTCCTCAATGATACGATTGATGATGATAGCTTGGAAGATCATTTTTGTTTATGGGTGCCGCCACCAGTGGCTAAGGCCCAATTTTTCAGCCCCTGTTTTACAGGGGCGTGTAATTACAATTTTTTTAGCAATAATTTGCCATAGGGCTCATTGCTGTGCTCCAAGTACAGTATCTGTGAGGGGTTGGAGTGTTGTGGCACCAGTGCCTAAGGCCCAATTTTTCAGCCCCTGTTTAAAAGGGGCGTGTCATTACAATTTTTGAAGCAATACTTTGCAACAGGGCTCATTGCTGTGCTCCAAGTACAGTATCTGTGAGGGGTTGTAGTGTTGTGCCACCAGTGCCTAAGGCCCAATTTTTCAGCCCCTGTTTAACAGGGGCGTGTCATTACAATTTTTGAAGCAATACTTTGCAACAGGGCTCATTGCTGTGCTCCAAGTACAGTATCTGTGAGGGGTTGTAGTGTTGTGCCACCAGTGCCTAAGGCCCAATTTTTCAGCCCCTGTTTAACAGGGGCGTGTCATTACAATTTTTGAAGCAATACTTTGCAACAGGGCTCATTGCTGTGCTCCAAGTACAGTATCTGTGAGGGGTTGTAGTGTTGTGCCACCAGTGCCTAAGGCCCAATTTTTCAGCCCCTGTTCAACAGGGGCATGCAATTACAATTCTTGATCTAATAATTCACAGCAGGGCCCATTGCTGCACCCACCAAGAGTAACTGTCAGGGCTTACAGTGTTGTGGCACCAGCACCACCATCAAAGGCCCAATTTTTACTACCACTGTTCAACAATTATATGTAATTAAAATTCCTGATATAATAGTTGACAGCAGGGCGTTCCAGCACCAACCAAGAGTAACTGTGAGTGCTTACAGTGTTGTGCCAACACCAACAACTAAGGGGCCTATTTCTGCAGAGTATATACGGCAGGTCCCTACTTTCAAACATCCAACTTACAAACGACTCCTACTTGCAAACGCAAGAAGACAACAGGAAGTGAGAGGAAATCTACCACTAGGAAGGAAAATTCTCTCCTGTAAGAATAAATATGGGAGAAAGGTGTCTCCTCTGTACTGATGCTTTATCAGCAATCCTTGTTTCAAGAAAAACACCACATTTCAAAAACAGTTGTCATTGGGACGGAAAGTGAGGTGAAATGTTCTGAACAGGGGCACAGACAGCAAAACAAATGTTACAGGGGTGATAACCCTTACCTATGTTTTCCAAAAAGTTTAAAAATAGATTTTTGGGCTGGAGCTACACTTCAACAATGTACCTGTTCAAAATTACAAACACATTCTACATAAGAACAAACCTACAGTCCCTGTCTTGTATGCACCGCCTGTATACGGCTGTTCAGAGTATATAGGGCCTTTTTTATTTTATGTGCGGGGTTCCCCTTAATATCCATACAAGACCCAAAGGGGCTGGTAATGGGCTGGGGTGGGGGGGGGGGTCATGGGGTAGCTATGCCATTTTTCTTAAAGATTTTCATCCATATTACCGGGACCAGACATTACATTAAAGCCGCAAGCAGTTTTAAATGGCTTTTTTTTCCTTTAGAAGTGTCATTTTGTGCAGGGACAGTTCTAAACACGGGAAACACGTGGCACTTCACAGGCATACTTTAGACACCCCCCAGGTACGATATTTAAAGGAATATTTGACTTTTTTTTTTTCACTTTATGCATCATTAAAATGACTGCTCCCGAAAAACGACCGTTTTTAAAACTTCTTTTTGCATTGATACATGTCCCCTGGTGCAGAACCCGGGTTCCCAAACCCTTTTTAGGACAATAACATGCATAATAGTTGTTATAATTAGCACTTTAGAATTCGAACGTTCGCATCCATTGTATTTAATAGGGTTCTAATGTTCGTACGAACTTTCGGTCCGTTCGCGGGTTCTGGTGCGAACCGAACCCGGGGGTGTTCGGCTCATCACTAGTGATAACTATCTGTCTTTGATAGTTTGACATATCAAGGTATATTGGTAAGTAGACTATTGAGAGGCACAGAAAAGGAAGCTTGTAGGCTTAAAGACCTTTGAGAAAAGGAACTCACCAAGCAGGAAGTAGAGGGATTCACAATGCAAGGAGTGAGCATAAAAAATCATAGAACTGGACAGGATCAAAGGAAAAGTTACAGTGCAAAACAGAGAAGCAACTTCAGACAAGTGGCTCCAAAATATGCCTAAAAAATAGCAGACACCTTAGCAAATAATCATAGTTCCCAAATGTCCCTGATTTCGAGGGACTGTCCATGATTTGGAGCAATGTCCCTTTGTCCCTCTTTCCTACTCATTTGTCCCTCATTTTTGTCTGATCTATATAGTTGTATATAAAATTAACTTTTTATCTTTCGAAAAGTATTTCCCAGAGCTAAACCTTTCATCCAATTTCTAAATTGCTGCATTTGTAAATTTTTTAATCTAATATAAAGGAATAGTAGTGTTAAAAATAAGCCCTTGTGGATTTAATTAACCTTCTTTTTGGTTAATTCTCCTTTAAGGTGCCTGACAGGGGCGTGTCCTATGCCTACATACGTTTGCTAGTAGGTGTCCCTCATTCCCATCTCAAAATGTTGGGAGGTATGAATAAAACCTACAGCTTAGAGGTCATGGTTTAAAGAAACATGTATGTAATGAGGAAAAATAAATATTTTTTACCTACTTTCTGAAAATGCTTGTTGCTAGGCTGTCATGCTTATCCAAAAGCTACAGTACTTCTGGAGTAATTGACCTGGAAGTTAACCACTTCCTGCCTAAAGCCTGTAAATATACAGCCTCGGGTTAAAGTGGCTATACCAGGACCATGGTGGAAACTACAACCATGATCCTGGTGTAGCAAAACCCTGTTCAGGGCCGCTGATTAGTTTTGGGTTTTGCACGTTACCTCTTCAGCTGCGTTGTCCGGGTAGGAAAGTCTGCAGTAATGCAATGTCCACACCGATGTAAAACCTCAAACAGTTAGGCTTTATTTTTCATATGCAGTAAACGTTGAGAAGTAAAAGGTATAGAAGAGCAGGGGAAGGTTCAGGCACTCGCCACTAAAAGTTGACAAAGGTAGAAGTTCAAAGTCACTCACCACTCTCAATGCTAGAGTGGATATTGGTCACTCGGATAGTCCCTTCTCACATGGCCTAGCAGCCGTGATGACACACGAATGAGCAATAGGGCAGTCTCTGCCACAGACTGCCGAAGATGAGTTGAGTCTCTGCCACAGACCTGTTTCAAGTGTACAAAGTCTCTGCCACAGACCTGTGTTAAAGTAATCAATTGGATAGTCCAGGAACCCTCTGCCACAGGATTTCAAAGTCCCAAACTTCCAGCCGTACAGTTTTAAGAACCTTTAAGCCAATCCGGCGAACTGTAGGACTCGTAGCAAAATGGATCCCTCCTTACCTGAAGTTGCCAGGCCTCTCCCGAGACAGCAGTATTGTGCCGGTCTCCTCCAGGGCAGATCCTCCCCTGGACTTCTTCACTAAGATTCTTCTCCGCCATTTGAATGGAAAGCTTGGGATCCCTCCTCTGGAAATAGGACCCAGCCAGGCTAGCGGGGCCTACTAAGCAGCGATGCAGCCTCGGGCCAACGTGGCCCCGAAACCAGGACCACACACACGTCTCGTGCCGGGAGAGCTGTGGGGCAGGCGCGAACGAACCCCAATCAATGGCGTCTGCCCCTTAAGTATCCCTCCCAGCAGGCACAGCAGGTTAACCACTCCCACTAGAGGGGCCGAGAGGGGCCACTCAATGTACCATGATCTGCCCGCATTCCAACAAGTGCCTGAGGTGGTAACGCCACCTACAGGCAAAAAGGGAAATCACTGCCAGGCAAACCATAACTGAGACAGAGGTGAAGTTAAATGTACCGTATATACTCTAGTATAAGCCGACCCGAGTATAAGCCGAGGTACCTACTTTTACCACAAAAAACTGGGAAAACGTATTGACTCGAGTATAAGCCGAGGGGAGGAAATGTGCCCATTGCCACCTCACTGTGCCAATTGCCCAACCTTACTGTGCCCATTGCCATCTCACTGTGCACATTGCCACCTCACTGCCTATTGCCACCTCACTGTGCCCCCTTACTGTGCCCATTGCCATCTCACTGTGCCACCTCACTGCCCATTTTCACCTCACTGTGCCCATTGTCACCTCACTGTGCCCCCTTACTGTGTCCATTGCAGCCTCCCTGTGCCCGAGTCAGTGTACCTCAAAATCTTGTAATTCCGCGGCCGGCGTCCATTGTTCAAATCTCGCGCCGTTCTCCCTGTCCCTTCCGTGATAGGCGTTTCCAGCAAACACTGTGTTGAGTGTTGCGCCTATCACGGAGGTCCTCTCATTCTCGGACTCCGTTTCCCAGCAGGCACTGTGTTCAGTGCTCCGCCAATCACGGACGTCGGACAAGAGGACCTCAATGATAGGCGTTACACTCAACACAAGTGTTTGCTGGAAACGCCTATCACGGAAGGGACAGGGAGAAAGGCGCTAGATTTAAACAATGGACGCCGGCCGCGGAATTTCACGATTTTCAGGTACTGACTCGAGTATAAGCCGAGGGGTATACTTTCAGCCCTAAAAAAAGGCTGAAAAACTCGGCTTATACTCGAGTATATAAGGTAATTATCAACCGTCTGAGCCCAACTACTGGCTCAGACATCCCTCTAAATTTGAATAGCGTCCCAACCATTTGAGATGGGCGCTACACTGGTATTGTTTTTCTCTGCAGGCATTTTTTTGCCAGCGATACCCTTAAAACTAAAGGTGATCCCCCCTCCCGCTGCCACCTTTACCAGGTTTTCCTGTCTAATTGTTTGTTAAGTCCTTAACCATTCATTTTACCTTTAATAATGTTACTGTTATACTCAGGGTTGAAAGCAAAGATCATACTTGTAGGGATCCGCTAAATGGATTAGCTTTTACATCTCGACTCAAACAGAACTTTTTTCAGGGTAGCAAACCATTTCTGCTCTGTTGGGGGTGTTAGCCCTGAGTTCAGTTAATGTGTAGGACTGCACAGATCAGGGCAAACTTTATACTATATTCACTTTTGGTTGGTCTAACAATAAATTATTTTAATTATCTTCCACCTGACAAAACAAACAAACAAAAAGTCTGTGGCTTCTAAAATCACCAGAGTGAATGCAACTAACCTCTTAGGCCCCATGTACATGGGACGCTGCTAAACGTACGTTCAGAGGCAGTTGGACGCTGTTTTCAACTGCTCTTGAACTCATTCAATGTTATCCTATGTGACCATGCACACGGTCTTGTTTATTGCAGTTTTTAGGCAGTTGCGTTTAACAGCGTTTCTTTGAAAGCAAAAAAATGGGTTCAGACGCAGAAGATTTCCACGTTTCAGATGCCAAACGCGACTAAACGCGGTAACACGCGTTTAGCCGTGTTTCGTTTATAGGCGTTTTTCGTTTTTTGCCCATTTAAAAAAAAAAAATATATATATATATATATATATATATATATATATATATATATATATATAATTTTTTTAAAACGCTTCTAAACGCAAATGCAGCTAAACGCGTCAAAACAGACGTTTTAAACGTGGGTTACTATCTGTCAAGTTTAATCATTTAGGAGCAGTTGTAAAAACGTCCCGTGTGCCTTAGGGTCTGGGCAGCCTTGTGTAGCATTTCCAACAATTTTAGCCTGCGGGCTAGAGAAGAGAAGCCTAATAGAGTCCTTTATTCATGATAAGCAGTATGGATGGAGGAATTTTCTTTGCTGGCTCCTTGAATACCCGAACAGTGACTGAAACAGGTAGGAACCCATCACTGTTTGGCCAACAATTTTCTTTGTTTTGTTTTTTTCCAGCCTTTGTCAAGTTCCAGCCAGGAATGGCTTGGCGGAGCCAAGGGTTCTGCTGCCTGTAACTCCCTTGGAACCCCCAAACAGTGGTTGTTTGCTCATGAGAGCCCATCCCTGCCAGAACTCACGATCGGTGCAGTTCCTAATGCAGGGTGATATTTTAATGTCTGAGAAGGACAGGGATGTCTTTCTCCTCCCGTTTAGTACTTTATTGACCAGTTAAGTGACACCTTTCCACTGACTACCAATGTAACAAATGCTTTGTTGTTAACTAACCACCAATGTGGAGGAGTACCTAACTACTGATCAGCGTGTATTTTTATGTGCTGTACCATAAGTAAAAAATATTCATAGTCTAAGCAACTGCTAGTTGCTTAGTTATCCACCTACATTTAGTGGATATATTTTAAAGTTGGATGACAGTCTTAGCTTCGGTCTTGCAAAGTTTTGCACAGGCTCTATTCCTGTAGCGAAATTGCATACTCTGATTTTACTGCACACTCTGACCTTCTCACAGTGGGCATTAGAGTAGTGTGACCAGACATCCCCAGTTTTAGGGGACAGTCCCCGGATTGAGGACACTGTCCCCGGACCAAATCTGTCCCCGGTTTTGTCCCTGGATTGGATTTGAAACAGGGGCTGGGGCAATTTCAAAGACAGTCAGTGCAGAATTGAAAAAAAAAATCTGAATTACACCCCCCCCGCTCTGCCGCTCCTACTAGCTTAGGGGGGTGTATTTTTTTCCATTATCTGTGCCCCTTTCTGATGATCATGTGCTGGTCGGAGCGGAGGGAATATTTCTTACGTTTCGGGCGCATGCCCATTCAGCTCCACTCTCATGTTCTTCTGTCTTGGCTCAAGTCCCGGCCAGCCGCCTGCCTGCTTAACTCCTTGCCTTCCCTGGGGGAGTGATCTTCCTCCGCTCCCCACCCAGTAGTAGCCGGGGCCCGGAGAGTTAGACTTGACAGGTTGTGAGGCGGGTGGCGGCGACGGGCAGAGAGTCGCTGATTGCCGCCATTACTAGTAAATTAAAAAATATGTCCCCGGATTTCATTTTAAAAATCTGGTCACCTTACATTAGAAGCTGCAGCAAGTTAGAAAGAGTCTGCCTCATATCCTGGCTGAAGAACATCTTCTCTTTCCTTCTCAGGCTTACTGTCCCTTTCCTTCACTGGATTACAGTTTTTCAAATCATGGCGGCTCAGCATTACATGTAGGCATGACCTAGGGCAGTCTGCATAGGAATGTCCATTTCTTCAGACTAACATCCACCCATCAAGCCATTTTGATATTTGCATAACTCGTCCCAAGAGCCAACCCACTGCTTGCATCAGGGAGTTGAGGGTTCTGGAGAGGAATACTGAGGCAGGGTAATGTTATGTTTTCAGGAAGCTATGTACAGCATCCTGCTGTCCCCTTGCACCAACTGTGATCTGCCTGCATTGCATAGAGAAGCACAGCATCCCAGTATTGTGTCACCAAGTTTTATGTAAAAATTTCAGTAGTATATTGATGCGGGAGGGGTGCAAGGAAGGCAAAATATAAGCAGAATACATATCTGCAAGCAAGAATAGATGAAGGGCCTGATTTACTAGAACAGGAATAAATCGCTTTGGTATGCTAGCGTAATGCATGTGATTCCTGAACCTGTCTAATAAATTCAATACTGATATTCAATGTGTATAGCTCTTTCCTAGTTCACTGTGCATGTTGAACATCAAAATAATGCTGCTTTTGTGGCATCTGCTTGCAAAGCAAAAAAATGCGGAAAGCAGTATTTATCATTGGGAACGTCTTCAAAGGCAGCAGGAAATAAAATTGTGTACACTCACCGGCTATGGCATATCTGTGCATGAACACTGTGAAATTGCCATCACAGCTATCACTTTGTACTTCGCCATTAATATTAGTTTATACAGGTTTGTTCCAACAAGTAATGAGCTTGGGATAAACAACTATCTATTTTCAACCCAAAAATAATATATAACTATATATATATATATATATATATATATATATATATATATATATATATATAAATTATGCAAAGAGTAGATTTGAATTCAGTCTTTTTTTTTTAACCGTCACTCTTCTGTGTTTCTAAAATCCCTTACAGTGGTCAGAACAAAAAACAGCACATTTTTTATTTTAGCCATGTCAGTTTCACAGCTTACAGTGGATGGTTTACGTTCAGATGCTGAAGCATACAATCCATTGCAAACCACATTTGTTAGTAGACTTACATCATACTGTATGTATGCTGGAACCTATATAAATACTGTTAAGCCCCGTACACACGATCGGTTTGACTGATGAAAACCGTCCGATGGATGGTTTTCATCAGACCAACCGATCGTGTATGGTACCCATCGGTCTTTTTTCCATCGGTTGTAAAAAATAGAACTTGTTTTAAAATTTTCCGATGGATAAAAAACCGATGGGAATTTCCGATCGTCTATGGGCAAGTCCATCGGTTAAAAAACCCACGCATGCTCAGAATCAAGTCGACGCATGCTCAGAAGCATTAAACTTCATTTTTCTCGGCTCATCGGAGTGTTTTACGTCACCGCGTTTGGAACGGTCGGTTTTTTGACTGATGGTGTGTGGCCAAGACTGATAGTTATCCATAGGTTATCCGATCGTGTGTACGGGGCTTTTGACTGATGGTGTGTGGCCAAGGCTGATGGTTATCCATAGGTTATCCGATCGTGTGTACGGGGCTTAAGAATATGGTTTGCTCATCTGTGCAAATCAATGCACCGACATACGTTCAAAAGCCTTCGTAAATCGGGCCCAGAATGTTAATTCTGCGTTTCGATTTTTTGGTGGAAAAAAGCAATAGTAAATAATAAAATAAAATAATATTTTTTTGTCTCCAGCTACATTCTATCCTCCCTGCAGATACCCAGCATGTCTAGGAATCCTAACAATGTCCAAGCTGTATAGGATACAAGGGATGTGTCCTGGATGGTAGGTATGTTTCCCTTTTATTTGGTTTGTGGTCCCTTTAAGGGGGGGTGACAAGAACCATCATTAGTACTCAGGGGTTCTCACCCATGCAGGGTAAGGGGTTCCAGGCTGGTCTGGTTGGAGAGGACTAATTTACTGTACACTCTGGATATGCAAGTCCTCTTTGGGACCTGGAGTTCAGATACTCTGAGAGACTTTGGGGTTGGAAAAATCCTCTAAACCCTGATTACAGGGACATTGGTCCTAAAAGGGTTAACCAGCATGTAGGTGAAGCTTTAAAAGGGGTAGAAATTAGTTAGAATTTGTTTGTGAGGTAGTGTTTATGGGTTCACAGCTGTGAGAATATGTGGACTATCTGGAGACTGAGACATGGTTTTGCTGAGCTCCTGTGGCCTTTACAGTACCTTGAAGCAGATGAGAACCCCCAAACACTAGTGTGGGAGCAAGCCAAAGGTCGGTAACGGATTGTTGTGAAGATACGGATGGCAGTAGGAGTGAAAGGAGCAAGATATTGGCTAGAGAGGAGCACAATAATCTGGCAAACATGAAGTGTAGAGACATGGCTTAAATCCGGAAGTTCATGGGAGGAGCAAAGGGTTCAATATTTCCCAGAAACAAGACACAAATTAAAGTTGTCCAAAGAAGCAGGTGGGGAGCTGTCCAGCTTCTCAGGTGGCTCAGTGAGAAGAAACACAGCCAGACACCACAGAGGCTCCAGGTTCAGATATGGATTCTGACAGATGGACTATTTGTATTTCCTTTGCTGAAAAAAGCTGTTTTATTTTGCTGATTCTGAAAGAGAAATAATGACTGTTGACTGGCTGGTGATCCTGGGCTCTCCATATTACAAAGCGCAATTCTGATTGGCTGAGACAGGCTTTGCAGTAGATGGCTGTAAGCTCTAAATATGTTGATGCAAAATCCACTGCTGACACAGTTTTCTCTGCTCTGCATTGTCTTTTATACAAGGTACAATAAATAATATGTTGAGGTTTATCTAAAGCTCTATTCACACTAATGCATTTTTTGATGCATTTTGCAGAAATGCAGGGAAATTTTTTAACATGGGTTCCTATGGAACATGTTCACATCAGTGCATTTTTGTGCCTTTGCGTTTTTGGAAAGGGTCAGGGACTTTTTCCCCGCAAAATGCAGCGTTTTGCATGTAATAGACTTCAATGGACCCGCATCCAAAACGCAAGTACCAAGTTTTTACCGCGATTTGCGTTTTGCGTTTTTTTTTACTCGTATATAGCTGGTTGCTAAGGAGGGGGCCGGGAAGCCAGCCGCCGTGTCCTTAACAACCGATGAGTCATCAGCTGTCAGCGGGCTTCCAGCTGAATGTAAAAAAAAAAGGATTGCCGGCTAAAAAAAAATCGTGAAAAAAAAGAAGTGTGGGGTCCCCCCCCCAGGTCCATACCAGGCCCTTGGGTCTAGTATGGATTCGAGGGGACCCCCATGCCAATTTTTTTATTAATGGCGTGGGGGTCCCCCCCAAAATCCATACCAGACCCTTATCCGAGCATGCAACCCGGCAGGTCAGGAAAGGAAGAGGACAAGCGAGCGCCCCCCCCTCCTGAACCATACCAAGCCGCATGCCCTCAACATGGGAGGATAGGTGCTTTGGGGCAGGGGGGGCTCTGCGCCCCCCACCCCAAAGCACCTTGCCCCCATGTTGATGGGGACAAGGGCCTCTCTCCGACAACCCTTGTTGGGGTCTGCGGGCGGGGAGCTTATCGGATAATGGAAGCCCCCATTAATAAGGGGGCCTCCAGATCCTGCCCCCCCCCTATGTGAATGAGTATGGGGTATATTGTACCACTACACGACTTTTTTTTGGTGAATGAAGTGAATCGAGCCTTAAGGAGACGATATTTGTTGTTTTGCTGTATTTGTTACTGAGTTAGTACTTTGTGCAGTAAATGCCATTGTTTTGTTGAAAATGTAGAGCAAAACAGTATTGCTAGTCGCTACCTGTGCTGTATAGGCAATCTCCTAACTACCAATAAACATATTGTGGAACCCTCACATGTCAGAAATGCACAGGTGACTCTATTAAGCTGTGAGGTGGCCAGTAAATTAAAAACAGCCTGGGGGCCAAAGTACCGTATTTATCGGCGTATAACATGCACTTTTTTCCCCTTAAAATCAGGTGGAAATCGTGGGTGCATGTTATACGCCGATCCCCCGCTGAAACGAGCGAGAGGAGCCGAGATACACAAAGCCGAAGTACACTCGGCTTTACTCGGCTCCTCTCACAGTCCCGCCCACCTCCACTGATTGCGCCGCTGACATAAGAAAGCCGAGTGTACTTCGGCTAGTCTCGGCTCCTCTCGCAGTCCCGCCCCTGACTGTGAGCAGAGCCGAGTCTAGCCGAAGTACACTAGGCTTTCTGTATGTCAGCGGCGCAATCAGTGGAGATGGGCGGGACTGCGAGAGGAGCCGAGTCTAGCCGAAGTACACTCGGCTCCGCTCGCTCCTCTCCACAGCGGAAATCGGCGCCAAATTTAAATATTGCAGAGACTGGCAAGGCTGCAAAGGCACTGGGCATGGCTGCAAAGGCACTGGGCAAGGCTGCAATGATGGACACTGGGCAAGGCTGCAATGATGGACACTGGGCAAGGCTGCAATGATGGACACTGGGCAAGGCTGCAGATGGACACTGGGCAAGGCTGCAATGATGGACAAGGCTGCATTTAAATGTAAGTTTTTTTCCTTAAAATTCCCTCCTAAACTTGGGGTGTGCGTTATACGCCGATAAATACGGTAACCAAAATCCATTGCCGGATAAATTGCAAGAAGAGAGTGAAAAACACTACACAGTGGACATGAAGAAAACCTCATAGAAAGGAGTCTAGTAAATTCTCATTTCAACTCTAGTGAGCAGTTTAGCTAGGTTACTGTGGCAATGTTCATTTACAGATGAGTTCATATAACACCCAAAGCATTTAGTAAAAGGAAAAAAGGTTGCGCTAAATTGAACGTGACACCTAAGTAACAAATAGATACAAATGGAGTACAAAAAACATCAACAGCACAGAAACTGATGAAAAGCATTAAAAGCAATAAAAATTACAACAAACCAAAGAGCAAGAACTGCTTAGGTCATAAAAATGAATGTGCAGAGATTACAAGTTAACATTAGTTAGGTTAAGTACGGTAATGTACATTTAAAAAAAATAAAGCGCAAAAGAACTGTGAGGGGTCAGTCTGCCCATAGCTAATTCCTAATGCCGCGTACACACGGCCGTTTTTCATGACGAGAAAACTGCCATTTTTTAGATTGGTCGTGAAAACCGGTCGTGTGTACGACCATAGCAGTTTTCTCGACGAGAAAACTGGCCGCAAAAAAATTAGAACCTGCTCTATTTTTCTCATCGTTTTTCCCATCTTTTTTTCGTCGCGAAAAAGGGGCGTCTGTGTGCTTTTTCCAAGGGGAAAAAAAAGTGCATGCTCAGAATGAAGTATGAGACGGGAACGCTCGTTCTGGTAAAACTAGCGTTTGTAATGGAGATAGCACATTCGTCACGCTGTAACGCACTGAAAAGCACGAGGCTGAAAAGCGCGAATCGTCTCTCACCAAACTTTACTAACACAAGATCAGCAAAAGCAGCCCAAAGGGTGGCGCCATTCGAATGGAATTTCCCCTTTATAGTGCCGTCGTACGTGTTGGCGTACGTGTTGTACGTCACCGCGCTTTGCTCAAGCGTTTTTTTTTCATGAACATGTTTATGCAAGGCAGGCTTGAGAGGAATCACGAGGAATCACATCGAGAAAAACTTGGTTTTTTTGCATGACAGGAAAAACAATGATGTGTACGCGGCATAAGGTAACCTTTCTCAACCAGGGTTCCTCCAGAGGTTGCTAGGGGTTCCTTGAGCAATGGGCAGTCCTGTTTTACTGCAAGCAATGGCCATGCTGGCTAAGGGTACCATCCTCCTGCAACAGGACCAGATTAGGATATGTACACACCTGTAACAGGGGGGAAACTCTGCCATTTTAGGGCACACACATTCTCTTGGCCTGAGGCCTTCGTACAGAAATAAGGAATGTCCACACATAGAGCCTTTTAATATTCTTAACTGTGACAGAAGTATAGTGTACAATCCTTTACATCACAACCTTTTTCTCCACACTTTCAGTCCAGACCCAGATATTTTGCACAGCGTGTCTTCAACACAATAGCCACCCCACTCTTCCAAAGTCCTTATTGCAGGTTCCCCATAGGTGGGTTCTCTAAATGAGCTTGTACAACCTACCCTAAAGGGTTCACTTTCAGGGGCTACTGGCTTACATATACCAGGGGTAGCCTATTTCCATCACCCTGGCTCTTCGGGCTTTAGTTTATATAGGATGTGCTAGCTCCACCCACTTTACCCACCCAGGGAATGGCCCTCACTAAATGGGGTACTAGCCCCTACTTACATATAGAGATAAAAATTATTAGCAGGGGTTCCCTGAGACCTGAAAGGGATTTTAAAAGGTTTAGAAAGGCTTCCCTAAGGCATTGCCAGTCACATTCTCTCCTTCCTGTACTGCCGGTTTTTACACCACGGTTCAATAAGGTCTATTCACACAACAAGGGGGCCGTACAGAGTGTCCAGAACCTCCAGGAATAACAGCGACTGCACTCAGCAGCTCAAGGGCAAATATTACATGATGCAACTGTACCCGGGTATGGACCAGTACTTGCGAAAAGCATGCATATGGACATATGCCCAGAAGCCAGACTGTCTGCATTTAATGCATATGCACTGTATGGGCACGTGTGTATGCTTTATGCAAGTATCAGCGCATGCTCACGTACAGCTGCATCTTGCAATTGCTGCCAATAGTCATGTGTACGCAATAGCTGTGCTTTTCAGGGAATTTTTTACGGAGGATCTGGATCTGGATGCTCATGAATGTTGTACGGCCCCCTTGTGGTCATGTACATGAGCCTTAAAGGTTGGGTGCATTAAAACTGGAGAGTATAGAAAGCAAACAGAAATGTAATTGTTTTCCATAGCAACCAATCAGAACTCCTGTTTCATTTTTCTATACAGTGAAAGGTGAATCCTGATTTGTTGCATTAGTAGAAGCTGCAATGGTGTGTTAATTTTTTTCAGTATTAATGCATTAGCTTTCTTGGTCTTCTAAATTGTTTTTGCTATTCTAGTCATATTAGTAAATACCTCTGTCTAAAGTGAGGGTACACAGTCTGTGTCAAAATCCCATTTTTTTTTTTTTTTTAGTTTGTTAGGTAGGGGCAATGGCAGATTTACAGCACTTTCTGTCTTATTTGCTTTAAAGCAATAACTCTTAGCACTGCAATCGTTTTTGTTTATTATTAAGAAAACAATGACAGCTGATTGATAGGAGTTGCTATAAGCCCCGTACACACGGTCGGACTTTTGGCCAACAAACTTCATTTTGAGCAAGTTGGACCAACAATCCGACCGTGTGTACGCTCCATCGGAAAAACTTTTTTGCTTTTTTTTGTTTTCATTGGACAAATGTTGGGTCTGCAAACGGACAAACCTTTGGCCAACAAAAGTCCGATGGAGCAAAGTCCGACCGTGTGTACAGAAAACCATCGGACTTTTGTCCGATGGACAAAACAAATAATGTTAAAATCAACCAACAATAGCAGAAATTGACCAAAGGGTGGCGGTAAAGAGCAGAAAAGAGCAGAAAAGCCATGTGATGTTGAAAAAAGTTTTGGGAAAGTTTGCAGAAAAGTCAGAGCGTGTGTATGCTATGGGTGTTCCCGACCAACTCCGTTCGAACAAAAAAACACGGAAAAGTCAGATGGAAGTCCGACCGTGTGTACGAGGCTTTAGGCTACTTCCGTATTGCCTTATTAAATAAGCCACTGTAATTAAAAAGCTAATTTTGCACATCAAATTTAAAGAGTCACTATAGTCCTAGTTTTAATGAGATTCGATTAACCAACTCAGATCTCACACCAGTATGGTCCTTATAGGCCAGAACAATTTTACATGTTTGTTATGGGCCTGTGGGCACACTCTTAAACCAGGCTGTGTGCGTCCATAGACACACACAGTGAGGCTCAGCTCCACTTCCTACTCCCGCCTCACAGGGTCTGATGGACAGCAGCAGGAGCCAATGGCTTCAGCTGCTGTCTCCCTGTCCCATGAGGAGAGAGAAAAAGCGCAGAGAGATGGGCACAGCACTAAATCGTAAGAGGACTCCGGTAAGTATAAGGATGGGGTGCGGTGACGATACTGTAAGGACATTTTTTACTAGAATGCAGGGAATGTAAAAAAATGTCCTACCTTTACAGCCACTTTAACTTACTTTAAATCAGTCCATTTGAGGTGCAAGGGCACCGCCCCCCTATCCATGCGTCCGGCCCCTAATCTACATGCCGGACGCATGGATTCCAATGGAGGGGGGTGATTAGAGCCAGAGGCTCTAATAGGCTTTAAAAAAGGGTGGGCTCGGAGCGCAGAGTACTGCGCCTGAAGGCCACCCAGTTGGTGTGACAATAGCAAATGAATATTCGCTATTGTCACACTAATTCTCCTCCCGGCCAATCAGGCAGTGGGTCCTGAGACCTGTTCCCAATTGGCCAAACAGAGAAGCGATTCTATTGGGCCATGACGAGAAGAGAGGAGGAGGGAGAAGATGTGAAGGCCACTGAAGGAGATGCAGAGGATGAAGCTGCCGCCCAGAGGGAAGTGCTGCCCGGGGGTAAGTGCAGGGCTCCTCGATCGACCGACCCATGGGGGGGGGGGGGTGATGTGTGCGACGGACCCGACTGACCGACCCACAGTGGGGGGGGGATGCAGGTGAACCGACCGGCTGGGGGGTGGCTGTGGGTGCATTGTGTGCCCCTCACCCCCCAAAATATACCACCAGCCGCCACTGCTTCAAATGAAATCTAAAGGTCACTCCTTTGATCTCAAGAAGGTGAATACAATGTATCAATAATGTTGTTATATTGCATTTCTGGATAGCTTCTGAACAGTGTTCTAAATGCCATTTTTTGCAATGCAATTGATAGAGACCATAGAATTTAGAGGGGAAGAAAAGAAAAGAAAACCTGGAGATTGTGTATTCCGACAGACCTCAAACACAGGGGCAGATTTTATATGTTTTGGGTCAAGACTCCAGTTTTTGTCTTGCTCATCTCTCACGTTTCCCTTTTCCCTTCCCATCTCACAGCGCAGTCATTACCTTCACTATATATTTATCACTTGTTTCTAATGCCGCGTACACACGACCATTTTTAATGTCATTGAAAAAAACTGCATTTTTCTCGACATGATTCTTCTCAAGTCTGCCTTGCCTACACACTATCGTGGAAAAAAATGTTTGAGTAAAGCGCGGTGACGTACAACACGTACGACGGCACTATAAAGGGGAAGTTCCATTTGGATGGCGCCACCCTTCATGTTAGTAAAGTTTGTTGAGAGACGATTCGCGCTTTTCAGCCTCGTGCTTTTCAGTCCGTTACAGCGTGACGAATGTGCTATCTCCATTACGAACGCTAGTTTTACCAGAACGAGCGCTCCCGTGCGCATTTTTTTTCACGTCGTTAAAGCCCACACACGGCCGTTTTTCATGACGAGAAAAACGACGATGTAAAAAACGACGTGAAAAATTAGAGCATGTTCCAATTTTTCTTGTCGTGATTCTCTGCGTTTTTCTTGTCGGGAAAAATGCTGGAAAGCCCACACACGATAATTTTTAATGACCATTTTAAAAAAATTGTATTTTCTCGTCATTAAAAACGAACGTGTGTACGCGGCATTAGGATTAGATTCACAGGTGTCTGCAGCAGTGCCCCTTAGATTAACCCCTCAGTCCAGGCCCACAGACAGCGCGGGAGTTTTCTTTATATAGATTTTATAAGCATTTTTCTTTTTATGACTGTGAACACAGCTGTTTCAGCCAATGTGTCCATGAGCATATACACGGTTCATTCAATTCATACTTTAGAGCAGCGCCGAGGGTCATTAAAAAAAATTGCCCCAAAATGCCCCAAACCTGCGTTCAGAGAGCTTAGTAGCATACTTTGAGCATATAAACGTGCAAATACGTATATGTACAAGTTCATTCTAGTGGCTAGAATAAATGAATAGTGTAGCCAATAGAATGTATTTACGCGGCACGCTTCTAAGGCTGCATTCACACCTGAGCGTTTTGTAGCTTGAAGCTTGAAGCTCAAAAAACGCTGGAGGAAAAAAAAAATCAATGATTCTCTATGGAGATGGTTCACATCTCCACTCCATGTCGCCTGAAGCTCAAAAAAGTTGTCGCTCAAATCGAGCAGATTTCTGCGCTTTTGGCGTGTTTCTATTCTCATAGAAATGAATGGAAACGCGCCATTCACGTATTTTTGTGCATATTTGCTTGTTTCGCGTGATTTTCTGTTTAGATGAAAAAAATAACATAGTAATAATATATGAATAAATAAATGTCAAATAAATATACAAATAACTAAAAATCATCATAAATAAGTAAAATTAATTAATAATATGTAATAATACATTCATAAATAATAATTAACCTTAATAAATATTAAATACATTATTATTATTAATAAAATTATATTAATAATAATAATAAAATAACAATAAACACCCAAACAAAAAAATACATTAATAATAATAATAATATTTATTTTGTGTTGGGGTGTTTAGTTATTTATTATTTATTTTTATTTTTTTAAGGGGTAAGGGTTAAAGTTAAGGGTTAATTATTTATTTATTGTTACTTAGTATTCATTTATTAATTTACTTATTTTTTATTTATTTATGTATTTATTATACATTTAGTTTTTCATTTATTATTATTCATATAATAATAAATAAAATAAAATAAAATAATAAATAAATAATAAATAATAATAAATAACCTAACCCCAACTCCTAATCCTAACCCAAACTGAACTCGAACACCTTACCCTAACGAAAAAAAACATTAGAACAAATAAATAATAATTATAATAAAAGAAGAAATAAAAGCTAATGGAAAAGCTAAAAAAGCTGAAATACCTATAAACAAATGATGCAACAGATAATAGTTTTCTCCATACAAAAGTGTGGAAAAAACGCAGGAAAAGCGCTCGAAGACACTCAGGTGTGAGTGCAGCCTCAAAGTTAAACACGCGTAATTACGTGCCAAAACAAACATTTTGTTACACTGGATTTTTTTTTGCCAGCTCCTGGCAGAAAGATCCAGCGTAGATGAGAATAGTTTAATGTGCAGGAAGCCATAGAGAGCGATATGTGAAATGAACTCACCTGTCTCGCCGTTCTCCATTATGAGTTGTACCTCTCTCTCCACACTGGCAGAGGGCTGCTGTGGCAACACCAAATATCTTGCTGTATCTCTGCTCTCCATTGCAAGTGCTCTCTGTCCTGGTCGCTTCACTTATATTGTTTTAGTAATAATTAAGTTACTGATCACTTGCAAGTTCTCCATCCATTGATGTCTTCAGGATTTTACTGCTTTTTATGTGCTGACCAGCTATTTCTCTGACTTGGCTTTTCATTATTAATATATCTGTCCAGCATTCTCAGTCCTCCTTGTATCAGTCTTCAATTCTTGACCTTTACTCATCCATCAGATGGTCTTCATCTCACCATACAATATGGTCCGTCTCCTCCTATCTTTGCCTTTACTTCCAACCTACCTGCACCAATTATCTGCCCAATCCCATACTCCGCAGGAAATGATCTTCTCTAAGGTCTGTCACAATATGAGCGCACAAACCTACTGGAAGAAGTCTGTTCCTAACAACAGGAAGGGGACAGGCCGACTGTGGTCAGTATTTTGTTAGCAGAAGTCGCACTTCCTAACACTGCCTGCTATCACCTACAAAAATATATAAAGAATTCATACGAGAGACAACAGCAACAATGCGCTACACAATTCGCCCGCTGCTTCCTGTTTATCCATTCTCTGTGGTTTTATTGAAAAAGCTTTTTATCTTTCTAACTCTTTTAACCCTTTCTTCTCTTTTTTTTTGTATCTCATCATTTTATATCCACCCCCCCCCCCAACCCAACACTGCAAGTTCCTCTTTCTAAAAACCACAAGTTCTCTGAAACCGATTTGCTGTTTTATTTATTAAATGTGAAGCAGGATCTCCTTGCACGTCAGTCATTTCTGTAAAAGATTAAAAAAAAAAGGTTGGGCAATACAGAGGCAGGAAGGAGTTAACCACAAAAAGAGGTAACCATACAAAGATTGTTAGGGTACTTTTATTAGGTGGAGGCTCGTAATGCTTTGATAACATTGTGGGCTCAGAATGGGTTAAAGAGCTTTATCTTCCAGTTGCAATTTTTTTTGTTCCAGCAGGTCTCTAAAAACAAATGTAAGTCATCTCTTGACCATTTTCATAGTACATGTTACTTCTTTAAAATGTCACGCAAACAGTACAAATGTTACACAGCAGCACCAGAAGGCAAGTGAAACAAATATGTGTTTTTTTTTTTATATATATATATATATATATATATATATATATATATACACACACGACAGTCAGCACTTAAAAAATTGTTTTGCCAAGAAAGTATTGCATATAAACTTTTTATATTTCTCTTTTTTCAGCCAATCGGTGGCGCTCAGTTCCTATTATTATGTTTGTATATTGTGCTTGCATATCTTAAAGCCCCTTTGATGGCCCTTCTAAAGCTGACATACACGGCCCAGTCTTTTTTGAGGGCTGAACAAAAAAACTTTAATTCCCATCCAAACAGTTGAGGTGGATGCGATAATCCTGCCCGCTGCACTATTGCATTCTGTCTTCTGCTGTCAGAATACACAGATCAGTGCTACAACCATTGGCTCCAGCTGCTGATCAAGTGGCTTTTTTCCAACAGATCCATTCAACAATAGATTGACTTCTGTTGAGCAGCAGTGACTATACATGGATCGAAATTTGGCTGGTCCCTGCAAAACTAGGCAAATTTTGCTCCATCTATGACCATCTGCTAGCCACCGTTCAAAGGCCATGCAGTGCATTATGATTTAAGAAATCTTTCTGAGCAAATCTGCACATAAATTCCCATGAATCCCAAACCTGCAGGATTCATCTCCAACCCATGATAGCAGTGAACTTGAACAGTGTACAGTAAAACCTTGTATTGCGAGCATAATTAGTTCCAGAAGCATGCTTGTAATCCAAAGCACTTGTATATCAAAGCAAATTTTCCCATAAGATATCATGGAAACTCAAATGATTTGTTTCACAACCATTTATTCATAAGTCCTTCAGTTTATAGTCCATATAAAAAGATTATAGCAATGTGATAAGTTGTGTAACTGTAAAATGTCCATCCACAAATGGCAGCCTCCACAAGGGGATTAGAAGCAAAATCCAGCTGGAGCTCCAGAGTATAAAAAAGAAGAGAGGTGCCTCTAAGTGTAGCAATATGGTTACATTTAATGAAGGTACAACATTTAGCAACTCACATGGTTGATGATTAAAAGAGGCACATCTAAGTATGCAGGCACCCGGGGTAAAGCTGTCCACATAGACAATCCTCCGCACCGCCGGCTCTCACCGCTATCAGTCTGCAATCGTGACCGGGAAGACTACCCTGCAGTAGAGCGATCTGAAAGCGAGGCTTGAACCGCTCGTGGAAGGGACGACATCAATGGTGGTGTGGAGGATGGTCTTTGTGGACAGCTTTACCCCAGATGCCTGCATACTTAGCTGTGCCTTTTTTAATTATCAACCATGTGAGTTTCTAAATGTTGTACCTTCATTAAATGTAACCCCATTGCTACACTTAGAGGCACCTCTCTTCTATTTTATACTCAGTTGTGACATGACGCTACTCTTATATTAAGACATTGCTTGTATATCAAGTCAAAATTTCTTAAAAAATGTTGCTTGTCTTGCAAAACGCTCTCAAGTCAAGTTATTCACAAACCAAGGTTTTACTGTAGTTTCTCGCTATCTTAATTAAGCTCTTCTTTAAAGCAGGGTCATATTCTGTTTTATTTTTTTAAATCATCCTTTAGGATTAAATAAATATGTGTTATCCCGCGCTACCTCTTCCGCAAAGTGAATATTATTAAATCACTCAATGCTACAAACCTATTAGGGTGCTGCAAACAAAATACCGGTAATTGTGTTCCCACAATCCCTTCTAAGAATAAATAAAGTAATTTTGTTGCACCTACCCTCCTAAATACACAGAAAATAATAAATAGGTGAATACATCTAGTACATAAAAAAGTGAATTCCACTCAAGTGATATCTTTAAAATACATTGACTTCAGCCACCAGACGGGTGATTGATATTGTACATGCCACTGAATGTAGTTGAACGCCTTCTCTGCTGCTCTCAATTGGCGCGGAGAAGGCGTTTGACCGAGTGCATTGGTCCTATATGTCACTTGCCCTACGCAGGTTTGGTTTTCAGGGAACAATCTTATCTGCAACCCTAGCACTGTACTCTTCTCCTTCGGCCCAGGTATATATGGAGGGCATGCTGTCTAAAACATTTTCAATTTCAAATGGCACTAGGCAAGGTTGTCCACTTTCGCCAACAATCTTCAATCTGCAGATTGAATCACTGGCTGAAAAAATCCACTCGGATCCACAAATCACAGGATTCTTTTCGTGACAAGTCCCACATCATTACCTTATTTGCAGACGGTATTATTTTGATGTTAACAAACCCTCAAGCCTCACTTCCTAGGGCCCACGCTATTCTAACAGAATTTAACCAGCTGTCATATTATAAGGTTATTCATTCTAAGTTAGTAATCTTAAACCTTGGTATGCCCAAAACAACAACAATATTTCTTAAAGACAGTCTGCCATATACATGGGCCGAGAAGGATATAATTTATCTGGGTATCAAGATCACACCCATGTGTGCCTCCCTAGAGGAAGCCAGGGGCACAAATAGTGATATCCTATATTCCAAACATAGATGAAGACCGTCATAGGTTGAGACCTTGCGGCCTCAATCGAAGACGGTAAAAAACTATACATGCAAGATTGATTATTATAATACTCAATAATGGGCTATCACACTGCTCATGGTTGGCTCTCATGCGTTGGAGGGGGGAAGGGGGTGTTTAGCCACCCAATATTGAAGAAAAAAGAGAAAAACGCATGGTATGAGAGTCCGAGAGCCGCGTACCCCAATATTATGTAGGAAAAGGGAAGTTTTCCCCCCGAGGGTTTTTTTTGGGGCGGCATAGCGTATTTCATCAAGAAAAAGGTATGGTCAAATCTATGTCTTTTATTATACAATGATTTAAAATGCAGTTGCAAAAATTGGTTAAAATATGTACACTCTGGTTACACACAGTTTATAAAAAATACCATAAATGTTGTAGAATAGATCATACAGACTGGCTTCCCGATTACAAAATAAAGAAAGCTTGCAGGGAAAATTTCATTTTTTGGGCTTTATAAATGCAGTTATTGCTGTAACAGTGTCTATACACAATACAGATGTGCCACTTTACAGGTGATTTTTCACTTTCGGGTCCCATAGAATTCAATGTGGTTCGTTATTTGGTTCCGAACTTTTGTAATGCTCGAAATTTCTTGTGCGAACTGCCCATCCTTAGTAACTATTCATATATTCTCTTTCTAAGAGGTTGTATTTTCTCCCCTACGTAAAAGGCATCACATGTGAAACAACCCAAGTAATAGATGACAAATGGCATTGAACAATCTGCTTCATGGTATTTAAACATGCCTCTCATTGTGCACAGGGCCTTTCCCTTTTTAAAATGGCTTCTTACTAATGTGTTCCATCCATATTTCCACCTTCCAGCAGCTGAAGCCATTTTCCCTCTCCCCCCCCTCCCCAGTGACAGCTGGCGGGCATCTTCTCCGGGTGCCCGCTGTCACTCTTTGAAACTAATGGGACCCAGCCACATCATTCATTCACAGTCCTCTATGAATGGGAAACTACAAGTCCTGAGGGACTTTGCGGCTGTCGACTGGTAGTTCCTAATGAACTACATCGGTGCTGTTGAGCGCTGTGGTAGTTCATTCATTCTTCCTATCAGAGTGTATCCGCTAGACTTGTGCAGAACGAAAAAAGTTGTTTTGTTTCGATTCGTTATTTACATAAATTTGTTTAGTTAAACTAGTTTCATTCATTTAATTCTTTTTCTAATCGCTTTGAAAAGTTTTCTAATCAAATTCGAAACTTTTTCTAATCGAATTTGAAAAGTTTTCAAATTCAAAAAGTTTTGGAATAGTTTTTGAATTTGAATAGTTTTTGAATTTGAATAGTTTTCGAATTTGAATCATTTTCCAATTTCCAAAAAGAATAAAATTGACTAGAAAATAAAGGGATAGAATAGAAAAATATATATATATATATATATATTTTCTATTCTATTCCTTTATCTTCTATTCTATTTAATTCTCTTTGGAAATTGGAAAACAATTTAAATTCGAAAACTATTCCAAAACTTTTTGAATTCGAAAACGATTCGAATTTGAAAAGTATTTGAAAACAATTCGAAAACTATTCAAATTTGAATTTCATCCAAATTTTTTTTTCGTCATTTCGGATTTGTTTCAATTTAGTTCTATTCTAATTCGGATACATCCGTATTTCTGAATATCACCTTGCCCATACGAGGTATGAGCAAGCAGATACTCTGACAAGTCTGCTAGAGCATGGCATCAGCGATCTGCTGACCATGAGTGCAATGCTTTACAGGCTTCAAAAACAAAAAATAATAAATGCAATTTTTTTTACCTGCATTAAAAAATTGCAAACTATAATAGTAATATCTTATCAGTTGATAGGATAGTCCAATGCCTGATTAACATTTTATTGATGTCATCATCCTGATTGTAGAACATAGTAATCATTCCAATAAGTATTTCTACCTGTTGTTTATTTCCCTTTTCTCAATTTATAAATCTTCTCTTTCACTATGTGCGGCTACCCTTTACTGTGCCTTGAAAATGTATTCATACCCCTTGAAATTTCCCACATTTTGTCATGTTAGAACCAAAAACATAAATGTATTTTTTGGGGATTTTATGTTATAGACCAACACAAAGAGGCACATAATTATAAAATGGAAGGGAAATAATAAAGGGTTTTAATTTTTTTTTTTACAAATATCTGAAAATAGTGCTGTGCATTTGTATTCAGCCCCCCTTTACTCTGATTCCCCTAACTAAAATCTAGTTGAACCAATTGCGTTCAGAAGTCACCTAATTAGTAAATAGAGTCCACCTGTGTGTAATTCAATCTCAGCATAGATACAGCTGTTCTGTGAAGCCCTCAGAGGTTTGTTAGAGAACCTCAGTGCATAGTACAAACAGCATCATGAAGGCCAAGGAACATACCAGACAGGTCAGGGATAAAGTTCTGGAGAAGTTTAAAGCAGGATTGAGTTATAACAAAATATCCCAAGCTTTGAACATCTCATGGAGCACTGTTTAATCCATCATCCAAAAAATGGAAAGAGTATGGCACAACTGCAAACTTACCAAAACATGGCTGTCCACCTAAACTGACCGGTTGGGCAAGGAGAGCATTAATCAGAGAAGCAGCCAAGAGGCCCATAGTAACTCTGGAGGAGCTGTAGAGATTTACAGCTCAGGTGGGAGAATCTGTCCACAGGACAACTATTAGTTGTGCATTCCAAAAATCTGGCCTTTATGGAAGAGTGGCAAGAAGAAAGCCATTGTTGAAAAAAACCCATAAGAAGTCCTGTTTGCAGTTTTTGAGAATGTGGGGGACACAGCAAACATGTGGAAGAAGGTGCTCTGGTCAGATGAGACCAAAATTGAACTTTTTGGCCTAAAAGAAAAACGTTATATGTGGCAGAAAACAAACACTGCACATCCCCTGAACACACCATCCCCGCCGTGAAACATGGTGGTGGCAGCATCATGTTGTGGGGATACTTTTCTTCAGCAGGGACAGGGAAGCTGGTCAGAGTTGATGGGAAGGTGGATGGAGCCAAATACAGGGCAATTTTATGTAGCGGTGCACTCTTGGCACAAGTTCAACAGATTCAAACATCACCTTGTTGTCTGACCCTCCATTCATCCATTTGTCTCACCCTCTCTCCTTTAGACACAATGAAGGGTCACTTGCGTTACCTTGCAGTATTTTTATTATAAAAGGTTTCTTGGGTAGAGTTGTGTAAAGGTGTAGTGACATGGGATGCCCATAGATAATAGTACTTTAGTAGATTTGATTCTGAGGATAAGGCACAACACTGATTGAAGATAGGTGAGCTGCGTCACTGCAGACTATTGCTCCATTGTATGCTGTACTGATTCCTGCAGAGTATTGAATAATCACTCTGAATGACTTTCTGAGGTAATTAATCAGTCATCCAAATGCTGGCCCTGTGTCTGGAGCTCATTCACACAGACACCCCCACTCTGACACCACAGTCCATCTACTTGCAAATGGTAACTGAGGGACTACTAGGCCCAAATAGTCCAGTGATATGTAAGTTGAGTTCCCCGGCCACAGCCTTCCATATAGAGTTTAAATAAGATTAGAGTCACTCCTTGTAATATCCTGCTGTGTAGGACTGACCGTGCAACATCCCGTCAAAGACACCCCCTTGTGTCGTTCAGTTACTAGGGGCAACAGCAGATATTCCCAAGCTCCTTGAACAGACTCCTCTGGTCCCATCACTTGCTGTCATATACCCACTGACCTGTTCCATGGTCCCTGGTCCATGGAAGAGACATGGTTCAACCGCACAGTCCAGCAGTAACAGTTCCAGGATGCTTGATCTTAGTTCTTAGTTCTTCCTATGCGGTGTTAAAGAAAGGTGGTCCTCTTCAGCACCGTGAAGGCCCCAGATCCTCAGGCCGGGGCCTTGTCACACATACACTACTGCTTCATTCTCTTCTCTCCATTCTCTTTCCTCTCACGACTGGGGATTGGTCAGAGCTGCTATACAAACTGCCTGTCACTCAAAGCTTTCAGCTCTGCCCCTTCTAGAACATTCCTTCCAGAAGCAGGGGAGGAGTTCCAGAGTCTGAGCACAGGTGGCCACACCCACTGCTATTCTAACACTCCCAGTCCCAGATCAAAACAATCAGGCCTAGCTTAATGCAAAGGCCTAACTAAATTTGCCTGCACTGACAGTTTAAAAATAATAAAAAACACTATTTAGAACATACCAAAAGGAAGTGGGCGCTACACTCACCCCCCACCAAAGTCACAGCTGTCCTCAGCTGTAGTAAATAAAGAATTTACGAAAATACCTCCTGCATTCAGGAGGATAGGCATCCCATATCTGGTATTTTGAAACAAAGGGGGAAAAAAGGGAAACAATGAATGCACAAAAGTACAAATTGTTATATGTACATGTAGCGCACAGACCCCTTTCTTTACCTGCATTAACTTTGGCTCCTCGCAGGAAGAGAGAGGCACACCGCACCACAAGCCCATACCCTCCTATGTGAAGAGGTTGAGCGGGTTTGTTGATGGGTCTTTCACAGTTAGACAACAAGAGAATGTCTCTCACCTCTATTTTGAATAAAGACAAGTCCTTGTGTCCCCACAGTAACTTGAATGTCCACACCAGCTGCACTCCAACGTAGAGGTTTATTTCTTATAAAGCACAGTCTCTGACAGAAAAGGTTGGAGGGAGAACAGGACAGCTTAAGATGTGGATGAGGTCCAGGCACAAACGTTACACAATTCACTGCTCCGATTCTCAAGCAGACTCAGCCCATTCGGATAGTCTCCCTAACTTAGGACTAGCAGCCGAAATGATGCTCAAATTTTACCCTCGGTCTCTGCCACAGACCTGGTGAACTTGGTCTCTGCCACAGACCTGGTGAACTTGGTCTCTGTTCAAGGAGAAGACATCCCTCCAGAGAGTTACCGGGACCCTTCCTTCACTGTGACTTCTGCACTAGTCCCTCGGAACGGTTCCTCCCCTGGCCTCCTTATCTAGGATACAGGTCCCCTCACAAGGTGGCACCCTGAGATTCCTCGATCCCCGGTGGGCTCCAGCCGAAAGTTCTGGGCCCAGACCTTTGTTGCAGTCCCAGGGCTGAAGGTGCCTGGGACCCTTGACCATGAACCGCAGACCCACCCCTGGGCTAAAGGTGCCCAGGACGGACAGGAACGAGAACCCAGAACAGGCAGCGTCTGCCCCTTTTATATCCTCTCCCAGCATGCCCAGCAGGTAGACCACACCCACTGTATGGTTGCCGAGAGGGGACACACAAGGCACAGCACTGTATCAGCGGTTCAACCCTGGCCCACCATGGCAACGCCACCTGCAGGCCACAGGGAACTGTACACCAATACTCCACCTGTGGACAAAAATGGTTTCAAGAATTAGGTGTTTGGGCATAACTACCACCCAAACACTTCCCCTAAATTTAGCACCCCGCTACATACACATTGACCATATACATGTAGCGGGTAGGTACTTTTCAGTATGTTGATTCGGGTGGAGACATCAGTGATATCCAGTTCCCTGCGGCCCAGCGGGTGGCGCTGTCACTTTGGGCCGGGGTTGAACCATCGCTAGAGTGCCGTACCCTTTTTGGTCTTTCGCAGCGGTTGTACGGCGGGGCGGGGAACCCGCTGTGCTAGCTGGGAGAGGCTATAAAGGGGGCGGACATCTTCGCCACGAGGTCCGAGTCCCAGGCACCTTTAGCCTGAGGGCTGCTGTCCAGCGGTCGGTGTCCAGGCGGCCCAGGCCTGGATACGTGGAGTTCGGGAGTCACCCCAGCCACCCTCAGTCTGGGGTGAGGTGCATCGTTCAGGCCTGGGGCCCAGCTTCTTCCACTGGGATCCACCCGGGAGGAACCATCCTAAGGCACCCACAGGATCAGGTGTCTGAATCCAGGCGTAAGGGACCGCGCAGGTGACCTTCCCGTAGATCTGGTGCAGCAGATTGCCAGTGCCGGGACAGGGCCTCCGGAGACCGTCGGGATGGATGTCCTCGTCAAACAGGGGCCATATTCACACGGAAGGTGGTCCATGTTCTAAGGTCGGCCACAGAGACCGTTACTCTAAGGTCGTGACAGAGACTCCAAACAGTTCACCCGGTAGGTGGCAGCTACCAACTTCTCGGTCGGTGGCAGAGACCGTGCGCCAGGCCTATCTGCACGAGAAAGGGATAGGAGAGTTCATTGTGCCTGGGCCTACTCGTATCCACACCCCTGTCTGTTATGGAAGTTCAACTGATTATGTTCATTCTGGCATTGAAGAAATAAAGGAGTGTTGAACTTTTAATGGTGTGGGGCTCTATTACTGGCAGATACACCTCCACGGAAGAAGCGGAGGCTCCATAGGCAGAATGCAGACCCGAAGGTAATTAAAAAAAGACTTTGCTCAAACCTCACATACACGGAGGGTGAGAGCTTGGCGTAGTGTCCTGCACTCTCTCCTCCAGAGTACCCCTAGACAACAACCACAAACAACCGATACAAGAGAGAGAGAGAGTGAGGTCGCTACACGTGGGGGCATCGTGTCCGGGATGTGTTCGTGTTACTATGAAGCTGAAGTTGTGGAATTTGAATGTGTCTGCCCGGAAGAGTTCCGAGTAGGTCGGCCATATTGGCCACTGCGTCAAGAGGCACACCCTCCCTGCTCAGTTCGTGGGCGTGACTTGGGCCGAGAGAGGAAAGCCCGCAAACTGGGGCGAAGAAGGGGAGGAGTCCAGTCGTGTGAAGGACTACACGTGGGGACTTTGGCGCCAACCTTGCAGTGTGCAATGTATCAGCAGAGAGTCGCCATGTTCGGAAATACATCGTGGATTCCATTTCATCCTTCTACCACGAGTTTGACTACTACTGCTGCTCCAATAATGGATACGGGGATCCGGCTAAAGCCCCGGGGACGATTCACCCTGTACTCATGCATGGACGTTGAGGCCCTGGGTTTGATTTGTCCCGGCTGTTCGGGACTGGTGTGTCAGCTGAAGCCGTTCGGGCGCTGCGAGGCCTGCGGGGAGTTCTTATTTGAGGTGGAGCCACCTGTCGAGAAGCCAAAAACCATCCACCTCAACCGCACTACAGGCACCACCACTCAGGAAGGAGGAATCACTGCTTTGATAGCCGTCCCTGTGCGCACTGCAGCGACCGCGGGGGGAGGTCGTGATTAGAGAGACACGGGAGAAATCCGAGGATGCTGACTTGGTCACCACTGCTTCCCAGCATCCACCACCGAAGAGGAAGACCGGCATGGTAGCCCCGTCCAGCGGTCGCAGTGGATCATCCTGCCCGCCTACGCCAGGATGGATCTGGTAGGAAGAGTCCCGGACATCCCTCCTCAAGTATGGGCCGAGGTAAGCCGGGCAAAGGGACTTGGTGTTCGGGCGGAGGTGTCGGGGAGTCACGGCCCTGTGTGTTCACGGGAGGTAGCGATTCAGTCTCTACTACAGGCTACCTGCCCGCGGAGGAGTGTGACAGCTCTGACCTAGAGTCGCTTTCCGATTTGGGAGACGACGTCATCATAGACAAACTTTTTGCTCAAAAGGGTTGGGACAAGATGCCTCTATCCTCGTCCCGCCGAGTCAGGGATCCACCGATGTCAACAGGGGAGAGTACACCCCGGGTGGAGGCACCGGTGCCTGAGGGATCCTGTCCCCAGTCTGCCCTTCCACCCCCGGTGCCACCTGCATCTAGTACCGGGGGAAAGAGACTGTTATTGCGGGCACCTATGCCCAGGATGGAGGTGATCAAAGTAGCTCGGCACCCAGATGCTATTGTTCTGCCGGGAGAAGGAGATCGCCATACCATGCCTCCGTTAGCGAGACTACAACGCCTTTTCTGCCAAAAGGTTGCCAATGAGTACGGGTGGGAATACCCGTATTTATCCAAGGAACTTTTGTATGAGGTGGAGGTTTGCAGGGAGCGCTGGTACAATGACTTTGTGTGGACGCACATTCAGGTCCCACACGCCCGCAGGTACCTTGCGTGTTCCCCCAAAGCATCTCAAAGCTTCAAGGACTGTAAGGCAGAATGGATGTTGGGTCGGCACATCCACGCAGATAAGGTGCTGATTCGACGGAAAGAAGGGGAGGATGTCGAATACCATTTAGAGACAATGGACCAGCATTTGAAGCCTCTTGTCCTGCCGCACCCAAGGTTCTACCTATAGGAGGAAAAAGACTCTGTTCTTGCTTAGTCTACTGCTGCTGAACTTTCCGGGGTTGTTGTTCTGTTACCCGGAAGCCCAGTGACTGTACCCGAGTTTAACGGGTGTTTGTGCTCTTTGGAGGAATTGGAGGACTGTTGCCCTTGTTTGTTCTTCAGTTTCCTTTTCACAGATTGATCGTGGACTTTGGGGTAGTTAGAGCTGCAGAAGAAGATGGAGGAAAAGTCTTCAACAGGTGCAGTTACAGCGACACTGTCACCAGATGGCAGTGTTGCGCATCGATATTCACTTTTCAAACACACACTTATAGAAGGAAAGGATTTCTTTACGGAGAAGTTTTTTCGTTCTTACACGAACATATGTGTCAGTGTTGTGTGTGTTAATGTTTCTTTTCCCCTCTGCAGGAGAACGTCCCATCAAGACCGCTGAAAATGGGGCGGGTCTTAGTTAGGATGGGTGGGGAAAAAGTTAATGTGATTTGTGAATATGTTTTGTTGTTAGGTGTTGTTTGTTTCCCTTCCCTCCCCTTTCATGTTAGGCTCAGGCACAACGGTTTAGTTCATTTTAAAAAAAAAATAACTTTTTACATTTTTGAAATTTTTAGTTGGTTTCTGGATTGGGCTATGTCAGCCTCTTTTGGGCATAGTTTGCTCCAGACACTGGGGACCAGAGTCAAACAACCGAGGGGAGAGTGTAGCGGGTAGGTACTTTTCAGTATGTTGATTGGGGTGGAGACATCAGTGATGTCCTGTTCCCTGCAGCCCAGCGGGTGGCGCTGTCACTTTGGGCTGGGGTTGAACCATCGCTGGAGTGCCATACCCTTTTTGGTCTCTCGCAGTGGTTGTACGGCGGAGCGGGGAACCTGCTGTGCTAGCTGGGAGAGGCTATAAAGGGGGCGGACATCTTCGCCACGAGGTCCGAGTCCCAGGCACCTTTAGCCTGAGGGCTGCTGTCCAGCGGTCGGTGTCCAGGCGGCCCAGGCCTGGACACGTGGAGTTCGGGAGTCACCCCAGACACCCTCAGTCTGGGGTGAGGTGCATCGTTCAGACCTGGGGCCCAGCTTCTTCCACTGGGATCCGCCCGGGAGGAACCATCCTAAGGCACCCACAGGATCGGGTGTCTGAATCCAGGCGTAAGGGACCACGCAGGTGACCTTCCCGTAGATCTGGTGCAACAGATTGCCAGTGCCGGGACAGGGCCTCCGGAGACCGTCGGGATGGATGTCCTCGCCAAACAGGGGCCATATTCACACGGAAGGTGGTCCATGTTCTAAGGTCGGCCACAGAGACCGTTACTCTAAGGTCGTGACAGAGACTCCAAACAGTTCACCCGGTAGGTGGCAGCTACCAACTTCATGGTCGGTGGTAGAGACCGTGCGCCAGGCCTATCCACACGAGAAAGGGATAGGAGAGTTCATTGTGCCTGGGCCTACTCGTATCCACACCCCTGTGTCTGTTATGGAAGTTCAACTGATTATGTTCATTCTGGCATAGAAGAAATAAAGGAGTGTTGAACTTTTAATGGTGTGGGACTCTATTACTGGCAGATACACCTCCACGGAAGAAGCGGAGGCTCCATATGCAGAATGCAGACCCGAAGGTAATTAAGAAAAGACTTTGCTCAAACCTCACATACACGGAGGGTGAGAGCTTGGCGTAGTGTCCTGCACTCTCTCCTCCAGAGTACCCCTAGACAACAGCCACAAAAAAACGATACGAGAGAGAGAGAGAGTGAGGCCGCTACATACATTTTTGTACACTTTATACATCCTGACTTAAAGGACCCTGTACTAACATGACATACAAGTGGAGCCAGAGCACTGCTCCCTTGGGAGGAATACTCTGCCTACCACAGGTCTTCATCTGTTCCAGCGATGGATATGGACAGCCGTCCCATCCCAAAGGTTCCTAAAAGAAGACATAAACAAACACATAGACTAACTTTACACTGACTACACATATTAGCACTTCACCATAGGCGTGCGCACAGGGTGTGCCAGGTGTGCCCAGGCACACCCTAATCGCCCTCTGCAGCACAGATTCCCCCTACTGCCCTGGTTCCCCCCTCCTTCCCCCGGCAGCGCTTCCGGCTTTCCTACTCTTCTCTCTCTCCAGCTGTTGCTGCCGGAGAGAGTAAAGGAAGATGCCTCTTGATGGGCACTGTGAGACAGAGAGTGCCCAGAAGCAAGAATAAATGTGTGGGACTCCCGAGCAAAGGAGTCCATTAGTAAATTAACTTAGCAACTGGCTTTGAACATGAAGCAGATAGCGAGTCCTTATGCAAAGAGTTCTTACAGAAGCACTAATAAAGGGACTTGAGCAGAGACAGCACATCCTGGTGTCCATAACAGCGTCCTTCTCCTCATGCACCCTGGATGGCAGACGTGGCTATCTCTGCATGGTTTTGTCTTTGGGGAAGCCCACCCTAACCCTGCTATCCCTGGCAGTCCTGGTAGGTGCTCTCACTTGTGGCTACTACACACAGCAGTCCAACTACAAGTAAAAGCGGAGATCCGGCAACCTCCTTCGGACGTTCCCCTCCCCTCTGACAGCGACAGAGTGGCTCCTGGTAGGCCGACCCCCCCTTCACAACCAGGACTCTGTCTTTTGTAAATTGCACGCCCCAGTCTCCACTCCTTGTAGATGTCCTTAAAACAAGTCCAAGCTTCACCCTCTGGCACTCTTTTAGGCTTAGGTACATGGAGATAGTCCCAAATTAGGTAATTCTCCCACTTCTCCCGGGAGCTCTCCACAATGTCCATAACTTGGGAGGAGACATAGAGATACTGAAGAGTCTGTGAAACTTTTCCTGGGAGTGTGCTGGGTGTAGTGGTTCCTCTGTCACCTTGGCCGGGGTTTATGTGGATGAAGATTCCTCAGTGGACCAGGGCTCCTCATCACTTGAAGAGGCTTCCTCCGGGGAAGACCAAGTGAACAGATTGTCTATGGACGCAAATTTTCTCAGCACACTGGGCGAACCCCAGTCAATGACCCGGCCCTCGCTCACCTCATCCAGCTCACCTGACGGATCTCCCTCCGACAGCATGGGCTCCTTCCGGATGGGTACAGCAAGGGTCTTACTTGGAGTCGGCTTTTCAGGGATATCAACCGGAGGCCACACTACAGCATCAGCAACCTCCGGGCCCCTGGCCAGGCCACGGGTCTTCCCAACATCCTCTTCACATACTTTGTCCTGGAACTCTGGAATGGACGAGCCTGGGTAAAGTTCTCTCACCTCTCCAGTTGATGATGCACGGCCCTCTCCGGCCCTCCGATGCCCCTGCAGCTGGGGCATACATAGCCCGGTGAGTAGATTGCAGAGTAGTAGGTTGTCTCTTGATGTACAGGTCCTAAGTGGGCCAGTGGATCCCCAAAGTGTCAGAACCAGGCCCAGGAGCTAACTCCAGCTGTGAGGATGCGACATCCGGGGCACACCATACATAGCCGCTCGACTCCGTCTACTACTCCTAAGGCAAGTCCTCCGGTGAGTTCCAGCCGGATGCCGGTGTCTACCAGCACCCGATCCTGCATATCAGGTGACCACTGGGTAGCAGGCATTCTTCGTCCTCCTTCAGCCATCTTCACCTGCCTCGTGTCTGGCGCGCAGCTCGCTGGTCTCCGTAACGGTCCTCTGTTCCTAGTTCCACCCCTTCACTAGTAAGTTCAGCGTGCAAGGAACTGTAGACAGGCTTGCGGCCGCGCACATTGTAGCGACACCTGGTGGCAGGCGCCGATGATCTGCAGACACGGCTCAGACACATTTGAGTCTTTTAAAACTGCGTCACAACTGAGGCTGAAGGCAGGCAAACTTGCAGTAGTCACCATTCAACACAATAAAGTCTCCTTGTAATGTCCTACTGTAAGGGAATGACTACAGCTTTCCCCGTCCGCGACACCCCCTTGTGTCGTTCTATTACTAAGGGCAACAGTAGACATTCACAAGTACAGTATTTTACTGTGGAAGCAGGATTGACAAAGTCTACTGCAGACAGTGAAAAGTGTCTGCGCTGTGCAGGGCGCTGGACACACTTGTAAATCCAATGAACGCGATCGCTCGCTGTGGTTGTCACGGGTGATAGCACGTTGGTTATAGTCACTGAATGCAGGGCCTATCACAGTTATAAGTGTCCATTAGTGCAACTGAGTACAGGGAGCGGGTGGGTAGCTCTGATTCTGCTTGGTTGCTAGGGGTAATGGCAATTGGCAACAAGCTGAGTTTTGGTTGCTATGGGCAACAACATGTAATAAAGTAAATTTTTCAAGTGAATACATAGTCCTTTCCTTATTACTCCCCAAGTTGGTGAGATAAGCAAGGTTTCCCCGGGCTTCCAGCAGTTTTTAATGACGGTTGCTAGGGGCAACGGCAACAGATGGCAAGCGAATCTCGATGGGACCTCCATTTGTAGCGGTTCACTCTGGGCACAAGTTCAACTGATTCACACATCACCTTGTTGTCTGACCCTCCATTCATCCATTTGTCTCACTCTCCCTCCTTTAGACACAATGAAGAGTCACTTGCGTTAGCTTGCGGTATTTTTATTATAATAGGTTTCTTGGGTAGAGTTGGGTAAAGGTGTAGTGACATGAGATGCCCATAGATAATAGCACTTTAGTAGATTAGATTCTGAGGATAAGGCACTGCACAGATTGAAGATAGGTGAGCTGCGTCACTGCAGACTATTGCTCCCTTGTATGCTGTACTGATTCCTGCAGAGTATTGAATAGTCACTCTGAATGACTTTCTGAGGTAATTAATCAGTCATCCAAATGCTGGCCCTGTGTCCAGAGCTCATTCACACAGACACTCCCCTCCCACACCACAGTCCATCTACTTGCAAATGGTAATTGAGGGACTACTAGGCCCAAATAGTCCAGTGATATGGAAGTTGAGTTCCCCAGCCACAGCCTTCCATATAGAGTTTAAATAAGATTAGAGTCACTCCTTGTAATATCCTGCTGTGTAGGACTGACCGTGCAACATCCCGTCAAAGACAACCCCTTGTGTCGTTCAGTTACTAGGGGCAACAGCAGATATTCCCAAGCTCCTTGAACAGACTCCTCTGGTCCCATCACTTGCTGTCATGTACCCACTGACCTGTTCCATGGTCCCCGGTCCATGGAAGAGACATGGTTCAACCGTACAGTCCAGCAGTAACAGTTCCAGGATGCTTGATCTTAGTTCTTAGTTCTTCCTATGCGGTGTTAAAGAAAGGTGGTCCTCTTCAGCACCGTGAAGGCCCCAGACCCTCAGGCCGGGGCCTTGTCACACATACACTACTGCTCCATTCTCTTTCCTCTCACAACTCCCCCCCAGTGGCATGTTACCTCAGCTTATATAACAGTCCCGCCCCCTGCCAACCCTCGTTGGGGATTGGTCAGAGCTGCTAAACAAACTGCCTGTCACTCAAAGCTTTCAGCTCGGCCCCCTTCTAGAACATTCCTTCCAGAAGCAGAGGAGGAGTTCCAGAGTCTAAGCACAGGTGGCCACACCCACTGCTACTCTGACACTCCCAGTCCCAGATCAAAACAATCTAAATTTGCCTGCACTGACAGTTTAAAAATAATAAAAAACACTATTTAGCACATACCAAAAGGTAGTGGGCGCTACACTTAGACAAAAACCTGTTATGCCGCGTACACACGATCGATTTTTTTCGACGGTGAAAACACCGTCTAAAAAATCAACGTTAAAAACGAGGAACAGCTTGTTCCCCTCACACACGGCCGTTTTAAATGTCATTTTTTTTTTTGGTCGAAAAAAACTACCGTGTGTGGGCTCCGCGGCAGTGTTTCCCTATGGGAAACACTGCCGCGGAAAACATGTCGAAAAAAACGACGAGAAAAATTAGAACATGTACTAATTTTTCCGTCGTTTTTAATGCAGTTTTTCTCGTCGAAAAAAACGACAGAAAGCCCACAGACTATCGTTTTTCTCGTCGAATGGGAAAAATTTCGTTTTTTTCTACGGGAAAAACGGCCGTGTGTACGCGGCATTAGAGTCTGCAAAAAACTTGAGGCTGGGGTGGAGGTTCACCTTCCAGCAGGACAACAACACTAAACATACAGCCAGAGCTACAATGGAATGGTTTAGATCAGTGATGGTGAACCTTGGCACCCCTGATGTTTTGGAACTACATTTCCCATGATGCTCCACTACACTGCAGAGTGCATGAGCATCATGGGAAATGTAGTTCCAAAACATCTGGGGTGCCAAGGTTTGCCACCACTGGTTTAGATCAATGGCCCAGTAAAAGCCCACACCTAAATCCAATTGAGAATCTGTGGCAAGACTTGTAAATTGCTGCTCACAGATGCTCTCCATCCAATCTGACAGAGCTTGAGCTATTTTGCAGATAAGAATGGGCAAAACTTTCACTCTCCAGATGTGCAAAACTGGTAGAGACATACCCAAAAAGACTTGCAGCTGTAATTGCAGAGAAAGGTGGTTATACAAAGTATTGACTGGGGGGGGGGGGGGGGGCTGAATACAAATGCACACCACAATTTTCACATATTTATTTGTAAAAAAAATTGAAAACCATTTATCATTTTCCTTCCACTCCACAATTATGTGCCACTTTGTGTTGGTCCATCACATAAAATCCCAATAAAATAGATTTACGTTTTTGGTTGTAACATGACAAAATGTGAAAATTTTAAGGGATATGAATACTTTTTCAAGGCACTGTATGCTGTCTTAAGCACTTTCTTGATGTATCCCCTCTTACAGAATCCCTCCCTTAAAAGTAATGCCTCGTTTTTAAAGTGATCTTCCACAGAACATTTTCTTTTAACGTTTCAACTGTACAGTAATTTAGTAACTTGGTGTTGCACTGAGAAACAATATACAGTAATTTTCACTTCCCTTTGAGGGATGGAGTTATAAAGTGATTCTTTTACTGTGTGTTAACAAATCTACACCTCTTAAGCTTCTTCATATTTAATCCTAAGGAGGGAGTGTGTTACAAACACCAATGGCCATTAGCCATTACTTAAGTAAACTGTGTCTAAATATTCAGAAAAGCCAAACATTTCATTATAAATATAGATCCACTGTGCTGGCAGCTGCACAAGGGTTAATAAATACCATTAGCAAATGATTTATCATTGAAGCTCATAAGGCTGCTCAATCTGGACAAAAATATATGTAGCGACCTCACCTCTCAGGCCTCGTACACACGGCCGAGATTCTCGTCGAAAAAAACATGTCGTTTTTTTAGACGAGATTTTTGGACAAGAAAATTGTCCCGGCCGAGTGTACACAAGCTCGATTCAAAGAACCCGCGGTTCTTTGAATGGAGCGTACGCGGTGACGTCATCGACTACGACGAGCATGCGCTCGTCACATTCGATGCCGTCGCCGCCATCTTGGTATACCCTATCTATGCCTAGGAAGCTACCGCTCATGCGTCAAATTCATTTCAAACATGCGCGGGCTTCCCGGCGGACAGGTAAGTGTACACACACTCACTTTTCTCGTCGAGAACAGGCTGACGAGAATCTCGACGAGAAAATAGAGAGCAGGTTCTCTATTTTCTCGTCGAGGTTACTTGTCGGTTTTCTCGACGAGAAACCATACACACAAACGAATTTCTCGGCAAGACATCTCTGCCAGCAAGTTTCTTGCTGGTTCTTGCCGAGAAACTCGGTCATGTGTACGAGGCCTGACTCCCTCTTTCTCTTCTCGGTCAATGGCTCTCGTCTAGGGGACCAGGGAGGAGAGTGTGGCGCACCACCAGCTCGTATCCTCTTGTGTGCAGAGGTGTGAGCTATAACCTTTTTTCCTTCGGGCCTGTGCCCCTGTCCAGAGCCAAAACTTCCCTTGAGAATGACCCTTTAATTCCCAGAAAGTCAAGTTCCACACCACTGAAAGTCCAACACTTATTTATTCTTCAGAGCAATAAATAGTCCTTTGAGAGCGACTGGTTAGACATAAAACAGTTCAGAACACAGTGGGAAGGAGGTCCAGGCACAAACTTTAACTTGGGTTTTCTCCTGTCCCGTTATAGCGCAAACAGGCTTGGTGCACAGTCGCTGCCACCGACCGTGAGGGGGTCTCTGCCACAGACCAGATGAATAAGGCCTCTGCCACAGACCTGGTTGTTGGGTCTCTGCCACTGACCTGATTCACGATGGGTCCCTGCCACAGACCATGAGAACATGGACTACCTTCTATGAGCAATGGCCCCTGTCAGAGAGAGGACATCCATCCGGACAGTTACCAGAGGCCCCGCCGCCACCAGCAAATGCTGCACTGGGTCTTCGGAAGGGTCACCTTCCTGGCCTCCTCGTCCCAGATTCGGGTGTCCACACCGAGGGACACCCTAGGAGCCCTCGATCCCTTGCGGGACCCAGTCGAAGGTACTGGGCCCCAGGCCTCCAGAGAGTATCTCACCCCAGACCAAAGGTGTCTAGGGTGGAACCGCAACTCCGTCCCTGGAGACCAACTATCACGCACCCCTCAGGCTGAAGGTGCCTGGGAGTCGACCCCGAGCGGAAAATGTCTGCCCCCTTTATACTCTCCCCCAGCATGCACAGCAGGTTCCCCGCCCCGCTGTACTACTGCCGCGAGAGGACACAAAGGGCGCAGCCCTGCAATGGCGATTCAACCCTGGCCTATGGCAACAGCGCCACCTATAGGCCGCAGGGAACTAGACACCATTGATATCCTCCACTGGCATAAATTGGTCCAGGAATCCTAATAATTGTTGCATCTGAGCCTGGTACTACTCAGATGCCTCCCCTAAATATGACCACCCGCTACATATATGTGATTAGTCAGTAAAACAGTTTTTCTGAATAAATCCTCCATAAAAAGTACCTGTGTGCTATTCAACTGAAACTATATTTATGTTGGATCTTTTTGAAATTAAATCTCTTATTAGTACAGTTGCCACCATCAGCCAAAAACTGTGCTGCAGGCACAGTTGGCCAGGTCCATTGAGAAAGAGGCATTTGGACAATTTTAATAAAAACCTTGTCTGATTGCTATTGTTTCCCAATTATAAGGCTTACACCAAATGTCTCTGTAGTATACAGCCCCTCACCTGCCCTCTGCAGTACACCTCCCCACCACCTGGAGTACACATCTCCTGCCCTCTGCAAAACACCTTCCCCGCCCTTTGCAGTACACCTCTCCTGACCTCTGCAGAACACCTCCAATGCCCTCTGCAATACATTTCCTCTGCCTTCTGCAGTACACCTCCCCTGCCCTCCCTAGTACACCTCATTTGAACTTCTCAGTACACCTCACCCATCCTCTGCAATACACTTCCCCTGCCTTCTGCAATACACTTCCCCTGACCTCTGCATTATATCTCTCCTGTCCTCTACAGTACATCGCCTTGGCCCTCTGCAGTACACCTCCCCTGCCTTCTGTAGTAAACCTCAACTGCTCTCTTCAGTACACCTCAACTGCCCTCTGCAATACAACTCCCCTTCCTTCTGCAATACACCTCCCCTGCCCTCTGCAAAACACCTACCCTGCCATCTTCAGTACATTTACCCTGCCATGTGCAGTACACCTCCCTTGCTCTCTGCAGTACACCTCCCCTGCTCTCTGCAGTACATCTCCCCTGCTCTCTGCAGTACATCTCCCCTGCCGTCTGCTATACACTATACTGCCCCATTTTAACTTAGACATGAATGGTTGTATTATGCATGGCCCATGTCTGCACATCTCACCCATGGCAACCAGAAACAATACAAAAAAGCATAAGGTAATAAAACATGTAGCAGACCCCCAAAAACTGGGGTCGCTATGCCTAAATTTAGGGGTTGGCCTGAGCAAATAGTTAGGCTCAGGCTGTTGAAATCCTTTCAATAGGCCTCTGCTCTGTTGTGATGTTGTCTGGCAGTACAGTTCCCTGTGACCTGTAGGTGGCGCTGTCGCCCAGGTCTCAGGTCGAACCACAGGTGGCATTACGGCGCTATTGGGTGTCCTCTCTCGGCAGCCATGCAGTGGGCGTGGTCTACACACTGTGCATGCTGGGAGAGGGTTCATAAGGGGCAGACGCCATTATTCGGGGAGCAGTTCGCGCCCTTTGGCCCTTCAGGCCAGGGGTGCGTGTGTGTGTTCAGTCCCGGGCACCTTTAGCCCGAGGCTGCATCGTTCCAGGTAGGCCCAGCACCTTTAGCTGAGGCCTACACCAGAAGAAAAACAGCGGAGTCCCAGGGTACCCGTGGGAGGGTGACCCACTCTTAAAGAGAGGAAACCAGGGGAGGACCTATCCGGAGATCAGTGAAGGAAGTCGCTGTCTCGGGAGAGGCCTGGTTACCTGACAGAGAGAAGGATTCCATTATCCGCCAAAAGCCTTGTAACGTGCCCCATTGGCACCTAAGGTCTTAAGTGTTACAAGTGCTGGGAAGTTCGGGACTTAGAGGCTAACGTCCTGATAGTATCCTTAGGAAAAGAACTTAAAAGTAAATGTTCATGCTCCACACCGGCTGCTAGGACCGTGAGAGGGGACTATCCGGCTGAGCAAAACCCACTCAGGCTTGAGTGGCGACGAGGGTAATTAAGTGCCGCGTGCTGAACCTGCCTCCCTGTTCAACTCTCTCTATCTCCAATCTTTCCTGTCAAGTTGTGAGCAAGCAAAGTAAACTCTTTTATTGGGTTCAGAGGCGTATCTAGTGGAAATGGCGCCTATGGCAAGAACTGAAACTGCGCCCCTGTCAAAACATTTAAAACCCATCTTTCAGATAACCTTAACAAAAAAAAACAGCTGACAAAACTACAAGTCAAACTCTTTAATCTTCCAATTAACAAATTATGGATTGGCACTACATAAAAATTACAACTGCACCTTCCTTGCTTTCACTGATGAAAACTGGTCTATGATCTACTCAAAGTCTGTTTTTTCTGTTTCTTCTCTTTCTACACTCTTTCTACACTCAGCACAATAGTACCCATAAATGCGGCCTTACCAGCACCCATAAATGCGGCCTTACCAGCACCCATAAATGCGGCCTTACCAGCACCCATAAATGCAGCCTTACCAGCACCCAGAAATGCAGTAATATCAGCACCCAGAAATGTGGTAACAGCCCCCATAAATGCGGCCTTACCAGCCCCCATAAATGCGGCCTTACCAGCACTCATAAATGCGGCCTTACCACCACCCATAATTGCGGCCTTACCAGCACCCATAATTAGGGCCTTACCAGCACCCATAATTAGGGCCTTACCAGCACCCATAAATGCAGTAACATCAGCACCCATAAATGCGGCGGAATCGTGCGATGTATGGGCACTTAGCAGGAGGGAGAGAGACAGAGAGTGGCCTCCATGTAGCAGATCATGAGATGTACGGGCACATCACTGGGCAGAAAGGAAGAGTGGAACAGAACATCAGAGACAGTGACTGCGCGCAGTGGTACACAGACAGGTCACACTCACTGGCAGTGGCACTGTGATGATCAGGGACACGCAGCGGTGCAGGGGATGTTTCCTCATAATGGATACAGTCCTCCGCCACTGCTGCGCCAGCGCCTCTGACACTGTACAGAGGGAGAGAGGGAGTAAGATCACCAGCGGCCCTGTCTGCTTAGCACACATGCACAATCGCACATGATGTTGACTTTAAGGCCTCTTTCACACCGGGGTGGTGGGGGGCGTTGTTTACTGTCGTTTTCGCTGCGCTATACAGCCGCTAGCGGCCGAGAAAAGGTTAAAAAAAAAACGCCTGGAAAGCACCGCTTTGATTTCAATGGGCAGGGGTGCTTTAGGAGCCGCTCCTACAGCGCCTCAAAGATGCTGCTTGCAGGACATTTTTTACCAACCTGCTAGCGCACCGCTCCAGTGTGAAAGCCCTCGGGGCTTTCACACTGGAGTGAATGGAGCCGCTCTTTCAGGGCGCTTTGCAAACGCTATTTTTAGCGTTATAGCGACTGCAAAGTGCCTCAGTGAGAAAGGGGTCTTAGGCTACTTTCACACTGAGGTGCTTTGCAGGTGCTACAGCGCTACAAAATTGCGCCTGCAAAGCGCCCTGAAAGAGCCTCTTTTTTCACTCCAATGTGAAAGCCCCAGGGCTTTTACACTGGAGCAGTGCGCTGGCAGGACGCTCAAAAAAGTCCTGCTAGCCGCATCTTTGAGGCACTGTAGGAACGGTGTACACTGCTTCTAAAGCGCCTCTGCCCATTAAAATCAATGGGCAGCGCTACCGAACCGCCAGCAAAGCGCCACTGCAATGGCGCTTTGCGGACGGTTTTAACCCTTTTTGGGCCACTAGCGGTGCGCTGGCAGGACGCTCAAAAAAGTCCTGGCAGCCGCATCTTTGAGGCGTCCCGCTAGCGACAGTGCTTTACCGCTGATGGCGCAACGCCCCAGTGTAAAAATAGCCTAAGTCATCATGTGCCAAGCACATGCCCAAACAGAAGCAAGCAGCCAATCAAATATAGTGCTTGCTCAATATGGATTAAATAAATTGTAATTATGCATAGCCATAGATATCATAAATAAAGTGATTTGTGCAACAGCAGGTACTACTTGCACAAATCACTTTATTTATGATAACTATGGCTATGCATAATTACAATTTATTTAATCCATATTGAGCAAGCAGGCACTACAGTATACTGGCACACATCATTAACACTTTCTCTAATAAAAAAATGCTTTATTCACAATGTACACTGACTAGTACCTGCTGCAGTTGCTGCCTGGCTTGGGGGTTCGGGTTCAGTCCAGTTTAGTTGAAGTTCTCCTCCTCAGCGACGGCGACCTCACCTCACGTGACGTCACTGATCCGTGCGCTCGGGGAGAAGATGGAAGCAGCGCAGAAGAGGAAAGCTCCGCCTCCGCCAGTTAGCCGAATGACGGTCTGGAGACGCAGTGGACGTCTGGACGGTCACACTAATCTACAAACATGGGGCGCCCGCACCTGTCACTGACTCTCCTACACTGTCACACTGACATCCAGCCAAGTAAGAGCACTTACAAGTGAAGTGCCATGCCGCCGCCGGGGGCTATAGTGCGGGAGGCGGTCCGCAGGAGGACAGGTGCAGGTGGGAATTTTTTTTTCGTTTAGCTTGTTTTGCCGCCCCCCCTCTCAGGGCGCCCATGGCACTTGCCATGGAGTGCCATACCCTAGATACGCCACTGATTGGGTTTAATACTGTTTGGACAATGGCCTTCTTAAAAGAGAGAGAGAGAATAGACTTTTCCCTACACTCTAGGGACGAGAACCAATGGAAAGAGGTAACTCGCTGCAGGACCCAAAACTATTAACACCGCTCACCCTCTACAAGATGGAGGATACTGGGCATGTGGCATGGTGTGTCCCACTCTGCAGGTGGAGGTAAGCAGGAGAGAGGGATTTGTGTGCTACAAACATAACTGAGAAAATAAAGAATACACAGCAATGTTACAGACAGAGGTTCTCTCGAAAATTTGCACATGCCTGTTTTGCTGGCATCTATCTAGTAAGGTTACTTTGCGGTATAAGCAAGGAAGCTGAGACCTCTGCAGTGTATAACTGTGCTTTCACTATACAAAAATGCTGTACATTCAAAACTATTACAATATTAGGAATACAATACAAGATCAGATATACCAAGCAAGATGCCTAGCAAATAAGCAGAAACTATGGTCTGTAAACAGTAGGTGTTGTGTTACACTATGTGATTATTCTTGCTCTGTGTCTTTAAGATCTGTCCCCTTCTTTCTAGCTGAACTCTCTCTCTCACCGTAGTTCTTTATATATCTCCTCCACTTCCTGATTCTGGTCATTACTCCTGTATATCTTCCATGCTAAACATCTTACATGTGACTTACAACTGCAACGTTTTTCTATCTATGAATATCCATCATTAAACGGAACATTCAAAAGGATTCATCGTCTGTCGTCCTAACTGTGAGTTTATTCATTGAGTTAAGCTGCCTGTATCGATGTAAGGGATAATAGCAAACCAGCTTGTGTAAGGCCTACTTCAACCTGGAGATGAACTTTATCGCTTTGTAGTTGAGACAGAACAGTAGAAAAACTGAGTTTCACTGCCTAATTACAAGATTTCTGCATGTCAGTACTGAAACAGACAAGATTTACTGCCCTCATAGCAAGACAGAAGGGACAGAGCAGCACATGGCAGCCTTATAGCCTGAGACAATCTGCACAGTGTCATATTTCAGCACACAGATCCTGCCTGCTTTCACAGTCAGTCTGCTATCATGAGTGACCAAGCTTCTGCATGTGAACTCACATCTCCTTCCTCACAAGTTCCTGAAGAAACTGAGTTACCCAAACGCTCAGTTAAACCCACTTGGAAAGTAATGAAGAATTATGAAGCTTCAAGGACTGAATTGTCAAATAGCTTGGAATTAGTCTGGGAGAAAATCCTCGCTGAAGCTAATACAGTGTCTGTTGAACGTGAACTACTGACACTAGAGGGCGCCATTAAACAACTTTCTGCCTCATATGAGCTTTATCAGCTTACCAGCAGCAAACTCACTAATGTCTTACAAAACATGAATACAGAAAGTGTGATGACGCAATTAAAGCGCGTCAATGCTCTCAATATTGAAAGAGACGGTTTTATCCAGCAAACCAGATTAAAGGCAGAAGCAAAAATAAAGCTGTTACAGGACACTGCATCTCACAGATCTGTTTCCACCAGACATTCTAAAAACTCGTCAAGATCCCATAGTTCAAGATACTCAACGCTCAGTGAGCGACTTATTAATGCCCACGCTGAAGTGGAAGCCAGCAAAGTGCAGGTGGCATATGCAGAAAAAAGAGCAGAGTTGGAAGCGCAGTCAGCACGTCAAAGGGCAGAGTTGGAAGCGCAGTCAGCACGTCAAAGGGCAGAGTTGGAAGCGCAGTCAGCACGACAAAGAGCAACAATGGAAACCTTAAATGAACAGTGTAAACATGACGCAGCTATGGCAAAGCTAAGGGTCCTACAGCAAGCTATCAGTGCAGACGAAGGTGCAAGTGAGAAAGACAGCATTAACCTAAACATAGCAGATATGGAAGACCCCCTCAAACGCACTAAAGACTATGTCCTAAGCCACTGCAGTGCACACTCCATTGTCTCCAATGCTCCCGACTACATAGAGACTCCTTCACAGCTTCAAGTTAAAGAGGTTCCAGCAACTTCCTGCACTCAAAATCACTCCACTGCATTTCCTACCTGCCTACCTTGCCTGCTTTCATACGTCACAGAGCATCAGCGCAAGCTTCAAGCAAGTCATCAATCTCCAGTCATTGGTACAGCCTTGAAACAACGTACCATTGGAACAACTGACTTCAAGCAAGCAACTCACCTGGATGCATCTGCTGCACCATATTTCCCTGTGTCCTTTAACAACAATGTCAAAGATAACGCAATCAGCACCATACAGCCAACAGCATCTCACATAAAGGCAGAGGCAACTGAGACAGAAGAGTTTGTGAGGTACATGCTTCGCAGAGATCTCACAAAGACTGGTCTTACAAGTTTTGATGACCAACCTGAGAACTACAGAAGTTGGAAATGTGCCTTCAGAACTACAATCAGCAATATTGGCATTACAGCTGATCAAGAATTGAATCTGCTGATCAAATGGCTTGGTCCTCTATCTGCTGCACGTGTTAAGCCATTAAGATCGGTTTTCATGGACAATCCTACTGCAGGCCTCACAGCTGCATGGGAGCGACTAGAGCAAAGTTATGGCAGTCCAGAAGCTATAGAAAATGCTTTGTTCATGCGTCTGGAAACTTTCCCAAAGATATCCGGTAAGGACAACAAGGAGTTCCAGAGACTGAGTGACCTTCTCCTTGAGCTTCAGCTAGCCAAGACAGACCCAAAACTACCTGGACTCGGTTACCTTGACACTCCAAGAGGGGTAAACCCAATTGTCTCCAAGCTCCCGTATGGTTTGCAAGAGAAATGGACTGCACTAGGGTCATCATACAAAAGAGAGAACAAGGTTTCCTTCCCTCCATTCTCTTTCTTCTGTGAATTCATCAGGGAAATTGCAGAGACCAAGAACGATCCAAGTTTTTCCTACAGTGAGTACAGCCTCTTCTCACCCTTTCCTAAGAGTACCAGTCTTCAGGGCAACTATAGAAACCATAGAGGCCCAGTGTCCGTGAAAAAGACTGACATCCTTCCCACTCCTACCACAGTTCTGGCCACGAACAAACAGAGTAGGAAGATTGAAAACCCTAACAGAGAGTGTCCCATACACAAGAAGCCACACCCCCTCAATAAATGTATCGGCTTTAGGAAAAAGCCTCTGGAAGAGCGCAAGGAGCTTTTAAAGACATTTAGGGTATGTTTCAGGTGCTGTGCTTCTACAGAACATTTTGCAAGGGACTGTAATGTGTCCATCAAGTGCATAGAGTGTGGCTCTGAAGAACATGTGCAAGCCCTCCATCCTCTTGAGCCCAGCTCTGCACAACCTGCCAACACTCCTCCCAGGTTAACGCATGGCGGGGAGAATACAGACCAAGTGCCTAATTCTACCATCATTTCTTCATCCTGCACTGAAGTTTGTGGAGAAGACCGCTGTGGTAAGTCCTGTGCTAAGATATGCTTGGTGAACATATACCACAAGGATAAACCAGAAAAGTCTCTAAAGGCATATGCTATCTTAGACGATCAGAGCAATCGATCACTTGCAAAATTGGAATTGTTCAATCTATTTGAAATAAAAGGCGAAGCTCATCCTTACACCTTGGGTACCTGTAGTGGAACTATAGCGGTTTCTGGAAGAAGGGCTCATGGACTCAAGGTATTTTCTCTCAAAGGTGACTTGCAATTACCCTTACCTACACTTGTTGAGTGCAATCAGATACCTGCTAACAGGGAAGAAATCCCTACTCCAGCTGCTGCTTTCCATCACCCTCACCTCAAGGTAATAGCAAATGAGATACCGCCGCTTGACAAAGATGCTCAGATCCTTCTTCTGTTAGGAAGAGACATTCTAAGAGTTCACAAGGTACACAGACAAGTCAGTGGACCCCCAGATGCCCCATTTGCCCATCGCACGGATCTAGGGTGGGTCATCATAGGCAATGTCTGCATAGGCAAAATGAAAAGACCTACCAACATTTCGTCATTCAAGACAAATGTTCTGCCAAATGGCCGAAACACTTACTTTGAGCCATGCCCACATCACTACTGGGTTAAAGAGAAGATAGCCAGCCACGAATGGCAACATGGTATCTCAGGTGACACAAGCCCTTTCTCCTGCCATGATGGCGACTTCGGCTCTACAGTGTTTAAAGCAACCAGTGAAGATGACATACTGGCTCCTTCAATGGAAGACAAAGAATTCATCAAGGTAATGGACAATGAGTTCTTTCAAGATGACTCCAATAACTGGGTAGCACCCCTACCCTTTCGTCTCCCAAGGGAGAGATTGCCCAACAACTTACAGCAGGCCATCAGTAGATTCTCCTCCTTAAAGCGAAACTTAAGCAGGAAACCAGAGATGCAAAAGCACTTTGTGGACTTTATGCAAAATGTATTTGACAGAGATCATGCAGAGCCTGCTCCCCCACTAAAGGAGGGAAAAGAATGCTGGTACCTTCCATCCTTTGGCGTGTATCACCCACGCAAACCAGACCAAATCAGAGTTGTCTTTGATTCCAGTGCTCAGCACGAAGGTGTTTCTCTTAACAACATGCTCCTTACTGGACCCAACTTGAACAACAGTCTAATAGGAGTCTTGATTCCTTTCAGACAAGAGCCTGTAACAGTAATGGCCGACATTCAACAGATGTTTCACTGCTTCATCGTCAGAGAAGACAACAGAAACTACCTCAGGTTTCTATGGCACAAGGACAATGACCTCAACAAGGAAGTTATAGATTATTGCATGAAGGTACATGTCTTCGGTAACAGTCCTTCCCCAGCAGTGGCAACTTATGGGCTAAGGAGAACAGCTCAGACTGGAGAAGTTGAATATGGATCTGATGCCCGTCAATTTGTTGAAAGAAACTTCTATGTTGACGACGCACTTAAGTCCTTTCCAACTGCTAAAGAAGCAATTGATCTTCTCACCAGAACAAAGGAGATGCTGTCTGTAGCAAACCTTAGACTGCACAAGATTATATCCAACAGCCAGGAACTTATGAATGCCTTTCACTCTGAGGACTATGCCACTAGTCTAAAAAAACTTGACTTAGGTACAGATGTGCCTCCTGTACAGCGAAGTCTGGGTTTGTTGTGGAACATCAAGCAAGACAAATTCACCTTCCAAGTGTCAATTTGTGACAAACCCTTCACTAAGAGAGGAGTCCTGTCCGTGGTGAATAGCATCTATGACCCACTGGGTTTCCTTGCTCCAGTTACCATTCAAGGTAAGATTTTACTAAGACAGTTGTCTACTGAGAACATAGACTGGGATACTCCCTTGCCTAGTGAGAATCAACACAAGTGGGAAAGGTGGAGATATTCTTTGAAGTCACTAGAAAAACTTCAGATTCCCTATGTTGCTATGTTCCAGGATCCACTTCAACTGCTAACCGGAGAGAGATTCATATTTTCTCTGATGCATCAGTTGAAGCTATTGCTGCAGTAGCCTATTTGAAGACCTCTGAACTGAATGGAGAATCACACTGTAGTTTTGTCCTAGGCAAGGCAAAACTCACACCCAAGCCTGCACATACCATACCAAGAGTTGAACTTTGTGCAGCCGTGCTAGCAGTAGAAATTGCCGAGGTCATATGAAGTGAAATGGACACTACAATTGATTCTTTCACCTTCTATACAGACAGTAAGGTAGTACTTGGTTACATAAACAACCAAACAAAACAATTTTATGTGTACGTCAGCAACAGGGTTGAACGTATCAAGAGATTCTCTCTACCAAGTCAATGGCATCACGTTCCCACTGAACTCAACCCAGCTGACTGTGGGACCAGAGCCGTGTCACCTGCCGCTCTTCAGGACAGCTTATGGCTGTCACCTCCAAGGTTTCTGTGTGAGGACTCCCACTCATCCACTATCGACACCACCTATGGGCTAGTAAACCCTGAAGATGATAAGGAAATAAGAACTGTGAACACCTCACTCCACACTTCTGTAAGTACAAAACAGAAGCTGCGGTCACACCGTTATGAGCATCAATGGAAGCAGGTGCAGCATCTAGCAAATGTGTTCTGGCATCGCTGGAAGAAAAAGTATCTTCACCACCTTCAAGGTCGTAACAAATGGCAAGCATCTAAGCCGAATCTTAAGGTTGGAGACCTCATCCTTCTAAAAGACAAGGAAATTTGTCGGAATGAGTGGCCTATGGGTCTTATTACTAAAGTTATGCCCAGCGACGATAACAAAGTCCGGAAGGTAGAAGTCAAGGTAACCAAGGGAGGATCGACACAAACCTTTAGTCGACCAATCACAGAGTTAGTACTCCTTTTGCCAGGTGAGTGACTTGTGCAAGGACTAGCCATGCTGTTGGCACGGCGGGGAGTACATTGCTGCCATCTACAGGTTCTACTCAGAACTTTGGAATTATTTGAAGACATCATACTGTGACTTTATGTTCTTCATCCTGTTGAACTTACGTTTATTATTTGCTTGTTGCATGTTTTTCATTACAGGTTCCAGGACATTCGTCAGTATTGGACTTTTTGAAAATATATATTTTAGTTTGAGGTTATGAAATCTAAAGATTTCAGGCGGGGAGTGTTGTGTTACACTATGTGATTATTCTTGCTCTGTGTCTTTAAGATCTGTCCCCTTCTTTCTAGCTGAACTCTCTCTCTCACCGTAGTGCTTTATATATCTCCTCCACTTCCTGATTCTGGTCATTACTCCTGTATATCTTCCATGCTAAACATCTTACATGTGGCTTACAACTGCAACGTTTTTCTATCTATGAATATCCATCATTAAACTGAACATTCTAAAGGATTCATCGTCTGTCGTCCTAACTGTGAGTTTATTCATTGAGTTAAACTGCCTGTATCGATGCAAGGGATAATAGCAAACCAGCTTGTGTAAGGCCTACTTCAACCTGGAGATGAACTTTATCGCTTTGTAGTTGAGACAGAACAGTAGGAATACACTTATAAGTTACTCAGGTTACTGTGTGTTTATAATTTCCATTGGCAATGAGGACCCCAAGCTTCTATAAGCATTTTGCTGGAGATTAGGCAAAAGCGTCTTCCGGTATAGCTTCTTTGGGCTGTTACAGACCTTCCTTCCTTGCTGTTTAAGGCATTATGGAGTTCTGTCCAGCTTATGCCTGACAACCTTTTATATGTCAGGTTGTCAACTCCACTCAAACACAACCTGATTTATGTTTCTATCTAAACAGATTGTCTGATAGTCTGATGGAGAAAATCATTATTAATATCAAATGCAACACAATGTCCACACAATTAAACTCTTCACCACACTCACCAGTAGGGATGAGCTTCGTGTTCGAGTCGAACATACGTTCGACTCGAACATTGGCTGTTCGATCGTTCGACGAAGATCGAACGATTTGGGCCGTTCGCGCCAAATTCGAGTGACGCGAACGGCCCACAATGCACTACGCCATCGCAGTGTCATCCAGGCGCTGTGATTGGCCAAGCATGCACTGTGACCCCGCATGCTTGGCCAATCACAGCGCCGGCAGCGAGGAGAGCAATGATTGGCCACAGGCAGGATGCCTGTGGCCAATTATTGCTGAGGGTGTTTAGTACACGCCCCACACTATAAAAGGCCGCCAGCACGGCGGCCTAGTGTAGTGTGTTCCGGAGCAGGGATAGAGTAGCATAGGCAGGGACAGTGACTGTTATTTCTTTCTTGCTTAACCTGGATTCCTTTAGTTTAGGGAAAGAGAAGGATAGGTAGGGAGAGTGTCAGTGTGTTTTGTGCTTCTGCTATAGTGTGCTTAAAAAAAAACATTTATTCTAGGGACAGAAAACTCTAGGTAGGGACAGTGTCAGTTTCTTTCACTCTGCAAGTCCTTGTTTCCAGGGACCTGGAAGGACAGTGAGTGAATTGTCCTTTTGCTATATTGTGATTAAAAAAAACATTTATTCTAGGGACAGAAAACTCTAGGTAGGGACAGTGTCAGTTTCTTTCACTCTGCAAGTCCTTGTTTCCAGGGACCTGGAAGGACAGTGAGTGAATTGTCCTTTTGCTATATTGTGATTAAAAAAAACATTTATTCTAGGGACAGAAAACTCTAGGTAGGGACAGTGTCAGTTTCTTTCACTCTGCAAGTCCTTGTTTCCAGGGACCTGGAAGGACAGTGAGTGAATTGTCCTTTTGCTATATTGTGATTAAAAAAAACATTTATTCTAGGGACAGAAAACTCTAGGTAGGGACAGTGTCAGTTTCTTTCACTCTGCAAGTCCTTGTTTCCAGGGACCTGGAAGGACAGTGAGTGAATTGTCCTTTTGCTATATTGTGATTAAAAAAAACATTTTTTTCTAGGGACAGAAAACTGTAGGTAGGGAGAGTATTTTTTTTCTTTCACTCTGCAAGTCCTTGTTTCCAGGGACCTGTAAGGACAGTGAGTTAATTGTCCTTGTGCTATATTGTGCTGAAAAAAACATTTATTCCAGGGACAGAAAACTCTAGGTAGGGACAGTGTCAGTTTCTTTCACTCTGCAAGTCCTTGTTTCCAGGGACCTGGAAGGACAGTGAGTGAATTGTCCTTTTGCTATATTGTGATTAAAAAAAACATTTTTTTCTAGGGACAGAAAACTGTAGGTAGGGAGAGTGTTTTTTTTCTTTCACTCTGCAAGTCCTTGTTTCCAGGGACCTGTAAGGACAGTGAGTTAATTTTCCTTGTGCTATATTGTGATTAAAAAAAACATTTATTCTAGGGACAGAAAACTCTAGGTAGGGACAGTGTCAGTTTCTTTCACTCTGCAAGTCCTTGTTTCCAGGGACCTGGAAGGACAGTGAGTGAATTGTCCTTTTGCTATATTGTGATTAAAAAAAACATTTTTTTCTAGGGACAGAAAACTGTAGGTAGGGAGAGTGTTTTTTTTCTTTCACTCTGCAAGTCCTTGTTTCCAGGGACCTGTAAGGACAGTGAGTTAATTTTCCTTGTGCTATATTGTGATTAAAAAAAACATTTATTCTAGGGACAGAAAACTCTAGGTAGGGACAGTGTCAGTTTCTTTCACTCTGCAAGTCCTTGTTTCCAGGGACCTGGAAGGACAGTGAGTGAATTGTCCTTTTGCTATATTGTGATTAAAAAAAACATTTTTTTCTAGGGACAGAAAACTGTAGGTAGGGAGAGTATTTTTTTTCTTTCACTCTGCAAGTCCTTGTTTCCAGGGACCTGTAAGGACAGTGAGTTAATTGTCCTTGTGCTATATTGTGCTGAAAAAAACATTTATTCCAGGGACAGAAAAGTCTAGGTAGGGACAGTGTCAGTTTCTTTCACTCTGCAAGTCCTTGTTTCCAGGGACCTGGAAGGACAGTGAGTGAATTGTCCTTTTGCTATATTGTGATTAAAAAAAACATTTTTTTCTAGGGACAGAAAACTGTAGGTAGGGAGAGTATTTTTTTTCTTTCACTCTGCAAGTCCTTGTTTCCAGGGACCTGTAAGGACAGTGAGTTAATTTTCCTTGTGCTATATTGTGATTAAAAAAAACATTTTTTCTAGGGACAGAAAACTGTAGGTAGGGAGAGTGTTTTTTTTCTTTCACTCTGCAAGTCCTTGTTTCCAGGGACAGAGAAGGACACCTGAAGGTAGCCCTTATTGCTTTTTTCCCATCTCCCTGCAGGCCATCTATTAGAATGTCTGGAAGGCAAACAAGGAGAGGCAGACAGTCAGGAGGCAATAAAAGAGGGCAAGCAGGCTCTGTGTCTGGGGGCAACAGTGCTGGTCGTGGACGCGGTGCATTGTCATCAGCACATGGCCATGGGACACGCTTGTCCTTCTTTTCGGCAGCTGGACATGTTGAGCCACATCATGCCGAAGACTTGGTAGAGTGGATGACCAAGCCCTCCTCCTCCTCCTCATCCTCTCTCACCCAGGCTCAGGGTACTGGAAAAGCAGCTGCCAAAGCGTCGTCTTCCCTGGTATCAATGTCAGACAAATCATCAGTCACTCCTTCCCTAGACCCACCATGTCCTCCTCCTGAGGAGTCCCCCGAACTGTTTCAGCACAGTGTTGGGTACATGCTCCAGGAGGATGCCCAGCGTTTCGAAGGGTCTGATGATGAAACCCAGCTAGAGGAAGGCAGTAGCGTGAGAGCAGACAGAGGGGATGCTCAAGAAGGACACCAATCTGGCAGTCATGTTCCAGCAGCTGCAGCATACTGCCAGATTGGCTCCAGTGATGAGGAGGGAGGGGATGATGAGGTCAATGACTCCACGTGGGTGCCTAATAGGAGAGAGGAGGAGGAGGAGGATGAGGAGGAGGCACATCTCCAACGAGGCAGGATGCCCTTTGGTGGCCAGCGTAAGGGCAGTACACCGACGGAATCACACCGCAGAGCTCCGCCTGTGCAGGGCGCTGCCTCTGCCCGTCATTCAAAAAGTTCTTTGGTGTGGGCCTTTTTTGAGGCTAGTGCATCAGATCGCACAGCTGCTGTTTGCAACATATGTCTCAAGCGTATATCGCGTGGCCAAAACATCAGCCGCTTGGGTACCACATGCCTGACCAGACATATGTTGACCTGCCATGCAGCTCGTTGGCAAGCCTACCTCAAAGACCCACACCAAAGAACAAAGCGGACCTCTCCTTGCACCGCATCAGCTGGGATCTCCAACCCCACTATAACTTCAGTCCTCTCTGAAACATGCACTGAGAGGAATGAAGGTGTAGAATTAGGTGTGTCACAGCCAAGTACTTGCGCCCACTCTGCTAGCAGTACACCGACGTCCGATTCTAGCAGGCAAATTTCCCTGCCCCAGCTGCTGGACCGTCGAAAGAAGTTCACTCCCAGCCATCCACATGCCCAGCGGTTGAATGCTAGCTTGGCTAAATTGCTAGCGCTTCAACTGCTGCCTTTTCAGTTGGTAGACTCGGCCCCCTTCCGTGAGTTTGTGCAATGTGCGGTTCCTCAGTGGCAGGTTCCCAAACGCCACTTTTTCTCACGGAAGGCTATTCCGGCTCTCTACCGGCATGTGGAAGGCAATGTCTTGGCCTCGCTGGACAGGGCGGTCAGCGGTAAGGTGCATATTACCGCTGACTCATGGTCCAGCAGGCATGGACAGGGACGTTACCTTTCTTTCACGGCCCATTGGGTCACTCTTTTGGCAGCTGGGAAGGATTCAGGACAAGGTGCAGTAGTGTTGGAGGTTGTCCCACCGCCACGCCTCCAAAATGCTACTACTGGTTGTGACACACCTCTCTCCTCCACCCCCTCCTCTTCTTCTTCCTCCATGGCCTCTTCCTGTGGTTTGTCCTATGAACCAGCGGTGCTCCGTAGCCGTTCACGGGGCTACGCAAGTACGCAGGCAAAAAGATGCCATGCCGTGCTTGCGCTGGTGTGTTTGGGGGACAGAAGCCACACTGGGGCAGAGGTCCTGTCTGCTCTGCAGGGCCAGGCCGAGAGGTGGTTGACGCCACGCCAGCTTAAGCCAGGAATGGTGGTTTGCGACAATGGCACCAACCTCCTCTCCGCCCTCCGACAGGGACAACTGACCCATGTGCCCTGTGTGGCTCACGTCCTTAACCTGGTGGTGCAGCGGTTCTTGGGCAGGTACCCGGGCTTACAGGATGTCCTGAGGCAGGCCAGGAAAGTCTGTGTGCATTTCCGCAGATCTTATAATGCCAGTGCTCGCCTGGCTGAGCTGCAAAAGGAGTTGAACCTGCCCAAGAACCGCCTTATATGTGACATGCCCACCAGGTGGAACTCAACGTTGGCCATGCTGCAGCGGCTGCACACGCAGCAGAGGGCCATCAATGAGTACCTGTGCGACTACGGCACCAGGACAGGGTCAGGGGAGCTTGGTTTTTTTTCTCCACGCCAGTGGGGCATGATCAGGGATGCATGCACTGTCCTGGCACCATTTGAGGAGGCCACGAGGATGGTGAGCAGTGACAGTGCATGCATCAGTGACACTGTACCTCTTGTCCACCTGTTGGAGCACACGCTGCGTGGAATAATGGACAGGGCACTTGAGGCAGAACAGAGGCAGGAAGAGGAGGACTTCCTTGCCTCTCAAGGCCCCCTTTACCCAGACAGTGTTCCTTCTGTCCCACCCATCGCACAGGAAGAGGAGGAGGAGGAGGAGGAGGAGGAGGATTGTGTCAGCATGGAGGTGGAGGCTGGCACTCAGCATCATCAGCAGCAGTCTTTTAGGGATGATTTACAGTCCCAAGAAACCAGTGGACTTGTACGTGGCTGGGAGGAGGTGGCTGCGGATCATGTCGTCCTTAGTGACCCAGAGGACTCCGGAGCGAATGCCTCAGCAAACCTACGCTGCATGGCCTCCCTGATCCTGCAAAGTCTGCGGAAGGATCCTCGTATTCTTCGGATCAAGGAGAGGGACCATTACTGGCTGGCCACTCTCCTTGATCCACGGTACAAGGGTAAGGTTGCGGACCTTATGTTACCGTCGCAGAGGGAGCAGAGGATGAGACAACTCCGGGAGGCCTTGCAGAAAGGTCTGTGCAACGCGTTCCCAGAGACTGGGAGGTTGCAAACTCCTGGTCCTGGACAACGAGTTGCTGAGGCTTCGGCCAGTCAAAGAAGGAGCGGTGGGGAAGGTGGCCGTCTGACCGATGCGTTCAGACAATTCTTTAGTCCGCAGCCCCAAAGTATGATTGGTTCCAGCAACCATCGCCAGCGTCTGATAAACATGGTGCAGGAATATCTAGGGGCAAGGTCAGACTTGGACACCTTCCCCACCGAAAATCCTCTGGCTTACTGGGTCTTGAGGATGGATCACTGGCCAGAGCTTGCACAGTATGCAATTGAGCTACTGGCCTGTCCTGCATCCAGCGTTCTTTCGGAACGCACATTCAGTGCTGCTGGAGGATTTGTCACGGATCACAGGGTGCGCCTGTCCACCGACTCGGTTGATCGACTGACTTTCATCAAGATGAACCAGTCTTGGATCACCACCAGCTACCACACACCTGATGCTGATATAACAGACTAATTGATTTTAAAATGTCACATCCCTTCAAGACTGATGCTGATGCTGAGTGCCTGTGCTGTTATGTTGACTGCCTATCCTCCTCCTCCGAGTCCTCAATGATACGATTGATGATGATAGCTTGGAAGATCATTTTTGTTTATGGGTGCCGCCACCAGTGCCTAACGCCCAATTTTTCAGCCCCTGTTTAACAGGGGCGTGTAATTACAATTTTTGAAGCAATACTTTGCAACAGGGCTCATTGCTGTGCTCCAAGTACAGTATCTGTGAGGAGTTGCAGTGTTGTGCCACCAGTGCCTAAGGCCCAATTTTTCAGCCCCTGTTTAACAGGGGCGTGTCATTACAATTTTTGAAGCAATACTTTGCAACAGGGCTCATTGCTGTGCTCCAAGTACAGTATCTGTGAGGGGTTGCAGTGTTGTGCCACCAGTGCCTAAGGCCCAATTTTTCAGCCCCTGTTCAACAGGGGCATGTAATTACAATTCTTGATCTAATAATTCACAGCAGGGCCCATTGCTGCACCCACCAAGAGTAACTGTCAGGGCTTACAGTGTTGTGGCACCAGCACCACCATCAAAGGCCCAATTTTTACTACCACTGTTCAACAATTATATGTAATTAAAATTCCTGATATAATAGTTGACAGCAGGGCGTTCCAGCACCAACCAAGAGTAACTGTGAGTGCTTACAGTGTTGTGCCAACACCAACAACTAAGGGGCCTATTTCTGCAGAGTATATACGGCAGGTCCCTACTTTCAAACATCCAACTTACAAACGACTCCTACTTGCAAACGCAAGAAGACAACAGGAAGTGAGAGGAAATCTACCACTAGGAAGGAAAATTCTCTCCTGTAAGAATAAATATGGGAGAAAGGTGTCTCCTCTGTACTGATGCTTTATCAGCAATCCTTGTTTCAAGAAAAACACCACATTTCAAAAACAGTTGTCATTGGGACGGAAAGTGAGGTGAAATGTTCTGAACAGGGGCACAGACAGCAAAACAAATGTTACAGGGGTGATAACCCTTACCTATGTTTTCCAAAAAGTTTAAAAATAGATTTTTGGGCTGGAGCTACACTTCAACAATGTACCTGTTCAAAATTACAAACAGATTCTACATAAGAACAAACCTACAGTCCCTGTCTTGTATGCACCGCCTGTATACGGCTGTTCAGAGTATATAGGGCCTTTTTTATTTTATGTGCGGGGTTCCCCTTAATATCCATACAAGACCCAAAGGGGCTGGTAATGGGCTGGGGTAGGGGGGGGGGGGTCATGGGGTAGCTATGCCATTTTTCTTAAAGAATTTCATCCATATTACCGGGACCAGACATTACATTAAAGCCGCAAGCAGTTTTAAATGGCTTTTTTTTCCTTTAGAAGTGTCATTTTGTGCAGGGACAGTTCTAAACACGGGAAACACGTGGCACTTCACAGGCATACTTTAGACACCCCCCAGGTACGATATTTAAAGGAATATTTGACTTTTTTTTTTTCACTTTATGCATCATTAAAATGACTGCTCCCGAAAAACGACCGTTTTTAAAACTTCTTTTTGCATTGATACATGTCCCCTGGTGCAGAACCCGGGTTCCCAAACCCTTTTTAGGACAATAACATGCATAATAGTTGTTATAATTAGCACTTTAGAATTCGAACGTTCGCATCCATTGTATTTAATAGGGTTCTAATGTTCGTTCGAACTTCCGGTCCGTTCGCGGGTTCTGGTGCGAACCGAACCCGGGGGTGTTCGGCTCATCACTACTCACCAGCAACCTTTGTCCATCTGAGCTATCCAAAATACCAGATTCATGATGAAATGTTTAGACCTGAGGGGCTATTCACCACCTCTGAACAATGTCACATGGGAGAGTAGAAGGTCATTAACCTTGTGTATTACTTATCACTGTCCAACATGGTGACTAGGCTGGCCATAGCTTGATAATTTTTTTTATCAACCATATCGAAAAAGTAGGTTCAAAGTGGTTTTAAACCCCAAACCAAAAAAATTTATATGTTGCAGCTCATCAATCATTAGATGAAGTGGCTGCATTAGTTTTAGTTTTTAGGCTTTTTCCCTCTGCTTTCACCTGGTGATCTGGACAGTAACAACCCTCCCGTATTTGAGTGCCTACACTGTGGATGAAGGCGGACAGGGGGGAGCAGACAGCAGCACTGTCGGTCTTGGGGGGGGGGTGAGTGTTACATGCATTTGATGTATTAGCAGTGGTGGCTGGTGCTCCATTTTTTTTGGGGGGGGCAAACAAACCCCCCAGCCCCCCATTCTGTCGGTCGATCGATTACACCCCCCACCTTGTTGCTCGGCGAACAATCCCCCCCGTCGCTTGCCCGTCCACCCAGAAGCCACGCGTGTACCCAACCCGCTTCCTGATTGGCCGGGAGGAGAAGCAGGAAGACAACAGCGAATATTAATTTGCTATTGTCACACAGCTGGGTGGGCCCGGGGTGTAGTGCTCTGTGCCCCGAGCCCACCTTTTTTTAAACCAATTAGAGCGTCATGCGTCAGGTGCCCTGCATGTAGATTAGGGGCTGAGAGCATGGATTAGGGGGGCGGCACCAATGCGCCCCTAATAGAGCGGCCGCCACTGTGTATTAGTAAGTTTAAATAAACAAAGTGAAGCCAAATTCCAGATCACATCTTATAAACAGTTACAACTGTTTTTTTTACTTTTGAGATAAAGGTTTTACATACATAAATGAAAGATGATAATTGTAAGCACCCCTGTCCGTGTTAAATGGTTTGTATTATCACTGTAAACTAATACATCTACAAAAGAGCTTGTTCTTTTAAAAAAACAACCGACCTACTGTCTGGGTCACCAGATGAAAAAAGAGAAAAGAAAGCATAAAAAGGAAACAGATGCAGCCATCACATCTAAAAGCTGTGTAGCACACGGACCTTTTTCTCACCTGGCTCACTTGTGAGATAAGGCACACCATACTATATGCCCGTACCCTCTTGTTTGAAGAGGTTAAGCGGTGTTCACAATTGTTGGGTGCCGCAGCGAGTTACCTCCCCTCGGTTGGTTCTCACCCCTAGAGTGTAGGTGCACCAATAAGGCCAATGTCCAGACAAGGTTAAACCTTAATGAAGGAAGGTTTATTTTCTTTATGCTGAAAACTGGATAGGAAAGTTGAAGAATAAAGGAACAGGGAGGCAGGTTCAGGCATGCGGCACTTAATCTCACCACTCAAACCCCAGTGTCTCTGCTCATCCGGATAGCCCCCTCTCACGGTCCTAGCAACCGGAATGACACTCGGGCGTTCACTTAGGTTTCTTTGAAGATACGATCGGGAGATCCTCTGCCATAGAATCTCTGAGCCCCGAACTTCTCAGTGCTTGTAACTCAAGGACAGGTGCAAGTTGCTGCACATTACAAGGCCTTAGATGATTAGTGGAATCCCTCCAGAAGTTTGCCAGGCCTCTCTTTCACCGTGAACTCTCACCGGTCCATCAGAAAGGTCCTCCCCCGGCCTCCTCTTCTTAGAGCGTGTCCCCTCTCAGGGGCACCCTGGGATTCCTCCTCTTAGAGATGAGCCCCAGCTAAAAGTGCTGGGTCCAATGGCGAAGCTGCAGCCCCAGGCTAAATGTGCCTGGGACCGATGCACACGCTCACCCCTGGCCTGGAGGTCCAGGTCACGCGACCCGAATTCCAGAACTCCCAACTCCAGGCGGCGTCTGCCCTTATGTATCCTCTCCCGACATGCACAGCAGGTTGACCACGCCCACTGTACTACTGCCGAGAGAGGACACCCTAAGGCGCAGCACTGTCACCAGTGGTTCAACCCTGACCTGTCATGGCAGTGCCACCTACAGGCCACAGGGAACTGCACACCAGTACAACACCTGCAGAAACAAAGTAACAGAACCTATCAATAAAAGCGCTCTGAGCCTGGCTACTAGCTCAGACCAACCGCTAAATTTAGGCACATAGCACCCCTCAAAGTAGAGGGGCGCTACAGCTGCAATATAATAAGTTTGCTTATGGGTTTAATACAATTTATATACCAATATGAATATTGTATACTGGGTTTTATATGTTATTTATTACATACTTTTACGCATTTTTTTAATATTATTAATAGTATCCAATACTTGTTGGACCAATCTTTTAACACTGTATGTACTTTTTGTAATTTTTTTTAACCAGTTACCTTTACACTAATCCTGAAGAAGTGGTCAACATAGCACAATGAAATGCACTGACGGTGTCCTAAATGCTTGTTAGAAATAAAAACTTTTTATTAAAAATATTGGAAGAATCATTGATTATATAGGTGGCTCTGTACATCTCTGCACCTTTTTGAAGCCAGAATATACCTAGTAAACACTCTCAAATGTGTCAGTTAACCACTTCAGCCCCAGAAAAATGTACCCCCTTCCTGACCAGAGCACTTTTTGCGATTCGGCACTGCGTCGCTTTAACTGACAATTGCGCGGTCGTGCGACATTGCAACCAAACCAAACTGACGTCCTTTTTTCCCACAAATATAGATTTTATTTGGTGGTATTTGATCATCTCTGCGTTTTTTTTTTTTTTTTTTTTGCTATAAACAAGAAGAGAGCACCAATTTTGAAAAAAAAAAACTATTACTTTTTGCTATAATAAATATCCCCCAAAAATATATATAAATAATAATAATAAAAAAAAATGTCCTCAGTTTAGGCCAATATGTATTCTTCTACATATTTTTGGTAAAAAAAATAAAAAAAAATCGCAATAAGTGTATATTGATGGTTTGCGCAAAAGTTATAGCGTCTACAAAATACAGGATAGATTTATGGCATTTGTTTCATTATTTTTTTATTAGTAATGGCGGAGATCTGTGATTTTTTTTGTTTCAATATTTTTATTGAATTTTCCTGTCTTTAAACAAGATCAAAAACGATATTCGTACAGCATAATAAACACAGTGAATAAGCAATTCACGTAGATGAGTAACAATTCCAACAATAATATGTAGCAACCATGCCCCTCCTTCTCCACTCTTTGGCTCGTTCACTGGAGAAGAAGGCACACAGTCTCCACCATGCCCGTACCCCCTGGTTTGCAGAGGCTAAGCACACTTGTTTTCACTTACGGGTCTTTGCAGTAACACTCCCCTCAGAGTTGGTTTCTGTCCCTAGAATGTAAGGACAAAAGTCTCTATGCCCCAAGTAACTCCAAGGTCCACACCAGCATCAACTCCAACATAGAGTTTATTTCTTTATGCACGAACATCCACAAATGAGGAGAAGAGAAAGGTGTTAGGAAGACAGATCAATTCAGGCACTCTTGTTTCTTCGCCACTCGATTCCAAATGGGCATAGCTCGCCCGGATAGTCACCCGAAGGCACCAGCAGCTGGCGTGTAACTCGAACAGTCTATTCGATTCCCCAATGGATGCATTCGGGAGATCCTCTGCCACAAAATCTATAGTGTCCCAAACCTCCTACTGGTCCTGTTGTTTAGATCCCCTTTTTCTGGATGGATGACATCCCTCCAGAGAGTTACTGGGCCCCTTCCTTCACTGTGATCTCTCACCAGTCCTTCGGAATGGTCCTCCCCCAGCCTCCTCTTCTAGAAACGGGTCCCCTCGCAAGGCGGCACCCTGAGATTCTTCCTCCCGATGTGGGCTCCAGCTAAAGGTGCTGGGCCCAGGGCTGAAGTCGCAGTCCCAGGACTAAAGGTGCCTGGGACTGAAGTGCACGTGGCCCCATGGCCTGGAGGGCCACGCACTTGAACCTGGACCGTAGATTCTCCCTCCGGCCATGGGCCCCGGGTATCGCTCCCTCTCCAATGGCGTCCGCCCCTTTTGTACCCTGTCCCGGCATGCACAGCAGGTAGACCACACCCACTGCACGGCTGCCGAGAGGGGACACCAAATCACTGCCCCATTACCTGTGGTTCAACCCCGAGTATAAGTGACAGCGCCACCCATACTTCTAAGGGGAACTGCACACCAGGCAAAACAGCAGCAAGGCAGAGTCCAGCAAATTGAAAGATTTGAGCCAACTACCACTCGAATCACCCTTAAATTTGGCATAGCAATCCCTAAATTTGGTACCCCCGCTACACACTCCCCCTTCTTAAAGAGACACTGTCCCCAGTGTCTGGAGACAAATTTGCACACTCAATCCTGAGCAGGCGCAAACTTACCTTCAGAACTATGTACAAAAAAAAAAAAAACACAACAAAAAACTACTACCAGAGTGCCTGAATTAAAGAAGTGAATTTCAGTAAAAGAAGAGGGACAGAAACATTTTTTTCACAAAGACAAATAACATTCCCTCCCACCATCCTATCGCAACTAGATCCCACCCAATCTCCAGTGAGTTGCTTGATGGTCTCCTGCATGGAAAAGAAAACACACATCATACAAATAAATAACATTCTATCACTACTGTATGTACATGAATCAAACCACCTCTCCTAGAAAAGATAATTTGTTTAATCTAAATGACAAACACTAAGCCTAGTGTATTTTAAATAGTAGTACTGGGTAAGTGCTTCAAAAGTTTTGCAAACCACTACCACCTAGTGGCAGCACACACATTTTCTCTGTAGCCTAAGTGCATTCCAACGCACCACAATACAAGGATCCCCTTGTTGATCTCGGCGGCTTCCAGCTTGGCCCTGACTAGCTGTACCCCAAAGTTTTTTTTTATTTTCCTAAAAAAAAGGGAAGGGAACAACAAAACAAAGTCCTTCAAAAAGTAAAAAAATCCCTGGGAATAGAGTTAACACAGCAGTTCAAGGCATTTGTCCCCGAAGCGGTAACAAAAAAAAAACAAGTAACACTCAGAGGTAAAAGCGTGGATCAGGGAGAGTCAGAGACTTCCAGTCTTTATCCAAAGTCTCAATTGAATAAGTCACATCATCTTTGTCCTTACTGCAGATCACGACCCGATCCGCGTGTATGTGGCGACCAAGAGTCCAATCTTTTCAGCAGCCCTTGTATCTTCCAGCCATCACGGCCGAACATGAAAGGTACCTGTGGCCCTTCTTCACCTCCAAACGATCCCAGATAAAATCACTGTACCATCGTTCTCGGGAGGCCTCGATTTCAAACAACAAATTCTTTGAGATGTATGGGTACTCCCATCCATAGTCCGCGGCAACCTTCTGGGTCAAAAGCCGTTGCAGTCGGGCCAAAGGCGGCATGGTCGCCCGATCTCCAGCTCCTGGCAGGACGATAGCATCCAGAGATCTCCTGGGGCGTACAGGCTCCAATTGTGGCATAGGAGGCCTTAATGGTGAACGGAACTCCGGTACAGCAGGTACGGGAGAGACCGGAGCTTGCAACACAGGTACGGGGACAACTTCTCCAGCACAAACAGGGGGTTCCACCCGGGGTGTAGTATCCCCTGAGTCCATGGGCGATCCCTTTACACTACGGGGAGAAGTCAGCGAAATCTTGTCCCATCCCTTAGTGACAAACAACTCATCGATCTCTGCGTTATCTCCCATATCAGAGGAAGAATCTATGTCCGAAGAGTCCCACATCTCTGCTGGCAGGCAAACTCTCGTGGACACAGGATCATCTTTCAACAGTTCCTTGAGTCAGGCACCCAAGCGTCCCTAATAGAACGGACACTGACCTTGGTTCCTTTCCCCTTGCCGACCTCGAACTCTAACCGTCATGGATCGTTCGGAAACTTCTCTGGCTGGACGATCCGAGTCAGGCGGGCGCTGGGGTGGGCCTCCACCGCGGCTGCGGGAAAACTTTACGAGTCCTACCTTCCTTTTAGCAGGCGGAAGGAAGGGCTCCGTTGTGACTGATGCAGCATCCGCTGGGTTCTCCACCTCAAATTCCTCAATAGCCGGAGCTTCAGTCTTTACCTCCACCACCTCTGCGGAACTCCGCTTGGGAATGGCAATGATAGCACACACCTCCTCCTCAGGAGTAACAGCACCTGAGATCCAATTCACTCGGTAGACTTTTGGCTTCTCTGTTGGCTTCTCTGTTGGCTGCTCTACCTCGAACAGGAATTCCCCACACAATCAGTCCCTGACACTTCACACAGATCTCTGCAAGGCCCCTGCATCTCTGCATGCATAAAGGGCGAAGCGGCCTCTGGGCTTCAGCCGGATTCCTGTGTCAGTCAAAGAGGCAGCAATAGGGGTCACAGCCATGGTTGGACCGGGCAAAAGAGCACAAGATCCCGGTGAAGCAGGTCTCCACAAAGGAGCGAACATATCGCTTCGTCAATAGTCCAATAGATAATGTCCCTTTTTGGAGCCAAACACACCACGAGGAGCTCACACTTAGCGGGGCTCCTCCCCGTTTTTAGAAGAGCCTCCTCTTCTAGAAACAGGTCCCCTCGCAAGGCGGCACCCTGAGATTCTTCCTCCCGATGTGGGCTCCAGCTAAAGGTGCTGGGCCCAGGGCTGAAGTCGCAGTCCCAGGACTAAAGGTGCCTGGGACTGAAGTGCACGTGGCCCCATGGCCTAGATTCTCCCTCTGGGCATGGGCCCCGGGAATTGCTCCCTCTCCAATGGCGTCCGGCCCTTTTGTACCCTCTCCCGGCATGCACATCAGGTAGACCACACCCTATGCATGGCTGCCGAGAGAGGAAACCAAATCACTGCCCCATTACCTGTGGTTCAACCCCGAGTATAAGTGACAGCGCCACCCATACTTCTAAGGGGAACTGCACACCAGGCAAAACAGCAGCAAGGCAGAGACCATCAAATTGAAAGATTCAAGCCAACTACCACTCGAATCACCCTTAAATTTGGCATAGCAATCCCTAAATTTGGTACCCCCGCTACAAATAGGTAAGATAAGCAATACAAGGTAACAATATAAAAACCAGTACAAGGAATTCCTTTATGGAGGATGTTAAGAACGAGTATGAGTATGAGATAAGGTGCCATCTCTTTGATGGTCGTGGTACTGAGAGTAGATCATAGATCGAACTCTCCTTGGACACCCCCTAAGGAATCACACTGTGTCCAAGAGAGAGTCCGGTCCTATCATCGTGAATTGGAGAATGAATATTCATACTCAAGGTGACTTAAACTATTCTACAGTTGAGTACCAGGACAACTATGGTGATCAGTGATCGAGTGAGTTCTGGAGACGCCCATAGAGGACGCCAACATCCGTTCAGATGTGCAATGTAGGTTAGTGAGGTCAATCACTTCAGCGATAGTAGGTAGAGTAGTATCTTTTCATTTTCTGGTTATTGTAAGCCTGGCTGCTAGAAGGAGATTGGTGATTGTACGTTGCAGGTTAGCTGGGAATTGGTCTATCCCCAGGGATAGAAGTGCCAGTGCTGGGTTCGGTAGTACTTGTGATTGGGCTATGTCTGTTAATAAATTAAACACTTTTGACCAGTATAACAGAAGTTTAGGACAGTTCCATAGTGTATGGAGTAGATCTCCCCGAGATCCACATTGTCTCCAACAAGCGTCAGATATGTCATGTCATTATCAGGTAAAAGGTTGAAGTCCCCGCAGATAAGCAAATGTCCCTGTTGCAGTTCACGTATTTTCTTTAGAGTGCTTTTAAGGAACTGAATCTGTCTGTGATTCGGGGCGTACAAGTTTACTAATGTATAAGCGACATTTTCTATGGTGCAGACAAGAATTATATATCTTCCTTCTGGGTCTAGGGGACAGTTTTGAAGCTGGAAAGATAGAGTGTCTGATGGCAATTAGAACCCCCCTCTGTTTTTAGCGAAGCAGGCTTTGTAGATATGTGGAAAAGATTTATGTTGGCAGATGGGGATGGCATCCTGAGCAAAGTGCGTTTCTTGGACGCATATGATATTGCTGCCATGTGACAGCGCCGTTTTCCATAGGGAAGCTCTTTTGGCCAGGTGGTTCAGGCCTTTGGCGTTTATATGTTGATGGACATTGTGAAATTGCTGATGGCAATGTGATGCTTGGTAGGGATGAGCTTCGAGTTCGAGTCAAACTCATGTTCGACTCGAACATTGCCTGTTCGCCCGTTCGCCGAACAGCGAACAAATTGGGGTGTTCGCGGAAAATTCGAAAAGTCTATGGGAGAAATCTAAAGTGCTAATTATAAAGGCTTATATGCAAGTTATTGTCATAAAAAGTGTTTGGGGACCCGGGTCCTGCCCCAGGGGACACGTATGAATGCAATTTTTTTTTTTTATGTAGCGGCCTCACTCTCTCTCCATCTTTATCGGTTACACACCAACTCATGTCTAGGGGTTCCTGGGTTGTGAGAGTGAGATGCGCCACGGCCCATGTCCTCCCCATTGTAGTAGGGAGGTGAAGGCCACTTACTGATGTTTCCTTGGGCCGGTGTGTTCTGTGAATGCACTGAGTCTGTAATTGCAAGCTCACCAGCCTCCCCTTTGCTTCCAGTAACTGGAGTTCACACACCGGAGAAAGGTCCAACACTTGTTTATTTGACACTCCAATAAGCAAAGCACAATAAACAGTTCTTTTGCAGCAAACTGGTTTGGACCTATAACCTTGCCAACGGTGGGGCGAGCAGATCGAGGCACTTCCTAAAGTTTAAGTTCTATGCCACTGTACTATGACCAGCGGCGCCTAAGCCAATCCGGCTGTTACAGAACAGGAAAGATGGGGTCTCTTCCAGCAACCCCTATGAACAGCAATGGAGCCCTCTTCGATACGCTGTGGCCCCTATCAGGGGGATGTGTCCTCCCAAGAGAGTTCCCAGAGGCCCACTGTCACCGGGTTGGTGCTGCTCCGGGTCTCCAGTGGGTAACCTCTCTGGCCTCCTCACCTCAGATACGAGTCCCTCCGCTCAGGGACCCTCGGACAGTCCACCCTAGCGGGATCCAGTCGAAGGTACTGGGCCCCAGGCCTCCTCGATAGTACCTCACCCCAGGCTAAAGGTGCCTGGGATGGACGCCAACATGACTCCGGACCAGGCCATGGGCACCTGGACCAGACTCCTGGATCTCCAGCACCCAGGCCTGAGGGGCCTGGGTGCGGACCGCAACCCTCCTCCTCCGAGGACCTCCTTCTCCGCAAGACCTCGTGGTAAGGGCGTCTCCCCCTTTTATCTCCTCCCATCAACGGCCCGGCGGGTTCCCCGCCCCAGCCATACCATCTCCGGGAAGGGACAAAACAGGGAGCACTGCAGGAGATGATTCTACCTGAAGCCTGTGGGTACCCCGCCACCCACAGGCAAAGGAGAATACTACATCCTCCAATCCTCCACGAAACAAAAAGGGGTCTGAACCCTAACACAATTATACACCTGGGTCACACTATTCCCCAGGTGTATCCCATCAATTTGAGGACCCCGCTACACATTCCCCCCTGTGATTGGACGCTGGTCCCCAGCGTCAGGTGCACACCCATGCCTCCCATAAAGTGGTGACATGGAGTGAAACCCCTGAGGCAGTTCCTCTAAATTTTTCCCAAGTGCCAAGACCTGCTCAGGGAATGGGGAACATATAAAACAACTTATGTCATAAAACACTTTAAACATCTGCATAATCACAACCCCTCTCCCACACTGTCTAAGAGCCACCCACTCTCAATGATCTTGATTGATGATTCTCCTGCAGGGGAAAGAAAAAAACAACATCCTAACATAATTTCGTGTCATTTGGCATGAGTGGGCCCGTCAGCCGAGAGACCCACTCACTCCAACAAGCAAGGTGATGTGTGTGTGAAACATTTTCAAACATTTGTTGCGCAACACTGCCACCTGGTGACAACGCCGCGGTCATGACACTCAACGAGTCTTCGTTCTTCCAGCTTTTCCCTACTCTGCCACTATTCCCAAATGTCCTTGCCTTTGGCACATGAAGAAAAGGGGAAACACAAAAAAACACAACAGCCCCAAGTCTCCAATGAGAAAAAGAAAAGCCCAAATAAAAACAAAAGCAGGGCATAGTCCTGGGTGTCTGGGAATGGCTCTTCCAGAAAGTTCAAGTGCACAAAGGAAATAAACAGGAGTTCTTTTCTCCTATAAGTAAAACTTTGGATCCGGCAGATACAGGGGTTTCAGGTGTTTGTCAAATGCCTCTATCGAATACTCGACATCTTCTCCTTCTCTTCTGCAAATGACTATCTTGTCAGCATGGATATGGCGCCCCAATTTCCATTCAGCTCTGCAGTCCTCAAACCTCTTAGACACTGCCGGCACACATTCCAGGTACCTGCGAGCATGAGGCACCTTCAACTTGTCCCACACAAACTCGTCATACCATCTTGCTCTCCAGACTTCCACCTCAAACAGCAAGTCCCGGGGCAGATACGGGTACTCCCACCCATATTCCCGAGCTACTTTGTGGCAAAACAGTCTCTGCAAGCGGGCCAAAGGTGGCATAGTGGCTTTCTCTCCAGTTCCAGGCAGCACAATAGCTTCCGGATGCCGAGGTGCCTTTACCAGCTCCCTGAAACTGACTTTCGGCGCTCTCAGAGAAGCGCGGGGTGTCCCCACAGCCAAAGCAGGTGAGGTAACAGTAGGTGAGGACACCGGTGGAGGGGTAGGTTCCCTTGTAAGCTGCGGGTCTTCCACCCGAGGTGTGCTGTCTACTGTGTACATAGGTGAATCCCATACCGCACGGGAAGCAAGAAGTGGCATTCTATCCCAGCCCTTGCGGCTGAACAGTTCGTCTATCTCGCCATCTTCTCCGCAGTCAGACAGCGACTCTAGGTCGGAGGTGTCATACATCTCCGCAGGCAGATATCTTCCGGTGGACACAGAATCATCCTCCCTGGGGGCTCCACCTCCAATGGGCCCCCGACACCTCCAACCACCACCACAGTCCCAGCCCCTGGCTCACCTGACCCTTGTAGAGGACTGGGATGTCCGGGACTTCCTTCTCGACCGGCGCCATCCAGGCCAGGCAAGCAGCGGGGTGAAGCTCGACCACGTCCATAGGATGCCTGTACTAGGCCAACTTTCCTCTTCGGGGGTGGGAGCAGAGAACTTGTGGCGACCGAGGCAGCATCCTCGGATTTTTCTCTGTTGGGCAGTCCATCGCCCTGGTCAGCGCGCACGGGAACCTCGACAAAGGCCTTGATCTCCCCTTCCGGAGTAGCGGTACCCGTGAGGTAGTTGAGGCGAAGGGCCCGGGGCCTTGCTGTGGACGACTCGACCTCAAAAAGGAATTCTCTGCACTCCTCACATCGCCCGAATGGCTTCAGAGTGACCACCAGTCCCGAGCAGCCGGGACAGATCACACCGAGGGCCTCCATGTCTCTGCAAGTGTACAGAGCCAACCGCCCTCGGGGGCCTAAGTCTTATCCCCGTGTCTGTGATGGGGGCAGCAAAGGAAGTCATTCTCGTGGGGTGAGGAACCATAATCCACGGGGCACTTGAGGTCATCCCGACTATCTGCTGCTCCATCATGCACTGACCCCGCGCCGGAGTCTCCACGTGTATCCCCACACTTGGCCAGACTCCTCCCATGAGCTGTACATTTTCGCGGGCTTCCTCTTGACTCCGCCCACGAACGATGTCGCCATGGGGTGCCTCATGGCGCAGTGCGTTAACAGTCCCCACGTGCAGTACGTCACACGGCTGGACCTCTCCCTTTTTCCGCTCCTCCGCATGGGCCTTTCCCGTGTTAGGGTCATTTCCACAACTCCGAGCAGGGACGCACTTTGGCCAGTAATATGGCCGATCTGCTCGGAACTCCTCTGGGCAGCAAAGTTCAAATGTAGACATTCTCAAGTCCATCTCTAGAACACACTCTATCCCGGACTCACGAGCCCCCACGTGTAGCGGCCTCACTCTCTCTCCATCTTTATCGGTTACACACCAACTCATGTCTAGGGGTTCCTGGGTTGTGAGAGTGAGATGCGCCACGGCCCATGTCCTCCCCATTGTAGTAGGGAGGTGAAGGCCACTTACTGATGTTTCCTCGGGCCGGTGTGTTCTGTGAATGCACTGAGTCTGTAATTGCAAGCTCACCAGCCTCCCCTTTGCTTCCAGTAACTGGAGTTCACACACCGGAGAAAGGTCCAACACTTGTTTATTTGACACTCCAATAAGCAAAGCACAATAAACAGTTCTTTTGCAGCAAACTGGTTGGGACCTATAACCTTGCCAACGGTGGGGCGAGCAGATCGAGGCACTTCCTAAAGTTTAAGTTCTATGCCACTGTACTATGACCAGCGGCGCCTAAGCCAATCCGGCTGTTACAGAACAGGAAAGATGGGGTCTCTTCCAGCAACCCCTATGAACAGCAATGGAGCCCTCTTCGATACGCTGTGGCCCCTATCAGGGGGATGTGTCCTCCCAAGAGAGTTCCCAGAGGCCCACTGTCACCGGGTTGGTGCTGCTCCGGGTCTCCAGTGGGTAACCTCTCTGGCCTCCTCACCTCAGATATGAGTCCCTCCGCTCAGGGACCCTCGGACAGTCCACCCTAGCGGGACCCAGTCAAAGGTACTGGGCCCCAGGCCTCCTCGATAGTACCTCACCCCAGGCTAAAGGTGCCTGGGATGGACGCCAACATGACTCCGGACCAGGCCATGGGCACCTGGACCAGACTCCTGGATCTCCAGCACCCAGGCCTGAGGGGCCTGGGTGCGGACCGCAACCCTCCTCCTCCGAGGACCTCCTTCTCCGCAAGACCTCGTGGTGAGGGCGTCTCCCCCTTTTATCTCCTCCCATCAACGGCCCGGCGAGTTCCCCGCCCCAGCCATACCATCTCCGGGAAGGGACAAAACAGGGAGCACTGCAGGAGATGATTCTACCTGAAGCCTGTGGGTACCCCGCCACCCACAGGCAAAGGAGAATACTACATCCTCCAATCCTCCACGAAACAAAAAGGGGTCTGAACCCTAACACAATTATACACCTGGGTCACACTATTCCCCAGGTGTATCCCATCAATTTGAGGACCCCGCTACATTTAAAACAGCAGTTTTTTTGGGAGCAGTGATTTTAATAATGCTTAAAGTGAAACAATTAAAGTGAAATATTCCTTTAAATTTCGTACCTGGGGGGTGTGTATGATATGCATGTAAAGTGGCGCATGTTTCCCATGCTTAGAACTGTCCCTGCACAAAGTGTCATTTTTGAAGGAAAAAAAGTCATTTAAAACTCACTCGCGGCTATTAATGAATTGTCGGCTCCCGGCAATACATACAAAAGTCATCGATAAAAAAAAAAAGTGTGGGGGTCCCCCATAATTCAATTACCAGGCCTCTCAGGTCTGGAATGGATATTAAGCGGAACCCCGCCGCAAATTTAAAAAAAAATGGCGTGGGGTTCCCCCAAATATCCATACTAGGCCCTTCAGATCTGGCATGGATTTTAAGGGAAACTCCACCCCAAATGTAAAAAAAATGGCATGGAGTCCCCCCAAAAATCCATACCAGACCCTTATCCGAGAACGCAACCTGGCCGGCCACAGGAAAAGAGGGGGGATGAGAGAGCGCCCCCCCTCCTGAACCGTACCAGGCCACATGCCCTCAACATGGGGACAAGGGCCTCATCCCCACAACCCTTGCCCGGTGGTTGTGGGGGTCTGCGGGCGGGGGGCTTATCAGAATCTGGAAGACCCCTTTAACAAAGGGGCCCCCAGATCCCGGCCCCCCCTATGTGAATTGGTAAGGGGTACATTGTACCCCTACCATTTCACGAAGAAAGTGTCAAAAAATGAAAAAAAAACACACAAACACCTTGAAAAAGTCCTTTATTAAAAAAAAAAAAAACATTCCAGCGGTGAAATCCAGTGTCCCCCGGCGATCCCGATGTCCAGCGCTGTCCGTCATTGGTTGAGCCTGAGTGGACCTGATGGGGAACTTCCTCTGCAGTCTATTACATGTATAGACCCGCCCCTTCTAAAGTTCCCCATCAGGTCCGCTCAGCCAATGACTCGGTGTAAGGCTGAGGACCTGATGCGGAACATGAGAAGGGGCGGGTCTATACATATATTACAAAGTGAGAGAAGTTCCCCATCAGGTCCGCCCCCTCGGTATGTCAGACCCCGCCTACGTCATTGGCCTGAGCGGGGAACTTCCTTCACTGTGTAATTTAAATTTACACAGTGAAGGAAGTTTTCCGCTCAGGCCAATGACGTAGGCGGGGTCTGACAAACCGAGGGGGCGGACATGATGGGGAACTTCTCTCACTTTGTAATACATGTATAGACCCGCCCCTTCTCATGTTCCGCATCAGGTCCTCATCCTTACACCAAGTCATTGGCTGAGCGGACCTGAAAGGGAACCATGTTGAGGGCATGTGGCCTGGTTCAGGAGGGGGGGGCACTCTCTCGTCCCCCCCTCTTTTCCTGCGGCCGGCCAGGTTGCGTGCTCGGATAAGGGTCTGGTATGGATTTTTGGGGGGACTCCACGCCATTTTTTTAAAAAATTTGGGGTGGAGTTCCCCTTAAAATCCATGCCAGATCTGAAGGGCCTGGTATGGATATTTGGGGGAACCCCACGCCATTTTTTTTTAAATTTGCGGCGGGGTTCCCCTTAATATCCATTCCAGACCTGAAGGGCCTGGTAATTGAATTCTGGGGGACCCTCACGCTTTTTTTTTTTTTTTTTTTTTTTTTTTTATCAATGACTTTTGTATGTATTGCCGGGAGCCGACAATTCATTAATAGCCGCGAGTGAGTTTTAAATGACTTTTTTTCCTTCAAAAATTACATTTTATGCAGGGACAGTTCTAAGCACGGGAAACATGCGCCACTTTACAGGCATACTATACACACACCAGGTACGAAATTTAAAGGAATATTTCACTTTTATTTTTTCATTTTAAGCATTATTAAAATCACTGCTCCCGAAAAAAAGGCAGTTTTTAAAATGTATTTTTGCATTGATACATGTCCCCTGGGGCAGGACCCAGGTCCCCAAACACTTTTTAGGACAATAACTTGCACATAAGCCTTTACAATTAGCACTTTAGATTTCGAACGTTCGAGTCCATTGTATTTAATAGGGTTCTAAAGTTCACGCGAACATTCTGTCTGTTCGCAGGTTCTGGTGCGAACCAAACAGGGGGGTGTTCGGCTCATCCCTGATGCTTGGTAACACTCATGCCGCGTACACACGATCATTTTTCACGTCGTGAAAAATTACATATTTTTTTTCAACAAGAAAAACGACCGTGTGCGGTCTTTTTGTCATTTTTCCCGACGTTAAAAACGGCATTAAAAACGACGAGAAAAATTAGAACATGCTCTAATTTTTCTCGTCGTTAGAGATGAGCCCCAGCTAAAAGTGCTGCGTCCAATGGCGAAGCTGCAGCCCCAGGCTAAATGTGCCTGGGACCGATGCACACGCTCACCCCTGGCCTGGAGGGCCAGGTCACGCGACCCGAATTCCAGAACTCCCAACTCCAGGCGGCGTCTGCCCTTATGTATCCTCTCCCGACATGCACAGCAGGTTGACCACACCCACTGTACTACTGCCGAGAGAGGACACCCTAAGGCGCAGCACTGTCACCAGTGGTTCAGCCCTGACCTGTCATGGCAGTGCCACCTACAGGCCACAGGGAACTGCACACCAGTACAACACCTGCAGAAACAAAGTAACAGAACCTATCAATAAAAGCTCTCTGAGCCTGGCTACTAGCTCAGACCAACCGCTAAATTTAGGCACATAGCACCCCTCAAAGTAGAGGGGCGCTACAGCTGCAATATAATAAGTTTGCTTATGGGTTTAATACAATTTATATACCAATATGAATATTGTATACTGGGTTTTATATGTTATTTATTACATACTTTTACGCATTTTTTTAATATTATTAATAGTATCCAATACTTGTTGGACCAATCTTTTAACACTGTATGTACTTTTTGTAATTTTTTTTAACCAGTTACCTTTACACTAATCCTGAAGAAGTGGTCAACATAGCACAATGAAATGCACTGACGGTGTCCTAAATGCTTGTTAGAAATAAAAACTTTTTATTAAAAATATTGGAAGAATCATTGATTATATAGGTGGCTCTGTACATCTCTGCACCTTTTTGAAGCCAGAATATACCTAGTAAACACTCTCAAATGTGTCAGTTAACCACTTCAGCCCCAGAAAAATGTACCCCCTTCCTGACCAGAGCACTTTTTGCGATTCGGCACTGTGTCGCTTTAACTGACAATTGTGCGGTCGTGCGACATTGCAACCAAACCAAACTGACGTCTTTTTTTCCCACAAATATAGATTTTATTTGGTGGTATTTGATCATCTCTGCGTTATTTGTTTTTTTTTGCTATAAACAAGAAGAGAGCACCAATTTTGAAAAAAAAAAACTATTACTTTTTGCTATAATAAATATCCCCCAAAAATATATATAAATAATAATAAAATAAAAAAATGTCCTCAGTTTAGGCCAATATGTATTCTTCTACATATTTTTGGTAAAAAAAAAAAAAAAAAATCGCAATAAGTGTATATTGATGGTTTGCGCAAAAGTTATAGCGTCTACAAAATACAGGATAGATTTATGGCATTTGTTTCATTATTTTTTTTATTAGTATTGGCGGAGATCTGTGATTTTTTTTGTTTCAATATTTTTATTGAATTTTCCTGTCTTTAAACAAGATCACAAACGATATTCGTACAGCATAATAAACACAGTGAATAAGCAATTCACGTAGATGAGTAACAATTCCAACAATAATATGTAGCAACCATGCCCCTCCTTCTCCACTCTTTGGCTCGTTCACTGGAGAAGAAGGCGCACAGTCTCCACCATGCCCGTACCCCCTGGTTTGCAGAGGCTAAGCACACTTGTTTTCACTTACGGGTCTTTGCAGTAAGACTCCCCTCAGAGTTGGTTTCTGTCCCTAGAATGTAAGGACAAAAGTCTCTATGCCCCAAGTAACTCCAAGGTCCACACCAGCATCAACTCCAACATAGAGTTTATTTCTTTATGCACGAACATCCACAAATGAGGAGAAGAGAAAGGTGTTAGGAAGACAGATCAATTCAGGCACTCTTGTTTCTTCGCCACTCGATCCCGAATGGGCATAGCTCGCCCGGATAGTCATCCGAAGGCACCAGCAGCTGGCGTGTAACTCGAACAGTCTATTCGATTCCCCAATGGATGCGTTCAGGAGATCCTCTGCCACAGAATCTATAGTGTCCCAAACCTCCTACTGGTCCTGTTGTTTAGATCCCCTTTTTCTGGATGGATGACATCCCTCCAGAGAGTTACTGGGCCCCTTCCTTCACTGTGATCTCTCACCAGTCCTTCGGAATGGTCCTCCCCCAGCCTCCTCTTCTAGAAACGGGTCCCCTCGCAAGGCGGCACCCTGGGATTCTTCCTCCCGAAGTGGGCTCCAGCTAAAGGTGCTGGGCCCAGGGCTGAAGTCGCAGTCCCAGGACTAAAGGTGCCTGGGACTGAAGTGCACGTGGCCCCATGGCCTGGAGGGCCACGCACTTGAACCTGGACCGTAGATTCTCCCTCCGGGCATGGGCCCCGGGTATCGCTCCCTCTCCAATGGCGTCCGCCCCTTTTGTACCCTGTCCCGGCATGCACAGCAGGTAGACCACACCCACTGCACGGCTGCCGAGAGGGGACACCAAAGCACTGCCCCATTACCTGTGGTTCAACCCCGAGTATAAGTGACAGCGCCACCCATACTTCTAAGGGGAACTGCACACCAGGCAAAACAGCAGCAAGGCAGAGTCCAGCAAATTGAAAGATTCGAGCCAACTACCACTCGAATCACCCTTAAATTTGGCATAGCAATCCCTAAATTTGGTAGCCCCGCTACACACTCCCCCTTCTTAAAGAGACACTGTCCCCAGTGTCTGGAGACAAATTTGCACACTCAATCCTGAGCAGGCGCAAACTTACCTTCAGAACTATGTACAAAAAAAAAAAACCACAACAAAAAACTACTACCAGAGTGCCTGAATTAAAGAAGTGAATTTCAGTAAAAGAAGAGGGACAGAAACATTTTTTTCACAAAGACAAATAACATTCCCTCCCACCATCCTATCGCAACTAGATCCCACCCAATCTCCGGTGAGTTGCTTGATGGTCTTCTGCATGGAAAAGAAAACACACATCATACAAATAAATAACATTCTATCACTACTGTATGTACATGAATCAAACCACCTCTCCTAGAAGAGATAATTTGTTTAATCTAAATGACAAACACTAATGCCGCGTACACACGATCATTTTTCCCGTCGGGAAAAATTACATTTTTTTTTTTCGCCGAGAAAAACGATCGTCTGTGGGCTTTATGCCGTTTTTCTCGTTGAGAAAAACGGCAGGAAAAACGACGAGAAAAATTAGAACATGTTCTAAATTTTCTCATCGTTTTTTCCATCATTTTTTTCCGCGGCAGTTTTCCCATAGGGAGACACTGCCGCGGAGCCCACAGACGGTCGTTTTTCTCGACAAAGAAAAAAATGACGGGAAAAACGGTCGTGTGTGGGGGAAAATGCCGTTCCCTCGTTTTTCATTTAATTTCATGTCGTGATTCATGGCGGTGTTTTCACTGCCGTGAATCACGATCGTGTGTACGCGGCATAAGCCTAGTGTATTTTAAATAGTAGTACTGGGTAAGTGCTTCAAAAGTTTTGCAAACCACTACCACCTAGTGGCAGCACACACATTTTCTCTGTAGCCTAAGTGCATTCCAACGCACCACAATACAAGGATCCCCTTGTTGATCTCGGCGGCTTCCAGCTTGGCCCTGACTAGCTGTACTCCAAAGTTTTTTTTTATTTTCCTAAAAAAAAAAGGAAGGGAACAACAAAACAAAGTCCTTCAAAAAGTAAAAAAATCCCTGGGAATAGAGTTAACACAGCAGTTCAAGGCATTTGTCCCCGAAGCGGTAACAAAAAAAAAACAAGTAACACTCAGAGGTAAAAGCGTGGATCAGGGAGAGTCAGAGACTTCCAGTCTTTATCCAAAGTCTCAATTGAATAAGTCACATCATCTTTGTCCTTACTGCAGATCACGACCCGATCCGCGTGTATGTGGCGACCAAGAGTCCAATCTTTTCAGCAGCCCTTGTATCTTCCAGCCATCACGGCCGAACATGAAAGGTACCTGTGGCCCTTCTTCACCTCCAAACGATCCCAGATAAAATCACTGTACCATCGTTCTCGGGAGGCCTCGATTTCAAACAACAAATTCTTTGAGATGTATGGGTACTCCCATCCATAGTCCGCGGCAACCTTCTGGGTCAAAAGCCGTTGCAGTCGGGCCAAAGGCGGCATGGTCGCCCGATCTCCAGCTCCTGGCAGGACGATAGCATCCAGAGATCTCCTGGGGCGTACAGGCTCCAATTGTGGCATAGGAGGCCTTAATGGTGAACGGATCTCCGGTACAGCAGGTACGGGAGAGACCGGAGCTTGCAACACAGGTACGGGGACAACTTCTCCAGCACAAACAGGGGGTTCCACCCGGGGTGTAGTATCCCCTGAGTCCATGGGCGATCCCTTTACACTACGGGGAGAAGTCAGCGAAATCTTGTCCCATCCCTTAGTGACAAACAACTCATCGATCTCTGCGTTATCTCCCATATCAGAGGAAGAATCTATGTCCGAAGAGTCCCACATCTCTGCTGGCAGGCAAACTCTCGTGGACACAGGATCATCTTTCAACAGTTCCTTGAGTCAGGCACCCAAGCGTCCCTAATAGAACGGACACTGACCTTGGTTCCTTTCCCCTTGCCGACCTCGAACTCTAACCGTCATGGATCGTTCGGAAACTTCTCTGGCTGGACGATCCGAGTCAGGCGGGTGCTGGGGTGGGCCTCCACCGCGGCTGCGGGAAAACTTTACGAGTCCTACCTTCCTTTTAGCAGGCGGAAGGAAGGGCTCCGTTGTGACTGATGGAGCATCCGCTGGGTTCTCCACCTCAAATTCCTCAATGGCCGGAGCTTCAGTCTTTACCTCCACCACCTCTGCGGAACTGCGCTTGGGAATGGCAATGATAGCACACACCTCCTCCTCAGGAGTAACAGCACCTGAGATCCAATTCACTCGGTAGACTTTTGGCTTCTCTGTTGGCTTCTCTGTTGGCTGCTCTACCTCGAACAGGAATTCCCCACACAATCAGTCCCTGACACTTCACACAGATCATGCCCAAGGCCTCTGCATCTCTGCATGCATAAAGGGCGAAGCGGCCTCTGGGCTTCAGCCGGATTCCTGTGTCAGTCAAAGAGGCAGCAATAGGGGTCACAGCCATGGTTGGACCGGGCAAAAGAGCACAAGATCCCGGTGAAGCAGGTCTCCACAAAGGAGCGAACATATCGCTTCGTCAATAGTCCAATAGATAATGTCCCTTTTTGGAGCCAAACGCACCACGAGGAGCTCACACTTAGCAGGGCTCCTCCCCGTTTCTAGAAGAGCCTCCTCTTCTAGAAACGGGTCCCCTCGCAAGGCGGCACCCTGAGATTCTTCCTCCCGATGTGGGCTCCAGCTAAAGGTGCTGGGCCCAGGGCTGAAGTCGCAGTCCCAGGACTAAAGGTGCCTGGGACTGAAGTGCACGTGGCCCCATGGCCTAGATTCTCCCTCTGGGCATGGCCCCGGGAATTGCTCCCTCTCCAATGGCGTCTGCCCCTTTTGTACCCTCTCCTGGCATGCACAGCAGGTAGACCACACCCACTGCATGGCTGCCGAGAGAGGACACCAAATCACTGCCCCATTACCTGTGGTTCAACCCCGAGTATAAGTGACAGCGCCACCCATACTTCTAAGGGGAACTGCACACCAGGCAAAACAGCAGCAAGGCAGAGACCATCAAATTGAAAGATTCAAGCCAACTACCACTCGAATCACCCTTAAATTTGGCATAGCAATCCCTAAATTTGGTACCCCCGCTACAAATAGGTAAGATAAGCAATACAAGGTAACAATATAAAAACCAGTACAAGGAATTCCTTTATGGAGGATGTTAAGAACGAGTATGAGTATGAGATAAGGTGCCATCTCTTTGATGGTCGTGGTACTGAGAGTAGATCATAGATCGAACTCTCCTTGGACACCCCCTAAGGAATCACACTGTGTCCAAGAGAGAGTCCGGTCCTACCATCGTGAATTGGAGAATGAATATTCATACTCAAGGTGACTTAAACTATTCTACAGTTGAGTACCAGGACAACTATGGTGATCAGTGATCGAGTGAGTTCTGGAGACGCCCATAGAGGACGCCAACATCCGTTCAGATGTGCAATGTAGGTTAGTGAGGTCAATCACTTCAGCGATAGTAGGTAGAGTAGTATCTTTTCATTTTCTGGTTATTGTAAGCCTGGCTGCTAGAAGGAGATTGGTGATTGTACGTTGCAGGTTAGCTGGGAATTGGTCTATCCCCAGGGATAGAAGTGCCAGTGCTGGGTTCGGTAGTACTTGTGATTGGGCTATGTCTGTTAATAAATTAAACACTTTTGACCAGTATAACAGAAGTTTAGGACAGTTCCATAGTGTATGGAGTAGATCTCCCCGAGATCCACATTGTCTCCAACAAGCGTCAGATATGTAATTATCAGGTAAAAGGTTGAAGTCCCCGCAGATAAGCAAATGTCCCTGTTGCAGTTCACGTATTTTCTTTAGAGTGCTTTTAAGGAACTGAATCTGTCTGTGATTCGGGGCGTACAAGTTTACTAATGTATAAGCGACATTTTCTATGGTGCAGACAAGAATTATATATCTTCCTTCTGGGTCTAGGGGACAGTTTTGAAGCTGGAAAGATAGTGTCTCTGATGGCAATTAGAACCCCCCTCTGTTTTTAGCGAAGCAGGCTTTGTAGATATGTGGAAAAGATTTATGTTGGCAGATGGGAGTGGCATCCTGAGCAAAGTGCGTTTCTTGGACGCATATGATATTGCTTCCATGTGACAGCGCCGTTTTCCATAGGGAAGCTCTTTTGGCCGGGTGGTTCAGGCCTTTGGCGTTTATATGTTGATGGACATTGTGAAATTGCTGAGGGCAATGTGATGCTTGGTAGGGATGAGCTTCGAGTTCGAGTCGAACTCATGTTCGACTCGAACATTGCCTGTTCGCCCGTTCGCCGAACAGCGAACAAATTGGGGTGTTCGCGGAAAATTCGAAAAGTCTATGGGAGAAATCTAAAGTGCTAATTATAAAGGCTTATATGCAAGTTATTGTCATAAAAAGTGTTTGGGGACCCGGGTCCTGCCCCAGAGGACACGTATGAATGCAAATTTTTTTTTTTAAAGCAGCAGTTTTTTTGGGAGCAGTGATTTTAATAATGCTTAAAGTGAAACAATAAAAGTGAAATATTCCTTTAAATTTCGTACCTGGGGGGTGTGTATGATATGCATGTAAAGTGGTGCATGTTTCCCGTGCTTAGAACTGTCCCTGCACAAAGTGTAATTTTTGAAGGAAAAAAAGTCATTTAAAACTCACTCGCGGCTAGTAATGAATTGTCGGCTCCCGGCAATACATACAAAAGTCATTGATAAAAAAAAAGCGTGGGGGTCCCCCATAATTCGATTACCAGGCCCTTCAGGTCTGGAATGGATATTAAGGGGAACCCCGCCGCAAATTTAAAAAAAAAATGGCGTGGGGTTCCCCCAAATATCCATACTAGGCCCTTCAGATCTGGCATGGATTTTAAGGAGAACTCCACCCCAAATGTAAAAAAAAATGGCATGGAGTCCCCCCAAAAATCCATACCAGACCCTTATCCGAGCACGCAACCTGGCCGGCCACAGGAAAAGAGGGGGGGATGAGAGAGCGCCCCCCCTCCTGAACCGTACCAGGCCACATGCCCTCAACATGGGGACAAGGGCCTCATCCCCACAACCCTTGCCCGGTGGTTGTGGGGGTCTGCGGGCGGGGGGCTTATCGGAATCTGGAAGACCCCTTTAACAAAGGGGAGCCCCAGATCCCAGCCCCCCTATGTGAATTGGTAAGGGGTACATTGTACCCCTACCATTTCACGAAGAAAGTGTCAAAAAATGTAAAAAAAAAAAAAACACACAAACACCTTGAAAAAGTCCTTTATTAAAAAAAAAAAAAACATTCCAGTGGTGAAATCCAGTGTCCCCCGGCGATCCCGATGTCCAGCGCTGTCCGTCATTGGTTGAGCCTGAGCGGACCTGATGGGGAACTTCCTCTGCAGTCTATTACATGTATAGACCCGCCCCTTCTAAAGTTCCCCATCAGGTCCGCTCAGCCAATGACTCGGTGATGCGGAACATGAGAAGGGGCGGGTCTATACATGTATTACAAAGTGAGAGAAGTTCCCCATCAGGTCCGCCCCCTCGGTATGTCAGACCCCGCCTACGTCATTGGCCTGATCGGGGAACTTCCTTCATTGTGTAATTTAAATTTACACAGTGAAGGAAGTTTTCCGCTCAGGCCAATGACGTAGGCGGGGTCTGACAAACCGAGGGGGCGGACCTGATGGGGAACTTCTCTCACTTTGTAATACATGTATAGACCCGCCCCTTCTCATGTTCCGCATCAGGTCCTCAGCCTTACACCAAGTCATTGGCTGAGCGGACCTGAAGGGGAACCATGTTGAGGGCATGTGGCCTGGTTCAGGAGGGGGGGGGGGCGCTCTCTTGTCCCCCCCTCTAAGGGTCTGGTATGGATTTTTGGGGGGACTCCACACCATTTTTTTTTTAATTTGGGGTGGAGTTCCCCTTAAAATCCATGCCAGATCTGAAGGGCCTGGTATGGATATTTGGGGGAACCCCACGCCATTTTTTTAAAAATTTGCGGCGGGGTTCCCCTTAATATCCATTCCAGACCTGAAGGGCCTGGTAATTGAATTCTGGGGGACCTTCACGCTTTTTTTTTTTTTTTTTATCAATGACTTTTGTATGTATTGCCGGGAGCCGACAATTCATTAATAGCCGCGAGTGAGTTTTAAATGACTTTTTTTCCTTCAAAAATTACATTTTATGCAGGGACAGTTCTAAGCACGGTAAACATGCGCCACTTTACAGGCATACTATACACCCCCCAGGTACGAAATTTAAAGGAATATTTCACTTTTATTTTTTCATTTTAAGCATTATTAAAATCACTGCTTCCGAAAAAAAGGCAGTTTTTAAAATGTATTTTTGCAATGATTCATGTCCCCTGGGGCAGGACCCAGGTCCCCAAACACTTTTTAGGACAATAACATGCATATTAGGCGTTATAATTAGCACTTTAGATTTCGAACGTTCGAGTCCATTGTATTTAATAGGGTTCTAAAGTTCACGCGAACATTCTGTCTGTTCGCAGGTTCTGGTGCGAACCAAACCGGGGGGTGTTCAGCTCATCCCTGATGCTTGGTAACACTCATGCCGCGTACACACGATCATTTTTCACGTCGTGAAAAATTACATATTTTTTTCAACAAGAAAAACGACCGTGTGCGGTCTTTTTGTCATTTTTCCCGACGTGAAAAACGGCATTAAAAACGACGAGAAAAATTAGAACATGCTCTAATTTTTCTCGTCGTTAGAGATGAGCCCCAGCTAAAAGTGCTGGGTCCAATGGCGAAGCTGCAGCCCCAGGCTAAATGTGCCTGGGACCGATGCACACGCTCACCCCTGGCCTGGAGGGCCAGGTCACGCGACCCGAATTCCAGAACTCCCAACTCCAGGCGGTGTCTGCCCTTATGTATCCTCTCCCGACATGCACAGCAGGTTGACCACGCCCACTGTACTACTGCCGAGAGAGGACACCCTAAGGCGCAGCACTGTCACCAGTGGTTCAGCCCTGACCTGTCATGGCAGTGCCACCTACAGGCCACAGGGAACTGCACACCAGTACAACACCTGCAGAAACAAAGTAACAGAACCTATCAATAAAAGCGCTCTGAGCCTGGCTACTAGCTCAGACCAACCGCTAAATTTAGGCACATAGCACCCCTCAAAGTAGAGGGGCGCTACAGCTGCAATATAATAAGTTTGCTTATGGGTTTAATACAATTTATATACCAATATGAATATTGTATACTGGGTTTTATATGTTATTTATTACATACTTTTACACATTTTTTTATATTATTAATAGTATCCAATACTTGTTGGACCAATCTTTTAACACTGTATGTACTTTTTGTATTTTTTTTTAACCAGTTACCTTTACACTAATCCTGAAGAAGTGGTCAACATAGCACAATGAAATGCACTGACGGTGTCCTAAATGCTTGTTAGAAATAAAAACTTTTTATTTAAAATATTGGAAGAATCATTGATTATATAGGTGGCTCTGTACATCTCTGCACCTTTTTGAAGCCAGAATATACCTAGTAAACACTCTCAAATGTGTCAGTTAACCACTTCAGCCCCAGAAAAATGTACCCCCTTCCTGACCAGAGCACTTTTTGCGATTCGGCACTGCGTCGCTTTAACTGACAATTGCGCGGTCGTGCGACATTGCAACCAAACCAAACTGACGTCCTTTTTTCCCACAAATATAGATTTTATTTGGTGGTATTTGATCATCTCTGCGTTTTTTTTTTTGTTTTTTTTTGCTATAAACAAGAAGAGAGCACCAATTTTGAAAAAAAAAACTATTACTTTTTGCTATAATAAATATCCCCCAAAAATATATATAAATAATAATAAAAAAAAAATGTCCTCAGTTTAGGCCAATATGTATTCTTCTACATATTTTTGGTAAAAAAAAAAAAAAAAATCGCAATAAGTGTATATTGATGGTTTGCGCAAAAGTTATAGCGTCTACAAAATACAGGATAGATTTATGGCATTTGTTTCATTATTTTTTTTTATTAGTAATGGCGGAGATCTGTGATTTTTTTTTGTTTCAATATTTTTATTGAATTTTCCTGTCTTTAAACAAGATCAAAAACGATATTCGTACAGCATAATAAACACAGTGAATAAGCAATTCACGTAGATGAGTAACAATTCCAACAATAATATGTAGCAACCATGCCCCTCCTTCTCCACTCTTTGGCTCGTTCACTGGAGAGGAAGGCGCACAGTCTCCACCATGCCCATACCCCCTGGTTTGCAGAGGCTAAGCACACTTGTTTTCACTTACGGGTCTTTGCAGTAACACTCCCCTCAGAGTTGGTTTCTGTCCCTAGAATGTAGGGACAAAAGTCTCTATGCCCCAAGTAACTCCAAGGTCCACACCAGCATCAACTCCAACATAGAGTTTATTTCTTTATGCACGAACATCCACAAATGAGGAGAAGAGAAAGGTGTTAGGAAGACAGATCAATTCAGGCACTCTTGTTTCTTCGCCACTCGATCCCGAATGGGCATAGCTCGCCCGGATAGTCACCCGAAGGCACCAGCAGCTGGCGTGTAACTCGAACAGTCTATTCGATTCCCCAATGGATGCGTTCAGGAGATCCTCTGCCACAGAATCTATAGTGTCCCAAACCTCCTACTGGTCCTGTTGTTTAGATCCCCTTTTTCTGGATGGATGACATCCCTCCAGAGAGTTACTGGGCCCCTTCCTTCACTGTGATCTCTCACCAGTCCTTCGGAATGGTCCTCCCCCAGCCTCCTCTTCTAGAAATGGGTCCCCTCGCAAGGCGGCACCCTGAGATTCTTCCTCCCGATGTGGGCTCCAGCTAAAGGTGCTGGGCCCAGGGCTGAAGTCGCAGTCCCAGGACTAAAGGTGCCTGGGACTGAAGTGCACGTGGCCCCATGGCCTGGAGGGCCACGCACTTGAACCTGGACCGTAGATTCTCCCTCCCGGCATGGGCCCCGGGTATCGCTCCCTCTCCAATGGCGTCCGCCCCTTTTGTACCCTGTCCCGGCATGCACAGCAGGTAGACCACACCCACTGCACGGCTGCCGAGAGGGGACACCAAATCACTGCCCCATTACCTGTGGTTGAACCCCGAGTATAAGTGACAGCGCCACCCATACTTCTAAGGGGAACTGCACACCAGGCAAAACAGCAGCAAGGCAGAGTCCAGCAAATTGAAAGATTCGAGCCAACTACCACTCGAATCACCCTTAAATTTGGCATAGCAATCCCTAAATTTGGTACCCCCGCTACACACTCCCCCTTCTTAAAGAGACACTGTCCCCAGTGTCTGGAGACAAATTTGCACACTCAATCCTGAGCAGGCGCAAACTTACCTTCAGAACTATGTACAAAAATAAAAAAAACACAACAAAAAACTACTACCAGAGTGCCTGAATTAAAGAAGTGAATTTCAGTAAAAGAAGAGGGACAGAAACATTTTTTTCACAAAGACAAATAACATTCCCTCCCACCATCCTATCGCAACTAGATCCCACCCAATCTCCGGTGAGTTGCTTGATGGTCTCCTGCATGGAAAAGAAAACACACATCATACAAATAAATAACATTCTATCACTACTGTATGTACATGAATCAAACCACCTCTCCTAGAAGAGATAATTTGTTTAATCTAAATGACAAACACTAAGCCTAGTGTATTTTAAATAGTAGTACTGGGTAAGTGCTTCAAAAGTTTTGCAAACCACTACCACCTAGTGGCAGCACACACATTTTCTCTGTAGCCTAAGTGCATTCCAACGCACCACAATACAAGGATCCCCTTGTTGATCTCGGCGGCTTCCAGCTTGGCCTGACTAGCTGTACCCCAAAGTTTTTGTTTATTTTCCTAAAAAAAAAAAGGAAGGGAACAACAAAACAAAGTCCTTCAAAAAGTAAAAAAATCCCTGGGAATAGAGTTAACACAGCAGTTCAAGGCATTTGTCCCCGAAGCGGTAACAAAAAAAAAACAAGTAACACTCAGAGGTAAAAGCGTGGATCAGGGAGAGTCAGAGACTTCCAGTCTTTATCCAAAGTCTCAATTGAATAAGTCACACCATCTTTGTCCTTACTGCAGATCACGACCCGATCCGCGTGTATGTGGCGACCAAGAGTCCAATCTTTTCAGCAGCCCTTGTATCTTCCAGCCATCACGGCCGAACATGAAAGGTACCTGTGGCCCTTCTTCACCTCCAAACGATCCCAGATAAAATCACTGTACCATCGTTCTCGGGAGGCCTCGATTTCAAACAACAAATTCTTTGAGATGTATGGGTACACCCATCCATAGTCCGCGGCAACCTTCTGGGTCAAAAGCCGTTGCAGTCGGGCCAAAGGCGGCATGGTCGCCCCATCTCCAGCTCCTGGCAGGACGATAGCATCCAGAGATCTCCTGGGGCGTACAGGCTCCAATTGTGGCATAGGAGGCCTTAATGGTGAACGGATCTCCGGTACAGCAGGTAGGGGAGAGACCGGAGCTTGCAACACAGGTACGGGGACAACTTCTCCAGCACAAACAGGGGGTTCCACCCGGGGTGTAGTATCCCCTAAGTCCATGGGCGATCCCTTTACACTACGGGGAGAAGTCAGCGAAATCTTGTCCCATCCCTTAGTGACAAACAACTCATCGATCTCTGCGTTATCTCCCATATCAAAGGAAGAATCTATGTCCGAAGAGTCCCACATCTCTCCTGGCAGGCAAACTCTCGTGGACACAGGATCATCTTTCAACAGTTCCTTGAGTCAGGCACCCAAGCGTCCCTAATAGAACGGACACTGACCTTGGTTCCTTTCCCCTTGCCGACCTCGAACTCTAACCGTCATGGATCGTTCGGAAACTTCTCTGGCTGGACGATCCGAGTCAGGCGGGCGCTGGGGTGGGCCTCCACCGCGGCTGCGGGAAAACTTTACGAGTCCTACCTTCCTTTTAGCAGGCGGAAGGAAGGGCTCCGTTGTGACTGATGCAGCATCCGCTGGGTTCTCCACCTCAAATTCCTCAATGGCCGGAGCTTCAGTCTTTACCTCCACCACCTCTGCGGGACTGCGCTTGGGAATGGCAATGATAGCACACACCTCCTCCTCAGGAGTAACAGCACCTGAGATCCAATTCACTCGGTAGGCTTTTGGCTTCTCTGTTGGCTTCTCTGTTGGCTGCTCTACCTCGAACAGGAATTCCCCACACAATCAGTCCCTGACACTTCACACAGATCATGCCCAAGGCCTCTGCATCTCTGCATGCATAAAGGGCGAAGCGGCCTCTGGGCTTCAGCCGGATTCCTGTGTCAGTCAAAGAGGCAGCAATAGGGGTCACAGCCATGGTTGAACCGGGCAAAAGAGCACAAGATCCCGGTGAAGCAGGTCTCCACAAAGGAGCGAACATATCGCTTTGTCAATAGTCCAATAGATAATGTCCCTTTTTGGAGCCAAACGCACCACGAGGAGCTCACACTTAGCAGGGCTCCTCCCCGTTTCTAGAAGAGCCTCCTCTTCTAGAAACGGGTCCCCTCGCAAGGCGGCACCCTGAGATTCTTCCTCCCGATGTGGGCTCCAGCTAAAGGTGCTGGGCCCAGGGCTGAAGTCGCAGTCCCAGGACTAAAGGTGCCTGGGACTGAAGTGCACGTGGCCCCATGGCCTAGATTCTCCCTCTGGGCATGGGCCCCGGGAATTGCTCCCTCTCCAATGGCGTCCGCCCCTTTTGTACCCTCTCCCGGCATGCACAGCAGGTAGACCACACCCACTGCATGGCTGCCGAGAGAGGACACCAAATCACTGCCCCATTACCTGTGGTTCAACCCCGAGTATAAGTGACAGCGCCACCCATACTTCTAAGGGGAACTGCACACCAGGCAAAACAGCAGCAAGGCAGAGACCATCAAATTGAAAGATTCAAGCCAACTACCACTCGAATCACCCTTAAATTTGGCATAGCAATCCCTAAATTTGGTACCCCCGCTACAAATAGGTAAGATAAGCAATACAAGGTAACAATATAAAAACCAGTACAAGGAATTCCTTTATGGAGGATGTTAAGAACGAGTATGAGTATGAGATAAGGTGCCATCTCTTTGATGGTCGTGGTACTGAGAGTAGATCATAGAGCGAACTCTCCTTGGACACCCCCTAAGGAATCACACTGTGTCCAAGAGAGAGTCCGGTCCTATCATCGTGAATTGGAGAATGAATATTCATACTCAAGGTGACTTAAACTATTCTACAGTTGAGTACCAGGACAACTATGGTGATCAGTGATCGAGTGAGTTCTGGAGACGCCCATAGAGGACGCCAACATCCGTTCAGATGTGCAATGTAGGTTAGTGAGGTCAATCACTTCAGCGATAGTAGGTAGAGTAGTATCTTTTAATTTTCTGGTTATTGTAAGCCTGGCTGCTAGAAGGAGATTGGTGATTGTACGTTGCAGGTTAGCTGGGAATTGGTCTATCCCCAGGGATAGAAGTGCCAGTGCTGGGTTCGGTAGTACTTGTGATTGGGCTATGTCTGTTAATAAATTAAACACTTTTGACCAGTATAACAGAAGTTTAGGACAGTTCCATAGTGTATGGAGTAGATGTCCCCGAGATCCACATTGTCTCCAACAAGCGTCAGATATGTCATGTCATTATCAGGTAAAAGGTTGAAGTCCCCTCAGATAAGCAAATGTCCCTGTTGCAGTTCACGTATTTTCTTTAGAGTGCTTTTAAGGAACTGAATCTGTCTGTGATTCGGGGCGTACAAGTTTACTAATGTATAAGCGACATTTTCTATGGTGCAGACAAGAATTATATATCTTCCTTCTGGGTCTAGGGGACAGTTTTGAAGCTGGAAAGATAGTGTCTCTGATGGCAATTAGAACCCCCCTCTGTTTTTAGCGAAGCAGGCTTTGTAGATATGTGGAAAAGATTTATGTTGGCAGATGGGGGTGGCATCCTGAGCAAAGTGCGTTTCTTGGACGCATATGATATTGCTGCCATGTGACAGCGCCGTTTTCCATAGGGAAGCTCTTTTGGCCGGGTGGTTCAGGCCTTTGGCGTTTATATGTTGATGGACATTGTGAAATTGCTGAGGGCAATGTGATGCTTGGTAGGGATGAGCTTCGAGTTCGAGTCGAACTCATGTTCGACTCGAACATTGCCTGTTCGCCCGTTCGCCGAACAGCGAACAAATTGGGGTGTTCGCGGAAAATTCGAAAAGTCTATGGGAGAAATCTAAAGTGCTAATTATAAAGGCTTATATGCAAGTTATTGTCATAAAAAGTGTTTGGGGACCCGAGTCCTGCCCCAAGGGACACGTATGAATGCATTTTTTTTTTTAAAACAGCAGTTTTTTTGGGAGCAGTGATTTTAATAATGCTTAAAGTGAAACAATAAAAGTGAAATATTCCTTTAAATTTCGTACCTGGGGGGTGTGTATGATATGCATGTAAAGTGGCGCATGTTTCCCGTGCTTAGAACTGTCCCTGCACAAAGTGTCATTTTTGAAGGAAAAAAAGTCATTTAAAACTCACTCGCGGCTATTAATGAATTGTCGGCTCCCGGCAATACATACAAAAGTCGTTGATAAAAAAAAAAAAGCGTGGGGGTCCTCCATAATTCCATTACCAGGCCCTTCAGGTCTGGAATGGATATTAAGGGGAACCCCGCCGCAAATTTAAAAAAAAATGGCGTGGGTTTCCCCCAAATATCCATACTAGGCCCTTCAGATCTGGCATGGATTTTAAGGGGAACTCCACCCCAAATGTAAAAAAAAATGGCATGGAGTTCCCCCAAAAATCCATACCAGACCCTTATCCGAGCACGCAACCTGGCCGGCCACAGGAAAAGAGGGGGGGATGAGAGAGCGCCCCCCCTCCTGAACCGTACCAGGCCACATGCCCTCAACATGGGGACAAGGGCCTCATCCCCAAAACCCTTGCCCGGTGGTTGTGGGGGTCTGCGGGCGGGGGGCTTATCGGAATCTGGAAGACCCCTTTAACAAAGGGAACCCCCAGATCCCGCCCCCCCCCTATGTGAATTGGTAAGAGGTACATTGTACCCCTACCATTTCACGAACAAAGTGATTTTTTTTTAAAAAAAAAACACACAAACACCTTGAAAAAGTCCTTTATTAAAAAAAAAAAACATTCCAGCGGTGAAATCCAGTGTCCCCCGGCGATCCCGATGTCCAGCGCTGTTCGTCATTGGTTGAGCCTGAGCAGACCTGATGGGGAACTTCCTCTGCAGTCTATTACATGTATAGACCCGCCCCTTCTAAAGTTCCCCATCAGGTCCGCTCAGCCAATGACTCGGTGTAAGGCTGAGGACCTGATGCGGAAAATGAGAAGGGGCGGGTCTATACATGTATTACAAAGTGAGAGAAGTTCCCCATCAGGTCCGCCCCCTCGGTATGTCAGACCCCGCCTACGTCATTGGCCTGAGCGGGGAACTTCCTTCACTGTGTAATTTAGCCACTTGTCCACCGCCCACTGTCAATTGACGGCGGGCGGAGGATACTCTCGTTCTGGGAGGACGTCATATGACGTCCTCCCTTTAAAACGAGCTAGAAGGCGCGCGCGCGCCCGCCGCGTTCACAAGGCCCCGGTGCGCGTGCCCGGTGGCCGCGATTGCCGTCGGGCACCCGCGATTGCCCGGGAAACGAGCAGGAAAGTGGGTCTCTGTGTGTAAACACAGAGATCCACGTCCTGTGAGGGAGAGGAGGCTGATGGTGTGTCCCTTGTACATAGGGACAACCATCAGTCACCTCCCCCTGTCAGTCCCCTCCCCCCACAGTAAGAACACATTGAGGGAACATATTTAACCCCTTCCCGCCCCCTAGTGGTTAACCCCTTCCCTGCCAATCACATTTATACAGTAATCAATGCATTTTTATAGCAGGGATCGCTGTATAAACGTGAATGGTCCCAAAAATGTGTCAAAAGTGTCCGATGTGTCCGCCGCAATATCGCAGTCACAATAAAAAATCGCAGATCGCCGCCATTACTAATAAAAAAATAAAAATGCTATAAATCTATCCCCTATTTTGTACACGCTATAACTTTTGCGCAAACCAATCAATACGCGCTTATTGCGATTTTTTTTTTTTTACCAAAAATATGTAGAAGAATACGTATCGGCCTAAACTGAGGAAAATTTTATTTAAAAAAAAAAATGGGTATTTATTATAGCAAAAAGTAAAAAATAGTGTTTTTTTCCCAAACTGGACGCTCTTCTTTTGTTTATAGCGCAAAAAATAAAAACCGCAGAGGTGATCAAATCCCACCAAAAGAAAGCTCTATTTGTGGGAAAAAAAGGACACAAATTTTGTTTGGGAGCCACGTCGCACGACCGCGCAATTGTCATTCAAAGTGTGACAGCGCTGAAAGCTGAAAAATGGCTTGGGCAGGAAGGGGGTTTTCGTGCACAGTAGGGAGGTGGTTAAATTTACACAGTGAAGGAAGTTTTCCGCTCAGGCCAATGACGTAGGCGGGGTCTGACAAACCGAGGGGACGGACCTGATGGGGAACTTCTCTCACTTTGTAATACATGTATAGACCCGCCCCTTCTCATGTTCCGCATCAGGTCCTCAGCCTTACACCAAGTCATTGGCTGAGTGGACCTGAAGGGGAACCATGTTGAGGGCATGTGGCCTGGTTCAGGAACGGGGGGGGAGCTCTCTCGTCCCCCCCTCTTTTCCTGCGGCCGGCCAGGTTGCGTGCTCGGATAAGGGTCTGGTATGGATTTTTGGGGGGACTCCACGCCATTTTTTTTACATTTGGGGTGGAGTTCCCCTTAAAATCCATGCCAGATCTGAAGGGCCTGGTATGGATATTTGGGGGAACCCCACGCCATTTTTTTTTAAATTTGCGGCGGGGTTCCCCTTAATATCCATTCCAGACCTGAAGGGCCTGGTAATTGAATTCTGGGGGACCCTCACGCTTTTTTTTATTTTTTATCAATGACTTTTGTATGTATTGCCGGGAGCCGACAATTCATTAATAGCCGCGAGTGAGTTTTAAATGACTTTTTTTCCTTCAAAAATTACATTTTATGCAGGGACAGTTCTAAGCACGGGAAACATGCGCCACTTTACATGCATATCATACACACACCAGGTACAAAATTTAAAGGAATATTTCACTTTTATTTTTTAATTTTAAGCATTATTAAAATCACTGCTCCCGAAAAAAAGGCAGTTTTTAAAATGTATTTTTGCATTGATACATGTCCCCTGGGGCAGGACCCAGGTCCCCAAACACTTTTTAGGACAATAACTTGCACATAAGCCTTTGTAATTAGCACTTTAGATTTCGAACGTTCGAGTCCATTGTATTTAATAGGGTTCTAAAGTTCACGCGAACATTCTGTCTGTTCGCAGGTTCTGGTGCGAACCAAACAGGGGGGTGTTCGGCTCATCCCTGATGCTTGGTAACACTCATGCCGCGTACACACGATCATTTTTCACGTCGTGAAAAATTACATATTTTTTTTCAACAAGAAAAACGACCGTGTGCGGTCTTTTTGTCATTTTTCCCGACGTGAAAAACGTCATTAAAAACAACGAGAAAAATTAGAACATGCTCTAATTTTTCTCGTCGTTTTTCCCATCATTTTTTTCCTTTGCAGTTTTCCCATAGGGAAACACTGCCACGGAGCCTACACACGGTCGTTTTTCTCGACAAGAGAAAACATGACGGGAAAAACTACCGTGTGTGGGGGAACAAGCCGTTCCCTAGTTTTTCATGTCATGATTCACATTGTTTTTTTAACCGCCGTGAATCACGATCGTGTGTACGCGGCATGACTGTTGGAAGATGATTGTGTTGCTCCTCAACTAGGTGACTCCGGATGTTGGTCCTTTAGGTTCCGTGGTATCTCTGGAGACGCGGCTCCTGCAGCGAACGTACCTCGCTTTAATATAACTCAAAGGGTCAGTATAAATAGCGGGTTACACCGACTAGATGAAGGGGTAAAGTTCAGAACGGATGTAACACAGCGTGACAGAGGACCGGGGATATGGGTCGCTGGAGAAGTGGGATGTTGTGAGGTGTGTCATTTCCCTCTAGAATTGCGAAATTCCTTACGATTAGTGCCCTGTTGTCGAGGATCAGTGGGAGATTTTTTTTCTTTGGTAGATACTGTAGCTCAGGAATTATTCCCCATGAGTGAAGGAGTTGTAGGCCATCCTTGGGGTTGGATATGACGGTTGTTGTTCCATTGTTAGTGATCACTATAGTGGCCGGATGTCGCCATTTATAGGGAATTTTGTGATTGTTAAGGGCCTTAGTGACCGTCTTCATCTGTCTCCTCATGTTGAGAGTATATTGGGAGAGGTCAGCATACAAGTGCATCTCATTGTTTGGTGCAGGTAGTTCAGGGTTAGATCTGGCCTTTGTTAGCAGCTTCTCCTTGGTAGGAAAGAAGTGGATTTTCATCAGGACATCTCTAGGCATGGAGGCTTCTAGGTGTTTAGGCTTCGGTATGCGATGTATGTGATCGATAATACGTTCGATCGGCGTCACCTAAGGAACATTTTGACGCACACCTCTTGGACCCACAACAAGGCTCAGGCGCATCCCCGCTAGCAGGCTTCCAACTGTAAACAGATGTGTGCCATTGCGCACGCGTATGCGCCAAACGCGGAGATCGTGCACGCGCGCACGGTGATGCTGCCTTGGCGCCCAGTGTTTTTTAAAAGGGGCTTCTTCTGTCCAGACCCTTGCTGTCTGATCTGCAGCTTATCCTGTGACTTGGCCCTGAACCTGCACCTGTTACTCTGACCCGGCTTCCTGACCTTGCTGCTATCTCCAGTCCTGACCTTTGGCTACCTTGACCTTGTTCTGCTCATCTGTGTGCCTGATCCTCCATTGCCTGATCCAGCCTGAACTCTGACCATCCGCTGCCTGACGCTCCAGCCTGTATCTGATCCGCTGTGCATTACCTGGCTCGGCTGACCTGCATCTTCTGACCTGCATCCTCAGCTACCTGCATTGGCTGACCTGCATCTTCTGACCTGCATCCTCAGTTACCTGCATCGGCTGACCTGCATCTTCTGACCTGCATCCTCAGCTACTTGCATCGGCTGACCTGCATCTTCTGACCTGCATCCTCAGCTACCTGCATCGGCTGACCTGCATCTTCTGACCTGCATCCTCATCTACCTGCACCCGCTGACCTGCATCCTCTGACCTGCATCTTCAGGCCTTCTCCAGTAATCTTCTCATCCAGTCCAGGAGAACCCAGCAGGCACTCATACCCCACTGTGCTCCTTCGGGTCACTGTCCCAACTCCAGTGACCCGGGAACCAGGGCTGTACGAGAGGTCTCCCTCTGCACGTCAGGCTCACCTCCAAGGTACGTATCAGTATCAAACAGCCATGCCTGAGCCTGCAAGAGGGACCTCTTCCACCGATGAGATCTGCCAACTCCTTTCTGATCTCACTCTAGAGGTGAAATCTCTCCAGGACGGTCATAAATGCTTAGAGGGACAAATGCAATCCCCGGCTACCACCACAGATCCTCCTGCCAGGACACCCACAGAAGCCACCTCTGCACCTTCTGTAACGATGTTGCCTCCAGAGCCAAAGGTCCCCATTCCGGAGAAGTTTTCCGGGGATCGAAATACGTTTCGGACATTCCGCAATGCATGCGAGTTGTACTTCTCCCTGATACCCCTAACGTTCTAATAAAACGTACCGCTTCAAGCTGCTAGACTCCGATGATTGCTTCCGCCCTGTTACACTGGCAGGTGCTGGCTATGCACTGGTCCATAGCTATGAGTAAGCTTTAAGTTATGATGTGAAACGCGTCAGCCGTTGGCCCCTGCATGTCCACTGTCTGTTTTGGTTTGCTTTTGGCACTTATGGATTCATTTTTGGATTTGACCTTTTAACATTTTGCAATAAATCTTTTTACTGAGTGCGGCAGTCCAGGACCTTTTCTTACCCCTAACGTTCTCCCGGGAGACCACCAAAGTAGGGTTTGTCATCTCGCTCCTGCTGGGGGAACCTCAGTCCTGGGCACATCACCTGCTTGAAGAACGCCATGTTTCACTGGACTCTTTGCCATCCTTTTTCAAGGCCATGTCGCTCCTTTATGATGACCCCCAATAGACTTCCACTGCCGAAGCTGCTCTTCATGCGCTCCAGCAAGGCCGCAGAGTGGTCAAGGACTATATAACGGACTTCAGGCGCTGGAGTGCAGATACTCAATGGAACCATGCAGCTTTACGGCATCAGTTCCGTTTAGGCCTTTCCGAAAGATTAAAGGACGAACTGGCCCGAGTTGGCATACAAGACTCTTTGGAGAACCTAATGGCATTGACTATCCAGATAGACCGGCGCCTTCAGGAGCGCACCGCAGAGAAAATGAACCAGCAGACTCGTCCAACCTGGATGTTACCCCGTGTGGCCATGAACACGCGTCCTGCTTCCACCAGACCTGTCTCAGCTAGATCTGTACCAACCTCCTTTGAACCAGTGCAAGTCGGTTTAATAAGACCCTCGCTATCCGCTGAGGAACGCTCACGCCGGCAACAGCTCAATCTCTGCCTGTACTGTGGGGGGGCCGGCCACTATGTACATTCATGCCCAGTAAAACCTCAAAGATGTTTGTCTATCTCACCTACCAGTCAACCAGCATCCTCTGCCAATACTACTCACCTGGCCCTTTGCATCTCCTTCCAGCTTCCAGGTAGGACCGTGCCTGCTACTGCAATTATAGATTCTGGAGCATGTAGTTGTTTTATTGACCTGAACTTTGCAAACCAACAGCTCATCCCACTCCAGCACAGGGCACAGGGACTCCCCATCTTCCTGGCAGATGGGTCCCGTATTAAATCAGGCCTTGTCACCCAAGAGACTCCACCCTTACCCGTAGTCACAGCCACGGGTCATAAGGAACTGCTGAGACTCGATGCAATTGCATCCCCCCTGTTCCCGGTCATCCTCGGCCTGCCATGGCTACAGGCCCACAATCCACAAATTGATTGGGGCACCGGGGAAATAAAGTTCCAGTCCCCTTACTGTCAAGGACATTGCCTGCCTTCTCCTCCTAGGGTGTCTGGTCCTCTGTTGTGCCTGGAATCTGATGCAGAATTATGCTCAAATGTACCTGAGCCATACCACGAGTTTCTAGATGTGTTCAGCAAACGGGGGGCTGAGACTCTTCGTCCCCACCGTTCATATGATTGCCCAATTGAGTTGCTGTCTGGAGCTGAGATCCCCTTCGGGCGGATTTTTCCCCTGTCTGAACGGGAACTGGAGGTATTAAAAGAATATGTGGATGAGAACCATAAGAGAGGATTCATCCAGCCTTCTACTTCTCCAGCAGGGGCCGGAATCTTTTTTGTGGAGAAGAAGGATCACTCCTTACGTCCTTGTGTGGACTACCGGGAACTAAATAAAGTGACGGTTAAGAACCAATATCCTCTACCCCTGGTGCCCGAGCTGTTTCAAAGACTAAGAACTACCGCTGTGTTTGCTAAACTTGATCTTCGAGGAGCCTATAATTTGGTTCTTATCCGTGCAGGAGACCAGTGGGAAACGGCCTTCCGTATGAGATTCGGCCACTATGAATATTTAGTGATGCCCTTCGGCCTGTGCAATGCCCCTGCTACCTTCCAGCACTTCGTAAATGATATCTTCAGAGACTGGTTAGATATATTTGTAATTGTTTATCTTGACGATATCCTGATTTTTCTCCACATCTTTAGATCAGCACCGGAAACACGTGAAGATGGTACTCTGCCGACTCCGTCAGCACGGGTTATATGCTAAACCAGAAAAATGTGAATTTGAGCGGCAGAGTATCCAGTTCTTGGGCCTGTTGATTTCCACAGAAGGGTTCAAGATGGATCCACAAAAGGTCACAGCTGTTCTGGACTGGCCCACACCCTCAGACAAAAAGGGGGTGCAGCGTTTTGTTGGCTTTGCCAATTTTTACAGAAGATTTATTAAAGGGTTTTCTGCAATCATTGCCCCCATCACTCAGCTAACAAAACAGAACATTCGTTTTCACTGGAACTCCGAGGCCCAGACTGCTTTTGCAACTCTGAAGGGACTTTTTACTTCTGCTCCCATCCTGAGCCACCCAGAACCCTCTCTACCCTACCTACTCGAGGTAGATGCTTCGGAAACAGCGGTAGGGGAAGTTATTTCCCAGCGCCAAGGCCTCAAGGATCTCATGCATCCCATTGCTTTCTTCTCTCGTAAGCTTTCCCCAGCTGAAAGAAATTACGATGTGGGAGATCGTGAACTTTTGGCCATTAAGGCCGCGCTTGAAGAATGGCGGTATCTCTTAGAGGGTGCAGCACATCCCATACTTATTTACACGGATCACAAGAATCTGGAATATTTGAGAACCGCCAAGCGCCTGAAGCCACGTCAAGCACGGTGGGCGCTATTCTTTTCCAGATTTTCTTTTCACATCACCTACCGGCCAGGATCCAAGAACACCAAGCCAGATGCCCTCTCCCGCATGTTTGATGATCCCAAGGATGCCTCAGTTTCAGATACTATTCTATCTGAAGGTAATTTTCTGCTCATCCAGACAGATCTGATGTCCAGCTTTAAACAAGCTTCAGCAGGAATGCTCAGCCCACCAGGAGTGTCCCTGACACCCAGGGATGGGTTACTTTGGAATTATAATAAAATTTTTGTGCCAGCAAGTTTCCAGACTAAAGTACTGAACCTATGCCATGACCATCCTCTACCTGGCCATTTCGGGGTGCACAAGACCCTTGACCTGATTCAGCGCATGTTCTGGTGGCCAAAGCTTGAGAAGAGTTGCAAGGAATATGTGAAATAATGTGCTATTTGTACCCAAAGCAAATCTGCTAGGACCAAGTCCTGGGGTCTTCTCAGACCACTACCAATCCCTGACAGACCCTGGAGCATGATAGCCATGGACTTTATAGTCGAACTACCCCCATCCGAAGGACATACAGCCATCTTTGTAGTGGTCGACCGCCTTTCCAAGATGGCCCACTTCATACCTCTGAAAAGTACGCCTTCTGCCATGGAGACCGCCCGGGTGTTCATCCGGGAGATCATAAAATTACATGGAGTACCAACCAACATTGTATCTGACAGGGGGGTCCAGTTGACCTCTCGCTTTTGGAAAGCACTATGTCAGGCCCTGAAAATTGAGCTATCCATATCATCTGCTTACCATCCTCAGATTAATAGACAAACCGAGAGGACGAACCAGACTCTCGAGCAGTATATACGTTGTTTCACCACGTTTGTTCAGGACGATTGGGTAACACTATTGCCGTTGGCAGAATTTTCCTTCAACAATGCCAGCCATTCAGTCACGGGTCAGTCTCCATTTTTTGCAAACTATGGGTTTCACCCTGTCTTCCTGCCTAACATTATCCCTGAATCTACGGTTCAAGCGGTACAGAGTACTGTTGACTTCCTGGGTTGCAACAACAAACTGCTACAAGAGACTATGGTTAAGGCATAGGCAACTAATAAGAGAGTATACGACAGGAAGAGAAGAGAGGAATTGCATCTCCAACCTGGCGACCAAGTGGGGTTGTCTACTACCAACCTCAGAATGGCTTGTCCCTCGAAGAAACTCGAAGAAACTGGCACCTAAGTTTATTGGACCTTTTCCAGTTAAGAGAAAACTAAACAACGTTTCTTATGAACTTGTCTTACCTGATTCGCTTAAGATCCACCCAGTGTTCCACGTGTCCGTGCTGAAACCCACAGTGCCAGACCCTTTCCCAGACAGGGGATCGGGGCCACCTGAACCCATAATGGTTGATGGGGACGAGGAATACGAGGTGGAGGATATCGTAGACTGCAGAAGGTGAGGTAATCAACTGCAATACTTGACCAAGTGGAGGGGGTAAGGACCATAGGAGAACTCTTGGGAACCCAAGCAGAATGTGCATGCCCAAGAGCTGATCCAGGCCTTCTTCCGCAGCCACCCTCAAAAAAAGAGTTCTTTTGGGCACCCGGAGGTTGCCCATAAGGGGGGGGCAATGTCATGGATGCACACCTCTTGGATCCACATCAAGGCTCAGGCGCATCCCCGCTAGCAGGCGCGCACGGTGACGCTGCCTTGGCGCCCAGTGGCCTTTAAAAAGGGCTTCTTCTGTCCAGACCCTTGCTGTCTGATCTGCAGCTTATCCTGTGACTTGGCCCTGAACCTGCACCTGTTGTTACTCTGACCCGGCTTCCTGACCTTGCTGTTATCTCCAGTCCTGACCTTTGGCTTCCTTGACCTTGTTCTGCTCAACTTTCTGCCTGATCCTCCGTTGCCTGATCCAGCCTGAACTCTGACCATCCGCTGCCTGATGCTCCAGCTTGTATCTGATCCGCTGTGCATTACCTGGCTCGGCTGACCTGCATCTTCTGACCTGCATCCTCAGCTACCTGCATCAGCTGACCTGCATCTTCTGACCTGCATCCTCAGCTACTTGCATTGGCTGACCTGCATCTTCTGACCTGCATCCTCAGCTACCTGCATCTTCTGACCTGCATCCTCAGCTACCTGCACCTGCAGGACCTGATGTGGAACGTGATAAGGGGCGGGTCTATTCATGTATTAAACTGTGGAGGAAGTTTCCCATCAGGTCCGCCCCCTCGTATGTCAGACCCCGTCTACATCATTGGATGAGCGGACCTGATGGGGAACTTCCTTCACAGTATAATAAATGAATAGACCTGCCCCTTCTCACGTTCCGCATCAGAAGGGGCGGGTCTATTCTTTTATTACACTGTGGAGGAAGTTCCCCATCAGGTCCGCTCAGGCTCAGCCAATGACATTTTGTGTGGACAGCGCCGGACATCGGATCGCCGTGGGACACTGGATTTCATCGCTGGAATGTTTTTTTATTTTTTTTATTTTTAATAAAGGATTTTCCCAACGGTGTCTGTGTATTTTTTTTACAATTTTTTACACTTTCTTTGTGAAATGGTAGGGGTACAATGTACCCCATTACCAATTCACATGAGGGAGGGGCCGGGATCTGGGGGTCCCCTTTGTTAAAGGGGTCTTCCAGATCCCGATAAGCCCCTCACCCGCAGACCCCCACAACCACCGGGCAAGGGTTGTGGGGATGAGGCCCTTGTCCCCATCAACATGGGGACATCCTCCCTATGTTGAGGGCATGTGGCCTGGTACGGTTCAGGAGGGGGAGGGGCGCTCTCTCATCCCCCCCTATTTTCCTGCGGCCTGTCAGGTTGCGTGCTCGGATAAAGGGTTTGGTCTGGATTTTTGGGGGTACTCCACGCCATTTTTTTTTTAAATTTGGGGTGGAGTTCCCCTTAAAATCCATACCAGACCTTAAGGGCCTGGTATGGATATTTGGGGGAACCGCACGCATTTCTTTTTTTTTAATTTGCGGCAGGGTTCCCCTTAATATCCATACCAGACCTGAAGGGCCTGGTAATTGAATTTGGGGGAACCCCACGCTTTTTTTTTTATCAATGACTTTTCTATGTATTGCCGGGAGCCGACAATTCATTATAGCCGCGAGTGAGTTTTAACCACTTAAGCCCCGGACCATTTGGTAGCTAAAGGACCAGAGGTGAATTCAGAATTTTGCACTGCGCTGCTTTAACTGTAAATTGTGTGGACATGCAATGTTGTACCCAAACGAAATTTGCGTCTTTTTCTTCCCACAAATAGAGCTTTCTTTTAATGGTATTTGATTGCCTCTGCGATTTTTATTTTTTGCGATATAAACGGAAAAAGACCGAAAATTTTGAAAAAAAATGATATTTTCTACTTTTTGTTATAAGAAAAATCGAATGAACTCAATTTTAGTCATACATTTAGGCCAAAATGTATTCAGCCACATGTCTTTAGTAAAAAAAATGTCAATAAGCGTATATTTATCGGTTTGCGCAAAAGTTATAGCGTTTACAAACTAGGGTACATTTTCTTGAATTTACACAGCTTTTAATTTATGACTGCCTATCTCATTTCTTGAGGTGCTAAAATGACAGGGCAGTACAAAACCCCCCAAATGACCCCATTTTAGAAAGTAGACACCCCAAGGAAATTTCTGAGAGGCATGTTGAGCCCATTGAATATTTTTTTTTTTTGTCCCAAGTGATTGAATAATGACAAAAAAAAAAAATTACAAAAAGTTGTCACTAAATGATATATTGCTCACACATGCCATGGTTATATGTGGAATTGCACCCCAAAATACATTCTGCTGCTTCTCCTGAGTACGGGGATACCACATGTGTGGGACTTTTTAGGAGCCTAGCCACGTACGGGACCCCGGAAACCAAGCACCGCCTTCAGGATTTCTAAGGGCGCAAATTTTTGATTTCACTCCTCACTACCTATCACAGTTTTGAAGGCCATAAAATGCCAAAATAGCACAAAACCCCCCAAATGACCCCATTTTAGAAAGTAGACACCCCAAGGAAATTGCTGAGAGGCCTGTTGAGCCCATTGAATATTTTTTTTTTGTCCCAAGTGATTGAATAATGACAAACAAAAAAAAAAAAAGAAAAAATTACAAAAAGTTGTCACTAAATGATATATTGCTCACACATGCCATGGTTATATGTGGAATTGCACACCAAAATACATTCTGCTGCTTCTCCTGAGTACGGGGATACCACATGTGTGGGACTTTTTAGGAGCCTAGCCACGTACGGGACCCCGGAAACCAAGCACCGCCTCCAGGATTTCTAAGGGCGCAAATTTTTGATTTCACTCCTCACTACCTATCACAGTTTTGAAGGCCATAAAATGCCAAAATAGCACCAAACCCCCCCAAATGACCCCATTTTGGAAAGTAGACACCCCAAGCTGTTTGCTGAGAGGCATGGTGAGTATTTTACAGCTCTCATTTGTTTTTGAAAATGAAGAAAGAACATTTTTTTTTTTCTTTTTTTTTTCAATTTTCAAAACTTTGTGACAAAAAGCGAGATCTGCAAAATACTCACAATACCTCTCAGCAAATAGCTTGGGGTGTCTACTTTCCAAAATGGGGTCATTTGGGGGGGTTTTGTGCCATCTGGGCATTCCATGGCCTCCGAAACTGTGATAGGCAGTGAGAAGTGAAATCAAAAATTGACACCCTTAGAAAGCCTGAAGGCGGTGCTTGGTTTTTGGGGTCCCGCACGCGGCTAGGCTCCCAAAAAGTCTCACACATGTGGTATCCCCGTACTCAGGAGAAGCAACAGAATGTATTTTGGGGTGTAATTCCACATATGCACATGGCATGTTTGAGCAATATATCATTTAGTGACAACTTTGTGCAAAAAAAAATAAAAATAAATTTATTTTTTATTTTTTCCGCAACTTGTGTCAACATATAAAATATTCCATGGACTCGACATGCCTCTCAGTATATAGCTTGGGGTGTCTACTTTCCAAAATGGGGTCATTTGGGGGGGGGGTTTTGAACTGTTCTGGCATTTTATACACAACATTAGGAAGCTTACATCCACTCTTCTAACCACTTGAAGACAAAGCCCTTTTTGACACTTTTTGTTTACATGAAAACATATTTTTTTTTGCAAGAAAATTATGTTGAACCCCCAAACATTATATATATTTTTAAAGCAAAGGCCCTACAGAATAAAATGGTGGGTGTTGCATTTTTTTTTCTACACAGTATTTGCGCAGCGATTTTTCAAACGCATTTTTTGGGGAAAAAATACACTTTTTTTAATTTTAATGCACTAAAACACACTATATTGCCCAAATGTTTGATGAAATAAAAAAGATGATCTTAGGCCGAGTACATAGATACCAAACACGACATGCTTTAAAATTTCGCACAAACGCGCATTGGCGACAAACTACATACATTTTTAAAAGCCTTTAAAAGCATTTACAGGTTACCCCGTTAGATTTACAGAGGAGGTCTACTGCTAAAATTACTGCCCTCGATCTGACCTTCGCGGTGATACCTCACATGCATGGTGCAATTGCTGTTTACATATGACGCCAGACCGACGCTTGCGTTCGCCATTGGGCAAGAGCAGGGCAGGACAGGGGTGCTTTTTTTTTTTTTTTTTTTTTTTATTATTAATTTTGCTTTTTTATTTTATTTTTAAATTGTTCCTTCCATATTTATTTATTTTTATCACTTTTATTGTTATCTCAGGGAATGTAAATATCCCCTATGATAGCAATAGGTAATGACAGGTACTCTTTTTTGAAAAAACTGGGGTCTATTGGACCCTAGATCTTTCCTCTGCCCTCAAAGCATCTGACCACACCAAGATCGGTGTGATAAAATGCTTTCCCAATTTCCCAATGGCGCTTTTTATATCCGGGGGGGGGGGACATTCCCTCCCACTGCTTGTAAAAGCAGTCCAGAGGCTAATTAGCCACTAGGATTGCTTTTACATGAAAGCCGGCCGCTGGCTGAAAAGAATGATACCAAGATGATACCTAAACCCGCAGGCATCATTCTGGTATAAACATTCAAAGTCCAGCAACATACCAGTACGTTGCTGGTCCTTGTTGGACATGTATTGTAATCTTTTTTTTCATGCAGCCTGTTGGCTGAACGAAAAAAAAAGATTGATCGGTGGGTATGCCCACCATTAGAATACCGCCCTTCATCCACCCACTTCTAATGATGGGCATACATGCACCATTTATATATGCCGAAGCATGGGGGCATCTTCTCGCAAAAGTTATGCCGCGTACACATGGTCAGACTTTTCCACGGGCAAGCCTCCGTCGGAATTTCGACCGTATATACGCGGCATTAGGAGCAAAATCGCTCCTCCGCCCCTGCTGCCCCAATGCTTCGGCATATATGCTTTTTTTTTTTAACTGTGGTGGTGAAATTACCTCCTACAGCACTGGAGTCGCAGGGATCAGGCCTGTCTCTGCGATCGCTGCAGTTGTGTGTTGTGTTTTGCAAGTGACAGTGATCGATCGATACTGCACTTGGGTGGCCTGGGCTGGACGGAGGGGCAAAACGCAGGTGCTAGCAGGTATCTGGGCTGATCCCGCTAACACTGCGTTTTTGGGAACCCTAAACTGCTGGGGACGCTAGTATAGATCTGATCAGATCAGATATTGAGCTGATCAGATACTATACCACTAAGGGGGGTGTATGCTTCACGTGTGGGTGTTAGCGCTACTGGCACTAACCTGACGCTGCCTGGGGTGTGACGCAGACCCTCTCTGACGCTAAAACCTAACTGATATCACCCGCCGGGCGATCAGGGGGTTAAACCTTTATTGGGTTATATACGGCGGGTGCCCTGACACTATAAAAAGCAAACTAACTAACCAGCGTCACCCGTAACACTTATATGATGATCACTGGTGAAAGGGTTAACTAGGGGCAATTAGGGGGATTAAAACCTTTATTAGGTAATATATGGGGGTACCTGACGCTATATAAAAACCTGACGGCGAACCTAAAAAAAAATTACTGGCTACCTATCGGCATCACCGACACTAAGACAACGATCATAAAAACTATTGCTTAGCGACAGTGGTGATAGGGGGTGAAAGGGTTACCTGGGGGGCGATCAGGGGGTTAAACCTTTATTAGATAATATATGGGGGTACCTGACGCTATAAAAACCTTCGGCGAACCTAAAAAAAATTACTGGCTACCGATCAGCATCACCGACGCTAAGACATCGATCAGAAAAATGATTGCATAGTGACGGCGGTGCTAGGGGGTGAAAGGGTTACCTGGGGGGTGATCAAGGGGGTTACACCTTTATTAGGTAATATATGGGGGTACCCGACGCTATAAAAACCTGCGGCGAACCTAAAAAAAATTACTGGCTACCGATCAGCATCGCCGACGCTAAGACATCGATCAGAAAAATTATCGCTTAGTGACAGTGGTGATAGGGGGTGAAAGGGTTACCTGGGGGGGCGATCAAGGGGGTTAAACCTTTATTAGGTAATATATGGGGGTACCCGACGCTATAAAAACCTGCGGCGAACCTAAAAAAAATTACTGGCTACCGATCAGCATCACCGACGCTAAGACATCGATCAGAAAAATGATCGCATAGCCACGGCGGTGCTAGGGGGTGAAAGGGTTACCTGGGGGGTGATCAAGGGGTTAAACCTTTATTAGGTAATATATGGGGGTACCCGACGCTATAAAAACCTGCGGCGAACCTAAAAAAAATTACTGGCTACCGATCAGCATCGCCGACGCTAAGACATCGATCAGAAAAATTATAACTTAGTGACAGTGGTGATAGGGGGTGAAAGGGTTACCTGGGGGGCGATCAAGGGGGTTAAACCTTCATTAGGTAATATATGGGGGTACCCGACGCTATAAAAACCTGCGGCGAACCTAAAAAAAATTACTGGCTACCGATCAGCATCACCGACGCTAAGACATCGATCAGAAAAATGATTGCTTAGTGACAGTGGTGATAGGGGGTGAAAGGGTTATCTGGGGGGTGATCAGGGGGTTAAACCTTTATTAGGGGGGGTTAGGGGGCTACACTGGACCTAAAACTAAATGTAGTGACACTTTTACAGTCACAAATGTCACTGATTGCAGTGATCACTAAATAAATGGTCACTGCAATCAGTGACGCTGGGGGGGGGGGCTGGGGGGTGATCTGGGGGTGTCTGGGGGGGCCTGGGGGGGCGATTTATGTGCCTATGTGTCCTGGTGTCAGTGTGCTGTTTTGTGTACTAACCTGCATCTTCTCCTGTACGGCGCTCGGTATATGTGAGCGCCCCAGGAGAGATGACATCACTTCCTCCTTCCTGGCAGGCAGGGGAAGCTCTCTCATTCGCCGGGAGCGATCGAGAGGGGGTGGCCGGAATCGAACGGCCGTCCCCTCATGTCGGATCGCTCCCGAAGGTAAAACGACCGCTCACTGTAAAGAAGGGGGGTCCGATCAGACCCCCCAACTATACAAAGGCAATCACGTACATATACGTGATTCTGCCTGTCGGTGCCATTCTGCTGACGTATATTTACAGTGGGCGGTCGTTAAGTGGTTAAATGACTTTTTTTCCTTCAGAAATGACACTTTGTGCAGGGACAGTTCTAAGCACGGGAAACAAGCGCTGCTTTACATGCGTATTGCCGAACACCGGAACCCGAACCCGAACATACAGTCAATTGTTCGGGTTCGGGTCTGGGACCCAAAAACCCAAAAGTTCGGTACGGACCCAAACTTTACAGTTTGGGTCCGCTCAACCCTAGCCATGTCATGTGTACACACCATGAATAAAAAAGACAATGGAAAAAAAGCTTGGAGCCTCAGACCTCAGAGCCCTGTAACATGTTAGAAGATAAGTATCACACAGGTTAGGAGGGTGGATAGGAAAGCAAAGAACTTTACTTGAACTGTTGGGTAAGATATGTAGACCATCAATACATAGTGGTTTTCAGCAGTAACACGCTTGAATGGATTGCTCAATTTAAACTGCTCAGCTCTATATGCTCTGCTATGTATTAAATATTCTACACTGCTTCACTTTTTATGTTGTGCTTGACCAGTGTAGTCCAGAGGTACCCAACTTACCTCTTATTGCTATACCACTTGTACTCCAACACCCCCATTTCTTATGCCCCGTACACACGATCGTTTTTAATGTCATTTTTTTAACCGACGTTTTTCTCCTCGTTTTTTTTCATGTTTCCTCTCAAGCCTGCCTTGCGTACACACCATCATTAAAAAAAACGATCAAGCAAAGCGCAGTGACGTTCAACACGTACGACGGCACTATAAAGGGGAAGTTCCGTTCGAATGACGCCACCCTTTGGGACGCTTTTGCTAATTCCGTGTTTCCGCGTGTTAGTAAAAGTTTGGTGAGAGACGATTCGCGCTTTTCAGTCTTCGTGCTTTGAAGATCGTTTTCGGGAGTTCAGATTGCGCCTGTGGGTTCGTATCTGTTTAGCACTGCTTGTAGTCAGTTTGTATCTGTTTATTCAGTGCGGCCTGCTCTGCACGTTCGTGTTTTTCAGCTTGTTCTTCATAGGCCTTGCTGTTCTTCCGTGCGTTCTTCTAGTACGTTCTGTTCAGCCGACCGTTATCTAGCCATGTTGTGGCTACGTACTCGTCGTAGAGTTCGTGCTGTAGTTGGTGCAGGGGTTCATGCTGTATCCCGACTCCATGCCATGAGCAGGGTCAGGAGGAGTTCATGGACCAAGAATTGGTTGCTCCAGCGGCACCAATTCTGTCACATGCCTTTGTTGCGGGAGATCAGGGAGAATAATCCTGATGATTTCAGGAATTTTCTCAGGATGTCTGACCCCGTATTTCAGCAGCTGTTGGCTTTGGTGTCCCCCTATATTACCAGGCAGGACACCGTTATGCGGGAAGCCATCAGTGCTGAGCAGAGGCTCATCGCCACGTTGCGATACCTGGCTACTGGGAGAAGCCTGCAGGACCTTAAGTTCTCCACAGGCATCTTCCCCCAGGCTCTGGGGATCATTATACCAGAGACTTGTTCTGCCATCCTTCAAGTTTTGCAGGAGGACTATATTAAGGTAAGTGTTCTTCTTCAAAAATTCACATTGTATGGTTTTTATTTTGGGATATTTTTAATTTGCTTTATTTGCAGTCCCTAATTCACATGATTCTTAGCTGCAGGGAATGTCCCCTTTCTCCCCATGTTTTATTATTTAAAGTTTGGTGTTTGAGGCCTACCTGTAAATTTGGCTTACCTAACCTCTCCAGCATGCTATCCTGGGGCCATACCTACCTTGCCTAGTCATTTCCATGTTTTTTATTATATGTTCCATCGTAGTGCTTTACCCAAAACGCACTCTAAATTTTGCCTCGGAATGTTTCATTGTTGTTAACTTCAATACAGAGTGCTACAGCCTTCATGTGTGATATTCCCAACTCATCTTCAACCCTTCCCCCCCCCCCCCCCCCATAATTATTATTTTTTTTTTTTTCTTGATTCCCAATTTTTATGTTTTTAACAGTTTCTACCAATGTTGGCCATGAATGTGTGTATGAAATCAGCTTTCAATGTTTCTGGCTCCAAGTATTAATTTGTTATTTCTTTAATTCCACAGTTCCCTTCTTCGCCACATGAATGGCAGAATGTGGCTTCCGAGTTTGCCCAGCGATGGAACTTTCCGAACTGTGGAGGAGCCATCGACGGCAAACATGTTCGGGTTGTCCCACCACCCCATTCGGGATCCTTTTATTATAATTATAAGGGGTTCCACAGCGTCGTGATGATGGCAGTGGTGTCGGCCACCTACGAGTTCCTCTATGTGGACGTTGGCAAGAATGGCAGGATGTCTGATGGAGGAGTTTTTGCCCAGACGGAGTTTGGAGAACGGCTCCTTTTGGATCTGCTGGCCTTGCCACCCGCGGAGCAGAATGTGGAGGGACTACCTTTTGTGTTTGTGGCGGATGAGGCGTTTGGCCTGGGACCCCATTTGATGAGGCCATTCCCGCAACGCACCCTCACCCCTGAGAGGAGGGTTTTCAATTATCGGCTGGCCAGAGCCAGAAGGGTGGTGGAAAATGCGTTTGGGATCATGGCCAGCCGATTTCGCCTCTTCCTTACCTCCATCCACCTTGCCCCATACAAATGGAACCATGTGGTTATGACGTGCTGTGTGCTGCATAATTTCCTAAGGGTGCATTCAACGAGTTATATATCTTTGAGTGGGCCTGAGGCCTCTTTAATCAATGCAGAAACTTTGGTGGCCCTGGAACCTGGCCGTCCTGGCTTGGCCCCCCCAACCGGACGTGAGGTCCGTAACCAATATGTGGACTATTTTATGGGTAGGGGGGCCATTGAAATGCCAGACAATCTCTAATAATTTTAGACCAAAAAAATAAAACTTTTTTAAAAAGTAAAGATTGGTTTGTCATTTTTATTGTATAATGTTTGATGTTTCTGGTAGGTTTACCTAGTGCATTTTTTTTGCCATGTGGATTAAAAAATCTTTTAATTAGCCTTCATTGTCAGTGTAAACACCAAACATTGATTAGTTCACTCAGCACCACATTTACATAATGAAGCCACAATGATTTGTTATGTAAAAATACCTTTATTTTTTTTGTTTAGGTGGGCAACTTCCATAGAAATGTGGATGTTCCCTTAATTTCAGGTGTATTAAAACGCATGACCAGCCATGCATAAACAAACTAGAGTTCTCCAAATTTTGAAAAAGCTAAACATGTGCTAGTCATTAAAGGGTAAAATAACCAAAAAAAAATAGAAATCTCTGCAAGTAAAACGTTATTTGGTGTAAAAACATTAGACACGCCCAAGCACAGCCATGATATTTTGGAGCCTTTCCTCCACCCGCTTTGTATTTGCCCTGATCTCTCGCAAATCTCCCTTAATTTTTTCGAGGTCACGACAGCAGACCATCAGGTATTGGATCAGGATCTGGGCACTGTGATGTGACAACTTATTGGGGTCTTCGGCCAGAACTGCACCTAAATGTAAAAAGAAATATGTAGGATAGAATATGTAGGCCTACATCTATTTAACATGCATGTGTCTGGTTTCTCTCTGACCTGTGGTGGTGCCACTTTCAACTTCCACAACATCACATTCCTCTCCATCCTGGGGTTCTGGGGGTATTGTTGTAGGTATTGCAATTCTCGTCTCATCTGAGGTAGCTTTTCGAATCCCTAGGGAGATTGAAATAAAAGGAATAGTTTCATTAGTAGCGACTCAATTTTGCTAAAATAAGAAACATGGAAAAAAACTTTTTAAACATTCTTTTGAACCATGCTCCATTTTAATTTTTAACCCCTGTGCCAACCGGGACAAATGATTGGATACATAGGCCAAAACAGAGCATATACATTTTGTGAACAAATTTGAAACATTGTAACACCCCAAAGTATCTACACTGGATCACCTGTGTGTGACTCCCTCAAGCTTTTTGGCTTTAGGCCCACACTTGTACTACTGCGTTCAGATGTTTCATCAGATGCTGAGCATTCACTCCCTTTAACATTACCATGCATATCGTTTTTCAAAATGAACAAATCTCCTTTGGATTAGCACACCAAAAATAAGTGTGGCCCAAATGTACTCCCCCAAATAAACAAAAAAACATGGGTGTTCACACTGGATGATCCGAAAACATCGTTTGAGGAACTGTACGGAGAAAGAGGTAAAATACGTCCGTTTACTATGCGGACGAACCTAAAAAAGATGGTATCTTTCAGTGTACTATATGAAAGTTAAAAATACACGACAGAATACAAGAAAATAATATGTACCATGGAAACTCAAAAAAAAAACAACTTACTTTTTACTATAACTTTCTTGATTCTTTTATATTGGTCGGCCTCCCGCAACTTCAGATCTGACCATCGTTTTCTGAGCTGTTCCTTCGTTCTGCACACCCCGAATTTTTGGTGGAGACTTTTGACCACTTTGCCCATAATTCTGGACTTGACCAGATTAGGCCTTTTATACGGACCATGCTTGGCATCATAATCCTCCTTCTTTAAAATGGCGACCATATCCACCATTTCCTCGAATGACATGTTGGATGCCTTATATCTCCTGGGTCTTGATTTGGGCTCCTCTGTAATTTCATCCTCTGTAGAGGTAATCTCAGCCACCTGTGTCTCCGCCATGTTTTGTTCAGCACTACGAGCGAGAAGGGGCGGGGTAAGTACAATATCGAACGTCAGGGGCGGGGAAAGCGTGCAGAGTTTCACGCATGCGCTGTGTATATAAAGTGAAGATCCATTGCTGGGAAATACGTTCATTTTTCGGGAGAGAGAGTTAGCAACGAACGTCGTGACCAAGGTACCTAACAATTTTACTTTTTGAGGTTCATCAGACGAGGAGATTTGTGTGCTCAAAATATGTAGACAATGCACAGTTGAGGAATGTTGCCTGAAATATATTTTTATCTTGGTTTCTCGCTTTTACAGATATCATGAATACTTTTAAAAACCCAGACTTCATGGGGGAGTTCATCGACAAATGGCAAGAGCTCCCTATATTATGGCAAACCAAAAGTGGCGGAAATAAAAATAAAGACGCCAGGAAAGCAGCACTGGAGAGCCTGCTTGCATTTGTGCAAACAAAGATACCCACAACAACTCTCCAAGATGTCAAAAACAAAATTGGGACCATCAGAGGGACATACAGGACCCAGAGGACTATGGTCCTGTGGTCCCAGAGGTCAGGTGCACCAGCAGATAAGGTTTATAAACCCAGTCTGTGGTACTACAGTAAGCTTGCTTTTCTGGATGACCAGCTGGAAGTGCGCGAATCTCTCTCCACCCTTCCCCCCAGAGGTCAATCCAGCCTTCCTTGTACCCAACCCTCCAGCCTTCCCTGCAGCCAGTCCTCCAGCCTTCCTGTCAACCCTGCTCTGGCTTCCTCTGAGGATCAAGATCAGGGCCTTGAGGAGGCAGATTTGGAGATATGGAGCCAGGTAAAGTTTTGCTATCTATATTTCTATCGTACAAAATTATAGATTTTAAATAGATGTTAGTATTGTTAAAGGTATGTACACTTCTACCAATAAAGTTTGTGAAGAGCAAGATACAGTAGTGGCCTAATTTTATGTGTCCAAGACAACAAAACCAGGATGCGTAATCAATGAAAAGGACATAACTTTTGGCATTGATTTCAACAATGTCTAGAGGTGAACAATGTCTGTGAATGCAGAGAAGGCTGGAGAGAAGGCTACAAGGAAGAGAAGAAAATAATGCCTGCTGTAGTACCACAGACTGGGGACATATAGGACTTATCTGCTGTGGCTCCTGACCTCTGGGAGCTCAAGACAAGATTGGGCTCATTTTTTTGGGGGATCTAATCTCTATTTCGGTTTGGACATCTTGTATGGTTGTTGTGGGGCTAAAAAGATGCACAAATGCAAGCAGGCTCTCCAGTGCTGCCTTCCACTTTAATTTGTTAATGTTCTGAAATAAAAAAAATAAAAAAAAATTGAGTGCCCTTTAAATACTTGACTATGTGATTTGTATTTCAAAAGAGAGCTTGCTAGGAAGCAGGCAGGGACATCTCAAATTATATTATTGTTATTATCAGGGGACACAAACCTCCCTGAGGCCAAATGAGACACATTTGGAAGGTTGTTGTGGTAACTTTACACAAGAATAATTTAAGCCAAAAAACTTAAAAAAAGGCCAAAAAAAAACCCAAAAAGAATATAAAATTTAAAGAAAAAAGGAGAATTAACTTATTTTATTATTATTAGTATTATTTACGAGGGAGGTGCGGCTTAAAAATAATATTTTATAATCATTAGAGCAATTTGGAATTACTTTAGAAACAAGTTGGGCATAAAACTCTCAATGTCAAAAGAAGAACGGAATGCGCTGCATTAAAACGATGCTATTAATTCCACCGTGACGAATGTGCCATCTCCATTTCCAACATTAGCTTTACCAAAACGAGCGCTCCCGTCTCATAGTTGCTTCTGAGCATGTGCGTTTTTTTTCACGTCGTGAAAGCATACACACTATAGTTTTTCACGTCGTTAAAAAAAACAACATGAAAAACGACGTGAAAAAAGAGAGCATGTCCGGAATTTTTAATGGCCGTTTTTCACATCGTTAAAAATGCTCTGGAGCCTACACACGATCATTTTTAATGGCCATTTTTAAAAATGGCATTTTTAACGGCATGAAAAACGATCGTGTGTACGGGGCATTACCCTCCTGAAATGATGAGACCACACCTCAATTTGGAGTAAAAATGTCCATAACAGCCTATTTTATTAATACACTATAAATAAATAACTCCAATATAAAAATATAACAAAATATAACATTTGTTGGTCTTTGACGGCACCCCGAACTCCAACACATATACCACCAATACTCTACAAGCCATTATAGAGTAGCACTACCCCAGTTAAGAGAGCCGCTGGTTTGTTTTGGGTCTGTACCCTAGCTATAAACCCCAAGAATCTGGCTCAAACCCTCCCTTGGCACAATTGGTCTGCAATTAGGTTGTGGAACCCAATGGCAATGGGATACACAGTAATACTACACAACAGTATAATGGTACCTAAAACTGTTACCTTGTATAGCCACTGGTCCGGCAGGATAATATAGAGAACTCCACACAGTATTCTGCTTAACCAAAAATTACGTTTACTTAGTTATAAGAATAGCAGAGTTAAACAACTGTACAGTTGACTGGTGCAGGGCCCTGCAGAGTCAATGATATATGGCAATATTATAACACAATCTAAATGCGCACTTTCTAAATAAGTGAAAGGCCTACGCTCGCAAGCTCCCTCTAATGGGCAATACTGTGCCTGTGTCCCATCACTATCAAGCCTAGTCAGGCCTAACTGAATTCAATGTCCAGTTCCTTCAGTGGTAGGAGTCTTCGCTAGCAAACGTTGGTGCACATAACATTTGTAATCCAAATGGTTATTTAAAGGAAAACAGACTAAACTTCCACAGTGTGTCACGATAGGTAGTTACTGAGGCCGAGATGCCGAGAGCGGTTCACCCTTGCAACTTGACGCACTCCGCCCCCTGGAAGTGAGACAGGGAGAGAATGACGAGAAGAGGCACTGGTGACCAGCAGGTGGAGTAGACTGAAAAAGCAGGCTGAGATAGCTTGAGAAGTCCGTGAAGGTGCTGGAGGTTAGACACCAGGCGGTGGCAGGGTTAAACCGGAACTTAGTGGTAATAGTCCAGATGATCAGGTTCAGCAGGGATTGTTGGAAACCCGTCGTGGCTGGAGATGCAGATCCAGGGTTTTAAAGCTGCTGATGGAAGAGTCCAGATAGGTACAGGGATCAGATCAGAGTTGAGGATTTACAAGGAGGATCCAAGTGCAAGCAGAGGGGGGTCAAGGGCTGGAGAAGACAGCAGATCCGGGTCACAAGCCAAGGGTCAAGCACAGGTAGAAAGCAGAAGTCCGTAAAACAAGCAGAAGGTCGGGTCCAGGAGAGATGAGAGAGGTAGTCAGGCCAATCTGGGTCACAACAGGGTTTTGTTGTGGAGATTTTTATGGAAATGTATTAATGTATGTTGTCAGATGTCCCCCCAGTGTCAGTTTTGCTGTAATGCGCTCATCTGAGCGTATTTGCACATACAGACGTTGGTGGAAGATCGGTGGCGGCGGGAAAATCTTCCTGTGGAGACAGCGATGTTTGCTGCATTTAGAGATGTTGTTTTGCGCCCCGTTGGGGGAACTGGCCGGCCCCTGGCGGGGGGCGTTGAATGACTCTGAGTGCACATATCTGTGTCCACAGGAACAGTAGCATAACTATAGAATAATTGTGGTCCATTTGAGGCATAATTGTTGTGTAGTTTCCGTCATTTGGTAGCAGTCTATGTCACTGTTAGTCAATTTGAATGAACATTGTATCTGTTTGGAAGGATGTCCTTGTATGGTCATTCTCATGTGGAAGGAACATCCTGTGATGTTCCCGCCCATGGGGGGAGGTGACTGGTTGCTGCAACCAATCACCTCCTGTCTTGAGATCTTTTGAGTTTAATAAAAGCCTATGATTAGGCGTCGGCTGAACAGTCTATGCTGGAATGGCCTGATGAGAAGATAAGCTTTTGTGGTGCTGCCTTTCTTGGATGAATGGGAATGAACGGTGAGTGGATCTTTAGCAAACTTAGGCTAAAGATAGCATTATTGCAAAAAGATGAAATCTGATGTGTGCTTAGATAGCACAGGAATTATAGGCTGTGTGCTCTGCAAACAGCCTAGGAATTCCACAACAGAATGGCGACTCACGGTTGGGACCAATTGCGGCCTCTTTGAGCATCAGATCAGCAGAGGAGGAGAGTGGACCTGCGATGTGATTGATGCGTAAAGAGGCTGTACTTTGAAACGAACAAAAAAAAATTTTTGTCTTTTTGAAATCATGCTTTAAGTTTGCAGCGTGTGCATGTGTGTGTGTGATTTTGTCATGGATCGTATGCCTGTGAATTTGATTGTGTGTGGGTATGCCTGCATGTGCCTGTGTGATTAGATTGTTTGTGTGATGTAGGACATGTGTACCCATGAGTGTGATTGAAATTGTGTATGAGATGGCTGTTTGTGCGATGTATTGAGCAGTTGGCTGCCAGCCATGGCTGCTGCATTGTTCTGGTCCTTGTGAGCCATGAGGTTTAGTGGGGAGGGGCAGGCAGCATCTCAGTTACAAGGGTGAAAGTTGGTGACTTTCTGTAAATAGCATGCAGGAGTTTTGTAGTGGGAGGGCCCTGAGAGATGATCTGATGGAAACTGTGGGCTGTAAGAGTGTAACTAAGGAGAAATATAAACTGTATATTGTGTATGAAATGAAGGTATAGATGTGGGATTATTCAGTCTGCAATGTGTGTGTTTGGCTGAGCTTTTTGTATTTCTCAGAGGTTTGTTTGTGAACCATGTGCTTGAATGGGGGAAGGGCTTGCCCACTGTTTTGTGTTGCAGGGGCTGTGCCCTGAGGGAAAGACACTCTAAGCAGATGTACAAGCAACAATATACTGTATGTGTGTGGTGTTTGTGATTTCTATGAAAAATAGAAATGGTTAGATTGTGATTTTTGCCTTTATAGGGGACAAAGACACATGTCCCCATAAGTGTAAAAATATTTTAACGAAAGTGTTTGGTTTTAAAGTTGAAAATTCCTGCCGCATATTCAAGTGGCCAGGCATTGTTGGAAGCCAGACAATAGTAGTTGTTTGTTGAAAGGAATACGCCCTTTGAATGGTTGCAGGCTGTTTTGGATGCTAGCATTGAGGAGGTATGTCTCTGCAATGGCTTGTTATGGAAGCTGAGGCCACTGTGTGTGAACTTTAGGTAGAGAAAAGTGGTGAATATCTCAGAGTATATGGATTTAGAGAAATGAATATGTTTTTAATATTGTTCATGTAACTAACATTTATTGAATGTGCTGTTTAGTTGGCAAAAGGGAGGCTAAGTTTGTAAGTGTACATGTGGTCCTTGTAGAGTGTAGCTGACACCTTTTTCAGTGGATTTTGATGATAATTTAGAAAAGTTTCAATGGTGTAGTCAGTCTTTGTGGAGAAAAACATTTTTGATTTTCTTTTAAAGAGATGCTGGTTTTGGCGGGAAAAAGTAATGGCGCCATTCTTGGCTTTTGTTAGCCTTGCAGGTTTGTCTGCCATTTTGAGGCACAGTTTTTCCTTAGCCTGTGGGTATCCTATAAGGGAAGGTGCAGCCACCTTTCCTTTGGGTGTGATATCATGTGACTGTGGCATTCGTCAGCTATGTTGCTGGTGGAATTTCTCAGCCTTTGGGGCAGATTTTGATGTTTGGTGCGAATATAGTGTGATCTTTTCTGCGTGGAACCTGGTGGAGGCAATTTGTGTTTTTCTTTGTGTAGGGGAACCAATGTCGTGTTCATTGTGACGTCCCATGCTGGTTTTGGCGGGAAAAATTGCATGCGTCAATGGCGCAATTTTTGTTGTCCATGAGGTGCTGTGGTGGGTCATCCACCATTTTGTAGTCCTGGCTTGTCGGCCATTTTGAGAGACGTTTACAGTTTGAGATAGGAAGTTCCAGTTTAGCAAACACGGCTCCTGAATATGCTGTATTGGCATTTGTTGATCGGCGCAGTTCTCTTATGTTTTATGCGTTTACAGTTTGACCTGTGCACTGCTGGGAAGAGTAGTGAGACACCAGGGGGACATACTGAGAGACTGGTTTTTGTTTAATGAATTCGCTGGTTTAAATTGTTTTTCTAAGCATCGCCTTTTGAGTTGAGTAGAGTGGTATCTTGAAATAGCGCGGTCTTACCCCGAGGGGCCACAACGTGCTTGCGGACACACGCACATGCTGGGGCCTATTTATGGATGGGATCTGGCTGACCTACCAGCAGTTGGAGTGTGGGAGGAGGCCAACGCAGAGACAGGGACAACATGCAAACTCCATGCAGATGGTGTTAGGAGAAAGGTTTCTCTGTTTTCATTTAAGTGAATGTAAGCTATTGCAGGGTCAGCTGACTTTTCAGTATATGCGCGGCGTTTTTTTTTGCATTGGATTTTGGTTTTAAGAAAAACATCACTTTACACTGAATTTTGATAGATTGTAAGACTAACAGAGTTTTTGTACAATGATGTGTTTTTATGTTTAAATATTTGGGAGTTTCCCAGAGAGCAATTCATTTTTTTGGGAACTTGTACTGTATAGCCATCTTTTGGCAGGAGTTTGTATTTTGAGTCCCAACTTATGGTCTGACTTCCAGGGAATGTGGGTCAGGGGGGATTCCCTCCCATTTGCAAAGGGGGGTTTACTCCATCATTTCCTTGACAAGGTTTTAAATGGTTGAAATATATATGATGTGTAGCCATGGATTTTTTTTTGAAGTCTTGATAGACAAGGCGATTATGGCTAACGCCTCCCCTCCCCCTCCCTCTTCCTGAACAATTGATATGTAAATAAACCAGTTTGGTTTTTTAAGAGCTGAGCATAACCGGAAGTTTCTTTTCAGCATTTATATATCAGCAGAAAGTTGGTGGGAGGAGCTTGGGGTTGTCTGAATGAGATTTGTGTCTGGAAGGAAAATGGAAAGCATTTTGGCGTTTAAAAGTGTTTTATATTTCGTTCCAGTTTTGTGAAGTTTTGTACTGTAATACAGTTTTGGGTAGAGAGCAAACAGTCGGCATCACCATTATTTTATCATCTAGATACAGAGAGAGAAGCCACATTGTTCTGCAGGTGGTAAACTGGCGTAAGTGTTCTGTGTGGTTTAGTCTGACAACGCAGTGTATGTGTGTATAGCGGAAAATGCTTGTGTATGCATGCACTGTGAGGGGTAGAGGCCTAATTCGGGGGTTGATCTGTGGTTGTTGCTGTAGTTCCAAAAGTGTTGGGACAACAAGCCATAGAGTTGACGCCTCGGTTAGGGTTTCTAGTTGGAGGACTTGACCATATAGTGGTTGTAGTTCTGCAATTCACCGTATAAGAAGACACCGGGCGGTGATCTCCGAAAATGGGTGCAACGGTTTAACCTGGATGCAGGTTTAAGACGATAAGCCGATTCGAATCGCCATGGACACAAGGAGTTCTGTGCAAAGGGAAGGAATGGAGGCTTCCCATAGTCAGACAGTCACACAGTGCACGAAGCCTAGTTTTGGGGCAAAGGCCTTTGAACCCCAAAAAGATTAACATAGGTGGTCCAAGGATACTATTTTGGGTATCCCTCTGGAATGGATGTAGTTCAGCTGCGGCTTCAGAAATCTGTAATGATGAGTGTTGATGGAGGTGTAGTCTCATGCCCGTTTGTTTGAACTTTGTATGGCTGGTCCATGCAAGCTTCTCGAGTTGCTCTCATATTCCCATTGTATTTTTTTCTATTGCTGAAAGAGTGAAGGGAGAATTCTGGCTGTTTGTTTTTTTAATTTTTGGTTTTGGAAACTGGGAAGTATTTCCCCCACGTTTGTATCGGAATGTTTGTATGTAGTAACGTGAATATGTTCGAACTTACCGCAGCGATCCTTCGATGCGTCGCGGCTGTTGTATTTTTGTAGGAACGGGAAAAGTAAGGGTTACAGAGGGTTTTGTTTGAATCCGTTTTGAAAGAATGTCTATGACAATTTACCAATGTACAGGAATGTCATTATTATTTTCCATTCTTTGCAGGTTAAATATGAAGGATAGAGTAATGATTTTGCTTATAAGTATTTTTCAGGTCCAAGGAGTTTGTACACAGAGAACAGGTGTATGTAGACAGCTGTACATATGGATAAATATGAGTCTAAGGCGGTAAAAGTATCATAGGCTATTTCATTGTTTCTTTTTTCCTGCACCACACATTTCTTCCTTCAGTCTGTAATGAGGAAGAAAAGGGGGGAGAATGATACATGTAAGAGTGACAGTTTTTTTTCAAACTAATAATAACCTCTGTAATTCTAACCAAGTTTGTGCCAAGACTGTCTTTCTTTGATAGAATTTGAATCGGCAAGCAGCAGTCTGGTGAAGTAGGTTCCCATCCCAGAGGCTAAGAACCTTTTGTCAGTGGTTCCAGGTATTGTAAGCCACGCACAGGTTATGCAGTGACCACAGTCCCGATGTCTGGGTTATTGTCATATGAGGGTTGTTTGGAGGTCAATCAAAATCAGGGTCGTACTCTCCTCATTAGCTGTCACTTATATTCTCGGCTGATGGGATGGGTGCGATCGTTGTGACATGAACTTCAAAATGTCCACCACAGGGTTCACGATTCCCTCCCGGACCCTGACTTAATAATCAGTTTACATTCTTTCCAACCAGGTGACTGGGTCGTTGTAAAGAAGCTTGAGGGATGAGACCACGCCAGCCACTGCAAGAAGCGGCTCAACCACACCAAAGAATGAGGAGTATCTTTGATTATTTATATTTTTGTTGTTTAGTAAATTTTAGCGAGGGTAACGATGAAAAGCATCCCAAGTTATTATTTAAAGTGTATGTCCTGACTAGCTCAGAAAGCAAACAGGACCGATGGTCTGTTCTGAGTCTTCAACGAGTTTTAGTCCCCAGCGATGACAGCGGTACATGCCATTTATGATGTTATTATGGGTATGAGGAGTTTTAGTCCCCAGCGATGACAGCGGTACACGCCATTTATGATGTTATTATGGGTATGAGGAGTTTTAGTCCCCAGCGATGACAGCGGTACATGCCAGTTATGATGTTATTATGGGTATGAGGAGTTTTAGTCCCCAGCGATGACAGAGGTACATGCCATTTATGATGTTATTATGGGTATGAGGAGTTTTGACAAACTAGTGAAGACTCCAGACAGACACTTGTCAATGGAATCTAACGATGTATTTTTAGAGGGTAAAATTGGTTTTAGTTTTAATGGCTCTGTCTCTTGTCGGTTTGGGTATCTAGGCAGCCCACAAGTGTGTTTGAACTTTAGTTTGGTGTTTATGTGGATCTGCAGCTTATAAAAGGTAATTCCCCCAAAGTAAGAGGTTCATGCGCGATGGTGAAGCTGTCCCAACATTTTAGGTCGCGGCCGATCGCGAGGATCTGATGGCGCAGGAAATTAAGAATGGCAGGGACAGCTAGAACGGATTTGTTCACCAATCCCGACCAGGTCTGGGCATGGGGTCCTGCATGTACAAGGTGGGGTGGGCTCGGGCTTGGGATATGATTGAACAATTCTCATCCGTTAAGGATAGGGTTCTTCATGTAATTGTTGAAGCCAGAGCTGTAGCTAAGTGAAGGTTGGGAGTCCTTTTTAAGGGTCTGGGAATCTTTGGGGATCTAATTTTTATTTTACAGCGGATCGTGGTTAAAGGAAGTGGGAATATATATACTCATGTCGTTTTATTTCTATTCTTTCTATGTCGTGACGAGGTGCTCCTGTTGCCTGATTTGACGCGTGACCAGAGTTTCCTTGATGAGACGCCCCGAAGCCGGACCCACATACAAGACACAGAGGATCACAGACGGATCGGCGATTACTACAGCTCACCATGTCGTGTCCTCCTTTATAAGTCATGCCCCTGAAGAGTAGAGTCTACATGTCAAGCCGTGTTTTCCTTTTTATGGACTAAGGACTGATTCATTTCCAGGTGTAAGAAGCAGATCAACTCTCATCGATGGACACATGGGGTGCATATGACAAAACAGGGAGGACTGTTGTGGAGATTTTTATGGAAATGTATTAATGTATGTTGTCAGATGTCCCCCCAGTGTCAGTTTTGCTGTAATGCGCTCATCTGAGCGTATTTGCACATACAGACGTTGGTGGAAGGTCGGTGGCGGTAAAATCTTCTTGTGGAGACAGCGATGTTTGCTGCATTTAGAGATGTTGTTTTGCGCCCCGTTGGGGGAACTGGCCGGCCCCTGGCGGGGGGCGTTGAATGACTCCGAGCGCACATATCTGTGTCCACAGGAACAGTAGCATAACTATAGAATAATTGTGGTCCATTTGAGGCATAATTGTTGTGTAGTTTCCGTCATTTGGTAGCAGTCTATGTCACTGTTAGTCAATTTGAATGAACATTGTATCTGTTTGGAAGGATGTCCTTGTATGGTCATTCTCATGTGGAAGGAACATCCTGTGATGTTCCCGCCCATGGGGGGAGGTGACTGGTTGCTGCAACCAATCACCTCCTGTCTTGAGATCTTTTGAGTTTAATAAAAGCCTATGATTAGGCGTCGGCTGAACAGTCTATGCTGGAATGGCCTGATGAGAAGATAAGCTTTTGTGGTGCTGCCTTTCTTGGATGAATGGGAATGAACGGTGAGTGGATCTTTAGCAAACTTAGGCTAAAGATAGCATTATTGCAAAAAGATTAAATCTGATGTGTGCTTAGATAGCACAGGAATTATAGGCTGTGTGCTCTGCAAACAGCCTAGGAATTCCACAACAGTTTTCAAACAGGTTTTCAGGAAACAGGATTCACAGGAAAGCTGACAACAAACCAGCAACCTGTCAGTGGATTTATGCCTCTTTAAATATACCCGCCTGCAATCTGATTGGCGCCGCAGCGCGCATGTGCACGCGGCGTTGCGTCGGCGCGCGCACCCGTGAATGCCGGAGTACTGACCCGTGCGCGCGCATGCGCCGAAGCGTCGTTACACCGCGCGTGCGCACTGGGCGCTGGCTGGTACGGCTGGGTTGAATGTTTCCCTGACAGTGCCCCCCCCGAGGGGCATGCTCTGGATGCCCAAACTAGACATCAATTCGGGATGCTCTAAGTGAAAAGTTCGGATTAAACGGGGAGCATGGAGATTTACAGATGGTTCCCAAGAATTGTCTTCAGGAGGATACCCCTTCCACTTGACCAAATACTGCAGTTGCCTACCTCTTTTTCTACACCCCAGAATAGATTCCACTTCATACTCACATTCACCATCTACCTCTACTGGTAGAGGGGGTGGAGCCTCTCTTCCTGGAAAAGAGTTGGAAAAGAGTTGGGGACAACAGGCTTCAACAAGGATGTGTGGAAGACCGGGTGTATCCTGTAAGATTCGGGTAGTGCCAATTCGAAGGCCACAGGGTTGATTGCCCGCTTGAAAGGGACAATTAATTTTGGTCCCAACTTCCGTGAGGGGATTGGTAGTTTGAGGTTGGTAGCGGAAAGCCACACTTCTTCCCCAGTTTTGAAAACAGGATTTTCTTTCCTTCCTTTATCATAGTATTTTTTATAGGCATTCTGAGCGTTCTGCATCATTTCTTGCAACTTTAGGAAGTTAGATTGGACAGAGGCTATCCGGTCCTGAACGGCAGGGACGGGACTTTCAGGAATGTCATCAGGGAGGAAAGGAGGGTGGAAACCGAAGTTGGCCCAAAAAGGAGTCTGGCTGGTGGTCGAATGGATGGAGTTATTGTACGCAAATTCAGCGTATGGAAGCAAAGAAGACCAGTCGTCCTGGGAAGCAGAGCAGAAGCAACGGAGATATTGCTCCAGGGTCTGGTTGGTTCTCTCTGTCTGACCGTTGCTCTGAGGATGGTACGCGGAGGAAAAACAGATCTTAACTTCCAGGGATTTGCAAAGTTCTCTCCAGAATTTGGATGTAAACTGGGTGCCTCTATCAGAGGTGATGCTCTTGGGTACCCCATGGAGCCTGATTACTTCTTTAAAAAAAAATCTTAGCAGTGTCAGCAGCCGAAGGAGTACCGATCATTGGCAGGAAGTGGGCCATCTTGGAGAGTCGGTCAATAACGACCAGGATTGTAGTAAAACCCCCAGAGGCAGGTAGATCAACAATGAAGTCCATTGAAACGTCTGCCCATGGATGTTCAGGGATGGGTAAGGGTTTGAGCAAACCCCAACTTTTGGTGTTCGGGCCCTTATTGCGTTGGCAATGGGTACAAGAGGTAACATAGGTTTTGCAATCCTGTCTCCAACCGGGCCACCATAAGGAGCGAGAAACTAACTCTGTGATTTTCCGAGTTCCGAAGTGGCCTGCTAATTTGTGATCGTGAAAAGTCTTAAGAACCAGTTGTCTGGTTTCTCGAGGAACGAAGATTTTACCTCGAGACCAAAACAAATCATTACGTTTTTCTAAAGAGGAGGTTTCTTGGTCAGAGCAGCGTCTGGAGGTGATCTTAATGGAGGTTAATAGATCGGTCTGAGAAACCAATAGAAAGTTTTGTGCTGATAGGATGGAACTGGGTTCCCCTGTTTGAGACTCTTCAGAAAACATCCTGGAGAGTGCATCCGCTTTTCCATTCTTGGAGCCGGGCCTATAAGTGATGTGGAAATTAAACCTGGTAAAGAAGAGCGCCCAGCGGGCCTGTCGGGGTCTTAGACGTTTCGCCGTCCTCAAATATTCCAGGTTTTTATGATCAGTGAAGATCATGACCGGATGCGATGCGCCCTCCAGAAGGTACCACCATTCTTCCAGAGCAAATTTGATGGCCAGTAGTTCTCTGTCTCCCACGTCGTAATTTCGTTCCGGAGGGGTTAATTTCCGGGAGGCAAAGGCTACTGGATGTAGAAGGGATTTGGGACCCAGCCTTTGAGAGAGAATGGCCCCAGTGGCTGTTTCGGAAGCGTCTACTTCCAATGTGAAAGGTAGTGAAGGATCTGGATGCCGTAGCACAGGTGCTGAGGTGAAAATGTCTTTCAATTTGGTGAAGGCTTCCTGAGCCTCTTGTGTCCAATGGAACCGTTTACCCTGACGTGTCAATTGAGTGATAGGAGCCACCACAGAAAAGAAACCAACAATGAATCTTCTATAAAAATTGGCGAAGCCAATGAATCGTTGTACCCCCTTCTTGTCAGTTGGAGCCGGCCATTCTTGGATGGCTTTGACCTTCTGCGGATCCATTGCAACCCCATCGGTAGAGATGATAAACCCCAGGAATTGTACCGTGGTCTTCTCAAAGTCACATTTCTCAGCCTTGAGATAGAGCCTATGTTTCCTGAGGATGGTAAGGACCTTTTGTGACGTGAACCCGGTGTTTTTCAACAGAGGCAGAAAAAATGAGGATGTCATCCAGGTATACCACCATAAAGTCATCCAGATGTTTGCGAAAGATATCGTTGACCAGGTGTTGGAAGGTGGCTGGAGCATTGCAAAGCCCGAATGGCATGACCAAATACTCATAGTGCCCGAATCTGGATCTGAAAGCAGTCTTCCACTCGTCTCCAGCCCTGATCCGGACAAGATTATAGGCACCCCGAAGATCCAGTTTGGAAAAGATCCGGGCAGTTCGGAACCTCTGGAACAACTCCGGGATAAGGGGCAACGGGTATCTGTTTTTGATCGTAATTTTGTTTAACTCCCTATAGTCGATGCAGTGTCTCAGGGATCCGTCTTTTTTTTTCAACAAAAAATATCCCTGCAGCGGCTGGAGAAGAAGAGGGACGAATAAATTTATTTTTTAGGTTCTCATCAATGTAGGCTTTGAGAGCCTTTAACTCAGTCTCGGACAAGGGAAAAATCCGGCCAAAAGGAACTTCAGACCCGGGTAGAAGATCGATGGGGCAATCATATGGCCGATGAGGTGGCAGTTGTTCGGCCTCTTGCTTGTCAAAAACGTCCCGGAATTCCAAGTATGCAGGGGGAACATTTCGTAGGTGGTCAGAGAGGGTTGCTACGGTGGCACAAGTGGTAGGAGCTGTGGGAAGACAGTGCTGGGTACAATATGATGAGGTGAAGTCGACTTCCTTCCTGGCCCAATTTATAAGGGGCTCATGCGCCTGTAGCCAGGGGAGGCCCAAGATGATGGGGAACATAGGAGAGGGAATGAGATCCAGGCGCAGAAACTCTTTGTGGCCTGAGTCCGTAACAGCAAGGAGGGGCTTGGTTTCTTGTGTGATTAGTCCTGAACGGGGCAGTGAGCCATCTGCCAGGTGCACTTGAAGGGAGTGGTCCTTAGGCTGCAGGGGGAAGTGAAGCTTGGAAGCTAGTGCAGAGTCCAGGAAGCAACTGCAGGCTCCGGAGTCAATAATCGCCGGTAGGCGGGTTGTTCCTTCCGGTAGCTGTAAGGAGAGAAAAAGGACAACATAAGTTTGTGGAAAGCCAGAAACCTGGTAATTCAGAATGTCTTTAGGAGGAGGCTTACTAGGTCTCACTGGACAGTTGCGAAGGAAGTGACCGGCGCTCCCACAATAAAGGCACAGGTTGGCTTGACGCCTGCGCTGCTTTTCTTCGGGAGAGAGAGGAGGGCGGACTAATCCGAGTTGCATAGGCTCTGGTTCAGGAAGGGATGAAGCTGCAGGAGTCTGAACGGGTGGATGAGCAGGGCCTGATCTGGGAAGGGTCCAGTTGGGACAGGTGGTCTGAAAACGCTCAGAGCGTCGCTCATGCAAGCGCCTGTCAAGTTGTGTGACAGATTGGATCAATTCCTCCAGGGAAGTGGGAGTGCCAATCCTAGCCAACTCATCCTTGAGAGCTTCGGATAGTCCTTGGCGGTACTGGTATTTGAGGGCTGCTTCATTCCAGCCGGTATCAGCTGACCACTTCCGGAATTCCGCCGTGTAGTCTTCCACTGGTCTTTTTCCCTGGAGTAGGTTGTGAAGAACAGACTCAGCTGTGGCTGTGCGTTGGGGGTCGTCATATAACTGCGCCATATTCTCAAAGAAAGTGTCCACAGAGTTCAATACAGGGCTACTTTGCTCCATCAAACCGCGGGCCCAGGCTTGTGGTTCATCGGTCAAGAGAGAAATGACGAACCCTACCTTTACCACCTCAGAAGAAAAAGTCCTGGGCTGAAGAGCGAGGTAAAGGGAGCAAGCGTTTTTGAACGCCCGGTATTTCTTGCGGATGCCCGAGAACCGTTCCGGCATAGGGACCCTGGGTTTAGGGGTGGTCATCAGTACAGTGGGGCTCACTGTGGCTTGTGAGGTGGCGGCAGCATTGGTGACGGTGGCGACTGGGGATGCTAGACCTAAAGGCCCGGGGAGTTGCTGCAGGCGGCCATCCATCTGGGTATATCCCTCTTGTAATTTTTGAACTGCGTCGGTCAGTGCGGACACCTGCTGGCAGAGGTTCTCGAACGGGGAACGCGCTCTGTCGGCCTCAGACATCTGGCTGGTTTGTACTGTCACGATAGGTACTTACCGAGGCCGAGATGCCGAGAGCGGTTCACCCTTGCAACTTGACGCACTCCGCCCCCTGGAAGTGAGACAGGGAGAGAATGGCGAGAAGAGGCACTGGTGACCAGCAGGTGGAGTAGACTGAAAAAGCAGGCCGAGATAGCTTGAGAAGTCCGTGAAGGTGCTGGAGGTTAGACACCAGGCGGTGGCAGGGTTAAACCGGAACTTAGTGGTAATAGTCCAGATGATCAGGTTCAGCAGGGATTGTTGGAAACCCGTCGTGGCTGGAGATGCAGATCCAGGGTTTTAAAGCTGCTGATGGAAGAGTCCAGATAGGTACAGGGATCAGATCAGAGTTGAGGATTTACAAGGAGGATCCAAGTGCAAGCAGAGGGGGGTCAAGGGCTGGAGAAGACAGCAGATCCGGGTCACAAGCCAAGGGTCAAGCACAGGTAGAAGGCAGAAGTCCGTAAAACAAGCAGAAGGTCGGGTCCAGGAGAGATGAGAGAGGTAGTCAGGCCGATCCGGGTCACAACAGGGTTTTCAAACAGGTTTTCAGGAAACAGGATTCACAGGAAAGCTGGCAACAAACCAGCAACCTGTCAGTGGATTTATGCCTCTTTAAATATACCCGCCTGCAATCTGATTGGCGCCGCAGCGCGCACGTGCACGCGGCGTTGCGTCGGCGCGCGCACCCGTGAATGCCGGAGTACTGACCCGTGCGCGCGCATGCACCGAAGTGTCGTTACACCGCGCGTGCGCACTGGGCGCTGGCTGGTACGGCTGGGTTGAATGTTTCCCTGACACAGTGTTTGTGAATGAAAACTCTATAGCTGTGCAAACGCCAACCTTAAGCCATGCGGCCTTCGTGAGATTCGCTATGTCCTGGCGTGTGGCGCACGTCTAATAATGGTGGGCCTTACAAAGTCACAGTCCTATATAAACAGTTAATGAAATCCGGGCAGGTGCCCTCTCACCAAAGTAGGCCTCGTCCCTCCGGTACGTCCCGCTGTCGGTACCTTGATCCGCGACCCCTCCGCAACTTGCAGTCTCCGGTTCCTCTCACAGCCACAGTGGATGTCGGTTGAAGGATGACTCCAGTCTCTGAGAAGCGCGAGCTGGTCACACAGAAAAGGATCCCTCTTTTAGCTGGATGATCCTCCGCAGCAGGCCTCACACAGACTTCCTGCTTGATTGAGGGCGAAGTCCAGAGAAAGCTAGCGTAGCCCCTCCCTTCCTTTAAGTAACCTCCCCCAGAAAGCTGTGCAAGAATGCAATGCACTTTGGGAGTACAGTTGCACTGTGGGTACCATAGTATATTAGATACATCATGGCAATGGAGTCCCTTTCTCCCTGTACCATAAGTCCCACAATGCATTGTTCAATAAGGTAGACAACAGTTGCTGCAATCTCTTAAAGAGACTCCGGAGGGAGCTGAAGATATTCTTAATATAACCATAGTCCTTTATAACACACTACAAATAGGCACCCCGCTACACACTCCCCCCACTTCAAACCTTTAGTCCCCAAAGACATCCAAAATCTTGGTTCTGTAAGACATTTTTGCCTCTAGACGGCTGCATAAGACTGACAGAGGAGCCTCCCACCAATTGTCATATGATGGGGAGCTGTCCTGCCTACAAGCCACCCCAACGGGAATGGCCTGACCAGCTGTGCCAGGGGGTGAGCTAGGGTTGCCCTCCACCAAATTTACAGTGGAAGGACCAGGCATATCAACTGTCCTTCTTGCAATGAAAGCAGCTTCGTCAGAGCATTCACCCATTTGATGGTAAGTCAGACTCTTTGGAGGGTGAATGACTCTCCTCTCTCTCTGCTCCCGAGGTGTTGGGATATCAAGGGCAACAGATTCTGCTGGTACGTCAAGTGCTCTCCCTTCTGGTTCGGGCATGCTGAGCTCCATTATTTCGGAAGCGTCTGGTTCAATTTCAAGGGACAATAAAGTCTCATCAGGATCTTCCATTAGCAATGGGGACGGATTGTTGTACAAGTCTTCGGTGAGCATGCTGTGCGGCACAAACTCAGGAGCTTCTGGGCGAAGAACTTCACTGCCAGCTACTTCATATGGTGACAGGGAAGTTGTCATGGGTTCTGGCACTTGAGATGACCACAACCAATCAAGTTCCATCTCCTCATCCTCAGAATCCCTTCCCTCTAAGTCTTCATCTTCCACATCTGGATGTGTTGACTGAGATCTGATAACTGGTCTAGATCCTTGAGAGGTTGAAGGGGGCTCTTGTAAGTCTGAAGAGGAGGGTAGGCGAACTGCTTCAGAAAGGGGCAACAGATGGTTTCTGTGCCAAGTCTTTAACGGGCCTACACTCCCCTATGGCCTTATTTGATAAACTGGAAGGCCTGGCAGCTGCTTGCAGATGATGTACGACTGGGATCTCCATCGGTCAGCCAACTTGTGCTTCCCAGGGATACCCAGATTCCTCAATAGTACCCTGTCCCCTGGCTGCAAGTCCTGTATTCTGACTTTGAGGTCGAAGTTTCTTTTATTCCTCAATCCCCTTTGGTCAGATGTAGCCTGAGCCTTTCCATAGGCCATTTCCAGACTCTTCCATAGCCAATCCACATACCCCTTGTGGGACGTTGCCGAGGTGTGATCCAGTGAGGTGCCAAAGGCCAAATCCACTGGTAGCCGAGCCTCTTGCCCAAACATCAATCGGTACGGGGAGTATCCAGTTACATCACTGTTGGTGCTGTTGTAGGCATGTACGATGGCAGCCACATGCTTGCTCCAGTGTTGCTTCTTTTCTGAGCTCAGGGTTTCCAGCATGTCCAAGAGAGTCCAGTTGAACCGTTCAGGCTGAGCATCCCCCTGTGGGTGGTATGGGGTTGTCCTAGTGCCTAATAAGTCCAACAGTTTCCTTATTAGCCTGCTTTCAAAGTCTCTCCCTTGATCTGAATGAAGGCGCTGGGGCAGGCCATAATGCACAAAGAACTTCTCCACAAGTACTTTTGCTACTGTCGAGGCCTTCTGGTCCTTTGTTGGAAATGCTTGAGCATATCTGGTGAAATGGTCTGTTACCACTAAAACATTCCCTTGTCCACTCAGATCAGGCTCTAGGCAGAGAAAATCAATTCACACCAGTTCCATGGGTCCCTGACTTTGTAGGTGGCCCATTGGGATGGCTTGACGGGGCAGAGTCTTCCTCTGGATACACCGGGCACAAGAATGACAGTACCCCTCAACTTCAGCCCACATACAGGGCCAATAGAACCTGTCTCTTACAAGGTGGAAAGTTCTTTAAGGTCCCAGATGACCGTGTTCGTCATGGAGAGCAGTCAGGACTCTCTTTCTGTGTTTAGCGGATAGGAGTAGTTGCCATTTTTCCTCCAGATCATCAGAGGGGCCCCTTCGGTAGACCCCCCCTTGATGTATCTGCAGCCGGTCCCACTCTCTGTGTAACAGTCTGGCTTCTTTAGTGGAGACTTTTAGAAGCATCTCAGAGCACTGGTTCTCCAAGGCCTTCAATAGGAGCTTCCCCATGGGGTCTTCCAATTGATCCCTTCTTAAAGGGGTTGTAAAGGTTTATTTTTTATTTTCTAAATAGGTTCCTTTAAGCTAGTGCATTGTTGGTTCACTTACCTTTTCCTTCAATTTCCCTTCTAAATGTTTTTTTCTTTGTTTTCTTTGTCTGAATTTCTCACTTCCTGTTCCTCCTCAGTAAGCTGTTCAGTAAGCTGTTCTGGCTGACTAAACACCGCTCGGATGATGGTGTAAAGTTTACTGAGGAGAAACAGGAAGTGAGAAATTCAGACAAAGAAAAAAAACATTTAGAAGGGAAATCGAAGGAAAAGGTAAGTGAACCAACAATGCACTAGCTTAAAGGAACCTATTTAGAAAATAAAAAACAAACCTTTACAACCCCTTTAAGTCCTCTTGGACAGTTTAGGTAACCCATCTTCTCCGACTTGAGTCACATTACAGTAACACCCAGGTACTCCAACAGCCGCAACTCCAATCTCTTCGGCCCTTGATCCCCCTCTGGCCTGAAGTTCCGCTCCCTGGTATAGGGCTCTCACTCCTTCCGGGGTCAATTGAGTCCATTCTTCAGTGGGGTCACTGGGGGCATGGGATCTTCTGGAAAGGGCGCCTGCATCCCTATTTCCAATTCCAGGTCTGTATTATAAACTAAAGGTGAAACCAGAGAGGGCACAGTGTCATCTTAAGAGCATTATAGGCCCCCGGGCAATACGGTGCACTGGAGCCCTGTCTACACAATCACGCACGAGAATTTTTTACTGACAAAAATCATGACATTTACTGGCAGAACCACATTTTTTACTGCCACTGCAAAAAGGTACATAAAATTACAGTTTTCAGTGCCAAACAGTGCAAATGTCAGCATTTAAACTGTAAACATATAGATTGTGCTATAGATTGTGCTATTAGCAACGTGTTTAAGTTAAACAAAAGGTTAGGTTACTATAACCCAGCCAGCACAGAGTTCCCCCTCACATCAGAGTCTGCAGGATTCCCCCTTACAGTGAAAGGGAACTCTTATGTAAAGGGGAACGCTGCAGATCATGATGTAAGGGGAAACGCTGATGTAAGGGGGGCTGTGGTGACCAGAGACCACCTTATATCAGAGTCCACTGCTTTCTCTTTACATCAGAGTTCCCACTTACATCAGAGCAACAGACCACCCCCCGATCTCTTTGTGCAAGCTGCACAGTCAGCCAGACAGCCACTCACCATACGACACTGACCATTGCACTCTGAGTCTGTACTGGCTGGTGGCTGGGCAGGTTACAGGCTCATGAAAACCGGCACTGCCGTCAGGGGTCTGACTCCGCCACACTCTCCTTCAAGCCTGCTGTGCTGTCTGCTCTGACAACTCTACTCTGTCCATTCACCCTCAGCTCCTCCTGTTTTTTTTTTCCAAGTCTGGCGGGTGTGGCTAACGTCATCATCGGCGGACAGACAGAGGCAGCACTCGTGAAGGATCGTATCTTCTCGGCGATTTCCGCAAACTGCGCATGCACAGTTCTGACCCGCCGCTTCCCACCATTTTTTACTGGGGTCACTGGGCAGCCGGTGGGGCCCCCCAGGCAAGTGTGGCCCCCGGGCAACTGCCCAGCGTGCCCAATGGAAAAGATGGCCCTGAGAGGGCAGCCAACCGTCTGTGTCCTGTGGCATCCAGTTTGGCGGTGGTCAGAAGGTATGTGAGAGGATTATTATCCGTCTTTACCACAAATTCAGCCGAGTACAAATAGTCTCTCAACTTGTCCACTACTGCCCACTTTAAGGCCAGGAATTCAAGCATGTGTGTGGGGTAATTCCTCTCAGCCGGGACCAGACTTCTACTCACATAGACAACAGGCCGCAAGTGGCCACCCTGCTCTTGATAGAGTACTCCGCCTAGCCCATCTCTACTGGCATCAACATGCGACTCATAGGGTTTTGTGGTATCTGCATAGTCCAAGACGGGGGCAGTGGTTAGGCTTTTCTTCAACTTGAGGAAGGCCTCTTCACACTGAGTGGTTCACTGGTCCTGCATAGATTCTTCAGGTTTCCTGGATCCCGTGGTGGGTTTCACTGGGTTGACCAGTTCTTGGGCTTCATCTTCCCCTTCATTCTTCAATAGTTCATTTAGAGGCCTGGCAATCTTGGCAAACCACTCCACGAATCTTCTATAGTAGGAGCAAAATCCCAGGAATGACCTAAGCTCAGCCACATTGGTGGGCCTTGTCCAAGAGGTGACAGCATCTAGTTTCTCGGGGTCTGTAGCCACCCATTCAGCAGACACGATATGGCCCAGGTAATGGACTGAGGACTGGTAGAACTGGCATTTCTCCAAAGAGAGTTTCAGGCCTTCTTCATGGAGCCTCTTCAAGACCTTTTCCAGCCGCTCTTCGTGTTCTTCCAGAGTTTTAACAAACACAATAATGTCGTCCAGGTATACCAGTACTTCAATGAGGTTCATGTCTCCCACTGTTTTTTCCATCAGTCTTTGGAAGGTGGCTGGGGCTCCCGACAAGCCCTGGGGCATGCGGTTGAACTCAAAGAAACCCACTGGGGTGATGAAAGCTGTTTTCTCCTGATCTTCCGGATGCATGGGGATTTGATAGTACCCACTCTATAAGTCCATCTCACTGAACCACTTAGCCCCTGACAAACTCTGTAAAGCATCTTCTATTTGAGGGGTGGTGTACTGATCAGGTATAATCCTTTTGTTCAGTGTCCGGTAGTCAATACACAGCCTCAGGGACCCATTTTTCTTCCGGACTACCACTATTGGGGAGGCGTAGGGGCTTCTGGACTCTCGGATAATACCCGTCCTCTTAAGCTCTGCTAGTTGCTAACGCAGATCTTCTAAGTCAGCCAAGGGGACCCACCGGACTCTTTCCCTGAACGGCTTATCTTCCTGTAGGCGAATCTTGTGGGTGGCACTTTTGGCATATCCCACATCAAATTTGTTTTTGGAGAAGATCTTCTGCCATCGAGCAAGTTGGGCCTTAGCCCTTTCTTTCCATACTGGTGGGAGGGTCGCATCTTCAGAGCAGAGCTTCTCCACAGTAACTTCACCCCTTTCTTCCTTCTCCAAGTCAGATAGGGCAATTGGGGTGGCTGGGTTCACTTGGCCCAATAGCATTCTGGCTGGTACCCTCAATGGTGTGGTAGCAGTATTCCTAATGCTCACTGAGATTTTCCTGTGACTTTTCCTAAGGGCCTTCAATGGGACCACTTCAGTAATTACTTCTAGTCCCCTCTCACTCTCCTGCGAATCTGGTTCAAGGATAACAAAAGGGGCCGGGCTGCTCCCAGGTAAGCTTCACGGAGGCCCTCAAACAAGTCATCTCTATGGGCTGTAATACCTTCTCTGTCTTATCCAGCTTCCAGATCTTCCCAACCCCTTCTGCCGGGGCATTTTGCTCTAACACCAGCCGCTGATATACTTGCTGTAGCATAGGATGGACCCTTGTCTTTGGGGTCTCCGGTTCTTGGGCCACAGGTGTCAACAGCCTCCTGTTGGTTCCTATGACGAGAGAACTCTTGCTGGCTCCTGGTGGTCGGGGGCAAACTACAGCCAGGGTGTCGAAGGTCTCGGCTCCTCCTGCCACTGAGGGGTCAAAGGTCAACTTAATTGGAAGGTATTCATCATAAGGGAAACTCTGGGTCCCTATGCCCCATATCTCCAGGTCTTTGAGCTTTTGTGGCGGTAGATGTCTGAGGTGTTTATCGTAGAAGTCTCTGTATAACAGAGTTACTTGGGCTCCAGTATCCAAAAGGGCCTTGGTATAGATTCCTTCTACCTGAATGGAGACCACTGGGGAGGGCCCCACTAATTCGGCAGGAAGTTTCCGTGGAGAAACCTTCTTGTTTGATTCGGTAATCCGGATCTTCTTCCCTCTTTTCTTGAGCCTTTTTCTGGATCTCAACACTGGTTGGGCCTGGTTTGCACTGATCCCCTGCCGTTGAGGATTTTTGAACATGGAGCGGGAAGTATCAGGTCGTTCAGATGTAACAACAGGGGTGCTTGGTAAGGAACTATTTCCCTTCTTCTGTCTCCCTGTGTTGTTGGACTTTTTGGAGTTGGCTGGGACTGATGGGCACCCGGTTGACTCCTTCACCGTGGGCCCTCTGAAGTTTTCCGCCGGCTTGTGGTATGGTGCTGCAACTTTCTTCGGGCTGGGACACTCTTGTCTGTAGTGTAGTATTCCCTTCTTCAAGACAATTTGGCACAACATTTTGTTCAGTCTTCTAATGTACTCAGAAAGGCGCGCTCCTGGTTGTTGGAGAGTGTGTTCAAATTTGTAGATAAGGTCAACAGCTTTTTCTAATTGTCCAAACTCCTCCTGCAGCATGACCAAATAGTCGTAGGCTGTACAAGCAGCGTTACTAAACCTTAAGTTCCTGACAGCTTCCACAGCGGCTCCTTTCAAGCTCTTGTTCATGCGCTGCTTCCTTTGGGCCTCTGGCAGTTTCCATCCTTCTAGAGCTTGCATGGCTTGCTCTATCCAGGTGTCAAATTCTTCTTCTCCGGGCGGTACTGGCTGTCTCCCTGAGAAGATCCTCAGTTTCCTGTACCCAGACTCCACACATACTGTGTTGCTCTTCTGGCACTTTGACACAAGGTCTCCCAGAGCATTAAGGAGTTCTGGACCAATCATGGTCAGGGGTGCGGGGGAGATGGTGATTCCTCCTGCTTGTCTTTCCAGACTAGTACTTGGGGACTCCTTATTTGGAGCTCTTGGATGAAATAAACACAACTTGGTTTTGCCCCCCAAGTGCACACTCTTTCCCTTGAAGCTCTCTGGTATTCCTTCTTTCCATTCCAACAGTGCATGGGTGCTGGAAGTTCCTTCATCTGGCCTGATGCCAAGTACCCATGCCCTCCTCTGTGGGGATAATGTCACTATAATTTGGACAGCCTCTTCCTTTCGCCAATCCTCACCAGGGAGTTCAATCGCCACACTCACGTCCGAGCGGGCGCATACCAATTCGCACCACTGGTCCACAATTAAAGGGTCCATACTGGTACTAACGGGATGGGGCTTGATTGTAGAGTACAAATCCCGGACTCGAGCCCCCACGTGTAGCACTACCCCTGGTTAAGAGAGCTGCTGGTTTGTTTTGGGTCTGTACCCTAGCTATCAACCCCAAGAATCTGTCTCGAACCCTCCCTTGGCACAACTGGTCTGCAATTAGGTTGTGGAACCCAATGGCAATGGGATACACAGTAATACTACACAACAGTATAATGGTACTGTGATATTGGGGTGTTTTAGCTCAAGTGGATAGATGCATTTTTATGCAGTGAGTCCATATCAGACAGGCATTCTAGTTAAGGGCCTGGTAGCCCACGTTTATTTAAACAGAAAAACAAAAGCAAAATGTCCATTCAGGATTCCCATGCAGGGGTTTACCTTCATTTAGCAGTCCAAAAATAAGGAAAACATACCAAGCCACCTGGCTCTCTTGTTAGCAGTTCCTCTGCTTGCTTCAGGTACTGGTACCTTTAAACCACCAGATCTTCCAGTCTCGCAGTCTTGGATGCACACAGCTTTGGGCTTCTTAAACGCACACAACTAGAAGTCCCTTAATGCACACAGCTTCTGGCTCCTTGGACGCACACAGCTTTAACGCCCTTCAATGCACACAGCGTTTATCCTCACACAGAGACAATCACTAGCAGCCACTGCTCCAAACATAGGTCTGTCTTCACACAGCAGTTAGCAAGCTGTTCCCTCTCCACCATCCTCCACCCTCTGCTCTCACCAGCCCCTCATTATATTGGTTGTGTGCACCTGAGAACACACCATGCTGGCTGTCCACAAGACCCGGACACAGGGTTGGAGATCCCGTCCCACCCAAGTCTCTTAGGGATCTCCAAACTACCGAGTCCCATACTAAAGTAGGAAAACCTGGAGAAAACTGACAGAGCATTTTCCTCCATTTAAATTCTACACTCTGTAGTCCTGCAGTCTGCAGATATGCAAACCCTGTGTCCCTTTTATCTTCACTTTCATTGGGACAGACCCTCACTCTGCCACAGTACCTAAAACTGTTACCTTGTGTAACTGTACCTCTCCTTCCTTAAATAGTTTGAACCCCCGAAAGGGCAACTTACGGACAGGCGCTGCATCTTTAGGTGTTGTCTCCGATTGCCGTATTTCCGCCATTCTCCGCTCATGTTGCCGCTCTAGTTCTCTCTCTTGTCGCTCCAGTTCTCTCTCTTGTCGCTTATCCTGCAGCTGGATGTCTCTAATGGCATTCTGTATGGCGGTCTCTGATGGGTTAGCCCCATATAATGCCAACCGCTCTCGAACTCGTTGCTGAAACAAGTCTTCAACTGACCGGGGTCCAGCATCACCATCCCTCTGATCCATCTCGGCTAGCTCCCTGATCAAGGTGGCCTTGTTCTTTGTCCCACCGGTCCCTCCACGGCTCTCAAGTAAGTCTTTTAGTGTGGCTTTCCTGCAGGCTGCATAGCTGGTCATTCACTGTGGTGGTTTGGAGTGTCTCAGTAACTGGAGGGAAAATCCCACCGCTGCCAACCAATGTAACGACACCCCAAATATGAAAGAAGTTAAAGGCCATTTTAAGATATTCCCTCTCCAGAACACACATCCACTACCGACGCTCCACAGTCAGGGGACCGACCCATAGGAATAATCCTTCCAGAAAAACGAGACAACCGCTCTGTATCTTTTCGTGACTGGACTGCCTTTCTTTATTGAAACACTGCAAATTTTATACACACAGAGGGGAGTTTCTTACATTCCTCATTTTCCCCGGACAATACACCTTTGATCAGACCGAATTTACATGAGCTAATTAACTACAGCTGATGACTCAGACACATGACCTTTAGGCTAGCCTTACTGTCTCTTAACTACAGTACCCATCATCAAAAGACTTCACACAATGGTTATATAACAAGCTCCCAATACACATCTGACAGCTCTTGGCAGACACAGGTGAGTTCAATAGCTAATCTCTTTACATCTTAAATGGCTATGCATAACCTTTATGTTTCCCGGCCTGTCTGTCTGCTAGAGTACAATACCTATAATTACAGACTTAATTACCACAAGCCACACTAGACAGTAGAATGTAATCACCCCCTACCTCATCACAGCAATTAGGACACAACAGCCCACACACAATATACACACAATATATATACAGCATTGAATCTGACTAGCACAGATCATAGTGGGGTTCTCATTCACCCTGTGCCCCTATTAGAGACACAGGGTGGTTTACACATAAGAGGCGTTGGGGAAGCTGAAGCAAGGGTATCTCATACTTTCTAAGAGATTCTGGGTTCCCCGGGTCCTCCCGCTACATCTCTCCCCTTTCGGCAGGAGACTAACACAGAAGGAGACCCCAGACGGGTTGACTCCGAAGTTAGTCCATAGTTCCATTCCTCTAATGCCGGTATCCACACAGTACCCCAAATAAATTGCTCCAAACAGAGCATTACTTACCCAGCCTAACCTCTGCCTCTCTCAGAGAACATACCCGCCGCTGGGGAGAGGCCTGGACTGGCCCTTCTCCCTGGGGTCCTTTCAGCTGCTGGAGAGCAGACAGGGTGACTGGGCTCAGTCCGTCATGCTGTTGGGGATCTGGGCCAACTTCCCAGCATCTCTGGGGTATACAAGTGGGGACTGAAGTCCCATCCACTTGTGGTAGGTGAAAATCCCCCAGTGCTTGCAAAGCAAGGCTGACATCCTCCTGTCTCAGTGTTACACCATTTTCTGGGGTTGTGTCAGTGAAGACCGAAGTCCCATCCAGTACCACAGGAACTCCCTCTTCTGTTAGTTGAGAGCAGAGGCCCGCGGCACTCTGCTCTGTTGCCAGCTCTTCTGCTGGGTTGCTGTGAGTGGAGACCGCAGTCCCATCCACCGATATCAGCTCAAGCTGCAGTTGTGTGCAGAGGCCAGTAGCATTCTGCCCTGCTGCCAGTGATTCAGCTGGGAGTAAAAGCTTTACTACCTTAGCTTGTTGCTGGAGAGAGGGGCCAATTGCCCCGGCTCCCTGAAACTCCACAGTTGTTTCCGGTGCTGGGCAGAGGTTGGTAGCCCTCTGCTCTGTTGCCAGCACTTCTGATGGGGACTCCACACCATCTGCTCTGGCTAACTGTTGGGAAGGGAAAATGGCTGCTTCTCCTCCCTGCATCTCTGAAATCCACTGGGAAAGAGGAACCATCACCTTCTCACCTCGGGCCTCCAAAACTGCCACGGGTGTAGAGCAGGGGTCTGCAGTACTCTGTCCTGCTGCCAGTACTTGAGCAGGCGATGCATAATCCATAACATCCTCTGAACAGTCCATTAAGTCCATACATTTTGTAATCTGTGGCTGGGGAGATGAGCCAATTGCCCTAGCTCCCTGGAACTCCACATCATCCACTTCGGCTTTGGGGATGGCAATCTCCAGATTTTCCACTGCCGATTCTTCAGCCAGGATTTCAGAGTTGTCAACTGGTATTTCCTGATAGTCCCAGGCAAAGGTAGCACCACCCTGCTGCTGAGCAGATTCTAGCAGCTGTCTCTAGGCGATCTCCAGCTCCCATTCCTGAACGGCCAGAAACTCCAAATCTTCCTCTGCCCAGTGCCCTTCCGAGACATTCAGTCTTCGCTCTCTGTGCTCCATTATTTCCTCCAAACGCCACTCCCAATCACTCCCAAAGTCAGGGTCACTGGACAGCCTCCAATACAAAAATCCCAGGCCATCATAGTCAAAGCCTTCCGTGGGGCTGTCATCCGCTGACCATGGGCACTCTTGGGCTACATACCACCGGAGGGCTCTGTAGCTCTCGTCCAACCACATCTCTGCCCGGATCAGCCTGCTTAACTCAGCTGTCCACTCCTGCTTCGGTTGTCCCCCCAATAACAGCATTCGTACTTCATACTGCGACCAGTACCTTACATGGATGGAGGGGAGAACTTTTCCCTGGTGTTGCTGCTCGAGAGCTAGCGCTTTCTTCCAGAGTTCGCAGCGGATCGAATCCGACCATCCCAGCAGGACCTCCTCTGATACTGGTCCTCTATGCTGTATCTGCATCTCTTGTAACCTCCTTCTGACTTCCTCTTCCATGGTGGCTGGTATCTGTACCTCTCCTTCCTTAAATAGTTTGAACGCCCGAAAGGACAACTTATGGACAGGCGCTGCATCTTTAGGTGTTGTCTCTGATTGCCGTATTTCTGCCATTCTCCACTCATGTTGCCGCTCTAGTTCTCTCTCTTGTCGCTCCAGTTCTCTCTCTTGTCGCTTATCCTGCAGCTGGATGTCTCTAATGACATTCTGTATGGCGGTCTCTGATGGGTTAGCCCCATATAATGCCAACCGCTCTCGAACTCGTTGCTGAAACAAGTCTTCAACTGACCGGGGTCCTGTATCACCATCCCTCTGATCCATCTCGGCTAGCTCCCTGATCAAGGTGGCCTTGTTCTTTGTCCCACCGGTCCCTCCACGGCTCTCAAGTAAGTCTTTCAGCGTAGCTTTCCTGCAGGCTGCATAGCTGGTCATTCACTGTGGTGGTTTGGAGTGTCCCAGTAACTGGAGGGAAAATCCCAAAGCTGCCAACCAATGTAACGACACCCCAAATATGAAAGGAGTTAAACGCCGTTTTAAGATATTCCCTCTCCAGAACACACATCCACTACCGACGCTCCACAGTCAGGCGACCGACCCATAGGAATAATCCTTCCAGAAAAACGAGACAACCGCTCTGTATCTTTCCGTGACTGGACTGCTTTTCTTTTGAAACACTGCAAATTTTATACACACACAGAGGGGAGTTTCTTACATTCCTCATTTTCCCCGGACAATACACCTTTGATCAGACCGAATTTACATGAGCTAATTAACTACAGCTGATGACTCAGACACATGACCTTTAGGCTAGCCTTACTGTCTCTTAACTACAGTACCCATCATCAAAAGACTTCACACAATGGTTATATAACGAGCTCCCAATACACATCTGACAGCTCTTAGCAGACACAGGTGAGTTCAATAGCTAATCTCTTTACATCTTAAATGGCTATGCATAACCTTTATGTTTCCCGGCCTGTCTGTCTGCTAGAGTACAATACCTATAATTACAGACTTAATTACCACAAGCCACACTAGACAGTAGAATGTAATCACCCCCTACCTCATCACAGCAACTAGGACACAACAGCCCACACACAATATACACACAATATATATACAGCATTGAATCCGACTAGCACAGATCATAGTGGGGTTCTCATTCACCCTGTGCCCCTATTAGAGACACAGGGTGGTTTACACATAAGAGGCGTTGGGGAAGCTGAAGCAAGGGTATCTCATACTTTCTAAGAGATTCTGGGTTCCCCGGGCCCTCCTGTTACACCTTGTATAGCCACTGGTCCGGCAGGATAATATAGAGAACTCCACACAGTATTCTGCTTAACCAAAAATTACTTTTACTTAGTTATAAGAATAGCAGAGTTAAACAACTGTACAGTTGACTGGTGCAGGGCCCTGCAGAGTCAATGATATATGGCAATATTATAATACAATCTAAATGCTCACTTTCTAAATAAGTGAAAAGGCCTACGCTCGCGAGCTCCCCCTAATGGGCAATACTGTGCCCATGTCCCATCACTATCAAGCCTAGTCAGGCCTGACTGAATTCAATGTCCAGTTCCTTCAGTGGTAGGAGTCTTCGCTAGCAAACGTTGGTGCACATAATATTTGTAATCCAAATGGGTATTTAAAGGAAAACAGACTAAACTTCCACAGTGTTTGTGAATGAAAACTCTATAGCGGTGCAAACGCCAACCTTAACCCATGCGCCCTCCGTGAGATGCGCTATGTCCTAGCGTGTGGCGCACTTCTAATAATGGTGGGCCTTACAAAGTCACAGGCCTATATAAACAGTTAATGAAATCCGGGCAGGTGCCCTCTCACCAAAGTAGGCCTCGTCCCTCCGGTACGTCCTGCTGTCGGTACCTTGATCCGCGACCCCTCCGCAACTTGCAATCTCCGGTTCCTCTCACAGCCACAGTGGATGTCGGTTGAAGGTTGACTCCAGTCTCTGAGAAGCGCGAGCTGGTCACACAGAAAAGGATCCCTCTTTTAGCTGGATGATCCTCCGCAAAAGCTGTAGGCCCAGGCTTTAGGCCTAGTTGCTTCAGCAGCAGGCCTCACACAGACTTCCTGCTTGATTGAGGGCGAAGTCCAGAGAGAGCTAGCGTAGCCCCTCCCTTCCTTTAAGTAACCTCCCTCAGAAAGCTGTGCAAGAATGCAATGCACTTTGGGAGTACAGCTGCACTGTGGGTACCATAGTCTATTAGATACATCATGGCAATGGAGTCCCTTTCTCCCTGTACCATAAGTCCCAAAATGCATTGTTCACTAAGGTAGACAACAGTTGCTGCAATCTCTTAAAGAGACTCCAGAGGGAGCTAAAGATATTCTTAATATAACCATAGTCCTTTATAACACACTACAAATAGGCACCCCGCTACAATAGCATGATAGGCCTCCAGCCGTATAAGCAGCTCAGAGACAACCCCCCATCCCGCAGTGCAACCATTACAGTATTCCATCAACCTTTCAGCTGGAATACACCGGAGGGGCACAAACTACCGATGAGCCCCCCACCCCTTTCCATCACATATGTTTACTGCCACCGTCAAAGACCAACAAAAACACTGCCAATCCTCAGCTGCTATGACGACCATCTTCCAACGCTCCTGAAAGAAAGAAAACACACAAACAAACACACACCAACAACATATAGGGAAGGCGGGTGGGAAAACTGCCTCCTCCTTTCTCTTCCCCAGCTTACTGTTCCCCTGCCTGGTCCCGCCTCTCTCTTAAATAATGGCACTCCCCCATAGACTTTTTCTCTTAGTCACCTCCCCACTCAGCACTTCCTATTAACCCTTGTGTTGTCTCCCTTAAACACACTGTCATGCCCGGCCCTGCACTACTCTTCTTTGTCTTTTCCGTTCCGGGCCTTACTGAACATCTTATACTTCACGCTACCTCATTCTGCACACTGTTTTGTATGTTATGTACCAAACCTGTACTCTCTGTATACTTTGATGTTTGTTTTTTTGACTATTCATTATCACTGTATTTGGTCACACTACTAGGGATTTTTTTTAGAAATGTTATTTTTATTTTTAATATTTATGTTGTTAAAGAAAATATTGCCTCAACGTTTTATATTCCTAATATGTACCCGCTGTACCATGCACTTGTGCTAAAAAGTATCCTGTTCTCTTTGTATTGCTTCCTTTGTGTGAATTACCTGGTGATCCTGGGATCCTGGGAATCAATCACCCCGTCCCTGAGGACCCTCCATTGGCTAGCCGTGAAGGATCAGGTTACATTTAAGACCCTCTGCCTCACTCACAAATGTACACAAGGAAAAGCCCTGCAATACCTCTGCGACAAAATAAAGCACTACGCCCCAGGTCGCCCCCTCCGGTCAACTAACAAAATCCTCCTCCACATCCCCAAGACCCGCACCAAATCAAAAGGAGAACAAAGGTTCGCAGTCCAAGGACCCCAGGAATGGAACGCTCTACTATTGGACATCCGCTCGGAAGAAAAACATCTGGCCTTCAGAAGCTTAAGACCCATCTCTTCTAAGACACAGGCGGACACTGGCTGCAAAAGTGCCTTGAGGCAATTTAGTTTGCGCTTGTAGCGCTATACAAGTTACTCATTCATTCATTCATTCATCCTGCCAGTTCCCCTGCTATGCTACTTCAAAATGACCATGATATGCATGAGAGCACACACATCCCAGCATGGTCACCTTTCTGGATGTGCTGGGAGCACAGCCTGCCTCTCCTCCAATGGCCAGACTTGTGCTGATATGTCCCCCTGCACTCACTGGGAAGATCAGTGTTCTGCTTTTTCTCCAAGCCCACCTCTCCAAGCCCCTTATGGAGCAGAGATTATGTGATCACTTATACAAAGGTATTTTGGAATTATATATATACTGTTAATATGTATGCCTTCATTCTTTGTGGCATAGATTCAACAAGGTGTTGGAAACATTTCTCTGAGATTTTGGTCCATGTTGAGGTAGCAGCCTCTAGTGTGCTAGGTGTGAAAGATTTTCCTGGGTTTTCTGGGTTGGCAGAGATCCAGGGAAAGCTGGATGACTCACAGGCAGCATTTATTTTCAGAATATGCTGGAACCTTCTGGAAAGATATGAGGAGAGGTGAGGTGAAGCTGTCTGGAGTATTTTGAGGGTCCTGACCAATCCCCAACTTGGATTGGCAAGGGGCAGGCCCCCTCAAATACTCAGAGTCAGCCCAGCTGGGGAGGAGTTGTTTGGATGGAAGCTAGAGACGGAGTGTTAGGCTCTCGTGGCCTTTGAGGGAGCTCCCCAGTCTGGGGGGAGGTGACCTTGGGCCTGCAGACAGGACCCTCTCAAGACACATGGAGGTGTCCTGGACAGGAGGCGCAGGAGCAAGGAGATGACAGCAGAACACTGCCAGGCAAGTTTGGGAGGAACAACAAGGTGCAGCCAAGAGGGCTGGTAAGTGACACAAAGTCAGGAGTACTGGGAGGCACGCCTGAGAGGACTGGGTGCAAGCAGTCTGGAATGGGTGCAGAGCCAGCTGGCAGGGTTTGAAGTGGTGGTACTGGGATCAGTAGTCACATGGAACAGCTAGCACTAGGACTACCAATTTTGCTACACCATATGGGCCTGCGGTCCCTGCATGCAAAGGGCATTTGGCTGAGCCAGTATCAGCCCTGAACTACAGTGCTAGCTGGTCCCGGGGAGTAATAGTCTGCAATCAAGTGAATGTGCTGGAGGAAGAGAGGAAGTTGTATATACCAGATGTGTATATAGTTCTCAGTCCCTATATTACTTTTACAATCAAGTGGGTATCCCATATCTAACCTATCCCCATCCAAGTTACAATCCCCTCAATAAAATATAAAAAATAAGTACAAGGACTGCTTCTTGACTACTGAATGTCTGAAGATTTGTGTGCTTGGCTGCGCAGGGATTGAGGCGGACCACAACTACCAGCAGCCCTTACGGGGGTACCGCTACGTATGGGGGCTTGTTCCGGGACCGTCTGCTTACGGGTAACCTGCCAGCCTCTGCCCCTAGCAACCGAAGTTGACCGAGCCAGGGAGCTGTACTTTGTTCCAGCAGAAGTAAAGGGATTTAACCAGGGAAGGGACTTATATGCCCTGCTTACTTACAAGTCAGCACAGTAACCAAGTGCCATTGTCCATAGCAACCAACGGGAGCTGACATTGGGTTAAAGTCATTGCAGCCCTGCTTGCCCGGTTGCCCCAAACACGGCTGGGATGAACACTTGTGTCATCCTGCAATTCAGTGAACTTTACTATGTGCTGTCACCCGTGGCAACCACGGTGGGCGGGATCTGCTAATGCTGGACATTGTGACTTTTTTTGCTTTAAACTTGTGCTTCATACAGTAAAGTTTGCCTTTCAGTGAGGCATGGGACAACTTTACTGTTGCCACCGGCAACCACTGTACAAGTCAGCGGACATCTGCTAGGGCACAGTCGGTGCCGAGCTTCAAGTCCTTTTAGCATCAATGTGCCTGCAAGCTTCAGCACAGCCATTGAGGGGTTACAGCAGCACGCACGGGAAGAGGCCTGCTTGTCCAGTCGATCATCGAAAACAAAATAGAATAACATCCTACAGGTATGCTTCGTCGATGCAGCCCTTCTCAGATCGGGCAATCTAGTAGACAACTATAAAACAGCGCACAGGATGGCAGATATGCCTAGTGCACTACCAAAGGTTTATTGTATAAAACTAAACATACAGACAAATGGATACTCACAAATATAAATGTATACAGGCATTGTATGACACTAATCCAGTGTGGAAATAGCGTGGCTGCGCAGCGGTACAATGTGTTTACCCACGCTACTTCGGCACTGGATTAGTGTCATACAACGCCTGTATACATTTATTTTTGTGAGTATCCATTTGGCTGTATGTTTTGTTTTATACAATAAACCTTCGGTAATACAGTAGGCATGTGCGCACTCCCTGTGTGCACTTTTACAGTATGCATATACCATACCAAGAGCTATTGTATAAATGAGTTCAACTGTAAGCGTTAACACCAAATCCTCAAAGTGAGGAGGGGAGCAAGGGGGTGGGACTTTGAGTGAAATACAAGGATGCGAGAGGGTAAATAGGTGAACAATAGGAATTTTATTATGATTGGTACAGTTAAAACATATGAGCATTGCTGATAATAAGGTAAACAGTAAGCATAATATTGACAATGGACATAGTGATACCAATAAAGCCTCAGGATGTAACCACTGCTAAAGGATAAACAATGTGTATAATAACAACCAATAAACATAATAAAATCTATGGTAATGTCTCATTGTGAGAAAATTACAAAATTCCCGAGGTCACCAATATCAAGTTTTGGTAAAAACATATTTGAAAAGTAGAAGCTGCAGGACCTATGGCCCCACTAGACCTGGGGAGGTATGGTAGGAAAGATGGTAAGGAGGTTGTTAGGAACATGTTTGAATGAAAGCAAGGCACCAGTTGGCTCAACGAGTTTCGTGGCCTCTACGCCACTCATCAGGAGCGTACACGTGATTTATCTAGAATAGAGAGGGTATATAAATATAAGTAATTGATGAAAGCATGTATGGGGGTAGATGTAAACCCCCAGCACCTAAGTGCATACTTACTAATTGTGGTTCATATGTTGGTAGTGTGGTGGCGGGGCGTGACAGGAATCCGGGAACACCTCCAATCGGGAGCCGTGGTGGACAGCTCATCCGGGGCACCACATACGGACTGCCGCCAGACAGGTATGGGAAACGGGGCAACCCTGTGGGAAGTGAAAGCAGTTGAGAGTGGAATGGGGTGTTGAGGGGTGACCAAAGGTGAGGATGATGGGAAGGGACCCGTTCAAGTGGAAAGTGCAAGTGGAAAGGTATGCTAGGGTGGAAGCTGACAGTCCAAAGTGGTGCCAGGTTAGCGTGACAGAGTGAACAAGAGAGGTAGTGCAGGTGATGATCCCAAGCTGATACCTGAGAGGTGGAGGTGAAAGATGAGGGAACGGTGGAGAGAAACAAAGATTACCTTGGTTCAGCAGGATGACCGAACAGGGGGAGAAAATCCTGTGATGTGGTGTAGAGTGAACAGAGAGCCCCGAGTGCCGAGACTGCCCGGAGGCGCTGTAATGTGCACCACCACGCCACCGCCCACCAGCGTCACGCTAGGTAGCAGGGAATGGGGGGGAGGGGCGCCATCAGCCGAGAAGTGTATTCGGCCACCCGGCGCTTGAACTCACACCCTATGCTCGCAGGATGTAATACCCACAGCATGGATGGCAAGGCGTCAACCGAGGCGCCGCACGTCCAGCGTGGAGGCGTCACGGTGACTCGCTTTGACAAAGCATCCGCCCCCCCAGGTGTCATGGGAGGCAGAGGAGGGGCGGAGGCCCGCAAGGCGCGTCACGGCCCCCGATGGAGGAAACAACCAGACGCTGAGGCAGCCGGACCAAGTCCACATATCTACCAGCAGGGGTGATCCACATTATTGTAGGTCAATTAAGCATATAAAAAAACTAGTTAATATGGTAAGAAGTAGAGATGTACCAAACTATTTGCCGACAAATAGTTCCCGGCGAACATAGCTTGTTCGCGTTCGGCATGGCCGGCGAACATATGCGATGTTCGGTCCGCCCCCTATTCATCATCATTGAGCAAACTTTGACCCTGTACCTCACAGTCAGCAGACACATTCCAGCCAATCAATAGCATACCCTCCCTCCCAGACCCTCCCACCTCCTGGACAGCATCCATTTTAGATTCATTCTGAAGCTGCAGTCTTAGTGAGAGAAGGGACAGTGTACCTGCTGCTGATTTAATGGGGAAAGCTATAGCTAGGCCAGTGTAATCAGTGTCCACTCCAGTCCTGAAAGACTCATCTGATCTCTACTGTAAGGACAGCATCCTGACAGCACCCCAAAAAGCCCTTTTTAGGGCGAGTACATCAGTCTGCTTTTTTTTTTTCCTCTGTAATCTAATTGCAGTTGCCTGCCAGCGTGTGTGTGCAGTCTTAGTAAGAGGAGGGACAGTGTATCTGCTGCTGATTTAATAGGGAAAGCTATAGCTAGGCCAGTGTATTCAGTGTCCACTCCAGTCCTGAAAGACTCATCTGATATCTGCTGTAAGGACAGCATCCACTCCTGACAGCACCCCAAAAATGCCTTTTTAGGACGAGTAAACCCGTCTGCTTTTTTTTTTTTTCCTCTGTAATCTAATTGTAATTGCCTGCCAGCGTGTGTGTAATCAGTGTCCACTCCAGTCCTGAAAGACTCATCTGATATCTGCTGTAAGGACAGCGTCCACTCCTGACAGCACCCCAAAAATACCTTTTTAGGGCGAGTACATCAGTCTGCTTTTTTTTTTTCCCTCTGTAATCTAATTGCAGTTGCCTGCCAGCGTGTGTGTAATCAGTGTCCACTCCAGTCCTGAAAGACTCATCTGATATCTGCTGTAAGGACAGCGTCCACTCCTGACAGCACCCCAAAATTACCTTTTTAGGGCTAGTAAATAATTCTTTTTTTTTTTTATTCCTCTGTAATCTAATTGCAGTTGCCTGCCGGCGTGTGTGTGCAGTCTTAGTGAGAGGAGGGACAGTGTATCTGCTGCTGATTTAATAGGGAAAGCTATAGCTAAGCCAGTGTATTCAGTGTCCACTCCAGTCCTGAAAGACTCATCTGATATCTGCTGTAAGGACAGCGTCTACTCCTGACAGCACCCCAAAAATGCCTTTTTAGGGAGAGTACATCAGTCTGCTTTTTTTTTCCTCTGTAATCTAATTGCAGTTGCCTGCCAGCGTGTGTGTGTCAGGCTCACAGCGTATACTGTGCCCACTTGCCCAGTGCCACCACTCATATTTGGTGGCACAGTAGATTACATAAAAAAAAAAAAACTATTTTGACTGCAATAGAATAGCAGTCAGTTCCCTGCCAGCGTGTGTGTGTCAGCCTCACAGCGTATACTGTGCCCACTTGCCCAGTGCCTTACTTCTGGCCTGCCCCGCTTCAAGTGTCCTTTCAGAAAGGACCTTCAGTGCAGCAGGAGGTATTGTCACTGAGAAGAGAAGTCGCCTAGGTCAAAAAAGTCTAGATTACCTCACCTTTATTAAGATGAATGAGGCATGGATCCCGAAGGGACTGACAGTGGGCGATACATTTGACTAAAAAAGGCCTGATGAGATGAGCTGCCTTGGGCTAAAAATGGTCCACATGCTGCTGTATTTTATCTCTGCATGCCGGATGACTTGCGTGACTTATCCACCACCAACTAGGGTTCAAGCCGCAATGTTTTAGGGCACTTTCTGCCTGGAAAACATCAATTTTTCTGCCCGCTGCTACAGCAGCGGCTGCAACAATACCTAATTTTTCAGGCATGTGTACATGCCTCATTTTTCTGGCCTCTGGTGCTGCACTGTGGCTGCAAAAACAAAACAAAAAAAAAGCACATACATGTGTCAATTCCCCTTCATGATCGTTAACTTGTTGTGGTGAAGGGGCTTGCGTATCACAATGAAGCGACCACCTCTATGAGTGTGTTGGCAATGGCAATGTTGGCACACCCCAGATGATAAGGTCGTTGCTTCATTGTGAACAGATCAAAAGCGATCGGCTGGACAATTTTGCATAGAAAAAACATAAATTTTGTTTGTGATCATCTAAGATGATCATTAAAGCCTTGCGGTTGTGCAAATGGACTGTTTGCGGTTGTTTGCGGTGCGTTAAACGGGGAGTTTGTTCTGTCACTGTGAATCGGGCGTAACCCTTACACTACCTGATCGATACAACATCATACCTGATGTTTTAAAGCACGTTATTCCAAACAATTTAGGAATGTTAGGTGATTTATGCCCTTTATGGATTAAAACCAGACTCCGCGTCAACTACGTAATTTTCCATGGGAGTTTTGCCATGGATCCCCCTCCGGCATGCCACAGTCCAGGTGTTAGTCCCTTTGAAACAACTTTTCCATCACTATTGTGGCCAGAAAGAGTCCCTGTGGGTTTTAAAATTCGCCTGCCTATTGAAGTCTATGGCGGTTCGCCCGGTTCGCCCGTTCGCAAACATTTGCGGCAATTCGCGAACGGAAAATTTTATGTTCGCGACATCACTAGTAAGAAGGGGATATTGATAAAAGGATATGGCAGTTAACACAGGGGAGGCAAAACATAAGGTCTTCAAATGCAGAGGTGTAATAAAGGGTAACCAATATAGCAAATCTAAGTGCTTCCATCCCTAATTATATTGAAGAAAAAGGGACAAGTGTTAGGGACTTTGTGGAGACCATAGCCTGGTAAGGTCATGTATGTCCATCCCTTGGGACTTTATATGAAATCATGACCCGGTAGGGCCATACATTTTCATCCCTAATTAAATGAGGAGGGAAGAAAGGGGGTGGGACTTTGAGTGAAATACAAGGATGCGAGAGGGTAAATAGGTGAACAATAGGAATTTTATTATGATTGGTACAGTTAAAACATATGAGCATTGCTGATAATAAGGTAAACAGTAAGCATAATATTGACAATGGACATAGTGATACCAATAAAGCCTCAGGATGTAACCACTGCTAAAGGATAAACAATGTGCATAATAACAACCAATAAACATAATAAAATTGATGGTAATGTCTCATTGTGAGACAATAACAAAATTCCTGAGATCACCAATATCAAGGTTTGGTAAAAACAAATTTGAAAAGTAAAACCTGCAGGACCTATGGCCTCACTAGACCTGGGGAGGTAGGGTAGGTATGATGGTAAGGAGGTTGTAAGGAACATGTATGAATGAAACCACGTGTCAGGGAAGGCATGGCCGTGCAATAGGAATCGCACGGCAGACACGCACATTCATGGCGCATCGGCGCGCGCGCGTGCACATACGCGTGCGCCTGTTACCAACATTGGCGCCAGAGGGGCTATTTAAAGTGAGTGCACCAAAGGCTCCTTGCTGTTTGGTCTGCAGCTTCTGTGTGTCCTGAAACCCATTATCTGTGCTGACTTCTGATACTTGACCCGGCTTGCTCTCACTAACCTTGTCTGCTTGATACCCTGACTTTGGCTTGTTTGGACTTCCCCTCTGCCTGCTGCTTTGCCTGATCCACCAGTACATCTCCGACCCGGCCTGCCTGACTCTGCACCTGTTCCGCCAGTCTGCTGCAGTTCTGCTCTGCAAATCGCACCAGTTCCTGCTTTCATCTGCGATCCAGTCTGCCACCGTCCTGGTCTACCCAGTCAACTGGTTGCCTGCTGCATCTCCAGCTACGAGCATTCAGCCACTATACCGGACTGATCCTAGGCACTCCTGCGTCACCGTGCTTCCGTGGCTGCTGTCTCAACCTCAGGGGCCCGCAAGCCGGTGCGGCAAGACAGGCTCTCCTCTACACGTCAGGCTCACGATCCAGGTACGTGACAGTACCAAACAGCAATGACTGAGCCTGCAGGAGGATCCTCTCCATTGGAAGAGATCTGCCAGCATCTCACTTCCCTCTCCCAAACTATGACATCCCTGCAGGAAGACTACGCTTGGCTAGAGGATCGCGTTCAGGGACTGGCGACTTCTGCTGCGACTTCCGCTGTGATCTCTGCTGCGACTTCTGCTGCGACTTCTGCTGCAACTTCTGCTGTGACTTCTGCTGCGACTTCCGCTGCATCTTCGGCTGCCTCTTCCACCATATCCATGCCTGCTACATCCACCGGGGTCTCTGCTTACCCTCCAGTAATGTTGTTACCCCCCGAGCCTCGAGTTCCAGCCCCCGAGAAGTTCTTCGGTGATCGAAGCCAGTTTAGAGCTTTTCGGAATGCCTGTCAGCTCTACTTTGATCTGCAGCCAAGGACATTCTCTCTGAAAACCACAGAGGTGGGATTCACCATTTCTCTGCTTCGAGGTGAACCACAGTCCTGGGCTCATCGCCTATTGGAGGAAAAGAACATTCAGCTAACTACTCTACAACTATTCTTTACTGCCATGTGTCAGCTATACGACGACCCACAACGAACCGCCACTGCTGAATCTGCCCTACACACCCTGCAGCAGGGTCCCAGACCAGTCGAAGACTACGTTACAGAGTTTAGACGTTGGAGTGCGGACGTTGACTGGAATGACGCAGCCCTGTGTCACTGGTTCCGTTTGGGTCTCTCAGAAGTACTTAAGGATGAGCTGGCCCGGGTAGGAATACCCAGTACACTAGTGACTTTGATCGCACTTTCGATACAAATCGATCGCCGATTACGTGAACGAAGGTCTGAGAAGTCTTCCCAGCAGTTCGGACTAACATGGACATTTTCCAAGGCCCCTAGGTTTTTCGACTCTGTGTCTGAAGATCCTGCTCACTCTGTTCCAGAGGCACCCAAACCAAGGCAGTTGGGCTTGATCCGCCCGTCACTTTCCCCCAAGGAACGCCAACGTCGACGGACGGGCAACCTCTGTCTCTACTGTGGGGAACCCGGTCACTACATATGCACTTGCCCGGCTAAACGCCGTAAATGTCCTCCTCTTTCTCCAGCTAAACAACCCAATATATCTGCCAGTTCAGCTCATATAGTTGTGCCTATATCATTCCAGCTCCCGGGAAGGACAGTACCAGTAACTGCGATTGTTGATTCGGGTGCCTGCAGTTGTTTTATTGATCTGTCCTTTGCAGCCCAGCAGCATATTCCACTGGGACCCAAGGACCAAGGACTTTCCGTATTCCTGGCAGATGGATCTTGCATTAAATCAGGACTTGTGACCCAAGAGACTCCCCCACTTCTAACCACTGCCAACACCAATCATCAGGAACTACTTCGCTTGGATGCGATTTCCTCACCTCTCTTCCCCGTTATCTTGGGCCTCCCTTGGTTACAGGCTCACAACCCACATATAGACTGGGAATCTGGAAGAATAAAGTTCCTTTCATCTTACTGCCAGAAACAGTGCTGTCCAGCACCGCCTCAGCCTCCTGCATCTTTACTTTGCTTGTAATCGCATGCCGAACTATGCCAGATAGTCCCCAATTGCTACCATGAATTCCTGGATGTATTCTGTAAACGGGGCGCAGATACCCTTCCTCCACACAGACCATATGACTGCCCCATAGAACTTCTTCGGGGGCAGAGATCCCTTTGGCCCCTCCACCTCACCAGCAGGAGCAGGTATATTTTTTGTGGAAAAAAAAAGACAAGACCCTGCGACCATGTGTGGATTACCGTGACATAAACAGGATCACAGTAAAAAAACGCTATCCTCTGCCCTTAGTTCCAGAACTCTTTCAAAGACTCAAGTCTGCCAAGGTTTTCACCAAGCTTGACCTCCGAGGAGCCTACAACCTGGTCCGGATTCGGGAAGGCGATGAGTGGAAGACAGCCTTCCGTACCCGCTTTGGCCACTATGAGTACCTGGTCATGCCATTCGACTTATGTAATGCTCCGGCCGCCTTTCAGCATTTCGTCAACGACATCTTCAGAGACTTTCTGGACATCTTTGTCATTGTATACTTAGACGACATCCTGATATTTTCCATCTCATTAGACATTCACCGAGGGCATGTCAAGAGCGTACTTCTCCGACTCCGCCAGTACGGACTTTACGCCAAAGCGGAGAAGTGCGACTTTGAGCAGCAGAGCATCCAGTTCCTTGGATTAATTATTTCCACTGAGGGAATAAGGATGGATCCCCAGAAAGTGTCCGCAATCCTGGATTGGTCAGCCCTATCGATAAGAAGGGAATCCAGCGTTTCATAGGCTTTGCCAATTTTTACCGTAAGTTCATTAGGAACTTCTCAGCCATTATCTCCCCGATCACCCAACTTACCAAGCAAGGCATCCGCTTCCACTGGTCCGCAGAGGCACAAGTTGCATTTGAAAACCTGAAGGAACGTTTTACCACTGCCCCCATTCTCAGCCATCCAGACTCTACCCTGTCCTACATCTTAGAAGTGGATGCTTCAGAGAGCGCAGTCGGAGCAGTCTTGTCGCAGCGTCAGGGTCCCAAGGATGTGATCCATCCGGTCGCATTCTTTTCTCGGAAACTTACCCAACCGGAAAGGAATTACGATGTGGGAGATAGGGAGCTTCTAGCAATCAAGGCTGCATTAGAGGAGTGGAGGTACCTGCTAGAAGGAGCCACTCACCCGATACTAATCTTCACAGACCATAAAAACCTAGAATACTTAAGAACTGCAAAACATCTGAGGCCACATCAGGCCCGTTGGGCTCTCTTTTTCTCGAGGTTTGTCTTTCACATTACCTACAGACCCGGATCGAAAAATACTAAACCAGACGCTTTCTCGCGCATGTTTGAGGATCCAAAGGACATACCTCCACCAGACACCATCCTACCAGCTGGGAACTTCCTCCTGTTACAGTCAGGCCTGTTACCGCAATTACAGCAAGCCTCAGCAGGCACAACCAGTCCGCCAGGGGTCACCTTGCAGGCGAGGAACGGCCTATTATGGAAAGAGGGACACATTTTTGTACCAGAAACCGCTAGAGTAGCGGTCTTTGGACTCTGTCATGACCATCCGTTAGCAGGCCATTTCGGTACTCACAAGACCATAGAATTGGTCCAGCGTACATTTTGGTGGCCTGGGTTAGAAGGACTGCAAGGCCTATGTCAAATCTTGTATTATCTGCACCCGGAATAAGACTACCTGAAATAAAGCTTGGGGTCTACTCAGACCCTTACCCATACCTGATAGGCCTTGGAAAATGATTGCCATGGACTTTGTTGTTGAGCTTCCACCTTCTGAAGACTGTTCTGCTATTTTTGTGGTGGTGGATCGCTTATCAAAAATGGCGCACTTCCTGCCCCTGAAAGGAACTCCGTCTGCAGCCGAGACCGCTCAGGTCTTTATCAAAGAGGTTGTCAGACTCCATGGCATTCCGATGAACATCGTATCTGACCGTGGAGTCCAGTTCACGTCAAGGTTCTGGAAGGCATTATGTGGATCCCTAAAGATTGAACTATCCTTTTCATCAGCATATCATCCCTAGACCAACGGTCAAACGGAACGGACCTACCAAACCCTGGAACAGTATATCCGATGTTTTACGTCCTTCGCCCAAGATGACTGGGTACCTCTTCTTCCTTTGGCGGAGTTTGCGTATAATAACGCCAGTCACTCTGCCACCAAGCAATCCCCATTTTTTGCAAATTATGGGTTCCACCCAACCTTTTTACCTGACTTGATTCCTGAAACTGCTGTTCCTGCTGTCCAGAGCACTCTGGGTTTTTTCTATTCTAATAACTTGTTGTTACAGGAGGCGGTCAGGAAAGCTCAGGAGGACAACAAGAGAATCTTCGATAAGAGGAGAAGAGGGGAACTGCTGCTACAATCAGGGGACCAGGTATGGCTCGCCACAACAAACTTAAGGATGACTTGCCCATCTAAGAAGTTGGGACCTTTCCCGGTAAGAAGAAAGATTAATGATGTGTCTTATGAGTAAATTTTTCCTGAGTCCCTCAAGGTAGATCCCGTATTCCATGTGTCCCTGTTAAAGCCGGCAGTACCAGATCCGTTTCCCAATCGCAGTTCAGGACCCCCGGCACCTGTTACTGTTAATGGGGACAAGGAATTTGAAGTTGAGGCCATTATAGACTGCAGGAAAAGAAGGGGACAAACTCAATACTTAATTAAATGGAAGGGTTATGGTCCAGAGGAGAACTCTTGGGAGCCCAGTAGTAATGTGCATGCCGCAGACTTAGTTTGCACTTTTTTCCAGAGGAACCAGTTTGGCACCCGGAGGTTGCCCGTAGGAGGGGGGCAATGTCAGGGAAGACATGGCCGTGCAATAGGAATCGCACGGCAGACACGCACATTCATGGCGCATCGGCGCATCGGGGGGCGCGCATGCGCGCGCGTGCACGTACGCGTGCGCCTGTTACCAACATTGGTGCCAGAGGGGCTATTTAAAGTGAGTGCACCAAAGGCTCCTTGCTGTTTGGTCTGCAGCTTCTGTGTGTCCTGAAACCCATTATCTGTGCTGACTTCTGATCTTTGACCCGGCCTGCTCTCACTAACCTTGTCTGCTTGATACCCTGACTTTGGCTTGTTTGGACTTCCCCTCTGCCTGCTGCTTTGCCTGATCCACCAGTACGTCTCCGATCCGGCCTGCCTGACTCTGCACCTGTCCCTCCAGTCTGCTGCAGTTCTGCTCTGCAAATCGCACCAGTTCCTGCTTTCATCTGCGATCCAGTCTGCCACCGTCCTGGTCTACCCAGTCAACTGGTTGCCTGCTGCATCTCCAGCTACAAGCATTCAGCCACTATACCAGACTGATCCTAGGCACTCCTGCGTCACCGTGCTTCCGTGGCTGCTGTCTCAACCTCAGGGGCCCGCAAGCCGGTGCGGCAAGAGAGGCTCTCCTCTACACGTCAGGCTCACGATCCAGGTACATGACACCACGGCACCAGTTGGCTCAACGCGTTTTGTGGCCTCTACGCCACTCATCAGGTGCGTACACGTGATTTATCTAGAATAGAGGGGTATATAAATATAAGTAATTTATGAAAGCATGTATGGGGGTAGATGTAAACCCCCAGCACCTAAGTGCATACTTACTAATTGTGGTTCATATGTTGGTAGTGTGGTGGTGGGGCGTGACAGGAATCCGGGAACACCTCCAATCGGGAGCCG